>JAKSXM010000002.1:12401250-13601875 GCA_022575985.1 Anagrus nilaparvatae | reverse complement strand
TTTCATGAAAGTGGATCCACCTTTTCTAAATATACAATAATTTTAATACTTATTTAATTTATTTATATCTTGTTTTTTAATTACGCTGGCCTGGTGGGCCGTATTTGTTTTAGTTTTCCTCTACATAGAATATTCTCTTATTATTAGTAAACTTGGTTTATAAAAATTTTAACCAATTCAAATGGTTTCAAGCAAGTAGATCCAAAGATTCTAAAAATACAATATTTTTGATACCTATTTAAATTTTTATATCTTGTTTTTTTATTTCTCAGGCCTTTTGGACTGTATTTGTTAAGGTTTTTCTCTATTTTACATATTTTTTCATTATAAGTAAACTTGTTTTATAAAAATTTTAACCTATTCAAATGGTTTCATGACAGTGGATCCACCTTTTCTAAATATACAATAATTTTAATACTTATTTAATTTATTTATATCTTGTTTTTTAATTACGCTGGCCTGAAGGGCCGTATTTGTTTAAGTTTTTCTCTACGTAGAATATTCTCTCTTTATTAGTAAAATTGGTTTATAAAAATTTTATCCAATTCCAATGGTTTTATGCAAGTAGATCCAACGTTTATAAAAATACAATAATTTTGATACCTAATTAAATTTTTTATATCTTGTTTTTTTATTTCTCAGGCCTTTTTGACTGTATTTGTTTAGGTTTTTCTCTATTTTACATATTTTTTCATTATAAGTTAACTTGTTTTATAAACATTTTAACCTATTCAAATGGTTTCATGCAAGTGGATCCAACGTTTATAAAAATACAGTAATTTTGATACCTATTTAAATTTTTTATATTATGTTTTTTTATTTCTCAGGCCTTTTGGACTGTATTTGTTTAAGTTTTTCTCTATTTTATATATTTTTCTATTATAAGTAAACTTGGTTTATAAGAATTTTAACCAATTCAAATGGTTTCATGAAAGTGGATCCACCTTTTCTAAATATACAATAATTTTAATACTTATTTAATTTATTTATATCTTGTTTTTTAATTACGCTGGCCTGAAGGGCCGTATTTGTTTTAGTTTTCCTCTACGTAGAATATGCTCTTATTATTAGTAAACTTGGTTTATAAAAATTTTAACCAATTCAAATGGTTTTATGCAAGTAGATCCAAAGATTCTAAAAATACAATATTTTTGATACCTATTTAAATTTTTATATCTTGTTTTTTTATTTCTTAGGCTTTTTGGACTGTATTTGTTAAGGTTTTTCTCTATTTTACATATTTTTTCATTATAAGTAAACTTGTTTTATAAAAATTTTAACCTATTCAAATGGTTTCATGAAAGTGGATCCACCTTTTCTAAATATACAATAATTTTAATACTTATTTAATTTATTTATATCTTGTTTTTTAATTACGCTGGCCTGAAGGGCCGTATTTGTTTTAGTTTTCCTCTACGTAGAATATTCTCTTATTATTAGTAAATTTGGTTTATAAAAATTTTAACCAATTCAAATGGTTTCATGCAAGTAGATCCAAAGATTCTAAAAATACAATATTTTTGATACCTATTTAAATTTTTATATCTTGTTTTTTTATTTCTCAGGCCTTTTGGACTGTATTTGTTAAGGTTTTTCTCTATTTTACATATTTTTTCATTATAAGTAAACTTGTTTTATAAAAATTTTAACCTATTCAAATGGTTTCATGAAAGTGGATCCACCTTTTCTAAATATACAATAATTTTAATACTTATTTAATTTATTTATATCTTGTTTTTTAATTACGCTGGCCTGAAGGGCCGTATTTGTTTAAGTTTTTCTCTACGTAGAATATTCTCTCTTTATTAGTAAAATTGGTTTATAAAAATTTTATCCAATTCCAATGGTTTTATGCAAGTAGATCCAACGTTTATAAAAATACAATAATTTTGATACCTAATTAAATTTTTTATATCTTGTTTTTTTATTTCTCAGGCCTTTTTGACTGTATTTGTTTAGGTTTTTCTCTATTTTACATATTTTTTCATTATAAGTAAACTTGTTTTATAAACATTTTAACCTATTCAAATGGTTTCATGCAAGTGGATCCAACGTTTATAAAAATACAGTACTTTTGATACCTATTTAAATTTTTTATATTATGTTTTTTTATTTCTCAGGCCTTTTGGACTGTATTTGTTTAAGTTTTTCTCTATTTTATATATTTTTCTATTATAAGTAAACTTGGTTTATAAGAATTTTAACCAATTTAAATGGTTTCATGAAAGTGGATCCACCTTTTCTAAATATACAATAATTTTAATACTTATTTAATTTATTTATATCTTGTTTTTTAATTACGCTGGCCTGAAGGGCCGTATTTGTTTTAGTTTTCTTCTACGTAGAATATTCTCTTATTATTAGTAAATTTGGTTTATAAAAATTTTAACCAATTCAAATGGTTTCATGCAAGTAGATCCAAAGATTCTAAAAATACAATATTTTTGATACCTATTTAAATTTTTATATCTTGTTTTTTTTTTCTCAGGCCTTTTGGACTTTATTTGTTAAGGTTTTTCTCTATTTTACATATTTTTTCATTATAAGTAAACTTGTTTTATAAAAATTTTAACCTATTCAAATGGTTTCATGAAAGTGGATCCACCTTTTCTAAATATACAATAATTTTAATACTTATTTAATTTATTTATATCTTGTTTTTTAATTACGCTGGCCTGAAGGGCCGTATTTGTTTAAGTTTTTCTCTACGTAGAATATTCTCTCATTATTAGTAAAATTGGTTTATAAAAATTTTAACCAATTCAAATGAATTCATAAAAGTGGATCCAAAGATTCTAAAAATACAATATTTTTGATACCTATTTAAATTTTTATATCTTGTTTTTTTATTTCTCAGGCCTTTTGGACTGTATTTGTTTAAGTTTTTCTCTATTTTATATATTTTTCTATTATAAGTAAACTTGGTTTATAAGAATTTTAACCAATTCAAATGGTTTCATGAAAGTGGATCCACCTTTTCTAAATATACAATAATTTTAATACTTATTTAAATTATTTATATCTTGTTTTTTAATTACGCTGGCCTGAAGGGCCGTATTTGTTTTAGTTTTCCTCTACATAGAATATTCTATTATTATTAGTAAACTTGGTTTATAAAAATTTTAACCAATTCAAATGGTTTCAAGCAAGTAGATCCAAAGATTCTAAAAATACAATATTTTTGATACCTATTTATATTTTTATATCTTGTTTTTTTATTTCTCAGGCCTTTTGGACTGTATTTGTTAAGGTTTTTCTCTATTTTACATATTTTTTCATTATAAGTAAACTTGTTTTATAAAAATTTTAACCTATTCAAATGGTTTCATGAAAGTGGATCCACCTTTTCTAAATATACAATAATTTTAATACTTTTTTAATTTATTTATATCTTGTTTTTTAATTACGCTGGCCTGAAGGGCCGTATTTGTTTTAGTTTTCCTCTACGTAGAATATTCTCTTATTATTAGTAAACTTGGTTTATAAAAATTTTAACCAATTCAAATGGTTTCATGCAAGTAGATCCAAAGATTCTAAAAATACAATATTTTTGATACCTATTTAAATTTTTATATCTTGTTTTTTTATTTCTCAGGCTTTTTGGACTGTATTTGTTAAGGTTTTTCTCTATTTTACATATTTTTTCATTATAAGTAAACTTGTTTTATAAAAATTTTAACCTATTCAAATGGTTTCATGAAAGTGGATCCACCTTTTCTAAATATACAATAATTTTAATACTTTTTTAATTTATTTATATCTTGTTTTTTAATTACGCTGGCCTGAAGGGCCGTATTTGTTTTAGTTTTCCTCTACGTAGAATATTCTCTTATTATTAGTAAATTTGGTTTATAAAAATTTTAACCAATTCAAATGGTTTCATGCAAGTAGATCCAAAGATTCTAAAAATACAATATTTTTGATACCTATTTAAATTTTTATATCTTGTTTTTTTATTTCTCAGGCCTTTTGGACTGTATTTGTTAAGGTTTTTCTCTATTTTACATATTTTTTCATTATAAGTAAACTTGTTTTATAAAAATTTTAACCTATTCAAATGGTTTCATGAAAGTGGATCCACCTTTTCTAAATATACAATAATTTTAATACTTTTTTAATTTATTTATATCTTGTTTTTTAATTACGCTGGCCTGAAGGGCCGTATTTGTTTTAGTTTTCCTCTACGTAGAATATGCTCTTATTATTAGTAAACTTGGTTTATAAAAATTTTAACCAATTCAAATGGTTTTATGCAAGTAGATCCAAAGATTCTAAAAATACAATATTTTTGATACCTATTTAAATTTTTATATCTTGTTTTTTTATTTCTCAGGCCTTTTGGACTGTATTTGTTAAGGTTTTTCTCTATTTTACATATTTTTTCATTATAAGTAAACTTGTTTTATAAAAATTTTAACCTATTCAAATGGTTTCATGAAAGTGGATCCACCTTTTCTAAATATACAATAATTTTAATACTTTTTTAATTTATTTATATCTTGTTTTTTAATTACGCTGGCCTGAAGGGCCGTATTTGTTTAAGTTTTTCTCTACGTAGAATATTCTCTCTTTATTAGTAAAATTGGTTTATAAAAATTTTATCCAATTCCAATGGTTTTATGCAAGTAGATCCAACGTTTATAAAAATACAATAATTTTGATACCTAATTAAATTTTTTATATCTTGTTTTTTTATTTCTCAGGCCTTTTTGACTGTATTTGTTTAGTTTTTTCTCTATTTTACATATTTTTTCATTATAAGTAAACTTGTTTTATAAACATTTTAACCTATTCAAATGGTTTCATGCAAGTGGATCCAACGTTTATAAAAATACAGTAATTTTGATACCTATTTAAATTTTTTATATTATGTTTTATTATTTCTCAGGCCTTTTGGACTGTATTTGTTTAAGTTTTTCTCTATTTTATATATTTTTCTATTATAAGTAAACTTGGTTTATAAGAATTTTAACCAATTCAAATGGTTTCATGAAAGTGGATCCACCTTTTCTAAATATACAATAATTTTAATACTTATTTAATTTATTTATATCTTGTTTTTTAATTACGCTGGCCTGGTGGGCCGTATTTGTTTTAGTTTTCCTCTACATAGAATATTCTCTTATTATTAGTAAACTTGGTTTATAAAAATTTTAACCAATTCAAATGGTTTCAAGCAAGTAGATCCAAAGATTCTAAAAATACAATATTTTTGATACCTATTTAAATTTTTATATCTTGTTTTTTTATTTCTCAGGCCTTTTGGACTGTATTTGTTAAGGTTTTTCTCTATTTTACATATTTTTTCATTATAAGTAAACTTGTTTTATAAAAATTTTAACCTATTCAAATGGTTTCATGAAAGTGGATCCACCTTTTCTAAATATACAATAATTTTAATACTTATTTAATTTATTTATATCTTGTTTTTTAATTACGCTGGCCTGAAGGGCCGTATTTGTTTAAGTTTTTCTCTACGTAGAATATTCTCTCTTTATTAGTAAAATTGGTTTATAAAAATTTTATCCAATTCCAATGGTTTTATGC
This sequence comes from Anagrus nilaparvatae, assembly GCA_022575985.1. Lineage (NCBI taxonomy): Eukaryota > Metazoa > Arthropoda > Insecta > Hymenoptera > Mymaridae > Anagrus > Anagrus nilaparvatae. Next base: position 13,596,328 of record JAKSXM010000002.1, on the reverse strand, counting down.
AAGTAGATCCAACGTTTATAAAAATACAATAATTTTGATACCTAATTAAATTTTTTATATCTTGTTTTTTTATTTCTCAGGCCTTTTTGACTGTATTTGTTTAGGTTTTTCTCTATTTTACATATTTTTTCATTATAAGTTAACTTGTTTTATAAACATTTTAACCTATTCAAATGGTTTCATGCAAGTGGATCCAACGTTTATAAAAATACAGTAATTTTGATACCTATTTAAATTTTTTATATTATGTTTTTTTATTTCTCAGGCCTTTTGGACTGTATTTGTTTAAGTTTTTCTCTATTTTATATATTTTTCTATTATAAGTAAACTTGGTTTATAAGAATTTTAACCAATTCAAATGGTTTCATGAAAGTGGATCCACCTTTTCTAAATATACAATAATTTTAATACTTATTTAATTTATTTATATCTTGTTTTTTAATTACGCTGGCCTGAAGGGCCGTATTTGTTTTAGTTTTCCTCTACGTAGAATATGCTCTTATTATTAGTAAACTTGGTTTATAAAAATTTTAACCAATTCAAATGGTTTTATGCAAGTAGATCCAAAGATTCTAAAAATACAATATTTTTGATACCTATTTAAATTTTTATATCTTGTTTTTTTATTTCTTAGGCTTTTTGGACTGTATTTGTTAAGGTTTTTCTCTATTTTACATATTTTTTCATTATAAGTAAACTTGTTTTATAAAAATTTTAACCTATTCAAATGGTTTCATGAAAGTGGATCCACCTTTTCTAAATATACAATAATTTTAATACTTATTTAATTTATTTATATCTTGTTTTTTAATTACGCTGGCCTGAAGGGCCGTATTTGTTTTAGTTTTCCTCTACGTAGAATATGCTCTTATTATTAGTAAACTTGGTTTATAAAAATTTTAACCAATTCAAATGGTTTTATGCAAGTAGATCCAAAGATTCTAAAAATACAATATTTTTGATACCTATTTAAATTTTTATATCTTGTTTTTTTATTTCTTAGGCTTTTTGGACTGTATTTGTTAAGGTTTTTCTCTATTTTACATATTTTTTCATTATAAGTAAACTTGTTTTATAAAAATTTTAACCTATTCAAATGGTTTCATGAAAGTGGATCCACCTTTTATAAATATACAATAATTTTAATACTTATTTAATTTATTTATATCTTGTTTTTTAATTACGCTGGCCTGAAGGGCCGTATTTGTTTTAGTTTTCCTCTACGTAGAATATTCTCTTATTATTAGTAAATTTGGTTTATAAAAATTTTAACCAATTCAAATGGTTTCATGCAAGTAGATCCAAAGATTCTAAAAATACAATATTTTTGATACCTATTTAAATTTTTATATCTTGTTTTTTTATTTCTCAGGCCTTTTGGACTGTATTTGTTAAGGTTTTTCTCTATTTTACATATTTTTTCATTATAAGTAAACTTGTTTTATAAAAATTTTAACCTATTCAAATGGTTTCATGAATGTGGATCCACCTTTTCTAAATATACAATAATTTTAATACTTATTGAATTTATTTATATCTTGTTTTTTAATTACGCTGGCCTGAAGGGCCGTATTTGTTTAAGTTTTTCTCTACGTAGAATATTCTCTCTTTATTAGTAAAATTGGTTTATAAAAATTTTATCCAATTCCAATGGTTTTATGCAAGTAGATCCAACGTTTATAAAAATACAATAATTTTGATACCTAATTAAATTTTTTATATCTTGTTTTTTTATTTCTCAGGCCTTTTTGACTGTATTTGTTTAGGTTTTTCTCTATTTTACATATTTTTTCATTATAAGTAAACTTGTTTTATAAACATTTTAACCTATTCAAATGGTTTCATGCAAGTGGATCCAACGTTTATAAAATTACAGTAATTTTGATACCTATTTAAATTTTTTATATTATGTTTTTTTATTTCTCAGGCCTTTTGGACTGTATTTGTTTAAGTTTTTCTCTATTTTATATATTTTTCTATTATAAGTAAACTTAGTTTATAAGAATTTTAACCAATTCAAATGGTTTCAAGAAAGTGGATCCACCTTTTCTAAATATACAATAATTTTAATACTTATTTAAATTATTTATATCTTGTTTTTTAATTACGCTGGCCTGGTGGGCCGTATTTGTTTTAGTTTTCCTCTACATAGAATATTCTCTTATTATTAGTAAACTTGGTTTATAAAAATTTTAACCAATTCAAATGGTTTCAAGCAAGTAGATCCAAAGTTTCTAAAAATACAATATTTTTGATACCTATTTATATTTTTATATCTTGTTTTTTTATTTCTCAGGCCTTTTGGACTGTATTTGTTAAGGTTTTTCTCTATTTTACATATTTTTTCATTATAAGTAAACTTGTTTTATAAAAATTTTAATCTATTCAAATGGTTTCATGAAAGTGGATCCACCTTTTATAAATATACAATATATTTAATACTTTTTTAATTTATTTATATCTTGTTTATTAATTACGCTGGCCTGAAGGGCCGTATTTGTTTTAGTTTTCCTCTACGTAGAATATGCTCTTATTATTAGTAAACTTGGTTTATAAAAATTTTAACCAATTCAAATGGTTTCATGCAAGTAGATCCAAAGATTCTAAAAATACAATATTTTTGATACCTATTTTAATTTTTATATCTTGTTTTTTTATTTCTCAGGCCTTTTGGACTGTATTTGTTAAGGTTTTTCTCTATTTTACATATTTTTTCATTATAAGTAAACTTGTTTTATAAAAATTTTAACCTATTCAAATGGTTTCATGAAAGTGGATCCACCTTTTCTAAATATACAATAATTATAATACTTATTTAATTTATTTATATCTTGTTTTTTAATTACGCTGGCCTGGTGGGCCGTATTTGTTTTAGTTTTCCTCTACATAGAATATTCTCTTATTATTAGTAAACTTGGTTTATAAAAATTTTAACCAAATCAAATGGTTTCATGCAAGTAGATCCAAAGATTCTAAAAATACAATATTTTTGATACCTATTTAAATTTTTATATCTTGTTTTTTTATTTCTCAGGCCTTTTGGACTGTATTTGTTAAGGTTTTTCTCTATTTTACATATTTTTTCATTATAAGTAAACTTGTTTTATAAAAATTTTAACCTATTCAAATGGTTTCATGAATGTGGATCCACCTTTTCTAAATATACAATAATTTTAATACTTATTTAATTTATTTATATCTTGTTTTTTAATTACGCTGGCCTGAAGGGCCGTATTTGTTTAAGTTTTTCTCTACGTAGAATATTCTCTCTTTATTAGTAAAATTGGTTTATAAAAATTTTATCCAATTCCAATGGTTTTATGCAAGTAGATCCAACGTTTATAAAAATACAATAATTTTGATACCTAATTAAATTTTTTATATCTTGTTTTTTTATTTCTCAGGCCTTTTTGACTGTATTTGTTTAGGTTTTTCTCTATTTTACATATTTTTTCATTATAAGTAAACTTGTTTTATAAACATTTTAACCTATTCAAATGGTTTTATGCAAGTGGATCCAACGTTTATAAAATTACAGTAATTTTGATACCTATTTAAATTTTTTATATTATGTTTTTTTATTTCTCAGGCCTTTTGGACTGTATTTGTTTAAGTTTTTCTCTTTTTTATATATTTTTCTATTATAAGTAAACTTGGTTTATAAGAATTTTAACCAATTCAAATGGTTTCAAGAAAGTGGATCCACCTTTTCTAAATATACAATAATTTTAATACTTATTTAAATTATTTATATCTTGTTTTTTAATTACGCTGGCCTGGTGGGCCGTATTTGTTTTAGTTTTCCTCTACATAGAATATTCTCTTATTATTAGTAAACTTGGTTTATAAAAATTTTAACCAATTCAAATGGTTTCAAGCAAGTAGATCCAAAGTTTCTAAAAATACAATATTTTTGATACCTATTTATATTTTTATATCTTGTTTTTTTATTTCTCAGGCCTTTTGGACTGTATTTGTTAAGGTTTTTCTCTATTTTACATATTTTTTCATTATAAGTAAACTTGTTTTATAAAAATTTTAACCTATTCAAATGGTTTCATGAAAGTGGATCCACCTTTTCTAAATATACAATATATTTAATACTTTTTTAATTTATTTATATCTTGTTTATTAATTACGCTGGCCTGAAGGGCCGTATTTGTTTTAGTTTTCCTCTACGTAGAATATTCTCTTATTATTAGTAAACTTGGTTTATAAAAATTTTAACCAAATCAAATGGTTTCATGCAAGTAGATCCAAAGATTCTAAAAATACAATATTTTTGATACCTATTTAAATTTTTATATCTTGTTTTTTTATTTCTTAGGCTTTTTGGACTGTATTTGTTAAGGTTTTTCTCTATTTTACATATTTTTTCATTATAATTAAACTTGTTTTATAAAAATTTTAACCTATTCAAATGGTTTCATGAAAGTGGATCCACCTTTTCTAAATATACAATAATTTTAATATTTATTTAATTTATTTATATCTCGTTTTTTAATTACGCTGGCCTGAAGGGCCGTATTTGTTTTAGTTTTCCTCTACGTAGAATATTCTCTTATTATTAGTAAATTTGGTTTATAAAAATTTTAACCAATTCAAATGGTTTCATGCAAGTAGATCCAAAGATTCTAAAAATACTATATTTTTGATACTTATTTAAATTTTTATATCTTGTTTTTTTATTTCTCAGGCCTTTTGGACTGTATTTGTTAAGGTTTTTCTCTATTTTACATATTTTTTCATTATAAGTAAACTTGTTTTATAAAAATTTTAACCTATTCAAATGGTTTCATGCAAGTAGATCCAAAGATTCTAAAAATACAATATTTTTGATACCTATTTATATTTTTATATCTTGTTTTTTTATTTCTCAGGCCTTTTGGACTGTATTTGTTAAGGTTTTTCTCTATTTTACATATTTTTTCATTATAAGTAAACTTGTTTTATAAAAATTTTAACCTATTCAAATGGTTTCATGAAAGTGGATCCACCTTTTCTAAATATACAATAATTTTAATACTTTTTTAATTTATTTATATCTTGTTTTTTAATTACGCTGGCCTGAAGGGCCGTATTTGTTTTAGTTTTCCTCTACGTAGAATATGCTCTTATTATTAGTAAACTTGGTTTATAAAAATTTTAACCAATTCAAATGGTTTTATGCAAGTAGATCCAAAGATTCTAAAAATACAATATTTTTGATACCTATTTAAATTTTTATATCTTGTTTTTTTATTTCTTAGGCTTTTTGGACTGTATTTGTTAAGGTTTTTCTCTATTTTCCATATTTTTTCATTATAAGTAAACTTGTTTTATAAAAATTTTAACCTATTCAAATGGTTTCATGAAAGTGGATCCACCTTTTCTAAATATACAATAATTTTAATACTTATTTAATTTATTTATATCTTGTTTTTTAATTACGCTGGCCTGGTGGGCCGTATTTGTTTTAGTTTTCCTCTACATAGAATATTCTCTTATTATTAGTTAACTTGGTTTATAAAAATTTTAACCAATTCAAATGGTTTCAAGCAAGTAGATCCAAAGATTCTAAAAATACAATATTTTTGATACCTATTTATATTTTTATATCTTGTTTTTTTATTTCTCAGGCCTTTTGGACTGTATTTGTTAAGGTTTTTCTCTATTTTACATATTTTTTCATTATAAATAAACTTGTTTTATAAAAATTTTAACTTATTCAAATGGTTTCATGAAAGTGGATCCACCTTTTCTAAATATACAATAATTTTAATACTTTTTTAATTTATTTATATCTTGTTTTTTAATTACGCTGGCCTGAAGGGCCGTATTTGTTTTAGTTTTCCTCTACGTAGAATATGCTCTTATTATTAGTAAACTTGGTTTATAAAAATTTTAACCAATTCAAATGGTTTCAAGCAAGTAGATCCAAAGATTCTAAAAATACAATATTTTTGATACCTATTTATATTTTTATATCTTGTTTTTTTATTTCTCAGGCCTTTTGGACTGTATTTGTTAAGGTTTTTCTCTATTTTACATATTTTTTCATTATAAATAAACTTGTTTTATAAAAATTTTAACCTATTCAAATGGTTTCATGAAAGTGGATCCACCTTTTCTAAATATACAATAATTTTAATACTTTTTTAATTTATTTATACCTTGTTTTTTAATTACGCTGGCCTGAAGGGCCGTATTTGTTTAAGTTTTTCTCTACGTAGAATATTCTATCATTATTAGTAAAATTGGTTTATAAAAATTTTATCCAATTCAAATGGTTTTATGCAAGTAGATCCAACGTTTATAAAAATACAATAATTTTGATACCTAATTAAATTTTTTATATCTTGTTTTTTTATTTCTCAGGCCTTTTTGACTGTATTTGTTTAGGTTTTTCTCTATTTTACATATTTTTTCATTATAAGTAAACTTGTTTTATAAACATTTTAACCTATTCAAATGGTTTCATGCAAGTGGATCCAACGTTTATAAAAATACAGTAATTTTGATACCTATTTAAATTTTTTATATTATGTTTTTTTATTTCTCAGGCCTTTTGGACTGTATTTGTTTAAGTTTTTCTCTATTTTATATATTTTTCTATTATAAGTAAACTTGGTTTATAAGAATTTTAACCAATTCAAATGGTTTCATGAAAGTGGACCCACCTTTTCTAAATATACAATAATTTTAATACTTTTTTAATTTATTTATATCTTGTTTTTTAATTACGCTGGCCTGAAGGGCCGTATTTGTTTTAGTTTTCCTCTACGTAGAATATTCTCTTATTATTAGTAAACTTGGTTTATAAAAATTTTAACTAATTCAAATGGTTTCATGCAAGTAGATCCAAAGATTCTAAAAATACAATATTTTTGATACCTATTTAAATTTTTATATCTTGTTTTTTTATTTCTCAGGCTTTTTGGACTGTATTTGTTAAGGTTTTGCTCTATTTTACATATTTTTTCATTATAAGTAAACTTGTTTTATAAAAATTTTAACCTATTCAAATGGTTTCATGCAAGTAGATCCAAAGATTCTAAAAATACAATATTTTTGATACCTATTTATATTTTTATATCTTGTTTTTTTATTTCTCAGGCCTTTTGGACTGTATTTGTTAAGGTTTTTCTCTATTTTACATATTTTTTCATTATAAGTAAACTTGTTTTATAAAAATTTTAACCTATTCAAATGGTTTCATGAAAGTGGATCCACCTTTTCTAAATATACAATAATTTTAATACTTTTTTAATTTATTTATATCTTGTTTTTTAATTACGCTGGCCTGAAGGGCCGTATTTGTTTTAGTTTTCCTCTACGTAGAATAAGCTCTTATTATTAGTAAACTTGGTTTATAAAAATTTTAACCAATTCAAATGGTTTCAAGCAAGTAGATCCAAAGATTCTAAAAATACAATATTTTTGATACCTATTTATATTTTTATATCTTGTTTTTTTATTTCTCAGGCCTTTTGGACTGTATTTGTTAAGGTTTTTCTCTATTTTACATATTTTTTCATTATAAATAAACTTGTTTTATAAAAATTTTAACCTATTCAAATGGTTTCATGAAAGTGGATCCACCTTTTCTAAATATACAATAATTTTAATACTTTTTTAATTTATTTATATCTTGTTTTTTAATTACGCTGGCCTGAAGGGCCGTATTTGTTTTAGTTTTCCTCTACGTAGAATATGCTCTTATTATTAGTAAACTTGGTTTATAAAAATTTTAACCAATTCAAATGGTTTCAAGCAAGTAGATCCAAAGATTCTAAAAATACAATATTTTTGATACCTATTTATATTTTTATATCTTGTTTTTTTATTTCTCAGGCCTTTTGGACTGTATTTGTTAAGGTTTTTCTCTATTTTACATATTTTTTCATTATAAATAAACTTGTTTTATAAAAATTTTAACCTATTCAAATGGTTTTATGAAAGTGGATCCACCTTTTCTAAATATACAATAATTTTAATACTTTTTTAATTTATTTATACCTTGTTTTTTAATTACGCTGGCCTGAAGGGCCGTATTTGTTTAAGTTTTTCTCTACGTAGAATATTCTATCATTATTAGTAAAATTGGTTTATAAAAATTTTATCCAATTCAAATGGTTTTATGCAAGTAGATCCAACGTTTATAAAAATACAATAATTTTGATACCTAATTAAATTTTTTATATCTTGTTTTTTTATTTCTCAGGCCTTTTTGACTGTATTTGTTTAGGTTTTTCTCTATTTTACATATTTTTTCATTATAAGTAAACTTGTTTTATAAACATTTTAACCTATTCAAATGGTTTCATGCAAGTGGATCCAACATTTATAAAAATACAGTAATTTTGATACCTATTTAAATTTTTTATATTATGTTTTTTTATTTCTCAGGCCTTTTGGACTGTATTTGTTTAAGTTTTTCTCTATTTTATATATTTTTCTATTATAAGTAAACTTGGTTTATAAGAATTTTAACCAATTCAAATGGTTTCATGAAAGTGGATCCACCTTTTCTAAATATACAATAATTTTAATACTTTTTTAATTTATTTATATCTTTTTTTTTAATTACGCTGGCCTGAAGGGCCGTATTTGTTTAAGTTTTCCTCTACGTAGAATATTCTCTTATTATTAGTAAATTTGGTTTATAAAAATTTTAACCAATTCAAATGGTTTCATGCAAGTAGATCCAAAGATTCTAAAAATACAATATTTTTGATACCTATTCAAATTTTTATATCTTGTTTTTTTATTTCTCAGGCCTTTTGGACTGTATTTGTTAAGGTTTTTCTCTATTTTACATATTTTTTCATTATAAGTAAACTTGTTTTATAAAAATTTTAACCTATTCAAATGGTTTCATGAAAGTGGATCCACCTTTTCTAAATATACAATAATTTTAATACTTATTTAAATTATTTATATCTTGTTTTTTAATTACGCTGGCCTGGTAAGCCGTATTTGTTTTAGTTTTCCTCTACATAGAATATTCTCTTATTATTAGTAAACTTGGTTTATAAAAATTTTAACCAATTCAAATGGTTTCAAGCAAGTAGATCTAAAGATTCTAAAAATACAATACTTTTGATACCTATTTATATTTTTATATCTTGTTTTTTTATTTCTCAGGCCTTTTGGACTGTATTTGTTAAGGTTTTTCTCTATTTTACATCATTTTTCATTATAAGTAAACTTGTTTTATAAAAATTTTAACCTATTCAAATGGTTTCATGAAAGTGGATCCACCTTTTCTAAATATACAATAATTTTAATACTTTTTTAATTTATTTATATCTTGTTTTTTAATTACGCTGGCCTGAAGGGCCGTATTTGTTTTAGTTTTCCTCTACGTAGAATATTCTCTTATTATTAGTAAACTTGGTTTATAAAAAATTTAACCAAATCAAATGGTTTCATGCAAGTAGATCCAAAGATTCTAAAAATACAATATTTTTGATACCTATTTAAATTTTTATATCTTGTTTTTTATTTCTTAGGCTTTTTGGACTGTATTTGTTAAGGTTTTTCTCTATTTTACATATTTTTTCATTATAAGTAAACTTGTTTTATAAAAATTTTAACCTATTCAAATGGTTTCATGAAAGTGGATCCACCTTTTCTAAATATACAATAATTTTAATATTTATTTAATTTATTTATATCTCGTTTTTTAATTACGCTGGCCTGAAGGGCCGTATTTGTTTTAGTTTTCCTCTACGTAGAATATTCTCTTATTATTAGTAAATTTGGTTTATAAAAATTTTAACCAATTCAAATGGTTTAATGCAAGTAGATCCAAAGATTCTAAAAATACTATATTTTTGATACTTATTTAAATTTTTATATCTTGTTTTTTTATTTCTCAGGCCTTTTGGACTGTATTTGTTAAGGTTTTTCTCTATTTTACATATTTTTTCATTATAAGTAAACTTGTTTTATAAAAATTTTAACCTATTCAAATGGTTTCATGCAAGTAGATCCAAAGATTCTAAAAATACAATATTTTTGATACCTATTTATATTTTTATATCTTGTTTTTTTATTTCTCAGGCCTTTTGGACTGTATTTGTTAAGGTTTTTCTCTATTTTACATATTTTTTCATTATAAGTAAACTTGTTTTATAAAAATTTTAACCTATTCAAATGGTTTCATGAAAGTGGATCCACCTTTTCTAAATATACAATAATTTTAATACTTTTTTAATTTATTTATATCTTGTTTTTTAATTACGCTGGCCTGAAGGGCCGTATTTGTTTTAGTTTTCCTCTACGTAGAATAAGCTCTTATTATTAGTAAACTTGGTTTATAAAAATTTTAACCAATTCAAATGGTTTCAAGCAAGTAGATCCAAAGATTCTAAAAATACAATATTTTTGATACCTATTTATATTTTTATATCTTGTTTTTTTATTTCTCAGGCCTTTTGGACTGTATTTGTTAAGGTTTTTCTCTATTTTACATATTTTTTCATTATAAATAAACTTGTTTTATAAAAATTTTAACCTATTCAAATGGTTTCATGAAAGTGGATCCACCTTTTCTAAATATACAATAATTTTAATACTTTTTTAATTTATTTATATCTTGTTTTTTAATTACGCTGGCCTGAAGGGCCGTATTTGTTTTAGTTTTCCTCTACGTAGAATATGCTCTTATTATTAGTAAACTTGGTTTATAAAAATTTTAACCAATTCAAATGGTTTCAAGCAAGTAGATCCAAAGATTCTAAAAATACAATATTTTTGATACCTATTTATATTTTTATATCTTGTTTTTTTATTTCTCAGGCCTTTTGGACTGTATTTGTTAAGGTTTTTCTCTATTTTACATATTTTTTCATTATAAATAAACTTGTTTTATAAAAATTTTAACCTATTCAAATGGTTTTATGAAAGTGGATCCACCTTTTCTAAATATACAATAATTTTAATACTTTTTTAATTTATTTATACCTTGTTTTTTAATTACGCTGGCCTGAAGGGCCGTATTTGTTTAAGTTTTTCTCTACGTAGAATATTCTATCATTATTAGTAAAATTGGTTTATAAAAATTTTATCCAATTCAAATGGTTTTATGCAAGTAGATCCAACGTTTATAAAAATACAATAATTTTGATACCTAATTAAATTTTTTATATCTTGTTTTTTTATTTCTCAGGCCTTTTTGACTGTATTTGTTTAGGTTTTTCTCTATTTTACATATTTTTTCATTATAAGTAAACTTGTTTTATAAACATTTTAACCTATTCAAATGGTTTCATGCAAGTGGATCCAACATTTATAAAAATACAGTAATTTTGATACCTATTTAAATTTTTTATATTATGTTTTTTTATTTCTCAGGCCTTTTGGACTGTATTTGTTTAAGTTTTTCTCTATTTTATATATTTTTCTATTATAAGTAAACTTGGTTTATAAGAATTTTAACCAATTCAAATGGTTTCATGAAGGTGGATCCACCTTTTCTAAATATACAATAATTTTAATACTTTTTTAATTTATTTATATCTTTTTTTTTAATTACGCTGGCCTGAAGGGCCGTATTTGTTTAAGTTTTCCTCTACGTAGAATATTCTCTTATTATTAGTAAATTTGGTTTATAAAAATTTTAACCAATTCAAATGGTTTCATGCAAGTAGATCCAAAGATTCTAAAAATACAATATTTTTGATACCTATTCAAATTTTTATATCTTGTTTTTTTATTTCTCAGGCCTTTTGGACTGTATTTGTTAAGGTTTTTCTCTATTTTACATATTTTTTCATTATAAGTAAACTTGTTTTATAAAAATTTTAACCTATTCAAATGGTTTCATGAAAGTGGATCCACCTTTTCTAAATATACAATAATTTTAATACTTATTTAAATTATTTATATCTTGTTTTTTAATTACGCTGGCCTGGTAAGCCGTATTTGTTTTAGTTTTCCTCTACATAGAATATTCTCTTATTATTAGTAAACTTGGTTTATAAAAATTTTAACCAATTCAAATGGTTTCAAGCAAGTAGATCTAAAGATTCTAAAAATACAATATTTTTGATACCTATTTATATTTTTATATCTTGTTTTTTTATTTCTCAGGCCTTTTGGACTGTATTTGTTAAGGTTTTTCTCTATTTTACATCATTTTTCATTATAAGTAAACTTGTTTTATAAAAATTTTAACCTATTCAAATGGTTTCATGAAAGTGGATCCACCTTTTCTAAATATACAATAATTTTAATACTTTTTTAATTTATTTATATCTTGTTTTTTAATTACGCTGGCCTGAAGGGCCGTATTTGTTTTAGTTTTCCTCTACGTAGAATATTCTCTTATTATTAGTAAACTTGGTTTATAAAAAATTTAACCAAATCAAATGGTTTCATGCAAGTAGATCCAAAGATTCTAAAAATACAATATTTTTGATACCTATTTAAATTTTTATATCTTGTTTTTTATTTCTTAGGCTTTTTGGACTGTATTTGTTAAGGTTTTTCTCTATTTTACATATTTTTTCATTATAAGTAAACTTGTTTTATAAAAATTTTAACCTATTCAAATGGTTTCATGAAAGTGGATCCACCTTTTCTAAATATACAATAATTTTAATATTTATTTAATTTATTTATATCTCGTTTTTTAATTACGCTGGCCTGAAGGGCCGTATTTGTTTTAGTTTTCCTCTACGTAGAATATTCTCTTATTATTAGTAAATTTGGTTTATAAAAATTTTAACCAATTCAAATGGTTTAATGCAAGTAGATCCAAAGATTCTAAAAATACTATATTTTTGATACTTATTTAAATTTTTATATCTTGTTTTTTTATTTCTCAGGCCTTTTGGACTGTATTTGTTAAGGTTTTTCTCTATTTTACATATTTTTTCATTATAAGTAAACTTGTTTTATAAAAATTTTAACCTATTCAAATGGTTTCATGAAAGTGGATCCACCTTTTCTAAATATACAATAATTTTAATACTTATTTAAATTATTTATATCTTGTTTTTTAATTACGCTGGCCTGGTAAGCCGTATTTGTTTTAGTTTTCCTCTACATAGAATATTCTCTTATTATTAGTAAACTTGGTTTATAAAAATTTTAACCAATTCAAATGGTTTCAAGCAAGTAGATCTAAAGATTCTAAAAATACAATATTTTTGATACCTATTTATATTTTTATATCTTGTTTTTTTATTTCTCAGGCCTTTTGGACTGTATTTGTTAAGGTTTTTCTCTATTTTACATCATTTTTCATTATAAGTAAACTTGTTTTATAAAAATTTTAACCTATTCAAATGGTTTCATGAAAGTGGATCCACCTTTTCTAAATATACAATAATTTTAATACTTTTTTAATTTATTTATATCTTGTTTTTTAATTACGCTGGCCTGAAGGGCCGTATTTGTTTTAGTTTTCCTCTACGTAGAATATTCTCTTATTATTAGTAAACTTGGTTTATAAAAATTTTAACCAATTCAAATGGTTTCATGCAAGTAGATCCAAAGATTCTAAAAATAAAATATTTTTGATACCTATTTAAATTTTTATATCTTGTTTTTTTATTTCTCAGGCCTTTTGGACTGTATTTGTTAAGGTTTTTCTCTATTTTACATATTTTTTCATTATAAGTAAACTTGTTTTATAAAAATTTTAACCTATTCAAATGGTTTCATGAAAGTGGATCCACCTTTTCTAAATATACAATAATTTTAATACTTATTTAATTTATTTATATCTTGTTTTTTAATTACGCTGGCCTGAAGGGCCGTATTTGTTTTAGTTTTCTTCTACGTAGAATATTCTCTTATTATTAGTAAATTTGGTTTATAAAAATTTTAACCAATTCAAATGGTTTCATGCAAGTAGATCCAAAGATTCTAAAAATACAATATTTTTGATACCTATTTAAATTTTTATATCTTGTTTTTTTATTTCTCAGGCCTTTTGGACTGTATTTTTTAAGGTTTTTCTCTATTTTACATATTTTATCATTATAAGTAAACTTGTTTTATAAAAATTTTAACATATTCAAATGGTTTCATGAAAGTGGATCCACCTTTTCTAAATATACAATAATTTTAATACTTATTTAATTTATTTATATCTTGTTTTTTAATTACGCTGGCCTGAAGGGCCGTATTTGTTGAAGTTTTTCTCTACGAAGAATATTCTCTCATTATTAGTAAAATTGGTTTATAAAAATTTTAACCAATTCAAATGAATTCATAAAAGTAGATCCAAAGATTCTAAAAATACAATATTTTTGATACCTATTTAAATTTTTATATCTTGTTTTTTTATTTCTCAGGCCTTTTGGACTGTATTTGTTTAAGTTTTTCTCTATTTTATATATTTTTCTATTATAAGTAAACTTGGTTTATAAGAATTTTAACCAATTCAAATGGTTTCATGAAAGTGGATCCACCTTTTCTAAATATACAATAATTTTAATACTTATTTAAATTATTTATATCTTGTTTTTTAATTACGCTGGCCTGAAGGGCCGTATTTGTTTTAGTTTTCCTCTACATAGAATATTCTCTTATTATTAGTAAACTTGGTTTATAAAAATTTTAACCAATTCAAATGGATTCAAGCAAGTAGATCCAAAGATTCTAAAAATACAATATTTTTGATACCTATTTATATTTTTATATCTTGTTTTTTTATTTCTCAGGCCTTTTGGACTGTATTTGTTAAGGTTTTTCTCTATTTTACATATTTTTTCATTATAAGTAAACTTGTTTTATAAAAATTTTAACCTATTCAAATGGTTTCATGAAAGTGGATCCACCTTTTCTAAATATACAATAATTTTAATACTTTTTTAATTTATTTATATCTTGTTTTTTAATTACGCTGGCCTGAAGGGCCGTATTTGTTTTAGTTTTCCTCTACGTAGAATATTCTCTTATTATTAGTAAACTTGGTTTATAAAAATTTTAACCAATTCAAATGGTTTCATGCAAGTAGATCCAAAGATTCTAAAAATACAATATTTTTGATACCTATTTAAATTTTTATATCTTGTTTTTTTATTTCTCAGGCTTTTTGGACTGTATTTGTTAAGGTTTTTCTCTATTTTACATATTTTTTCATTATAAGTAAACTTGTTTTATAAAAATTTTAACCTATTCAAATGGTTTCATGAAAGTGGATCCACCTTTTCTAAATATACAATAATTTTAATACTTTTTTAATTTATTTATATCTTGTTTTTTAATTACGCTGGCCTGAAGGGCCGTATTTGTTTTAGTTTTCCTCTACGTAGAATATTCTCTTATTATTAGTAAATTTGGTTTATAAAAATTTTAACCAATTCAAATGGTTTCATGCAAGTAGATCCAAAGATTCTAAAAATACAATATTTTTGATACCTATTTAAATTTTTATATCTTGTTTTTTTATTTCTCAGGCCTTTTGGACTGTATTTGTTAAGGTTTTTCTCTATTTTACATATTTTTTCATTATAAGTAAACTTGTTTTATAAAAATTTTAACCTATTCAAATGGTTTCATGAAAGTGGATCCACCTTTTCTAAATATACAATAATTTTAATACTTTTTTAATTTATTTATATCTTGTTTTTTAATTACGCTGGCCTGAAGGGCCGTATTTGTTTTAGTTTTCCTCTACGTAGAATATGCTCTTATTATTAGTAAACTTGGTTTATAAAAATTTTAACCAATTCAAATGGTTTTATGCAAGTAGATCCAAAGATTCTAAAAATACAATATTTTTGATACCTATTTAAATTTTTATATCTTGTTTTTTTATTTCTTAGGCTTTTTGGACTGTATTTGTTAAGGTTTTTCTCTATTTTACATATTTTTTCATTATAAGTAAACTTGTTTTATAAAAATTTTAACCTATTCAAATGGTTTCATGAAAGTGGATCCACCTTTTCTAAATATACAATAATTTTAATACTTATTTAATTTATTTATATCTTGTTTTTTAATTACGCTGGCCTGAAGGGCCGTATTTGTTTAAGTTTTTCTCTACGTAGAATATTCTCTCTTTATTAGTAAAATTGGTTTATAAAAATTTTATCCAATTCCAATGGTTTTATGCAAGTAGATCCAACGTTTATAAAAATACAATAATTTTGATACCTAATTAAATTTTTTATATCTTGTTTTTTTATTTCTCAGGCCTTTTTGACTGTATTTGTTTAGTTTTTTCTCTATTTTACATATTTTTTCATTATAAGTAAACTTGTTTTATAAACATTTTAACCAATTCAAATGGTTTCATGAAAGTGGATCCACCTTTTCTAAATATACAATAATTTTAATACTTATTTAATTTATTTATATCTTGTTTTTTAATTACGCTGGCCTGGTGGGCCGTATTTGTTTTAGTTTTCCTCTACATAGAATATTCTCTTATTATTAGTAAACTTGGTTTATAAAAATTTTAACCAATTCAAATGGTTTCAAGCAAGTAGATCCAAAGATTCTAAAAATACAATATTTTTGATACCTATTTAAATTTTTATATCTTGTTTTTTTATTTCTCAGGCCTTTTGGACTGTATTTTATAAAAATACAATAATTTTGATACCTAATTAAATTTTTTATATCTTGTTTTTTTATTTCTCAGGCCTTTTTGACTGTATTTGTTTAGGTTTTTCTCTATTTTACATATTTTTTCATTATAAGTTAACTTGTTTTATAAACATTTTAACCTATTCAAATGGTTTCATGCAAGTGGATCCAACGTTTATAAAAATACAGTAATTTTGATACCTATTTAAATTTTTTATATTATGTTTTTTTATTTCTCAGGCCTTTTGGACTGTATTTGTTTAAGTTTTTCTCTATTTTATATATTTTTCTATTATAAGTAAACTTGGTTTATAAGAATTTTAACCAATTCAAATGGTTTCATGAAAGTGGATCCACCTTTTCTAAATATACAATAATTTTAATACTTTTTTAATTTATTTATATCTTGTTTTTTAATTACGCTGGCCTGAAGGGCCGTATTTGTTTTAGTTTTCCTCTACGTAGAATATGCTCTTATTATTAGTAAACTTGGTTTATAAAAATTTTAACCAATTCAAATGGTTTTATGCAAGTAGATCCAAAGATTCTAAAAATACAATATTTTTGATACCTATTTAAATTTTTATATCTTGTTTTTTTATTTCTTAGGCTTTTTGGACTGTATTTGTTAAGGTTTTTCTCTATTTTACATATTTTTTCATTATAAGTAAACTTGTTTTATAAAAATTTTAACCTATTCAAATGGTTTCATGAAAGTGGATCCACCTTTTCTAAATATACAATAATTTTAATACTTATTTAATTTATTTATATCTTGTTTTTTAATTACGCTGGCCTGAAGGGCCGTATTTGTTTTAGTTTTCCTCTACGTAGAATATTCTCTTATTATTAGTAAATTTGGTTTATAAAAATTTTAACCAATTCAAATGGTTTCATGCAAGTAGATCCAAAGATTCTAAAAATACAATATTTTTGATACCTATTTAAATTTTTATATCTTGTTTTTTTATTTCTCAGGCCTTTTGGACTGTATTTGTTAAGGTTTTTCTCTATTTTACATATTTTTTCATTATAAGTAAACTTGTTTTATAAAAATTTTAACCTATTCAAATGGTTTCATGAAAGTGGATCCACCTTTTCTAAATATACAATAATTTTAATACTTATTTAATTTATTTATATCTTGTTTTTTAATTACGCTGGCCTGAAGGGCCGTATTTGTTTAAGTTTTTCTCTACGTAGAATATTCTCTCTTTATTAGTAAAATTGGTTTATAAAAATTTTATCCAATTCCAATGGTTTTATGCAAGTAGATCCAACGTTTATAAAAATACAATAATTTTGATACCTAATTAAATTTTTTATATCTTGTTTTTTTATTTCTCATGCCTTTTTGACTGTATTTGTTTAGGTTTTTCTCTATTTTACATATTTTTTCATTATAAGTAAACTTGTTTTATAAACATTTTAACCTATTCAAATGGTTTCATGCAAGTGGATCCAACGTTTATAAAATTACAGTAATTTTGATACCTATTTAAATTTTTTATATTATGTTTTTTTATTTCTCAGGCCTTTTGGACTGTATTTGTTTAAGTTTTTCTCTATTTTATATATTTTTCTATTATAAGTAAACTTGGTTTATAAGAATTTTAACCAATTCAAATGGTTTCAAGAAAGTGGATCCACCTTTTCTAAATATACAATAATTTTAATACTTATTTAAATTATTTATATCTTGTTTTTTAATTACGCTGGCCTGGTGGGCCGTATTTGTTTTAGTTTTCCTCTACATAGAATATTCTCTTATTATTAGTAAACTTGGTTTATAAAAATTTTAACCAATTCAAATGGTTTCAAGCAAGTAGATCCAAAGTTTCTAAAAATACAATATTTTTGATACCTATTTATATTTTTATATCTTGTTTTTTTATTTCTCAGGCCTTTTGGACTGTATTTGTTAAGGTTTTTCTCTATTTTACATATTTTTTCATTATAAGTAAACTTGTTTTATAAAAATTTTAATCTATTCAAATGGTTTCATGAAAGTGGATCCACCTTTTATAAATATACAATATATTTAATACTTTTTTAATTTATTTATATCTTGTTTATTAATTACGCTGGCCTGAAGGGCCGTATTTGTTTTAGTTTTCCTCTACGTAGAATATGCTCTTATTATTAGTAAACTTGGTTTATAAAAATTTTAACCAATTCAAATGGTTTCATGCAAGTAGATCCAAAGATTCTAAAAATACAATATTTTTGATACCTATTTTAATTTTTATATCTTGTTTTTTTATTTCTCAGGCCTTTTGGACTGTATTTGTTAAGGTTTTTCTCTATTTTACATATTTTTTCATTATAAGTAAACTTGTTTTATAAAAATTTTAACCTATTCAAATGGTTTCATGAAAGTGGATCCACCTTTTCTAAATATACAATAATTATAATACTTATTTAATTTATTTATATCTTGTTTTTTAATTACGCTGGCCTGGTGGGCCGTATTTGTTTTAGTTTTCCTCTACATAGAATATTCTCTTATTATTAGTAAACTTGGTTTATAAAAATTTTAACCAAATCAAATGGTTTCATGCAAGTAGATCCAAAGATTCTAAAAATACAATATTTTTGATACCTATTTAAATTTTTATATCTTGTTTTTTTATTTCTCAGGCCTTTTGGACTGTATTTGTTAAGGTTTTTCTCTATTTTACATATTTTTTCATTATAAGTAAACTTGTTTTATAAAAATTTTAACCTATTCAAATGGTTTCATGAATGTGGATCCACCTTTTCTAAATATACAATAATTTTAATACTTATTTAATTTATTTATATCTTGTTTTTTAATTACGCTGGCCTGAAGGGCCGTATTTGTTTAAGTTTTTCTCTACGTAGAATATTCTCTCTTTATTAGTAAAATTGGTTTATAAAAATTTTATCCAATTCCAATGGTTTTATGCAAGTAGATCCAACGTTTATAAAAATACAATAATTTTGATACCTAATTAAATTTTTTATATCTTGTTTTTTTATTTCTCAGGCCTTTTTGACTGTATTTGTTTAGGTTTTTCTCTATTTTACATATTTTTTCATTATAAGTAAACTTGTTTTATAAACATTTTAACCTATTCAAATGGTTTTATGCAAGTGGATCCAACGTTTATAAAATTACAGTAATTTTGATACCTATTTAAATTTTTTATATTATGTTTTTTTATTTCTCAGGCCTTTTGGACTGTATTTGTTTAAGTTTTTCTCTTTTTTATATATTTTTCTATTATAAGTAAACTTGGTTTATAAGAATTTTAACCAATTCAAATGGTTTCAAGAAAGTGGATCCACCTTTTCTAAATATACAATAATTTTAATACTTATTTAAATTATTTATATCTTGTTTTTTAATTACGCTGGCCTGGTGGGCCGTATTTGTTTTAGTTTTCCTCTACATAGAATATTCTCTTATTATTAGTAAACTTGGTTTATAAAAATTTTAACCAATTCAAATGGTTTCAAGCAAGTAGATCCAAAGTTTCTAAAAATACAATATTTTTGATACCTATTTATATTTTTATATCTTGTTTTTTTATTTCTCAGGCCTTTTGGACTGTATTTGTTAAGGTTTTTCTCTATTTTACATATTTTTTCATTATAAGTAAACTTGTTTTATAAAAATTTTAACCTATTCAAATGGTTTCATGAAAGTGGATCCACCTTTTCTAAATATACAATATATTTAATACTTTTTTAATTTATTTATATCTTGTTTATTAATTACGCTGGCCTGAAGGGCCGTATTTGTTTTAGTTTTCCTCTACGTAGAATATTCTCTTATTATTAGTAAACTTGGTTTATAAAAATTTTAACCAATTCAAATGGTTTTATGCAAGTAGATCCAAAGATTCAAAAAATACAATATTTTTGATACCTATTTAAATTTTTATATCTTGTTTTTTTATTTCTTAGGCTTTTTGGACTGTATTTGTTAAGGTTTTTCTCTATTTTACATATTTTTTCATTATAAGTAAACTTGTTTTATAAAAATTTTAACCTATTCAAATGGTTTCATGAAAGTGGATCCACCTTTTCTAAATATACAATAATTTTAATACTTATTTAATTTATTTATACCTTGTTTTTTAATTACGCTGGCCTGAAGGGCCGTATTTGTTTAAGTTTTTCTCTACGTAGAATATTCTATCATTATTAGTAAAATTGGTTTATAAAAATTTTATCCAATTCAAATGGTTTTATGCAAGTAGATCCAACGTTTATAAAAATACAATAATTTTGATACCTAATTAAATTTTTTATATCTTGTTTTTTTATTTCTCAGGCCTTTTTGACTGTATTTGTTTAGGTTTTTCTCTATTTTACATATTTTTTCATTATAAGTAAACTTGTTTTATAAACATTTTAACCTATTCAAATGGTTTCATGCAAGTGGATCAAACGTTTATAAAAATACAGTAATTTTGATACCTATTTAAATTTTTTATATTATGTTTTTTTATTTCTCAGGCCTTTTGGACTGTATTTGTTTAAGTTTTTCTCTATTTTATATATTTTTCTATTATAAGTAAACTTGGTTTATAAGAATTTTAACCAATTCAAATGGTTTCATGAAAGTGGATCCACCATTTCTAAATATACAATAATATTAATACTTATTTAATTTATTTATATCTTGTTTTTTAATTACGCAGGCCTAGTGGGCCGTATTTGTTTTAGTTTTCCTCTACGTAGAATATGCTCTTATTATTAGTAAACTTGGTTTATAAAAATTTTAACCAATTCAAATGGTTTTATGCAAGTAGATCCAAAGATTCAAAAAATACAATATTTTTGATACCTATTTAAATTTTTATATCTTGTTTTTTTATTTCTCAGGCCTTTTGGACTGTATTTGTTAAGGTTTTTCTCTATTTTACATATTTTTTCATTATAAGTAAACTTGTTTTATAAAAATTTTAACCTATTCAAATGGTTTCATGAAAGTGGATCCACCTTTTCTAAATATACAATAATTTTAATACTTATTTAATTTATTTATATCTTGTTTTTTAATTACGCTGGCCTGGTGGGCCGGATTTGTTTTAGTTTTCCTCTACATAGAATATTCTCTTATTATTAGTAAACTTGGTTTATAAGAATTTTAAACAATTCAAATGGTTTCATGAAAGTGGATCCACCTTTTCTAAATATACAATAATTTTAATACTTATTTAATTTATTTATATCTTGTTTTTTAATTACGCTGGCCTGAAGGGCCGTATTTGTTTTAGTTTTCCTCTACGAAGAATATTCTCTTATTATTAGTAAATTTGGTTTATAAAAATTTTAACCAATTCAAATGGTTTTATGCAAGTAGATCCAACGTTTATAAAAATACAATAATTTTGATACCTAATTAAATTTTTTATATCTTGTTTTTTTATTTCTCAGGCCTTTTTGACTGTATTTGTTTAGGTTTTTCTCTATTTTACATATTTTTTCATTATAAGTAAACTTGTTTTATAAAAATTTTAACCTATTCAAATGGTTTCATGCAAGTGGATCCAACGTTTATAAAAATACAATAATTTTGATACCTATTTAAATTTTTTATATTATGTTTTTTTATTTCTCAGGCCTTTTGGACTGTATTTGTTTAAGTTTTTCTCTATTTTATATATTTTTCTATTATAAGTAAACTTGTTTTATAAAAATTTTAACCTATTCAAATGGTTTCATGAAAGTGGATCCACCTTTTCTAAATATACAATAATTTTAATACTTATTTAATTTATTTATATCTTGTTTTTTAATTACGCTGGCCTGAAGGGCCGTATTTGTTTTAGTTTTCTTCTACGTAGAATATTCTCTTATTATTAGTAAATTTGGTTTATAAAAATTTTAACCAATTCAAATGGTTTCATGCAAGTAGATCCAAAGATTCTAAAAATACAATATTTTTGATACCTATTTAAATTTTTATATCTTGTTTTTTTTTTCTCAGGCCTTTTGGACTGTATTTGTTAAGGTTTTTCTCTATTTTACATATTTTTTCATTATA
Organism: Anagrus nilaparvatae; assembly: GCA_022575985.1. NCBI lineage: Eukaryota > Metazoa > Arthropoda > Insecta > Hymenoptera > Mymaridae > Anagrus > Anagrus nilaparvatae. The sequence continues at coordinate 13,573,773 of JAKSXM010000002.1, read as the reverse complement.
AGTAAACTTGTTTTATAAAAATTTTAACCTATTCAAATGGTTTCATGCAAGTGGATCCAACGTTTATAAAAATACAATAATTTTGATACCTATTTAAATTTTTTATATTATGTTTTTTTATTTCTCAGGCCTTTTGGACTGTATTTGTTTAAGTTTTTCTCTATTTTATATATTTTTCTATTATAAGTAAACTTGGTTTATAAGAATTTTAACCAATTCAAATGGTTTCATGAAAGTGGATCCACCTTTTCTAAATATACAATAATTTTAATACTTATTTAATTTATTTATATCTTGTTTTTTAATTACGCTGGCCTGGTGGGCCGTATTTGTTTTAGTTTTCCTCTACATAGAATATTCTCTTATTATTAGTAAACTTGGTTTATAAAAATTTTAACCAATTCAAATGGTTTCAAGCAAGTAGATCCAAAGATTCTAAAAATACAATATTTTTGATACCTATTTATATTTTTATATCTTGTTTTTTTATTTCTTAGTCCTTTTGGACTATATTTGTAAAGGTTTTTCTCTATTTTACATATTTTTTCATTATAAATAAACTTGTTTTTTCAAAATTTTAACCTATTCAAATGGTTTCATGAAAGTGGACCCACCTTTTCTAAATATACAATAATTTTAATACTTATTTAATTTATTTATATCTTGTTTTTTAATTACGCTGGCCTGGTGGGCCGGATTTGTTTTAGTTTTCCTCTACATAGAATATTCTCTTATTATTAGTAAACTTGGTTTATAAAAATTTTAACCAATTCAAATGGTTTCATGCAAGTAGATCCAAAGATTCTAAAAATACAATATTTTTGACTCCCATTTTAAATTTTTCTATCTTGTTTTTTTATTTCTCAGGCTTTTTGGACTGTATTTGTTAAGGTTTTTCTCTATTTTACATATTTTTTCATTATAAGTAAACTTGTTTTATAAAAATTTTAACCTATTCAAATGGTTTCATGAAAGTGGATCCACCTTTTCTAAATATACAATAATTTTAATACTTATTTAATTTATTTATATCTTGTTTTTTAATTACGCTGGCCTGAAGGGCCGTATTTGTTTTAGTTTTCTTCTACGTAGAATATTCTCTTATTATTAGTAAATTTGGTTTATAAAAATTTTAACCAATTCAAATGGTTTCAAGCATGTAGATCCAAAGATTCTAAAAATACAATATTTTTGATACCTATTTAAATTTTTATATCTTGTTTTTTTATTTCTCAGGCCTTTTGGACTGTATTTGTTAAGGTTTTTCTCTATTTTACATATTTTTTTATTATTAGTAAACTTGTTTTATAAAAATTTTAACCTATTCAATTGGTTTCATGAAAGTGGATCCACCATTTCTAAATATACAATAATATTAATACTTATTTAATTTATTTATATCTTGTTTTTTAATTACGCTGGCCTGAAGGGCCGTATTTGTTTTAGTTTTCTTCTACGTAGAATATTCTCTTATTATTAGTAAATTTGGTTTATAAAAATTTTAACCAATTCAAATGGTTTCAAGCATGTAGATCCAAAGATTCTAAAAATACAATAATTTTGATACCTATTTAAATTTTTTATATTATGTTTTTTTATTTCTCAGGCCTTTTGGACTGTATTTGTTTAAGTTTTTCTCTATTTTATATATTTTTCTATTATAAGTAAACTTGGTTTATAAGAATTTTAACCAATTCAAATGGTTTCATGAAAGTGGATCCACCTTTTCTAAATATACAATAATTTTAATACTTATTTAATTTATTTATATCTTGTTTTTTAATTACGCTGGCCTGGTGGGCCGTATTTGTTTTAGTTTTCCTCTACATAGAATATTCTCTTATTATTAGTAAACTTGGTTTATAAAAATTTTAACCAATTCAAATGGTTTCAAGCAAGTAGATCCAAAGATTCTAAAAATACAATATTTTTGATACCTATTTATATTTTTATATCTTGTTTTTTTATTTCTTAGTCCTTTTGGACTATATTTGTAAAGGTTTTTCTCTATTTTACATATTTTTTCATTATAAATAAACTTGTTTTTTCAAAATTTTAACCTATTCAAATGGTTTCATGAAAGTGGACCCACCTTTTCTAAATATACAATAATTTTAATACTTATTTAATTTATTTATATCTTGTTTTTTAATTACGCTGGCCTGGTGGGCCGGATTTGTTTTAGTTTTCCTCTACATAGAATATTCTCTTATTATTAGTAAACTTGGTTTATAAAAATTTTAACCAATTCAAATGGTTTCATGCAAGTAGATCCAAAGATTCTAAAAATACAATATTTTTGATTCCCATTTTAAATTTTTCTATCTTGTTTTTTTATTTCTCAGGCTTTTTGGACTGTATTTGTTAAGGTTTTTCTCTATTTTACATATTTTTTCATTATAAGTAAACTTGTTTTATAAAAATTTTAACCTATTCAAATGGTTTCATGAAAGTGGATCCACCTTTTCTAAATATACAATAATTTTAATACTTATTTAATTTATTTATATCTTGTTTTTTAATTACGCTGGCCTGAAGGGCCGTATTTGTTTTAGTTTTCTTCTACGTAGAATATTCTCTTATTATTAGTAAATTTGGTTTATAAAAATTTTAACCAATTCAAATGGTTTCAAGCATGTAGATCCAAAGATTCTAAAAATACAATATTTTTGATACCTATTTAAATTTTTATATCTTGTTTTTTTATTTCTCAGGCCTTTTGGACTGTATTTGTTAAGGTTTTTCTCTATTTTACATATTTTTTTATTATTAGTAAACTTGTTTTATAAAAATTTTAACCTATTCAATTGGTTTCATGAAAGTGGATCCACCATTTCTAAATATACAATAATATTAATACTTATTTAATTTATTTATATCTTGTTTTTTAATTACGCAGGCCTGGTGGGCCGTATTTGTTTTAGTTTTCCTCTACGTAGAATATTCTCTTATTATTAGTAAACTTGGTTTATAAAAATTTAACCCAATTCAAATGGTTTCAAGCAAGTAGATCCAATGATTCTAAAAATACAATATTTTTGATACCTATTTAAATTTTTATATCTTGTTTTTTTATTTCTCAGGCCTTTTGGACTGTATTTGTTAAGGTTTTTCTCTATTTTACATATTTTTTCATTATAAGTAAACTTGTTTTATAAAAATTTTAACCTATTCAAATGGTTTCATGAAAGTGGATCCACCTTTTCCAAATATACAATAATTTTAATACTTATTTAATTTATTTATATCTTGTTTTTTAATTACGCAGGCCTGAAGGGCCGTATTTGTTTAAGTTTTTCTCTACGTAGAATATTCTCTCATTATTAGTAAAATTGGTTTATAAAAATTTTAACCAATTCAAATGGTTTTATGCAAGTAGATCCAACGTTTATAAAAATACAATAATTTTGATACCTAATTAAATTTTTTATATCTTGTTTTTTTATTTCTCAGGCCTTTTTGACTGTATTTGTTAAGGTTTTTCTCTATTTTACATATTTTTTCATTATAAGTAAACTTGTTTTATAAAAATTTTAACCTATTCAAATGGTTTCATGAAAGTGGATCCACCTTTTCTAAATATACAATAATTTTAATACTTATTTAATTTATTTATATCTTGTTTTTTAATTACGCTGGCCTGAAGGGCCGTATTTGTTTAAGTTTTTCTCTACGTAGAATATTCTCTCATTATTAGTAAAATTGTTTTATAAAAATTTTAACCAATTCAAATGAATTCATAAAAGTGGATCCAAAGATTCTAAAAATACAATATTTTTGATACCTATTTAAATTTTTATATCTTGTTTTTTTATTTCTCAGGCTTTTTGGACTGTATTTGTTAAGGTTTTTCTCTATTTTACATATTTTTTCATTATAAGTAAACTTGTTTTATAAAAATTTTAACCTATTCAAATGGTTTCATGAAAGTGGATCCACCTTTTCTAAATATACAATAATTTTAATACTTATTTAATTTATTTATATCTTGTTTTTTAATTACGCTGGCCTGAAGGGCCGTATTTGTTTAAGTTTTTCTCTACGTAGAATATTCTCTCATTATTAGTAAAATTGGTTTATAAAAATTTTAACCAATTCAAATGAATTCATAAAAGTGGATCCAAAGATTCTAAAAATACAATATTTTTGATACCTATTTAAATTTTTATATCTTGTTTTTTTATTTCTCAGGCCTTTTGGACTGTATTTGTTTAGGTTTTTCTCTATTTTACATATTTTTTCATTATAAGTAAACTTGTTTTATAAAAATTTTAACCTATTCAAATGGTTTCATGAAAGTGGATCCACCTTTTCTAAATATACAATAATTTTAATACTTTTTTAATTTATTTATATCTTGTTTTTTAATTACGCTGGCCTGAAGGGCCGTATTTGTTTTAGTTTTCCTCTACGTAGAATATTCTCTTATTATTAGTAAACTTGGTTTATAAAAATTTTAACCAATTCAAATGGTTTCATGCAAGTAGATCCAAAGATTCTAAAAATACAATATTTTTGATACCTATTTAAATTTTTATATCTTGTTTTTTTATTTCTCAGGCTTTTTGGACTGTATTTGTTAAGGTTTTTCTCTATTTTACATATTTTTTCATTATAAGTAAACTTGTTTTATAAAAATTTTAACCTATTCGAATGGTTTCATGAAAGTGGATCCACCTTTTCTAAATATACAATAATTTTAATACTTATTTAATTTATTTATAACTTGTTTTTTAATTACGCTGGCCTGAAGGGCCGTATTTGTTTTAGTTTTCCTCTACGTAGAATATTCTCTTATTATTAGTAAATTTGGTTTATAAAAATTTTAACCAATTCAAATGGTTTCATGCAAGTAGATCCAAAGATTCTAAAAATACAATATTTTTGATACCTATTTAAATTTTTATATCTTGTTTTTTTATTTCTCAGGCCTTTTGGACTGTATTTGTTAAGGTTTTTCTCTATTTTACATATTTTTTCATTATAAGTAAACTTGTTTTATAAAAATTTTAACCTATTCAAATGGTTTCATGCAAGTAGATCCAAAGATTCTAAAAATACAATATTTTTGATACCTATTTAAATTTTTATCTTGTTTTTTTATTTCTCAGGCCTTTTGGACTGTATTTGTTAAGGTTTTTCTCTATTTTACATATTTTTTCATTATAAGTAAACTTGTTTTATAAAAATTTTAACCTATTCAAATGTTTTCATGAAAGTGGATCCACCTTTTCTAATTATACACTAATTTTAATACTTATTTAATTTATTTATATCTTGTTTTTTAATTACGCTGGCCTGAAGGGCCGTATTTGTTTAAGTTTTTCTCTACGTAGAATATTCTCCCATTATTAGTAAAATTGGTTTATAAAAATTTTAACCAATTCAAATGGTTTTATGCAAGTAGATCCAACGTTTATAAAAATACAATAATTTTGATACCTAATTAAATTTTTTATATTATGTTTTTTTATTTCTCAGGCCTTTTGGACTGTATTTGTTTAAGTTTTTCTCTATTTTATATATTTTTCTATTATAAGTAAACTTGGTTTATAAGAATTTTAACCAATTCAAATGGTTTCATGAAAGTGGATCCACCTTTTCTAAATATACAATAATTTTAATACTTATTTAATTTATTTATATCTTGTTTTTTAATTACGCTGGCCTGGTGGGCCGTATTTGTTTTAGTTTTCCTCTACATAGAATATTCTCTTATTATTAGTAAACTTGGTTTATAAAAATTTTAACCAATTCAAATGGTTTCATGCAAGTAGATCCAAAGATTCTAAAAATACAATATTTTTGATACCTATTTAAATTTTTATATCTTGTTTTTTTTTTCTCAGGCCTTTTGGACTGTATTTGTTAAGGTTTTTCTCTATTTTACATATTTTTTCATTATAAGTAAACTTGTTTTATAAAAATTTTAACCTATTCAAATGGTTTCATGCAAGTGGATCCAACGTTTATAAAAATACAATAATTTTGATACCTATTTAAATTTTTTATATTATGTTTTTTTATTTCTCAGGCCTTTTGGACTGTATTTGTTTAAGTTTTTCTCTATTTTATATATTTTTCTATTATAAGTAAACTTGGTTTATAAGAATTTTAACCAATTCAAATGGTTTCATGAAAGTGGATCCACCTTTTCTAAATATACAATAATTTTAATACTTATTTAATTTATTTATATCTTGTTTTTTAATTACGCTGGCCTGGTGGGCCGTATTTGTTTTAGTTTTCCTCTACATAGAATATTCTCTTATTATTAGTAAACTTGGTTTATAAAAATTTTAACCAATTCAAATGGTTTCAAGCAAGTAGATCCAAAGATTCTAAAAATACAATATTTTTGATACCTATTTATATTTTTATATCTTGTTTTTTTATTTCTTAGTCCTTTTGGACTATATTTGTAAAGGTTTTTCTCTATTTTACATATTTTTTCATTATAAATAAACTTGTTTTTTCAAAATTTTAACCTATTCAAATGGTTTCATGAAAGTGGACCCACCTTTTCTAAATATACAATAATTTTAATACTTATTTAATTTATTTATATCTTGTTTTTTAATTACGCTGGCCTGGTGGGCCGGATTTGTTTTAGTTTTCCTCTACATAGAATATTCTCTTATTATTAGTAAACTTGGTTTATAAAAATTTTAACCAATTCAAATGGTTTCATGCAAGTAGATCCAAAGATTCTAAAAATACAATATTTTTGATTCCCATTTTAAATTTTTATATCTTGTTTTTTTATTTCTCAGGCTTTTTGGACTGTATTTGTTAAGGTTTTTCTCTATTTTACATATTTTTTCATTATAAGTAAACTTGTTTTATAAAAATTTTAACCTATTCAAATGGTTTCATGAAAGTGGATCCACCTTTTCTAAATATACAATAATTTTAATACTTATTTAATTTATTTATATCTTGTTTTTTAATTACGCTGGCCTGAAGGGCCGTATTTGTTTTAGTTTTCTTCTACGTAGAATATTCTCTTATTATTAGTAAATTTGGTTTATAAAAATTTTAACCAATTCAAATGGTTTCAAGCATGTAGATCCAAAGATTCTAAAAATACAATATTTTTGATACCTATTTAAATTTTTATATCTTGTTTTTTTATTTCTCAGGCCTTTTGGACTGTATTTGTTAAGGTTTTTCTCTATTTTACATATTTTTTTATTATTAGTAAACTTGTTTTATAAAAATTTTAACCTATTCAATTGGTTTCATGAAAGTGGATCCACCATTTCTAAATATACAATAATATTAATACTTATTTAATTTATTTATATCTTGTTTTTTAATTACGCAGGCCTGGTGGGCCGTATTTGTTTTAGTTTTCCTCTACGTATAATATCTCATTATTAGTAAAATTGGTTTATAAAAATTTTAACCAATTCAAATGGTTTTATGCAAGTAGATCCAACGTTTATAAAAATACAATAATTTTGATACCTAATTAAATTTTTTATATCTTGTTTTTTTATTTCTCAGGCCTTTTTGACTGTATTTGTTAAGGTTTTTCTCTATTTTACATATTTTTTCATTATAAGTAAACTTGTTTTATAAAAATTTTAACCTATTCAAATGGTTTCATGAAAGTGGATCCACCTTTTCTAAATATACAATAATTTTAATACTTATTTAATTTATTTATATCTTGTTTTTTAATTACGCTGGCCTGAAGGGCCGTATTTGTTTAAGTTTTTCTCTACGTAGAATATTCTCTCATTATTAGTAAAATTGGTTTATAAAAATTTTAACCAATTCAAATGAATTCATAAAAGTGGATCCAAAGATTCTAAAAATACAATATTTTTGATACCTATTTAAATTTTTATATCTTGTTTTTTTATTTCTCAGGCTTTTTGGACTGTATTTGTTAAGGTTTTTCTCTATTTTACATATTTTTTCATTATAAGTAAACTTGTTTTATAAAAATTTTAACCTATTCAAATGGTTTCATGAAAGTGGATCCACCTTTTCTAAATATACAATAATTTTAATACTTATTTAATTTATTTATATCTTGTTTTTTAATTACGCTGGCCTGAAGGGCCGTATTTGTTTAAGTTTTTCTCTACGTAGAATATTCTCTCATTATTAGTAAAATTGGTTTATAAAAATTTTAACCAATTCAAATGAATTCATAAAAGTGGATCCAAAGATTCTAAAAATACAATATTTTTGATACCTATTTAAATTTTTATATCTTGTTTTTTTATTTCTCAGGCCTTTTGGACTGTATTTGTTTAGGTTTTTCTCTATTTTACATATTTTTTCATTATAAGTAAACTTGTTTTATAAAAATTTTAACCTATTCAAATGGTTTCATGAAAGTGGATCCACCTTTTCTAAATATACAATAATTTTAATACTTTTTTAATTTATTTATATCTTGTTTTTTAATTACGCTGGCCTGAAGGGCCGTATTTGTTTTAGTTTTCCTCTACGTAGAATATTCTCTTATTATTAGTAAACTTGGTTTATAAAAATTTTAACCAATTCAAATGGTTTCATGCAAGTAGATCCAAAGATTCTAAAAATACAATATTTTTGATACCTATTTAAATTTTTATATCTTGTTTTTTTATTTCTCAGGCTTTTTGGACTGTATTTGTTAAGGTTTTTCTCTATTTTACATATTTTTTCATTATAAGTAAACTTGTTTTATAAAAATTTTAACCTATTCGAATGGTTTCATGAAAGTGGATCCACCTTTTCTAAATATACAATAATTTTAATACTTATTTAATTTATTTATAACTTGTTTTTTAATTACGCTGGCCTGAAGGGCCGTATTTGTTTTAGTTTTCCTCTACGTAGAATATTCTCTTATTATTAGTAAATTTGGTTTATAAAAATTTTAACCTATTCAAATGGTTTCATGCAAGTAGATCCAAAGATTCTAAAAATACAATATTTTTGATACCTATTTAAATTTTTATCTTGTTTTTTTATTTCTCAGGCCTTTTGGACTGTATTTGTTAAGGTTTTTCTCTATTTTACATATTTTTTCATTATAAGTAAACTTGTTTTATAAAAATTTTAACCTATTCAAATGTTTTCATGAAAGTGGATCCACCTTTTCTAATTATACACTAATTTTAATACTTATTTAATTTATTTATATCTTGTTTTTTAATTACGCTGGCCTGAAGGGCCGTATTTGTTTAAGTTTTTCTCTACGTAGAATATTCTCTCATTATTAGTAAAATTGGTTTATAAAAATTTTAACCAATTCAAATGGTTTTATGCAAGTAGATCCAACGTTTATAAAAATACAATAATTTTGATACCTAATTAAATTTTTTATATTATGTTTTTTTATTTCTCAGGCCTTATGGACTGTATTTGTTTAAGTTTTTCTCTATTTTATATATTTTTCTATTATAAGTAAACTTGGTTTATAAGAATTTTAACCAATTCAAATGGTTTCATGAAAGTGGATCCACCTTTTCTAAATATACAATAATTTTAATACTTATTTAATTTATTTATATCTTGTTTTTTAATTACGCTGGCCTGGTGGGCCGTATTTGTTTTAGTTTTCCTCTACATAGAATATTCTCTTATTATTAGTAAACTTGGTTTATAAAAATTTTAACCAATTCAAATGGTTTCATGCAAGTAGATCCAAAGATTCTAAAGATACAATATTTTTGATGCCTATTTATATTTTTATATCTTGTTTTTTTTTTCTCAGGCCTTTTGGACTGTATTTGTTAAGGTTTTTCTCTATTTTACATATTTTTTCATTATAAGTAAACTTGTTTTATAAAAATTTTAACCTATTCAAATGGTTTCATGAAAGTGGATCCACCTTTTCTAAATATACAATAATTTTAATACTTATTTAATTTATTTATATCTTGTTTTTTAATTACGCTGGCCTGGTGGGCCGGATTTGTTTTAGTTTTCCTCTACATAGAATATTCTCTTATTATTAGTAAACTTGGTTTATAAGAATTTTAAACAATTCAAATGGTTTCATGAAAGTGGATCCACCTTTTTTAAATATACAATAATTTTAATACTTATTTAATTTATTTATATCTTGTTTTTTAATTACGCTGGCCTGAAGGGCCGTATTTGTTTTAGTTTTCCTCTACGAAGAATATTCTCTTATTATTAGTAAATTTGGTTTATAAAAATTTTAACCAATTCAAATGGTTTTATGCAAGTAGATCCAACGTTTATAAAAATACAATAATTTTGATACCTAATTAAATTTTTTATATCTTGTTTTTTTATTTCTCAGGCCTTTTTGACTGTATTTGTTTAGGTTTTTCTCTATTTTACATATTTTTTCATTATAAGTAAACTTGTTTTATAAAAATTTTAACCTATTCAAATGGTTTCATGCAAGTGGATCCAACGTTTATAAAAATACAATAATTTTGATACCTATTTAAATTTTTTATATTATGTTTTTTTATTTCTCAGGCCTTTTGGACTGTATTTGTTTAAGTTTTTCTCTATTTTATATATTTTTCTATTATAAGTAAACTTGTTTTATAAAAATTTTAACCTATTCAAATGGTTTCATGAAAGTGGATCCACCTTTTCTAAATATACAATAATTTTAATACTTATTTAATTTATTTATATCTTGTTTTTTAATTACGCTGGCCTGAAGGGCCGTATTTGTTTTAGTTTTCTTCTACGTAGAATATTCTCTTATTATTAGTAAATTTGGTTTATAAAAATTTTAACCAATTCAAATTGTTTCATGCAAGTAGATCCAAAGATTCTAAAAATACAATATTTTTGATACCTATTTAAATTTTTATATCTTGTTTTTTTTTTCTCAGGCCTTTTGGACTGTATTTGTTAAGGTTTTTCTCTATTTTACATATTTTTTCATTATAAGTAAACTTGTTTTATAAAAATTTTAACCTATTCAAATGGTTTCATGCAAGTGGATCCAACGTTTATAAAAATACAATAATTTTGATACCTATTTAAATTTTTTATATTATGTTTTTTTATTTCTCAGGCCTTTTGGACTGTATTTGTTTAAGTTTTTCTCTATTTTATATATTTTTCTATTATAAGTAAACTTGGTTTATAAGAATTTTAACCAATTCAAATGGTTTCATGAAAGTGGATCCACCTTTTCTAAATATACAATAATTTTAATACTTATTTAATTTATTTATATCTTGTTTTTTAATTACGCTGGCCTGGTGGGCCGTATTTGTTTTAGTTTTCCTCTACATAGAATATTCTCTTATTATTAGTAAACTTGGTTTATAAAAATTTTAACCAATTCAAATGGTTTCAAGCAAGTAGATCCAAAGATTCTAAAAATACAATATTTTTGATACCTACTTATATTTTTATATCTTGTTTTTTTATTTCTTAGTCCTTTTGGACTATATTTGTAAAGGTTTTTCTCTATTTTACATATTTTTTCATTATAAATAAACTTGTTTTTTCAAAATTTTAACCTATTCAAATGGTTTCATGAAAGTGGACCCACCTTTTCTAAATATACAATAATTTTAATACTTATTTAATTTATTTATATCTTGTTTTTTAATTACGCTGGCCTGGTGGGCCGGATTTGTTTTAGTTTTCCTCTACATAGAATATTCTCTTATTATTAGTAAACTTGGTTTATAAAAATTTTAACCAATTCAAATGGTTTCATGCAAGTAGATCCAAAGATTCTAAAAATACAATATTTTTGATTCCCATTTTAAATTTTTATATCTTGTTTTTTTATTTCTCAGGCTTTTTGGACTGTATTTGTTAAGGTTTTTCTCTATTTTACATATTTTTTCATTATAAGTAAACTTGTTTTATAAAAATTTTAACCTATTCAAATGGTTTCATGCAAGTAGATCCAAAGATTCTAAAAATACAATATTTTTGATACCTATTTATATTTTTATATCTTGTTTTTTTATTTCTTAGGCCTTTTGGACTGTATTTGTAAAGGTTTTTCTCTATTTTACATATTTTTTCATTATTAGTAAACTTGTTTTTTCAAAATTTTAACCTATTCAAATGGTTTCATGAAAGTGGACCCACCTTTTCTAAATATACAATAATTTTAATACTTATTTAATTTATTTATATCTTGTTTTTTAATTACGCTGGCCTGGTGGGCCGGATTTGTTTTAGTTTTCCTCTACATAGAATATTCTCTTATTATTAGTAAACTTGGTTTATAAAAATTTTAACCAATTCAAATGGTTTCATGCAAGTAGATCCAAAGATTCTAAAAATACAATATTTTTGATACCTATTTAAATTTATATATCTTGTTTTTTTATTTCTCAGGCTTTTTGGACTGTATTTGTTAAGGTTTTTCTCTATTTTACATATTTTTTCATTATAAGTAAACTTGTTTTATAAAAATTTTAACCTATTCAAATGGTTTCATGAAAGTGGATCCACCTTTTCTAAATATACGATAATTTTAATACTTATTTAATTTATTTATATCTTGTTTTTTAATTACGCTGGCCTGAAGGGCCGTATTTGTTTAAGTTTTTCTCTACGTAGAATATTCTCTCATTATTAGTAAAATTGGTTTATAAAAATTTTAACCAATTCAAATGAATTCATAAAAGTGGATCCAAAGATTCTAAAAATACAATATTTTTGATACCTATTTAAATTATTATATCTTGTTTTTTTATTTCTCAGGCCTTTTGGACTGTATTTGTTAAGGTTTTTCTCTATTTTACATATTTTTTCATTATAAGTAAACTTGTTTTATAAAAATTTTAACCTATTCAAATGGTTTCATGAAAGTGGATCCACCTTTTCTAAATATACAATAATATTAATACTTATTTAATTTATTTATATCTTGTTTTTTAATTACGCTGGCCTGAAGGGCCGTATTTGTTTTAGTTTTCCTCTACGTAGAATATTCTCTTATTATTAGTAAACTTGGTTTATAAAAATTTTAACCAATTCAAATGGTTTCATGCAAGTAAATCCAAAGATTCTAAAAATACAATATTTTTGATACCTATTTAAATTTTTATATCTTGTTTTTTTATTTCTCAGGCCTTTTGGACTGTATTTGTTAAGGTTTTTCTCTATTTTACATATTTTTTCATTATAAGTAAACTTGTTTTATAAAAATTTTAACCTATTCAAATGGTTTCATGAAAGTGGATCCACCTTTTCTAAATATACAATAATTTTAATACTTATTTAATTTATTTATATCTTGTTTTTTAATTACGCTGGCCTGGTGGGCCGTATTTGTTTTAGTTTTCCTCTACATAGAATATTCTCTTATTATTAGTAAACTTGGTTTATAAAAATTTTAATCAATTCAAATGGTTTCAAGCAAGTAGATCCAAAGATTCTAAAAATACAATATTTTTGATACCTATTTATATTTTTATATCTTGTTTTTTTATTTCTCAGGCCTTTTGGACTGTATTTGTTAAGGTTTTTCTCTATTTTACATATTTTTTCATTATAAGTAAACTTGTTTTATAAAAATTTTAACCTATTCAAATGGTTTCATGAAAGTGGATCCACCTTTTCTAAATATACGATAATTTTAATACTTATTTAATTTATTTATATCTTGTTTTTTAATTACGCTGGCCTGAAGGGCCGTATTTGTTTCAGTTTTTCTCTACGTAGAATATTCTCTCATTATTAGTAAAATTGGTTTATAAAAATTTTAACCAATTCAAATGAATTCATAAAAGTGGATCCAAAGATTCTAAAAATACAATATTTTTGATACCTATTTAAATTTTTATATCTTGTTTTTTTATTTCTCAGGCCTTTTGGACTGTATTTGTTTAGGTTTTTCTCTATTTTACATATTTTTTCATTATAAGTAAACTTGTTTTATAAAAATTTTAACCTATTCAAATGGTTTCATGAAAGTGGATCCACCTTTTCTAAATATACAATAATTTTAATACTTATTTAATTTATTTATATCTTGTTTTTTAATTACGCTGGCCTGAAGGGCCGTATTTGTTTTAGTTTTCTTCTACGTAGAATATTCTCTTATTATTAGTAAATTTGGTTTATAAAAATTTTAACCAATTCAAATGGTTTCAAGCATGTAGATCCAAAGATTCTAAAAATACAATATTTTTGATACCTATTTAAATTTTTATATCTTGTTTTTTTATTTCTCAGGCCTTTTGGACTGTATTTGTTAAGGTTTTTCTCTATTTTACATATTTTTTTATTATTAGTAAACTTGTTTTATAAAAATTTTAACCTATTCAATTGGTTTCATGAAAGTGGATCCACCATTTCTAAATATACAATAATATTAATACTTATTTAATTTATTTATATCTTGTTTTTTAATTACGCAGGCCTGGTGGGCCGTATTTGTTTTAGTTTTCCTCTACGTATAATATCTCATTATTAGTAAAATTGGTTTATAAAAATTTTAACCAATTCAAATGGTTTTATGCAAGTAGATCCAACGTTTATAAAAATACAATAATTTTGATACCTAATTAAATTTTTTATATCTTGTTTTTTTATTTCTCAGGCCTTTTTGACTGTATTTGTTAAGGTTTTTCTCTATTTTACATATTTTTTCATTATAAGTAAACTTGTTTTATAAAAATTTTAACCTATTCAAATGGTTTCATGAAAGTGGATCCACCTTTTCTAAATATACAATAATTTTAATACTTATTTAATTTATTTATATCTTGTTTTTTAATTACGCTGGCCTGAAGGGCCGTATTTGTTTAAGTTTTTCTCTACGTAGAATATTCTCTCATTATTAGTAAAATTGGTTTATAAAAATTTTAACCAATTCAAATGAATTCATAAAAGTGGATCCAAAGATTCTAAAAATACAATATTTTTGATACCTATTTAAATTTTTATATCTTGTTTTTTTATTTCTCAGGCTTTTTGGACTGTATTTGTTAAGGTTTTTCTCTATTTTACATATTTTTTCATTATAAGTAAACTTGTTTTATAAAAATTTTAACCTATTCAAATGGTTTCATGAAAGTGGATCCACCTTTTCTAAATATACAATAATTTTAATACTTATTTAATTTATTTATATCTTGTTTTTTAATTACGCTGGCCTGAAGGGCCGTATTTGTTTAAGTTTTTCTCTACGTAGAATATTCTCTCATTATTAGTAAAATTGGTTTATAAAAATTTTAACCAATTCAAATGAATTCATAAAAGTGGATCCAAAGATTCTAAAAATACAATATTTTTGATACCTATTTAAATTTTTATATCTTGTTTTTTTATTTCTCAGGCCTTTTGGACTGTATTTGTTTAGGTTTTTCTCTATTTTACATATTTTTTCATTATAAGTAAACTTGTTTTATAAAAATTTTAACCTATTCAAATGGTTTCATGAAAGTGGATCCACCTTTTCTAAATATACAATAATTTTAATACTTTTTTAATTTATTTATATCTTGTTTTTTAATTACGCTGGCCTGAAGGGCCGTATTTGTTTTAGTTTTCCTCTACGTAGAATATTCTCTTATTATTAGTAAACTTGGTTTATAAAAATTTTAACCAATTCAAATGGTTTCATGCAAGTAGATCCAAAGATTCTAAAAATACAATATTTTTGATACCTATTTAAATTTTTATATCTTGTTTTTTTATTTCTCAGGCTTTTTGGACTGTATTTGTTAAGGTTTTTCTCTATTTTACATATTTTTTCATTATAAGTAAACTTGTTTTATAAAAATTTTAACCTATTCGAATGGTTTCATGAAAGTGGATCCACCTTTTCTAAATATACAATAATTTTAATACTTATTTAATTTATTTATAACTTGTTTTTTAATTACGCTGGCCTGAAGGGCCGTATTTGTTTTAGTTTTCCTCTACGTAGAATATTCTCTTATTATTAGTAAATTTGGTTTATAAAAATTTTAACCTATTCAAATGGTTTCATGCAAGTAGATCCAAAGATTCTAAAAATACAATATTTTTGATACCTATTTAAATTTTTATCTTGTTTTTTTATTTCTCAGGCCTTTTGGACTGTATTTGTTAAGGTTTTTCTCTATTTTACATATTTTTTCATTATAAGTAAACTTGTTTTATAAAAATTTTAACCTATTCAAATGTTTTCATGAAAGTGGATCCACCTTTTCTAATTATACACTAATTTTAATACTTATTTAATTTATTTATATCTTGTTTTTTAATTACGCTGGCCTGAAGGGCCGTATTTGTTTAAGTTTTTCTCTACGTAGAATATTCTCTCATTATTAGTAAAATTGGTTTATAAAAATTTTAACCAATTCAAATGGTTTTATGCAAGTAGATCCAACGTTTATAAAAATACAATAATTTTGATACCTAATTAAATTTTTTATATTATGTTTTTTTATTTCTCAGGCCTTTTGGACTGTATTTGTTTAAGTTTTTCTCTATTTTATATATTTTTCTATTATAAGTAAACTTGGTTTATAAGAATTTTAACCAATTCAAATGGTTTCATGAAAGTGGATCCACCTTTTCTAAATATACAATAATTTTAATACTTATTTAATTTATTTATATCTTGTTTTTTAATTACGCTGGCCTGGTGGGCCGTATTTGTTTTAGTTTTCCTCTACATAGAATATTCTCTTATTATTAGTAAACTTGGTTTATAAAAATTTTAACCAATTCAAATGGTTTCATGCAAGTAGATCCAAAGATTCTAAAGATACAATATTTTTGATGCCTATTTATATTTTTATATCTTGTTTTTTTTTTCTCAGGCCTTTTGGACTGTATTTGTTAAGGTTTTTCTCTATTTTACATATTTTTTCATTATAAGTAAACTTGTTTTATAAAAATTTTAACCTATTCAAATGGTTTCATGAAAGTGGATCCACCTTTTCTAAATATACAATAATTTTAATACTTATTTAATTTATTTATATCTTGTTTTTTAATTACGCTGGCCTGGTGGGCCGGATTTGTTTTAGTTTTCCTCTACATAGAATATTCTCTTATTATTAGTAAACTTGGTTTATAAGAATTTTAAACAATTCAAATGGTTTCATGAAAGTGGATCCACCTTTTTTAAATATACAATAATTTTAATACTTATTTAATTTATTTATATCTTGTTTTTTAATTACGCTGGCCTGAAGGGCCGTATTTGTTTTAGTTTTCCTCTACGAAGAATATTCTCTTATTATTAGTAAATTTGGTTTATAAAAATTTTAACCAATTCAAATGGTTTTATGCAAGTAGATCCAACGTTTATAAAAATACAATAATTTTGATACCTAATTAAATTTTTTATATCTTGTTTTTTTATTTCTCAGGCCTTTTTGACTGTATTTGTTTAGGTTTTTCTCTATTTTACATATTTTTTCATTATAAGTAAACTTGTTTTATAAAAATTTTAACCTATTCAAATGGTTTCATGCAAGTGGATCCAACGTTTATAAAAATACAATAATTTTGATACCTATTTAAATTTTTTATATTATGTTTTTTTATTTCTCAGGCCTTTTGGACTGTATTTGTTTAAGTTTTTCTCTATTTTATATATTTTTCTATTATAAGTAAACTTGTTTTATAAAAATTTTAACCTATTCAAATGGTTTCATGAAAGTGGATCCACCTTTTCTAAATATACAATAATTTTAATACTTATTTAATTTATTTATATCTTGTTTTTTAATTACGCTGGCCTGAAGGGCCGTATTTGTTTTAGTTTTCTTCTACGTAGAATATTCTCTTATTATTAGTAAATTTGGTTTATAAAAATTTTAACCAATTCAAATGGTTTCATGCAAGTAGATCCAAAGATTCTAAAAATACAATATTTTTGATACCTATTTAAATTTTTATATCTTGTTTTTTTTTTCTCAGGCCTTTTGGACTGTATTTGTTAAGGTTTTTCTCTATTTTACATATTTTTTCATTATAAGTAAACTTGTTTTATAAAAATTTTAACCTATTCAAATGGTTTCATGCAAGTGGATCCAACGTTTATAAAAATACAATAATTTTGATACCTATTTAAATTTTTTATATTATGTTTTTTTATTTCTCAGGCCTTTTGGACTGTATTTGTTTAAGTTTTTCTCTATTTTATATATTTTTCTATTATAAGTAAACTTGGTTTATAAGAATTTTAACCAATTCAAATGGTTTCATGAAAGTGGATCCACCTTTTCTAAATATACAATAATTTTAATACTTATTTAATTTATTTATATCTTGTTTTTTAATTACGCTGGCCTGGTGGGCCGTATTTGTTTTAGTTTTCCTCTACATAGAATATTCTCTTATTATTAGTAAACTTGGTTTATAAAAATTTTAACCAATTCAAATGGTTTCAAGCAAGTAGATCCAAAGATTCTAAAAATACAATATTTTTGATACCTACTTATATTTTTATATCTTGTTTTTTTATTTCTTAGTCCTTTTGGACTATATTTGTAAAGGTTTTTCTCTATTTTACATATTTTTTCATTATAAATAAACTTGTTTTTTCAAAATTTTAACCTATTCAAATGGTTTCATGAAAGTGGACCCACCTTTTCTAAATATACAATAATTTTAATACTTATTTAATTTATTTATATCTTGTTTTTTAATTACGCTGGCCTGGTGGGCCGGATTTGTTTTAGTTTTCCTCTACATAGAATATTCTCTTATTATTAGTAAACTTGGTTTATAAAAATTTTAACCAATTCAAATGGTTTCATGCAAGTAGATCCAAAGATTCTAAAAATACAATATTTTTGATTCCCATTTTAAATTTTTATATCTTGTTTTTTTATTTCTCAGGCTTTTTGGACTGTATTTGTTAAGGTTTTTCTCTATTTTACATATTTTTTCATTATAAGTAAACTTGTTTTATAAAAATTTTAACCTATTCAAATGGTTTCATGCAAGTAGATCCAAAGATTCTAAAAATACAATATTTTTGATACCTATTTATATTTTTATATCTTGTTTTTTTATTTCTTAGGCCTTTTGGACTGTATTTGTAAAGGTTTTTCTCTATTTTACATATTTTTTCATTATTAGTAAACTTGTTTTTTCAAAATTTTAACCTATTCAAATGGTTTCATGAAAGTGGACCCACCTTTTCTAAATATACAATAATTTTAATACTTATTTAATTTATTTATATCTTGTTTTTTAATTACGCTGGCCTGGTGGGCCGGATTTGTTTTAGTTTTCCTCTACATAGAATATTCTCTTATTATTAGTAAACTTGGTTTATAAAAATTTTAACCAATTCAAATGGTTTCATGCAAGTAGATCCAAAGATTCTAAAAATACAATATTTTTGATACCTATTTAAATTTATATATCTTGTTTTTTTATTTCTCAGGCTTTTTGGACTGTATTTGTTAAGGTTTTTCTCTATTTTACATATTTTTTCATTATAAGTAAACTTGTTTTATAAAAATTTTAACCTATTCAAATGGTTTCATGAAAGTGGATCCACCTTTTCTAAATATACGATAATTTTAATACTTATTTAATTTATTTATATCTTGTTTTTTAATTACGCTGGCCTGAAGGGCCGTATTTGTTTAAGTTTTTCTCTACGTAGAATATTCTCTCATTATTAGTAAAATTGGTTTATAAAAATTTTAACCAATTCAAATGAATTCATAAAAGTGGATCCAAAGATTCTAAAAATACAATATTTTTGATACCTATTTAAATTATTATATCTTGTTTTTTTATTTCTCAGGCCTTTTGGACTGTATTTGTTAAGGTTTTTCTCTATTTTACATATTTTTTCATTATAAGTAAACTTGTTTTATAAAAATTTTAACCTATTCAAATGGTTTCATGAAAGTGGATCCACCTTTTCTAAATATACAATAATATTAATACTTATTTAATTTATTTATATCTTGTTTTTTAATTACGCTGGCCTGAAGGGCCGTATTTGTTTTAGTTTTCCTCTACGTAGAATATTCTCTTATTATTAGTAAACTTGGTTTATAAAAATTTTAACCAATTCAAATGGTTTCATGCAAGTAAATCCAAAGATTCTAAAAATACAATATTTTTGATACCTATTTAAATTTTTATATCTTGTTTTTTTATTTCTCAGGCCTTTTGGACTGTATTTGTTAAGGTTTTTCTCTATTTTACATATTTTTTCATTATAAGTAAACTTGTTTTATAAAAATTTTAACCTATTCAAATGGTTTCATGAAAGTGGATCCACCTTTTCTAAATATACAATAATTTTAATACTTATTTAATTTATTTATATCTTGTTTTTTAATTACGCTGGCCTGGTGGGCCGTATTTGTTTTAGTTTTCCTCTACATAGAATATTCTCTTATTATTAGTAAACTTGGTTTATAAAAATTTTAATCAATTCAAATGGTTTCAAGCAAGTAGATCCAAAGATTCTAAAAATACAATATTTTTGATACCTATTTATATTTTTATATCTTGTTTTTTTATTTCTCAGGCCTTTTGGACTGTATTTGTTAAGGTTTTTCTCTATTTTACATATTTTTTCATTATAAGTAAACTTGTTTTATAAAAATTTTAACCTATTCAAATGGTTTCATGAAAGTGGATCCACCTTTTCTAAATATACGATAATTTTAATACTTATTTAATTTATTTATATCTTGTTTTTTAATTACGCTGGCCTGAAGGGCCGTATTTGTTTCAGTTTTTCTCTACGTAGAATATTCTCTCATTATTAGTAAAATTGGTTTATAAAAATTTTAACCAATTCAAATGAATTCATAAAAGTGGATCCAAAGATTCTAAAAATACAATATTTTTGATACCTATTTAAATTATTATATCTTGTTTTTTTATTTCTCAGGCCTTTTGGACTGTATTTGTTAAGGTTTTTCTCTATTTTACATATTTTTTCATTATAAGTAAACTTGTTTTATAAAAATTTTAACCTATTCAAATGGTTTCATGAAAGTGGATCCACCTTTTCTAAATATACAATAATATTAATACTTATTTAATTTATTTATATCTTGTTTTTTAATTACGCTGGCCTGAAGGGCCGTATTTGTTTTAGTTTTCCTCTACGTAGAATATTCTCTTATTATTAGTAAACTTGGTTTATAAAAATTTTAACCAATTCAAATGGTTTCATGCAAGTAAATCCAAAGATTCTAAAAATACAATATTTTTGATGCCTATTTAAATTTTTATATCTTGTTTTTTTATTTCTCAGGCCTTTTGGACTGTATTTGTTAAGGTTTTTCTCTATTTTACATATTTTTTCATTATAAGTAAACTTGTTTTATAAAAATTTTAACCTATTCAAATGGTTTCATGAAAGTGGATCCACCTTTTCTAAATATACAATAATTTTAATACTTATTTAATTTATTTATATCTTGTTTTTTAATTACGCTGGCCTGAAGGGCCGTATTTGTTTTAGTTTTCCTCTACGAAGAATATTCTCTTATTATTAGTAAATTTGGTTTATAAAAATTTTAACCAATTCAAATGGTTTTATGCAAGTAGATCCAACGTTTATAAAAATACAATAATTTTGATACCTAATTAAATTTTTTATATCTTGTTTTTTTATTTCTCAGGCCTTTTTGACTGTATTTGTTTAGGTTTTTCTCTATTTTACATATTTTTTCATTATAAGTAAACTTGTTTTATAAAAATTTTAACCTATTCAAATGGTTTCATGCAAGTGGATCCAACGTTTATAAAAATACAATAATTTTGATACCTATTTAAATTTTTTATATTATGTTTTTTTATTTCTCAGGCCTTTTGGACTGTATTTGTTTAAGTTTTTCTCTATTTTATATATTTTTCTATTATAAGTAAACTTGGTTTATAAGAATTTTAACCAATTCAAATGGTTTCATGAAAGTGGATCCACCTTTTCTAAATATACAATAATTTTAATACTTATTTAAATTATTTATATCTTGTTTTATTATTATTATTATTATTATTATTATTATTCTCTTTATTTGCCTGGCAAAATATGGTACACTCTTTTACATATAAGTAGTAAATCAATTAAAATATAATATATACAATACAAAATAAATAAATAGAAAATATAATTTATAGTTTATAAAAAATAAAGTTTTTGGTAAATATATCAATAGCACAAAGCATTAAACTTAATAATTCAGAATATTCCGTCAATAAAATAATATAAAATTGGATGATTTGTGTTAAATATCATCGGTCTTGTATAAATACTGCCTTATACTTCTCTTAAACCGTGAATATGAATGAATGTCACGTATGCAGGGAGGGATGTTATTCCAGAAGTGGGCATATTTGATTTGGAATGAATTAATACCCCAGTCAGTTATTATGTCAGAGGGGATCTTTAAATCCTTACGAGGACCGCGTTGAGGCTTGTCCGATTTATAGGGCTCAAATAGTGACAAAAGGAATGGCGGCTCCTTCATGCGGACGAGTCTGTACATCACTAAGGATGCAAAATAGTCTGTGCGAGTGTCATAACGCATCCAATTTAATCTTCTTTGAAAGGCGTGATATGCTCCTTCTTGCGTAGGCCAAATATGTACCGTATGCCTACATTTGAAAGTCTCTGCAATTGCGCACGTAGACCATTGGAGGCATCTGAATAGACAACGTCGCAATAGTCTAGATGAGGAACCACAAGAGACTCTATTAGGCGCTTACGTAATGATTGTGAGGTACAGGGCTTGATGATTTTAATACCGTAAAGTATTCTATTTACCCTTTTGGTTATTTGATTTATATGAGGAGACCATGAAAGCGTGCTATCCAGAATGACTCCCAAATTGGAAACTTGATCAACAAAAGGAACAGTATCACCATCAGAGTTGACCGAGATCGTAGGGATATTTAAGTTCTTAAATAATTTTAATGTATGAGAGGAGCCGAAAACTATTGCTTGGGTTTTTTTGGTGTTTAATGCCAAGCCATGGTCTGGCCTGGTGGGCCGTATTTGTTTTAGTTTTCCTCTACGTAGAATATTCTCTTATTATTAGTAAACTTGGTTTATAAAAGTTTTAACCAATTGCAATGGTTTCATGCAAGTAGATCCAAAGATTCTAAAAATACAATATTTTTGATACCTATTTAAATTTTTATATCTTGTTTTTTTATTTCTCAGGCTTTTTGGACTGTATTTGTTAAGGTTTTTCTCTATTTTACATATTTTTTCATTATAAGTAAACTTGTTTTATAAAAATTTTAACCTATTCAAATGGTTTCATGAAAGTGGATCCACCTTTTCTAAATATACAATAATTTTAATACTTTTTTAATTTATTTATATCTTGTTTTTTAATTACGCTGGCCTGAAGGGCCGTATTTGTTTAAGTTTTCCTCTACGTAGAATATTCTCGTATTATTAGTAAAATTGGTTTATAAAAATTTTAACCAATTCAAATGAATTCATAAAAGTGGATCCAAAGATTCTAAAAATACAATATTTTTGATACCTATTTAAATTTTTATATCTTGTTTTTTTATTTCTCAGGCCTTTTGGACTGTATTTGTTAAGGTTTTTCTCTATTTTACATATTTTTTCATTATAAGTAAACTTGTTTTATAAAAATTTTAACCTATTCAAATGGTTTCATGAAAGTGGATCCACCTTTTCTAAATATACAATAATATTAATACTTATTTAATTTATTTATATCTTGTTTTTTAATTACGCTGGCCTGAAGGGCCGTATTTGTTTTAGTTTTCCTCTACGTAGAATATTCTCTTATTATTAGTAAACATGGTTTATAAAAATTTTAACCAATTCAAATGGTTTCATGCAAGTAGATCCAAAGATTCTAAAAATACAATATTTTTGATACCTATTTAAATTTTTATATCTTGTTTTTTTATTTCTCAGGCCTTTTGGACTGTATTTGTTAAGGTTTTTCTCTATTTTACATATTTTTTCATTATAAGTAAACTTGTTTTATAAAAATTTTAACCTATTCAAATGGTTTCATGAAAGTGGATCCACCTTTTCTAAATATACAATAATTTTAATACCTATTTAATTTATTTATATCTTGTTTTTTAATTACGCTGGCCTGAAGGGCCGTATTTGTTTAAGTTTTTCTCTACGTAGAATATTCTCTCATTATTAGTAAAATTGGTTTATAAAAATTTTAACCAATTCAAATGGTTTTATGCAAGTAGATCCAACGTTTATAAAAATACAATAATTTTGATACCTAATTAAATTTTTTATATCTTGTTTTTTTATTTCTCAGGCCTTTTTGACTGTATTTGTTTAGGTTTTTCTCTATTTTACATATTTTTTCATTATAAGTAAACTTGTTTTATAAAAATTTTAACCTATTCAAATGATTTCATGCAAGTGGATCCAACGTTTATAAAAATACAATAATTTTGATACCTATTTAAATTTTTTATATTATGTTTTTTTATTTCTCAGGCCTTTTGGACTGTATTTGTTTAAGTTTTTCTCTATTTTATATATTTTTCTATTATAAGTAAACTTGGTTTATAAGAATTTTAACCAATTCAAATGGTTTCATGAAAGTGGATCCACCTTTTCTAAATATACAATAATTTTAATACTTATTTAATTTATTTATATCTTGTTTTTTAATTACGGCCTGAAGGGCCGTATTTGTTTTAGTTTTCCTCTACGAAGAATATTCTCTTATTATTAGTAAATTTGGTTTATAAAAATTTTAACCAATTCAAATGGTTTTATGCAAGTAGATCCAACGTTTATAAAAATACAATAATTTTGATACCTAATTAAATTTTTTATATCTTGTTTTTTTATTTCTCAGGCCTTTTTGACTGTATTTGTTTAGGTTTTTCTCTATTTTACATATTTTTTCATTATAAGTAAACTTGTTTTATAAAAATTTTAACCTATTCAAATGGTTTCATGCAAGTGGATCCAACGTTTATAAAAATACAATAATTTTGATACCTATTTAAATTTTTTATATTATGTTTTTTTATTTCTCAGGCCTTTTGGACTGTATTTGTTTAAGTTTTTCTCTATTTTATATATTTTTCTATTATAAGTAAACTTGTTTTATAAAAATTTTAACCTATTCAAATGGTTTCATGAAAGTGGATCCACCTTTTCTAAATATACAATAATTTTAATACTTATTTAATTTATTTATATCTTGTTTTTTAATTACGCTGGCCTGAAGGGCCGTATTTGTTTTAGTTTTCTTCTACGTAGAATATTCTCTTATTATTAGTAAATTTGGTTTATAAAAATTTTAACCAATTCAAATGGTTTCATGCAAGTAGATCCAAAGATTCTAAAAATACAATATTTTTGATACCTATTTAAATTTTTATATCTTGTTTTTTTTTTCTCAGGCCTTTTGGACTGTATTTGTTAAGGTTTTTCTCTATTTTACATATTTTTTCATTATAAGTAAACTTGTTTTATAAAAATTTTAACCTATTCAAATGGTTTCATGCAAGTGGATCCAACGTTTATAAAAATACAATAATTTTGATACCTATTTAAATTTTTTATATTATGTTTTTTTATTTCTCAGGCCTTTTGGACTGTATTTGTTTAAGTTTTTCTCTATTTTATATATTTTTCTATTATAAGTCAACTTGGTTTATAAGAATTTTAACCAATTCAAATGGTTTCATGAAAGTGGATCCACCTTTTCTAAATATACAATAATTTTAATACTTATTTAATTTATTTATATCTTGTTTTTTAATTACGCTGGCCTGGTGGGCCGTATTTGTTTTAGTTTTCCTCTACATAGAATATTCTCTTATTATTAGTAAACTTGGTTTATAAAAATTTTAACCAATTCAAATGGTTTCAAGCAAGTAGATCCAAAGATTCTAAAAATACAATATTTTTGATACCTATTTATATTTTTATATCTTGTTTTTTTATTTCTTAGTCCTTTTGGACTATATTTGTAAAGGTTTTTCTCTATTTTACATATTTTTTCATTATAAATAAACTTGTTTTTTCAAAATTTTAACCTATTCAAATGGTTTCATGAAAGTGGACCCACCTTTTCTAAATATACAATAATTTTAATACTTATTTAATTTATTTATATCTTGTTTTTTAATTACGCTGGCCTGGTGGGCCGGATTTGTTTTAGTTTTCCTCTACATAGAATATTCTCTTATTATTAGTAAACTTGGTTTATAAAAATTTTAACCAATTCAAATGGTTTCATGCAAGTAGATCCAAAGATTCTAAAAATACAATATTTTTGGTTCCCATTTTAAATTTTTATATCTTGTTTTTTTATTTCTCAGGCTTTTTGGACTGTATTTGTTAAGGTTTTTCTCTATTTTACATATTTTTTCATTATAAGTAAACTTGTTTTATAAAAATTTTAACCTATTCAAATGGTTTCATGAAAGTGGATCCACCTTTTCTAAATATACAATAATTTTAATACTTTTTTAATTTATTTATATCTTGTTTTTTAATTACGCTGGCCTGAAGGGCCGTATTTGTTTTAGTTTTCCTCTACGTAGAATATTCTCTTATTATTAGTAAACTTGGTTTATAAAAATTTTAACCAATTCAAATGGTTTCATGCAAGTAGATCCAAAGATTCTAAAAATACAATATTTTTGATACCTATTTAAATTTTTATATCTTGTTTTTTTATTTCTCAGGCTTTTTGGACTGTATTTGTTAAGGTTTTTCTCTATTTTACATATTTTTTCATTATAAGTAAACTTGTTTTATAAAAATTTTAACCTATTCAAATGGTTTCATGAAAGTGGATCCACCTTTTCTAAATATACAATAATTTTAATACTTATTTAATTTATTTATATCTTGTTTTTTAATTACGCTGGCCTGAAGGGCCGTATTTGTTTTAGTTTTCTTCTACGTAGAATATTCTCTTATTATTAGTAAATTTGGTTTATAAAAATTTTAACCAATTCAAATGGTTTCAAGCAAGTAGATCCAAAGATTCTAAAAATACAATATTTTTGATACCTATTTATATTTTTATATCTTGTTTTTTTATTTCTTAGGCCTTTTGGACTGTATTTGTTAAGGTTTTTCTCTATTTTACATATTTTTTTATTATTAGTAAACTTGTTTTATAAAAATTTTAACCTATTCAAATGGTTTCATGAAAGTGGATCCACCATTTCTAAATATACAATAATATTAATACTTATTTAATTTATTTATATCTTGTTTTTTAATTACGCAGGCCTGGTGGGCCGTATTTGTTTTAGTTTTCCTCTACGTAGAATATTCTCTTATTATTAGTAAACTTGGTTTATAAAAATTTAAACCAATTCAAATGGTTTCAAGCAAGTAGATCCAATGATTCTAAAAATACAATATTTTGATACCTATTTAAATTTTTATATCTTGTTTTTTTATTTCTCAGGCCTTTTGGACTGTATTTGTTAAGGTTTTTCTCTATTTTACATATTTTTTCATTATAAGTAAACTTGTTTTATAAAAATTTTAACCTATTCAAATGGTTTCATGAAAGTGGATCCACCTTTTCCAAATATACAATAATTTTAATACTTATTTAATTTATTTATATCTTGTTTTTTAATTACGCAGGCCTGAAGGGCCGTATTTGTTTAAGTTTTTCTCTACGTAGAATATTCTCTCATTATTAGTAAAATTGGTTTATAAAAATTTTAACCAATTCAAATGGTTTTATGCAAGTAGATCCAACGTTTATAAAAATACAATAATTTTGATACCTAATTAAATTTTTTATATCTTGTTTTTTTATTTCTCAGGCCTTTTTGACTGTATTTGTTAAGGTTTTTCTCTATTTTACATATTTTTTCATTATAAGTAAACTTGTTTTATAAAAATTTTAACCTATTCAAATGGTTTCATGAAAGTGGATCCACCTTTTCTAAATATACAATAATTTTAATACTTTATATTAAATAAAAATATTTGATTTCTGAGCTAACAATTTGCTTTATTTTTTCAATAAATTGCCCACGTTTCGAAGACCTTCAGATTTAATTTATTTATATCTTGTTTTTTAATTACGCTGGCCTGAAGGGCCGTATTTGTTTAAGTTTTTCTCTACGTAGAATATTCTCTCATTATTAGTAAAATTGGTTTATAAAAATTTTAACCAATTCAAATGAATTCATAAAAGTGGATCCAAAGATTCTAAAAATACAATATTTTTGATACCTATTTAAATTTTTATATCTTGTTTTTTTATTTCTCAGGCTTTTTGGACTGTATTTGTTAAGGTTTTTCTCTATTTTACATATTTTTTCATTATAAGTAAACTTGTTTTATAAAAATTTTAACCTATTCAAATGGTTTCATGAAAGTGGATCCTCCTTTTCTAAATATACAATAATTTTAATACTTATTTAATTTATTTATATCTTGTTTTTTAATTACGCTGGCCTGAAGGGCCGTATTTGTTTAAGTTTTTCTCTACGTAGAATATTCTCTCATTATTAGTAAAATTGGTTTATAAAAATTTTAACCAATTCAAATGGTTTTATGCAAGTAGATCCAACGTTTATAAAAATACAATAATTTTGATACCTAATTAAATTTTTTATATTATGTTTTTTTATTTCTCAGGCCTTTTGGACTGTATTTGTTTAGGTTTTTCTCTATTTTACATATTTTTTCATTATAAGTAAACTTGTTTTATAAAAATTTTAACCTATTCAAATGGTTTCATGAAAGTGGATCCACCTTTTCTAAATATACAATAATTTTAATACTTTTTTAATTTATTTATATCTTGTTTTTTAAATACGCTGGCCTGAAGGGCCGTATTTGTTTTAGTTTTCCTCTACGTAGAATATTCTCTTATTATTAGTAAACTTGGTTTATAAAAATTTTAACCAATTCAAATGGTTTCATGCAAGTAGATCCAAAGATTCTAAAAATACAATATTTTTGATACCTATTTAAATTTTTATATCTTGTTTTTTTATTTCTCAGGCTTTTTGGACTGTATTTGTTAAGGTTTTTCTCTATTTTACAAATTTTTTCATTATAAGTAAACTTGTTTTATAAAAATTTTAACCTATTCAAATGGTTTCATGAAAGTGGATCCACCTTTTCTAAATATACAATAATTTTAATACTTATTTAATTTATTTATATCTTGTTTTTTAATTACGCTGGCCTGAAGGGCCGTATTTGTTTTAGTTTTCTTCTACGTAGAATATTCTCTTATTATTAGTAAATTTGGTTTATAAAAATTTTAACCAATTCAAATGGTTTCAAGCAAGTAGATCCAAAGATTCTAAAAATACAATATTTTTGATACCTATTTATATTTTTATATCTTGTTTTTTTATTTCTTAGGCCTTTTGGACTGTATTTGTAAAGTTTTTTCTCTATTTTACATATTTTTTCATTATTAGTAAACTTGTTTTTTCAAAATTTTAACCTATTCAAATGGTTTCATGAAAGTGGATCCACCTTTTCTAAATATACAATAATTTTAATACTTATTTAATTTATTTATATCTTGTTTTTTAATTACGCTGGCCTGGTGGGCCGTATTTGTTTTAGTTTTCCTCTACATAGAATATTCTCTTATTATTAGTGAACTTGGTTTATAAAAATTTTAACCAATTCAAATGGTTTCAAGCATGTAGATCCAAAGATTCTAAAAATACAATATTTTTGATACCTATTTAAATTTTTATATCTTGTTTTTTTATTTCTCAGGCCTTTTGGACTGTATTTGTTAAGGTTTTTCTCTATTTTACATATTTTTTTATTATTAGTAAACTTGTTTTATAAAAATTTTAACCTATTCAAATGGTTTCATGAAAGTGGATCCACCATTTCTAAATATACAATAATATTAATACTTATTTAATTTATTTATATCTTGTTTTTTAATTACGCAGGCCTGGTGGGCCGTATTTGTTTTAGTTTTCCTCTACGTAGAATATTCTCTTATTATTAGTAAACTTGGTTTATAAAAATTTAAACCAATTCAAATGGTTTCAAGCAAGTAGATCCAATGATTCTAAAAATACAATATTTTGATACCTATTTAAATTTTTATATCTTGTTTTTTTATTTCTCAGGCCTTTTGGACTGTATTTGTTAAGGTTTTTCTCTATTTTACATATTTTTTCATTATAAGTAAACTTGTTTTATAAAAATTTTAACCTATTCAAATGGTTTCATGAAAGTGGATCCACCTTTTCCAAATATACAATAATTTTAATACTTATTTAATTTATTTATATCTTGTTTTTTAATTACGCAGGCCTGAAGGGCCGTATTTGTTTAAGTTTTTCTCTACGTAGAATATTCTCTCATTATTAGTAAAATTGGTTTATAAAAATTTTAACCAATTCAAATGGTTTTATGCAAGTAGATCCAACGTTTATAAAAATACAATAATTTTGATACCTAATTAAATTTTTTATATCTTGTTTTTTTATTTCTCAGGCCTTTTTGACTGTATTTGTTAAGGTTTTTCTCTATTTTACATATTTTTTCATTATAAGTAAACTTGTTTTATAAAAATTTTAACCTATTCAAATGGTTTCATGAAAGTGGATCCACCTTTTCTAAATATACAATAATTTTAATACTTTATATTAAATAAAAATATTTGATTTCTGAGCTAACAATTTGCTTTATTTTTTCAATAAATTGCCCACGTTTCGAAGACCTTCAGATTTAATTTATTTATATCTTGTTTTTTAATTACGCTGGCCTGAAGGGCCGTATTTGTTTAAGTTTTTCTCTACGTAGAATATTCTCTCATTATTAGTAAAATTGGTTTATAAAAATTTTAACCAATTCAAATGAATTCATAAAAGTGGATCCAAAGATTCTAAAAATACAATATTTTTGATACCTATTTAAATTTTTATATCTTGTTTTTTTATTTCTCAGGCTTTTTGGACTGTATTTGTTAAGGTTTTTCTCTATTTTACATATTTTTTCATTATAAGTAAACTTGTTTTATAAAAATTTTAACCTATTCAAATGGTTTCATGAAAGTGGATCCTCCTTTTCTAAATATACAATAATTTTAATACTTATTTAATTTATTTATATCTTGTTTTTTAATTACGCTGGCCTGAAGGGCCGTATTTGTTTAAGTTTTTCTCTACGTAGAATATTCTCTCATTATTAGTAAAATTGGTTTATAAAAATTTTAACCAATTCAAATGGTTTTATGCAAGTAGATCCAACGTTTATAAAAATACAATAATTTTGATACCTAATTAAATTTTTTATATTATGTTTTTTTATTTCTCAGGCCTTTTGGACTGTATTTGTTTAGGTTTTTCTCTATTTTACATATTTTTTCATTATAAGTAAACTTGTTTTATAAAAATTTTAACCTATTCAAATGGTTTCATGAAAGTGGATCCACCTTTTCTAAATATACAATAATTTTAATACTTTTTTAATTTATTTATATCTTGTTTTTTAATTACGCTGGCCTGAAGGGCCGTATTTGTTTTAGTTTTCCTCTACGTAGAATATTCTCTTATTATTAGTAAACTTGGTTTATAAAAATTTTAACCAATTCAAATGGTTTCATGCAAGTAGATCCAAAGATTCTAAAAATACAATATTTTTGATACCTATTTAAATTTTTATATCTTGTTTTTTTATTTCTCAGGCTTTTTGGACTGTATTTGTTAAGGTTTTTCTCTATTTTACATATTTTTTCATTATAAGTAAACTTGTTTTATAAAAATTTTAACCTATTCAAATGGTTTCATGCAAGTAGATCCAAAGATTCTAAAAATACAATATTTTTGATACCTATTTAAATTTTTATCTTGTTTTTTTATTTCTCAGGCCTTTTGGACTGTATTTGTTAAGGTTTTTCTCTATTTTACATATTTTTTCATTATAAGTAAACTTGTTTTATAAAAATTTTAACCTATTCAAATGTTTTCATGAAAGTGGATCCACCTTTTCTAAATATACACTAATTTTAATACTTATTTAATTTATTTATATCTTGTTTTTTAATTACGCTGGCCTGAAGGGCCGTATTTGTTTAAGTTTTTCTCTACGTAGAATATTCTCTCATTATTAGTAAAATTGGTTTATAAAAATTTTAACCAATTCAAATGGTTTTATGCAAGTAGATCCAACGTTTATAAAAATACAATAATTTTGATACCTAATTAAATTTTTTATATCTTGTTTTTTTATTTTTCAGGCCTTTTTGACTGTATTTGTTTAGGTTTTTCTCTATTTTACATATTTTTTCATTATAAGTAAACTTGTTTTATAAAAATTTTAACCTATTCAAATGGTTTCATGCAAGTGGATCCAACGTTTATAAAAATACAATAATTTTGATACCTAATTAAATTTTTTATATTATGTTTTTTTATTTCTCAGGCCTTTTGGACTGTATTTGTTTAAGTTTTTCTCTATTTTATATATTTTTCTATTATAAGTAAACTTGGTTTATAAGAATTTTAACCAATTCAAATGGTTTCATGAAAGTGGATCCACCTTTTCTAAATATACAATAATTTTAATACTTATTTAATTTATTTATATCTTGTTTTTTAATTACGCTGGCCTGGTGGGCCGTATTTGTTTTAGTTTTCCTCTACATAGAATATTCCCTTATTATTAGTAAACTTGGTTTATAAAAATTTTAACCAATTCAAATGGTTTCATGCAAGTAGATCCAAAGATTCTAAAGATACAATATTTTTGATGCCTATTTATATTTTTATATCTTGTTTTTTTATTTCTCAGGCCTTTTGGACTGTATTTGTTAAGGTTTTTCTCTATTTTACATATTTTTTCATTATAAGTAAACTTGTTTTATAAAAATTTTAACCTATTCAAATAGTTTCATGAAAGTGGATCCACCTTTTCTAAATATACAATAATTTTAATACTTATTTAATTTATTTATATCTTGTTTTTTAATTACGCTGGCCTGAAGGGCCGTATTTGTTTTAGTTTTCTTCTACGTAGAATATTCTCTTATTATTAGTAAATTTGGTTTATAAAAATTTTAACCAATTCAAATGGTTTCATGCAAGTAGATCCAAAGATTCTAAAAATACAATATTTTTGATACCTATTTAAATTTTTATATCTTGTTTTTTTTTTCTCAGGCCTTTTGGACTGTATTTGTTAAGGTTTTTCTCTATTTTACATATTTTTTCATTATAAGTAAACTTGTTTTATAAAAATTTTAACCTATTCAAATGGTTTCATGCAAGTGGATCCAACGTTTATAAAAATACAATAATTTTGATACCTATTTAAATTTTTTATATTATGTTTTTTTATTTCTCAGGCCTTTTGGACTGTATTTGTTTAAGTTTTTCTCTATTTTATATATTTTTCTATTATAAGTAAACTTGGTTTATAAGAATTTTAACCAATTCAAATGGTTTCATGAAAGTGGATCCACCTTTTCTAAATATACAATAATTTTAATACTTATTTAATTTATTTATATTTTGTTTTTTAATTACGCTGGCCTGGTGGGCCGTATTTGTTTTAGTTTTCCTCTACATAGAATATTCTCTTATTATTAGTAAACTTGGTTTATAAAAATTTTAACCAATTCAAATGGTTTCAAGCAAGTAGATCCAAAGATTCTAAAAATACAATATTTTTGATACCTATTTATATTTTTATATCTTGTTTTTTTATTTCTTAGTCCTTTTGGACTATATTTGTAAAGGTTTTTCTCTATTTTACATATTTTTTCATTATAAATAAACTTGTTTTTTCAAAATTTTAACCTATTCAAATGGTTTCATGAAAGTGGACCCACCTTTTCTAAATATACAATAATTTTAATACTTATTTAATTTATTTATATCTTGTTTTTTAATTACGCTGGCCTGGTGGGCCGGATTTGTTTTAGTTTTCCTCTACATAGAATATTCTCTTATTATTAGTAAACTTGGTTTATAAAAATTTTAACCAATTCAAATGGTTTCATGCAAGTAGATCCAAAGATTCTAAAAATACAATATTTTTGATACCTATTTAGATTTTTATATCTTGTTTTTTTATTTCTCAGGCTTTTTGGACTGTATTTGTTAAGGTTTTTCTCTATTTTACATATTTTTTCATTATAAGTAAACTTGTTTTATAAAAATTTTAACCTATTCAAATGGTTTCATGAAAGTGGATCCACCTTTTCTAAATATACAATAATTTTAATACTTATTTAATTTATTTATATCTTGTTTTTTAATTACGCTGGCCTGAAGGGCCGTATTTGTTTTAGTTTTCTTCTACGTAGAATATTCTCTTATTATTAGTAAATTTGGTTTATAAAAATTTTAACCAATTCAAATGGTTTCAAGCAAGTAGATCCAAAGAATCTAAAAATACAATATTTTTGATACCTATTTATATTTTTATATCTTGTTTTTTTATTTCTCAGGCCTTTTGGACTGTATTTGTAAAGGTTTTTCTCTATTTTACATATTTTTTCATTATAAGTAAACTTGTTTTTTCAAAATTTTAACCTATTCAAATGGTTTCATGAAAGTGGACCCACCTTTTCTAAATATACAATAATTTTAATACTTATTTAATTTATTTATATCTTGTTTTTTAATTACGCTGGCCTGGTGGGCCGGATTTGTTTTAGTTTTCCTCTACATAGAATATTCTCTTATTATTAGTAAACTTGGTTTATAAAAATTTTAGCCAATTCAAATGGTTTCATGCAAGTAGATCCAAAGATTCTAAAAATACAATATTTTTGATACCTATTTAAATTTTTATATCTTGTTTTTTTATTTCTCAGGCCTTTTGGACTGTATTTGTTAAGGTTTTTCTCTATTTTACATATTTTTTCATTATAAGTAAACTTGTTTTATAAAAATTTTAACCTATTCAAATGGTTTCATGAAAGTGGATCCACCTTTTCTAAATATACAATAATTTTAATACTTATTTAATTTATTTATATCTTGTTTTTTAATTACGCTGGCCTGAAGGGCCGTATTTGTTTTAGTTTTCCTCTACGTAGAATATTCTCTTATTATTAGTAAACTTGGTTTATAAAAATTTTAACCAATTCAAATGGTTTCATGCAAGTAGATCCAAAGATTCTAAAAATACAATATTTTTGATACCTATTTAAATTTTTATATCTTGTTTTTTTATTTCTCAGGCTTTTTGGACTGTATTTGTTAAGGTTTTTCTCTATTTTACATATTTTTTCATTATAAGTAAACTTGTTTTATAAAAATTTTAACCTATTCAAATGGTTTCATGAAAGTGGATCCACCTTTTCTAAATATACAATAATTTTAATACTTATTTAATTTATTTATATCTTGTTTTTTAATTACGCTGGCCTGAAGGGCCGTATTTGTTTTAGTTTTCTTCTACGTAGAATATTCTCTTATTATTAGTAAATTTGGTTTATAAAAATTTTAACCAATTCAAATGGTTTCATGCAAGTAGATCCAAAGATTCTAAAAATACAATATTTTTGATACCTATTTAAATTTTTATATCTTGTTTTTTTTTTCTCAGGCCTTTTGGACTGTATTTGTTAAGGTTTTTCTCTATTTTACATATTTTTTCATTATAAGTAAACTTGTTTTATAAAAATTTTAACCTATTCAAATGGTTTCATGCAAGTGGATCCAACGTTTATAAAAATACAATAATTTTGATACCTATTTAAATTTTTTATATTATGTTTTTTTATTTCTCAGGCCTTTTGGACTGTATTTGTTTAAGTTTTTCTCTATTTTATATATTTTTCTATTATAAGTAAACTTGGTTTATAAGAATTTTAACCAATTCAAATGGTTTCATGAAAGTGGATCCACCTTTTCTAAATATACAATAATTTTAATACTTATTTAATTTATTTATATCTTGTTTTTTAATTACGCTGGCCTGGTGGGCCGTATTTGTTTTAAATTTCCTCTACATAGAATATTCTCTTATTATAAGTAAACTTGTTTTATAAAAATTTTAACCTATTCAAATGGTTTCATGAAAGTGGATCCACCTTTTCTAAATATACAATAATTTTAATACTTATTTAATTTATTTATATCTTGTTTTTTAATTACGCTGGCCTTAAGGGCCGTATTTGTTTTAGTTTTCTTCTACGTAGAATATTCTCTTATTATTAGTAAATTTGGTTTATAAAAATTTTAACCAATTCAAATGGTTTCAAGCAAGTAGATCCAAAGAATCTAAAAATACAATATTTTTGATACTTATTTATATTTTTATATCTTGTTTTTTTATTTCTTAGGCCTTTTGGACTGTATTTGTAAAGGTTTTTCTCTATTTTACATATTTTTTCATTATAAGTAAACTTGTTTTTTCAAAATTTTAACCTATTCAAATGGTTTCATGAAAGTGGACCCACCTTTTCTAAATATACAATAATTTTAATACTTATTTAATTTATTTATATCTTGTTTTTTAATTACGCTGGCCTGGTGGGCCGGATTTGTTTTAGTTTTCCTCTACATAGAATATTCTCTTATTATTAGTAAACTTGGTTTATAAAAATTTTAGCCAATTCAAATGGTTTCATGCAAGTAGATCCAAAGATTCTAAAAATACAATATTTTTGATACCTATTTAAATTTTTATATCTTGTTTTTTTATTTCTCAGGCCTTTTGGACTGTATTTGTTAAGGTTTTTCTCTATTTTACATATTTTTTCATTATAAGTAAACTTGTTTTATAAAAATTTTAACCTATTCAAATGGTTTCATGAAAGTGGATCCACCTTTTCTAAATATACAATAATTTTAATACTTATTTAATTTATTTATATCTTGTTTTTTAATTACGCTGGCCTGAAGGGCCGTATTTGTTTTAGTTTTCCTCTACGTAGAATATTCTCTTATTATTAGTAAACTTGGTTTATAAAAATTTTAACCAATTCAAATGGTTTCATGCAAGTAGATCCAAAGATTCTAAAAATACAATATTTTTGATACCTATTTAAATTTTTATATCTTGTTTTTTTATTTCTCAGGCTTTTTGGACTGTATTTGTTAAGGTTTTTCTCTATTTTACATATTTTTTCATTATAAGTAAACTTGTTTTATAAAAATTTTAACCTATTCAAATGGTTTCATGAAAGTGGATCCACCTTTTCTAAATATACGATAATTTTAATACTTATTTAATTTATTTATATCTTGTTTTTTAATTACGCTGGCCTGAAGGGCCGTATTTGTTTAAGTTTTTCTCTACGTAGAATATTCTCTCATTATTAGTAAAATTGGTTTATAAAAATTTTAACCAATTCAAATGAATTCATAAAAGTGGATCCAAAGATTCTAAAAATACAATATTTTTGATACCTATTTAAATTATTATATCTTGTTTTTTTATTTCTCAGGCCTTTTGGACTGTATTTGTTAAGGTTTTTCTCTATTTTACATATTTTTTCATTATAAGTAAACTTGTTTTATAAAAATTTTAACCTATTCAAATGGTTTCATGAAAGTGGATCCACCTTTTCTAAATATACAATAATATTAATACTTATTTAATTTATTTATATCTTGTTTTTTAATTACGCTGGCCTGAAGGGCCGTATTTGTTTTAGTTTTCCTCTACGTAGAATATTCTCTTATTATTAGTAAACTTGGTTTATAAAAATTTTAACCAATTCAAATGGTTTCATGCAAGTAAATCCAAAGATTCTAAAAATACAATATTTTTGATACCTATTTAAATTTTTATATCTTGTTTTTTTATTTCTCAGGCCTTTTGGACTGTATTTGTTAAGGTTTTTCTCTATTTTACATATTTTTTCATTATAAGTAAACTTGTTTTATAAAAATTTTAACCTATTCAAATGGTTTCATGAAAGTGGATCCACCTTTTCTAAATATACAATAATTTTAATACTTATTTAATTTATTTATATCTTGTTTTTTAATTACGCTGGCCTGAAGGGCCGTATTTGTTTTAGTTTTCTTCTACGTAGAATATTCTCTTATTATTAGTAAATTTGGTTTATAAAAATTTTAACCAATTCAAATGGTTTCATGCAAGTAGATCCAAAGATTCTAAAAATACAATATTTTTGATACCTATTTAAATTTTTATATCTTGTTTTTTTTTCTCAGGCCTTTTGGACTGTATTTGTTAAGGTTTTTCTCTATTTTACATATTTTTTCATTATAAGTAAACTTGTTTTATAAAAATTTTAACCTATTCAAATGGTTTCATGCAAGTGGATCCAACGTTTATAAAAATACAATAATTTTGATACCTATTTAAATTTTTTATATTATGTTTTTTTATTTCTCAGGCCTTTTGGACTGTATTTGTTTAAGTTTTTCTCTATTTTATATATTTTTCTATTATAAGTAAACTTGGTTTATAAGAATTTTAACCAATTCAAATGGTTTCATGAAAGTGGATCCACCTTTTCTAAATATACAATAATTTTAATACTTATTTAATTTATTTATATCTTGTTTTTTAATTACGCTGGCCTGGTGGGCCGTATTTGTTTTAGTTTTCCTCTACATAGAATATTCTCTTATTATTAGTAAACTTGGTTTATAAAAATTTTAACCAATTCAAATGGTTTCAAGCAAGTAGATCCAAAGATTCTAAAAATACAATATTTTTGATACCTATTTATATTTTTATATCTTGTTTTTTTATTTCTTAGGCCTTTTGGACTGTATTTGTAAAGGTTTTTCTCTATTTTACATATTTTTTCATTATAAGTAAACTTGTTTTTTCAAAATTTTAACCTATTCAAATGGTTTCATGAAAGTGGACCCACCTTTTCTAAATATACAATAATTTTAATACTTATTTAATTTATTTATATCTTGTTTTTTAATTACGCTGGCCTGGTGGGCCGGATTTGTTTTAGTTTTCCTCTACATAGAATATTCTCTTATTATTAGTAAACTTGGTTTATAAAAATTTTAACCAATTCAAATGGTTTCATGCAAGTAGATCCAAAGATTCTAAAAATACAATATTTTTGATACCTATTTAAATTTTTATATCTTGTTTTTTTATTTCTCAGGCCTTTTGGACTGTATTTGTTAAGGTTTTTCTCTATTTTACATATTTTTTCATTATAAGTAAACTTGTTTTATAAAAATTTTAACCTATTCAAATGGTTTCATGAAAGTGGATCCACCTTTTCTAAATATACAATAATTTTAATACTTATTTAATTTATTTATATCTTGTTTTTTAATTACGCTGGCCTGGTGGGCCGGATTTGTTTTAGTTTTCCTCTACATAGAATATTCTCTTATTATTAGTAAACTTGGTTTATAAAAATTTTAACCAATTCAAATGGTTTCATGCAAGTAGATCCAAAGATTCTAAAAATACAATATTTTTGATACCTATTTAAATTTTTATATCTTGTTTTTTTATTTCTCAGGCCTTTTGGACTGTATTTGTTAAGGTTTTTCTCTATTTTACATATTTTTTCATTATAAGTAAACTTGTTTTATAAAAATTTTAACCTATTCAAATGGTTTCATGAAAGTGGATCCACCTTTTCTAAATATACAATAATTTTAATACTTATTTAATTTATTTATATCTTGTTTTTTAATTACGCTGGCCTGAAGGGCCGTATTTGTTTAAGTTTTTCTCTACGTAGAATATTCTCTCATTATTAGTAAAATTGGTTTATAAAAATTTTAACCAATTCAAATGAATTCATAAAAGTGGATCCAAAGATTCTAAAAATACAATATTTTTGATACCTATTTAAATTTATATATCTTGTTTTTTTATTTCTCAGGCTTTTTGGACTGTATTTGTTAAGGTTTTTCTCTATTTTACATATTTTTTCATTATAAGTAAACTTGTTTTATAAAAATTTTAACCTATTCAAATGGTT
This sequence comes from Anagrus nilaparvatae, assembly GCA_022575985.1. Classification (NCBI taxonomy): domain Eukaryota; kingdom Metazoa; phylum Arthropoda; class Insecta; order Hymenoptera; family Mymaridae; genus Anagrus; species Anagrus nilaparvatae. The sequence continues at coordinate 13,534,012 of JAKSXM010000002.1, read as the reverse complement.
TCATGAAAGTGGATCCACCATTTCTAAATATACGATAATTTTAATACTTATTTAATTTATTTATATCTTGTTTTTTAATTACGCTGGCCTGAAGGGCCGTATTTGTTTAAGTTTTTCTCTACGTAGAATATTCTCTCATTATTATTAAAATTGGTTTATAAAAATTTTAACCAATTCAAATGAATTCATAAAAGTGGATCCAAAGATTCTAAAAATACAATATTTTTGATACCTATTTAAATTATTATATCTTGTTTTTTTATTTCTCAGGCCTTTTGGACTGTATTTGTTAAGGTTTTTCTCTATTTTAAATATTTTTTCATTATAAGTAAACTTGTTTTATAAAAATTTTAACCTATTCAAATGGTTTCATGAAAGTGGATCCACCTTTTCTAAATATACAATAATATTAATACTTATTTAATTTATTTATATCTTGTTTTTTAATTACGCTGGCCTGAAGGGCCGTATTTGTTTTAGTTTTCCTCTACGTAGAATATTCTCTTATTATTAGTAAACTTGGTTTATAAAAATTTTAACCAATTCAAATGGTTTCATGCAAGTAAATCCAAAGATTCTAAAAATACAATATTTTTGATACCTATTTAAATTTTTATATCTTGTTTTTTTATTTCTCAGGCCTTTTGGACTGTATTTGTTAAGGTTTTTCTCTATTTTACATATTTTTTCATTATAAGTAAACTTGTTTTATAAAAATTTTAACCTATTCAAATGGTTTCATGAAAGTGGATCCACCTTTTCTAAATATACAATAATTTTAATACTTATTTAATTTATTTATATCTTGTTTTTTAATTACGCTGGCCTGGTGGGCCGTATTTGTTTTAGTTTTCCTCTACGTAGAATATTCTCTCATTATTAGTAAAATTGGTTTATAAAAATTTTAACCAATTCAAATGAATTCATAAAAGTGGATACAAAGATTCTAAAAATACAATATTTTTGATACCTATTTAAATTTATATATCTTGTTTTTTTATTTCTCAGGCTTTTTGGACTGTATTTGTTAAGGTTTTTCTCTATTTTACATATTTTTTCATTATAAGTAAACTTGTTTTATAAAAATTTTAACCTATTCAAATGGTTTCATGAAAGTGGATCCACCTTTTCTAAATATACGATAATTTTAATACTTATTTAATTTATTTATATCTTGTTTTTTAATTACGCTGGCCTGAAGGGCCGTATTTGTTTAAGTTTTTCTCTACGTAGAATATTCTCTTATTATTAGTAAACTTGGTTTATAAAAATTTTAACCAATTCAAATGAATTCATAAAAGTGGATCCAAAGATTCTAAAAATACAATATTTTTGATACCTATTTAAATTATTATATCTTGTTTTTTTATTTCTCAGGCCTTTTGGACTGTATTTGTTAAGGTTTTTCTCTATTTTACATATTTTTTCATTATAAGTAAACTTGTTTTATAAAAATTTTAACCTATTCAAATGGTTTCATGAAAGTGGATCCACCTTTTCTAAATTTACAATAATTTTAATACTTATTTAATTTATTTATATCTTGTTTTTTAATTACGCTGGCCTGGTGGGCCGTATTTGTTTTAGTTTTCTTCTACGTAGAATATTCTCTTATTATTAGTAAATTTGGTTTATAAAAATTTTAACCAATTCAAATGGTTTCATGCAAGTAGATCCAAAGATTCTAAAAATACAATATTTTTGATACCTATTTAAATTTTTATATCTTGTTTTTTTTTTCTCAGGCCTTTTGGACTGTATTTGTTAAGGTTTTTCTCTATTTTACATATTTTTTCATTATAAGTAAACTTGTTTTATAAAAATTTTAACCTATTCAAATGATTTCATGCAAGTGGATCCAACGTTTATAAAAATACAATAATTTTGATACCTATTTAAATTTTTTATATTATGTTTTTTTATTTCTCAGGCCTTTTGGACTGTATTTGTTTAAGTTTTTCTCTATTTTATATATTTTTCTATTATAAGTAAACTTGGTTTATAAGAATTTTAACCAATTCAAATGGTTTCATGAAAGTGGATCCACCTTTTCTAAATATACAATAATTTTAATACTTATTTAAATTATTTATATCTTGTTTTATTATTATTATTATTATTATTATTATTATTCTCTTTATTTGCCTGGCAAAATATGGTACACTCTTTTACATATAAGTAGTAAATCAATTAAAATATAATATATACAATACAAAATAAATAAATAGAAAATATAATTTATATTTTATAAAAAATAAAGTTTTTGGTAAATATATCAATAGCACAAAGCATTAAACTTAATAATTCAGAATATTCCGTCAATAAAATAATATAAAATTGGATGATTTGTGTTAAATATCATCGGTCTTGTATAAATACTGTCTTATACTTCTCTTAAACCGTGAATATGAATGAATGTCACGTATGCAGGGAGGGATGTTATTCCAGAAGTGGGCATATTTGATTTGGAATGAATTAATACCCCAGTCAGTTATTATGTCAGAGGGGATCTTTAAATCCTTACGAGGACCGCGTTGAGGCTTGTCCGATTTATAGGGCTCAAATAGTGACAAAAGGAATGGCGGCTCCTTCATGCGGACGAGTCTGTACATCACTAAGGATGCAAAATAGTCTGTGCGAGTGTCATAACGCATCCAATTTAATCTTCTTTGAAAGGCGTGATATGCTCCTTCTTGCGTAGGCCAAATATGTACCGTATGCCTACATTTGAAAGTCTCTGCAATTGCGCACGTAGACCATTGGAGGCATCTGAATAGACAACGTCGCAATAGTCTAGATGAGGAACCACAAGAGACTCTATTAGGCGCTTACGTAATGATTGTGAGGTACAGGGCTTGATGATTTTAATACCGTAAAGTATTCTATTTACCCTTTTGGTTATTTGATTTATATGAGGAGACCATGAAAGCGTGCTATCCAGAATGACTCCCAAATTGGAAACTTGATCAACAAAAGGAACAGTATCACCATCAGAGTTGACCGAGATCGTAGGGATATTTAAGTTCTTAAATAATTTTAATGTATGAGAGGAGCCGAAAACTATTGCTTGGGTTTTTTTGGTGTTTAATGCCAAGCCATGGTCTGGCCTGGTGGGCCGTATTTGTTTTAGTTTTCCTCTACGTAGAATATTCTCTTATTATTAGTAAACTTGGTTTATAAAAGTTTTAACCAATTGCAATGGTTTCATGCAAGTAGATCCAAAGATTCTAAAAATACAATATTTTTGATACCTATTTAAATTTTTATATCTTGTTTTTTTATTTCTCAGGCTTTTTGGACTGTATTTGTTAAGGTTTTTCTCTATTTTACATATTTTTTCATTATAAGTAAACTTGTTTTATAAAAATTTTAACCTATTCAAATGGTTTCATGAAAGTGGATCCACCTTTTCTAAATATACAATAATTTTAATACTTTTTTAATTTATTTATATCTTGTTTTTTAATTACGCTGGCCTGAAGGGCCGTATTTGTTTAAGTTTTCCTCTACGTAGAATATTCTCGTATTATTAGTAAAATTGGTTTATAAAAATTTTAACCAATTCAAATGAATTCATAAAAGTGGATCCAAAGATTCTAAAAATACAATATTTTTGATACCTATTTAAATTTTTATATCTTGTTTTTTTATTTCTCAGGCCTTTTGGACTGTATTTGTTAAGGTTTTTCTCTATTTTACATATTTTTTCATTATAAGTAAACTTGTTTTATAAAAATTTTAACCTATTCAAATGGTTTCATGAAAGTGGATCCACCTTTTCTAAATATACAATAATATTAATACTTATTTAATTTATTTATATCTTGTTTTTTAATTACGCTGGCCTGAAGGGCCGTATTTGTTTTAGTTTTCCTCTACGTAGAATATTCTCTTATTATTAGTAAACATGGTTTATAAAAATTTTAACCAATTCAAATGGTTTCATGCAAGTAGATCCAAAGATTCTAAAAATACAATATTTTTGATACCTATTTAAATTTTTATATCTTGTTTTTTTATTTCTCAGGCCTTTTGGACTGTATTTGTTAAGGTTTTTCTCTATTTTACATATTTTTTCATTATAAGTAAACTTGTTTTATAAAAATTTTAACCTATTCAAATGGTTTCATGAAAGTGGATCCACCTTTTCTAAATATACAATAATATTAATACTTATTTAATTTATTTATATCTTGTTTTTTAATTACGCTGGCCTGGTGGGCCGGATTTGTTTTAGTTTTCCTCTACATAGAATATTCTCTTATTATTAGTAAACTTGGTTTATAAAAATTTTAACCAATTCAAATGGTTTCATGCAAGTAGATCCAAAGATTCTAAAAATACAATATTTTTGATACCTATTTAAATTTTTATATCTTGTTTTTTTATTTCTCAGGCCTTTTGGACTGTATTTGTTAAGGTTTTTCTCTATTTTACATATTTTTTCATTATAAGTAAACTTGTTTTATAAAAATTTTAACCTATTCAAATGGTTTCATGAAAGTGGATCCACCTTTTCTAAATATACAATAATTTTAATACTTATTTAATTTATTTATATCTTGTTTTTTAATTACGCTGGCCTGAAGGGCCGTATTTGTTTAAGTTTTTCTCTACGTAGAATATTCTCTCATTATTAGTAAAATTGGTTTATAAAAATTTTAACCAATTCAAATGAATTCATAAAAGTGGATCCAAAGATTCTAAAAATACAATATTTTTGATACCTATTTAAATTTATATATCTTGTTTTTTTATTTCTCAGGCTTTTTGGACTGTATTTGTTAAGGTTTTTCTCAATTTTACATATTTTTTCATTATAAGTAAACTTGTTTTATAAAAATTTTAACCTATTCAAATGGTTTCATGAAAGTGGATCCACCATTTCTAAATATACGATAATTTTAATACTTATTTAATTTATTTATATCTTGTTTTTTAATTACGCTGGCCTGAAGGGCCGTATTTGTTTAAGTTTTTCTCTACGTAGAATATTCTCTCATTATTATTAAAATTGGTTTATAAAAATTTTAACCAATTCAAATGAATTCATAAAAGTGGATCCAAAGATTCTAAAAATACAATATTTTTGATACCTATTTAAATTATTATATCTTGTTTTTTTATTTCTCAGGCCTTTTGGACTGTATTTGTTAAGGTTTTTCTCTATTTTACATATTTTTTCATTATAAGTAAACTTGTTTTATAAAAATTTTAACCTATTCAAATGGTTTCATGAAAGTGGATCCACCTTTTCTAAATATACAATAATATTAATACTTATTTAATTTATTTATATCTTGTTTTTTAATTACGCTGGCCTGAAGGGCCGTATTTGTTTTAGTTTTCCTCTACGTAGAATATTCTCTTATTATTAGTAAACTTGGTTTATAAAAATTTTAACCAATTCAAATGGTTTCATGCAAGTAAATCCAAAGATTCTAAAAATACAATATTTTTGATACCTATTTAAATTTTTATATCTTGTTTTTTTATTTCTCAGGCCTTTTGGACTGTATTTGTTAAGGTTTTTCTCTATTTTACATATTTTTTCATTATAAGTAAACTTGTTTTATAAAAATTTTAATCTATTCAAATGGTTTCATGAAAGTGGATCCACCTTTTCTAAATATACAATAATTTTAATACTTATTTAATTTATTTATATCTTGTTTTTTAATTACGCTGGCCTGAAGGGCCGTATTTGTTTTAGTTTTCCTCTACGAAGAATATTCTCTTATTATTAGTAAATTTGGTTTATAAAAATTTTAACCAATTCAAATGGTTTTATGCAAGTAGATCCAACGTTTATAAAAATACAATAATTTTGATACCTAATTAAATTTTTTATATCTTGTTTTTTTATTTCTCAGGCCTTTTTGACTGTATTTGTTTAGGTTTTTCTCTATTTTACATATTTTTTCATTATAAGTAAACTTGTTTTATAAAAATTTTAACCTATTCAAATGGTTTCATGCAAGTGGATCCAACGTTTATAAAAATACAATAAATTTGATACCTATTTAAATTTTTTATATTATGTTTTTTTATTTCTCAGGCCTTTTGGACTGTATTTGTTTAAGTTTTTCTCTATTTTATATATTTTTCTATTATAAGTAAACTTGGTTTATAAGAATTTTAACCAATTCAAATGGTTTCATGAAAGTGGATCCACCTTTTCTAAATATACAATAATTTTAATACTTATTTAAATTATTTATATCTTGTTTTATTATTATTATTATTATTATTATTATTATTCTCTTTATTTGCCTGGCAAAATATGGTACACTCTTTTACATATAAGTAGTAAATCAATTAAAATATAATATATACAATACAAAATAAATAAATAGAAAATATAATTTATAGTTTATAAAAAATAAAGTTTTTGGTAAATATATCAATAGCACAAAGCATTAAACTTAATAATTCAGAATATTCCGTCAATAAAATAATATAAAATTGGATGATTTGTGTTAAATATCATCGGTCTTGTATAAATACTGTCTTATACTTCTCTTAAACCGTGAATATGAATGAATGTCACGTATGCAGGGAGGGATGTTATTCCAGAAGTGGGCATATTTGATTTGGAATGAATTAATACCCCAGTCAGTTATTATGTCAGAGGGGATCTTTAAATCCTTACGAGGACCGCGTTGAGGCTTGTCCGATTTATAGGGCTCAAATAGTGACAAAAGGAATGGCGGCTCCTTCATGCGGACGAGTCTGTACATCACTAAGGATGCAAAATAGTCTGTGCGAGTGTCATAACGCATCCAATTTAATCTTCTTTGAAAGGCGTGATATGCTCCTTCTTGCGTAGGCCAAATATGTACCGTATGCCTACATTTGAAAGTCTCTGCAATTGCGCACGTAGACCATTGGAGGCATCTGAATAGACAACGTCGCAATAGTCTAGATGAGGAACCACAAGAGACTCTATTAGGCGCTTACGTAATGATTGTGAGGTACAGGGCTTGATGATTTTAATACCGTAAAGTATTCTATTTACCCTTTTGGTTATTTGATTTATATGAGGAGACCATGAAAGCGTGCTATCCAGAATGACTCCCAAATTGGAAACTTGATCAACAAAAGGAACAGTATCACCATCAGAGTTGACCGAGATCGTAGGGATATTTAAGTTCTTAAATAATTTTAATGTATGAGAGGAGCCGAAAACTATTGCTTGGGTTTTTTTGGTGTTTAATGCCAAGCCATGGTCTGGCCTGGTGGGCCGTATTTGTTTTAGTTTTCCTCTACGTAGAATATTCTCTTATTATTAGTAAACTTGGTTTATAAAAGTTTTAACCAATTGCAATGGTTTCATGCAAGTAGATCCAAAGATTCTAAAAATACAATATTTTTGATACCTATTTAAATTTTTATATCTTGTTTTTTTATTTCTCAGGCTTTTTGGACTGTATTTGTTAAGGTTTTTCTCTATTTTACATATTTTTTCATTATAAGTAAACTTGTTTTATAAAAATTTTAACCTATTCAAATGGTTTCATGAAAGTGGATCCACCTTTTCTAAATATACAATAATTTTAATACTTTTTTAATTTATTTATATCTTGTTTTTTAATTACGCTGGCCTGAAGGGCCGTATTTGTTTAAGTTTTCCTCTACGTAGAATATTCTCGTATTATTAGTAAAATTGGTTTATAAAAATTTTAACCAATTCAAATGAATTCATAAAAGTGGATCCAAAGATTCTAAAAATACAATATTTTTGATACCTATTTAAATTTTTATATCTTGTTTTTTTATTTCTCAGGCCTTTTGGACTGTATTTGTTAAGGTTTTTCTCTATTTTACATATTTTTTCATTATAAGTAAACTTGTTTTATAAAAATTTTAACCTATTCAAATGGTTTCATGAAAGTGGATCCACCTTTTCTAAATATACAATAATATTAATACTTATTTAATTTATTTATATCTTGTTTTTTAATTACGCTGGCCTGAAGGGCCGTATTTGTTTTAGTTTTCCTCTACGTAGAATATTCTCTTATTATTAGTAAACATGGTTTATAAAAATTTTAACCAATTCAAATGGTTTCATGCAAGTAGATCCAAAGATTCTAAAAATACAATATTTTTGATACCTATTTAAATTTTTATATCTTGTTTTTTTATTTCTCAGGCCTTTTGGACTGTATTTGTTAAGGTTTTTCTCTATTTTACATATTTTTTCATTATAAGTAAACTTGTTTTATAAAAATTTTAACCTATTCAAATGGTTTCATGAAAGTGGATCCACCTTTTCTAAATATACAATAATTTTAATACTTATTTAATTTATTTATATCTTGTTTTTTAATTACGCTGGCCTGGTGGGCCGGATTTGTTTTAGTTTTCCTCTACATAGAATATTCTCTTATTATTAGTAAACTTGGTTTATAAAAATTTTAACCAATTCAAATGGTTTCATGCAAGTAGATCCAAAGATTCTAAAAATACAATATTTTTGATACCTATTTAAATTTTTATATTTTGTTTTTTTATTTCTCAGGCCTTTTGGACTGTATTTGTTAAGGTTTTTCTCTATTTTACATATTTTTTCATTATAAGTAAACTTGTTTTATAAAAATTTTAACCTATTCAAATGGTTTCATGAAAGTGGATCCACCTTTTCTAAATATACAATAATTTTAATACTTATTTAATTTATTTATATCTTGTTTTTTAATTACGCTGGCCTGAAGGGCCGTATTTGTTTAAGTTTTTCTCTACGTAGAATATTCTCTCATTATTAGTAAAATTGGTTTATAAAAATTTTAACCAATTCAAATGAATTCATAAAAGTGGATCCAAAGATTCTAAAAATACAATATTTTTGATACCTATTTAAATTTATATATCTTGTTTTTTTATTTCTCAGGCTTTTTGGACTGTATTTGTTAAGGTTTTTCTCTATTTTACATATTTTTTCATTATAAGTAAACTTGTTTTATAAAAATTTTAACCTATTCAAATGGTTTCATGAAAGTGGATCCACCATTTCTAAATATACGATAATTTTAATACTTATTTAATTTATTTATATCTTGTTTTTTAATTACGCTGGCCTGAAGGGCCGTATTTGTTTAAGTTTTTCTCTACGTAGAATATTCTCTCATTATTATTAAAATTGGTTTATAAAAATTTTAACCAATTCAAATGAATTCATAAAAGTGGATCCAAAGATTCTAAAAATACAATATTTTTGATACCTATTTAAATTATTATATCTTGTTTTTTTATTTCTCAGGCCTTTTGGACTGTATTTGTTAAGGTTTTTCTCTATTTTACATATTTTTTCATTATAAGTAAACTTGTTTTATAAAAATTTTAACCTATTCAAATGGTTTCATGAAAGTGGATCCACCTTTTCTAAATATACAATAATATTAATACTTATTTAATTTATTTATATCTTGTTTTTTAATTACGCTGGCCTGAAGGGCCGTATTTGTTTTAGTTTTCCTCTACGTAGAATATTCTCTTATTATTAGTAAACTTGGTTTATAAAAATTTTAACCAATTCAAATGGTTTCATGCAAGTAAATCCAAAGATTCTAAAAATACAATATTTTTGATACCTATTTAAATTTTTATATCTTGTTTTTTTATTTCTCAGGCCTTTTGGACTGTATTTGTTAAGGTTTTTCTCTATTTTACATATTTTTTCATTATAAGTAAACTTGTTTTATAAAAATTTTAACCTATTCAAATGGTTTCATGAAAGTGGATCCACCTTTTCTAAATATACAATAATTTTAATACTTATTTAATTTATTTATATCTTGTTTTTTAATTACGCTGGCCTGGTGGGCCGTATTTGTTTTAGTTTTCCTCTACGTAGAATATTCTCTCATTATTAGTAAAATTGGTTTATAAAAATTTTAACCAATTCAAATGAATTCATAAAAGTGGATACAAAGATTCTAAAAATACAATATTTTTGATACCTATTTAAATTTATATATCTTGTTTTTTTATTTCTCAGGCTTTTTGGACTGTATTTGTTAAGGTTTTTCTCAATTTTACATATTTTTTCATTATAAGTAAACTTGTTTTATAAAAATTTTAACCTATTCAAATGGTTTCATGAAAGTGGATCCACCATTTCTAAATATACGATAATTTTAATACTTATTTAATTTATTTATATCTTGTTTTTTAATTACGCTGGCCTGAAGGGCCGTATTTGTTTAAGTTTTTCTCTACGTAGAATATTCTCTCATTATTATTAAAATTGGTTTATAAAAATTTTAACCAATTCAAATGAATTCATAAAAGTGGATCCAAAGATTCTAAAAATACAATATTTTTGATACCTATTTAAATTATTATATCTTGTTTTTTTATTTCTCAGGCCTTTTGGACTGTATTTGTTAAGGTTTTTCTCTATTTTACATATTTTTTCATTATAAGTAAACTTGTTTTATAAAAATTTTAACCTATTCAAATGGTTTCATGAAAGTGGATCCACCTTTTCTAAATATACAATAATATTAATACTTATTTAATTTATTTATATCTTGTTTTTTAATTACGCTGGCCTGAAGGGCCGTATTTGTTTTAGTTTTCCTCTACGTAGAATATTCTCTTATTATTAGTAAACTTGGTTTATAAAAATTTTAACCAATTCAAATGGTTTCATGCAAGTAAATCCAAAGATTCTAAAAATACAATATTTTTGATACCTATTTAAATTTTTATATCTTGTTTTTTTATTTCTCAGGCCTTTTGGACTGTATTTGTTAAGGTTTTTCTCTATTTTACATATTTTTTCATTATAAGTAAACTTGTTTTATAAAAATTTTAACCTATTCAAATGGTTTCATGAAAGTGGATCCACCTTTTCTAAATATACAATAATTTTAATACTTATTTAATTTATTTATATCTTGTTTTTTAATTACGCTGGCCTGAAGGGCCGTATTTGTTTTAGTTTTCCTCTACGAAGAATATTCTCTTATTATTAGTAAATTTGGTTTATAAAAATTTTAACCAATTCAAATGGTTTTATGCAAGTAGATCCAACGTTTATAAAAATACAATAATTTTGATACCTAATTAAATTTTTTATATCTTGTTTTTTTATTTCTCAGGCCTTTTTGACTGTATTTGTTTAGGTTTTTCTCTATTTTACATATTTTTTCATTATAAGTAAACTTGTTTTATAAAAATTTTAACCTATTCAAATGGTTTCATGCAAGTGGATCCAACGTTTATAAAAATACAATAATTTTGATACCTATTTAAATTTTTTATATTATGTTTTTTTATTTCTCAGGCCTTTTGGACTGTATTTGTTTAAGTTTTTCTCTATTTTATATATTTTTCTATTATAAGTAAACTTGGTTTATAAGAATTTTAACCAATTCAAATGGTTTCATGAAAGTGGATCCACCTTTTCTAAATATACAATAATTTTAATACTTATTTAAATTATTTATATCTTGTTTTATTATTATTATTATTATTATTATTATTATTCTCTTTATTTGCCTGGCAAAATATGGTACACTCTTTTACATATAAGTAGTAAATCAATTAAAATATAATATATACAATACAAAATAAATAAATAGAAAATATAATTTATAGTTTATAAAAAATAAAGTTTTTGGTAAATATATCAATAGCACAAAGCATTAAACTTAATAATTCAGAATATTCCGTCAATAAAATAATATAAAATTGGATGATTTGTGTTAAATATCATCGGTCTTGTATAAATACTGTCTTATACTTCTCTTAAACCGTGAATATGAATGAATGTCACGTATGCAGGGAGGGATGTTATTCCAGAAGTGGGCATATTTGATTTGGAATGAATTAATACCCCAGTCAGTTATTATGTCAGAGGGGATCTTTAAATCCTTACGAGGACCGCGTTGAGGCTTGTCCGATTTATAGGGCTCAAATAGTGACAAAAGGAATGGCGGCTCCTTCATGCGGACGAGTCTGTACATCACTAAGGATGCAAAATAGTCTGTGCGAGTGTCATAACGCATCCAATTTAATCTTCTTTGAAAGGCGTGATATGCTCCTTCTTGCGTAGGCCAAATATGTACCGTATGCCTACATTTGAAAGTCTCTGCAATTGCGCACGTAGACCATTGGAGGCATCTGAATAGACAACGTCGCAATAGTCTAGATGAGGAACCACAAGAGACTCTATTAGGCGCTTACGTAATGATTGTGAGGTACAGGGCTTGATGATTTTAATACCGTAAAGTATTCTATTTACCCTTTTGGTTATTTGATTTATATGAGGAGACCATGAAAGCGTGCTATCCAGAATGACTCCCAAATTGGAAACTTGATCAACAAAAGGAACAGTATCACCATCAGAGTTGACCGAGATCGTAGGGATATTTAAGTTCTTAAATAATTTTAATGTATGAGAGGAGCCGAAAACTATTGCTTGGGTTTTTTTGGTGTTTAATGCCAAGCCATGGTCTGGCCTGGTGGGCCGTATTTGTTTTAGTTTTCCTCTACGTAGAATATTCTCTTATTATTAGTAAACTTGGTTTATAAAAGTTTTAACCAATTGCAATGGTTTCATGCAAGTAGATCCAAAGATTCTAAAAATACAATATTTTTGATACCTATTTAAATTTTTATATCTTGTTTTTTTATTTCTCAGGCTTTTTGGACTGTATTTGTTAAGGTTTTTCTCTATTTTACATATTTTTTCATTATAAGTAAACTTGTTTTATAAAAATTTTAACCTATTCAAATGGTTTCATGAAAGTGGATCCACCTTTTCTAAATATACAATAATTTTAATACTTTTTTAATTTATTTATATCTTGTTTTTTAATTACGCTGGCCTGAAGGGCCGTATTTGTTTAAGTTTTCCTCTACGTAGAATATTCTCGTATTATTAGTAAAATTGGTTTATAAAAATTTTAACCAATTCAAATGAATTCATAAAAGTGGATCCAAAGATTCTAAAAATACAATATTTTTGATACCTATTTAAATTTTTATATCTTGTTTTTTTATTTCTCAGGCCTTTTGGACTGTATTTGTTAAGGTTTTTCTCTATTTTACATATTTTTTCATTATAAGTAAACTTGTTTTATAAAAATTTTAACCTATTCAAATGGTTTCATGAAAGTGGATCCACCTTTTCTAAATATACAATAATATTAATACTTATTTAATTTATTTATATCTTGTTTTTTAATTACGCTGGCCTGAAGGGCCGTATTTGTTTTAGTTTTCCTCTACGTAGAATATTCTCTTATTATTAGTAAACATGGTTTATAAAAATTTTAACCAATTCAAATGGTTTCATGCAAGTAGATCCAAAGATTCTAAAAATACAATATTTTTGATACCTATTTAAATTTTTATATCTTGTTTTTTTATTTCTCAGGCCTTTTGGACTGTATTTGTTAAGGTTTTTCTCTATTTTACATATTTTTTCATTATAAGTAAACTTGTTTTATAAAAATTTTAACCTATTCAAATGGTTTCATGAAAGTGGATCCACCTTTTCTAAATATACAATAATTTTAATACTTATTTAATTTATTTATATCTTGTTTTTTAATTACGCTGGCCTGGTGGGCCGGATTTGTTTTAGTTTTCCTCTACATAGAATATTCTCTTATTATTAGTAAACTTGGTTTATAAAAATTTTAACCAATTCAAATGGTTTCATGCAAGTAGATCCAAAGATTCTAAAAATACAATATTTTTGATACCTATTTAAATTTTTATATTTTGTTTTTTTATTTCTCAGGCCTTTTGGACTGTATTTGTTAAGGTTTTTCTCTATTTTACATATTTTTTCATTATAAGTAAACTTGTTTTATAAAAATTTTAACCTATTCAAATGGTTTCATGAAAGTGGATCCACCTTTTCTAAATATACAATAATTTTAATACTTATTTAATTTATTTATATCTTGTTTTTTAATTACGCTGGCCTGAAGGGCCGTATTTGTTTAAGTTTTTCTCTACGTAGAATATTCTCTCATTATTAGTAAAATTGGTTTATAAAAATTTTAACCAATTCAAATGAATTCATAAAAGTGGATCCAAAGATTCTAAAAATACAATATTTTTGATACCTATTTAAATTTATATATCTTGTTTTTTTATTTCTCAGGCTTTTTGGACTGTATTTGTTAAGGTTTTTCTCTATTTTACATATTTTTTCATTATAAGTAAACTTGTTTTATAAAAATTTTAACCTATTCAAATGGTTTCATGAAAGTGGATCCACCATTTCTAAATATACGATAATTTTAATACTTATTTAATTTATTTATATCTTGTTTTTTAATTACGCTGGCCTGAAGGGCCGTATTTGTTTAAGTTTTTCTCTACGTAGAATATTCTCTCATTATTATTAAAATTGGTTTATAAAAATTTTAACCAATTCAAATGAATTCATAAAAGTGGATCCAAAGATTCTAAAAATACAATATTTTTGATACCTATTTAAATTATTATATCTTGTTTTTTTATTTCTCAGGCCTTTTGGACTGTATTTGTTAAGGTTTTTCTCTATTTTACATATTTTTTCATTATAAGTAAACTTGTTTTATAAAAATTTTAACCTATTCAAATGGTTTCATGAAAGTGGATCCACCTTTTCTAAATATACAATAATATTAATACTTATTTAATTTATTTATATCTTGTTTTTTAATTACGCTGGCCTGAAGGGCCGTATTTGTTTTAGTTTTCCTCTACGTAGAATATTCTCTTATTATTAGTAAACTTGGTTTATAAAAATTTTAACCAATTCAAATGGTTTCATGCAAGTAAATCCAAAGATTCTAAAAATACAATATTTTTGATACCTATTTAAATTTTTATATCTTGTTTTTTTATTTCTCAGGCCTTTTGGACTGTATTTGTTAAGGTTTTTCTCTATTTTACATATTTTTTCATTATAAGTAAACTTGTTTTATAAAAATTTTAACCTATTCAAATGGTTTCATGAAAGTGGATCCACCTTTTCTAAATATACAATAATTTTAATACTTATTTAATTTATTTATATCTTGTTTTTTAATTACGCTGGCCTGGTGGGCCGTATTTGTTTTAGTTTTCCTCTACGTAGAATATTCTCTCATTATTAGTAAAATTGGTTTATAAAAATTTTAACCAATTCAAATGAATTCATAAAAGTGGATACAAAGATTCTAAAAATACAATATTTTTGATACCTATTTAAATTTATATATCTTGTTTTTTTATTTCTCAGGCTTTTTGGACTGTATTTGTTAAGGTTTTTCTCTATTTTACATATTTTTTCATTATAAGTAAACTTGTTTTATAAAAATTTTAACCTATTCAAATGGTTTCATGAAAGTGGATCCACCTTTTCTAAATATACGATAATTTTAATACTTATTTAATTTATTTATATCTTGTTTTTTAATTACGCTGGCCTGAAGGGCCGTATTTGTTTAAGTTTTTCTCTACGTAGAATATTCTCTCATTATTAGTAAAATTGGTTTATAAAAATTTTAACCAATTCAAATGAATTCATAAAAGTGGATCCAAAGATTCTAAAAATACAATATTTTTGATACCTATTTAAATTATTATATCTTGTTTTTTTATTTCTCAGGCCTTTTGGACTGTATTTGTTAAGGTTTTTCTCTATTTTACATATTTTTTCATTATAAGTAAACTTGTTTTATAAAAATTTTAACCTATTCAAATGGTTTCATGAAAGTGGATCCACCTTTTCTAAATATACAATAATATTAATACTTATTTAATTTATTTATATCTTGTTTTTTAATTACGCTGGCCTGAAGGGCCGTATTTGTTTTAGTTTTCCTCTACGTAGAATATTCTCTTATTATTAGTAAACTTGGTTTATAAAAATTTTAACCAATTCAAATGGTTTCATGCAAGTAAATCCAAAGATTCTAAAAATACAATATTTTTGATACCTATTTAAATTTTTATATCTTGTTTTTTTATTTCTCAGGCCTTTTGGACTGTATTTGTTAAGGTTTTTCTCTATTTTACATATTTTTTCATTATAAGTAAACTTGTTTTATAAAAATTTTAACCTATTCAAATGGTTTCATGAAAGTGGATCCACCTTTTCTAAATTTACAATAATTTTAATACTTATTTAATTTATTTATATCTTGTTTTTTAATTACGCTGGCCTGGTGGGCCGTATTTGTTTTAGTTTTCCTCTACATAGAATATTCTCTTATTATTAGTAAACTTGGTTTATAAAAATTTTAATCAATTCAAATGGTTTCAAGCAAGTAGATCCAAAGATTCTAAAAATACAATATTTTTGATACCTATTTATATTTTTATATCTTGTTTTTTTATTTCTCAGGCCTTTTGGACTGTATTTGTTAAGGTTTTTCTCTATTTTACATATTTTTTCATTATAAGTAAACTTGTTTTATAAAAATTTTAACCTATTCAAATGGTTTCATGAAAGTGGATACACCTTTTCTAAATATACAATAATTTTAATACTTTTTTAATTTATTTATATCTTGTTTTTTAATTACGCTGGCCTGAAGGGCCGTATTTGTTTTAGTTTTCTTCTACGTAGAATATTCTCTTATTATTAGTAAATTTGGTTTATAAAAATTTTAACCAATTCAAATGGTTTCATGCAAGTAGATCCAAAGATTCTAAAAATACAATATTTTTGATACCTATTTAAATTTTTATATCTTGTTTTTTTTTTCTCAGGCCTTTTGGACTGTATTTGTTAAGGTTTTTCTCTATTTTACATATTTTTTCATTATAAGTAAACTTGTTTTATAAAAATTTTAACCTATTCAAATGATTTCATGCAAGTGGATCCAACGTTTATAAAAATACAATAATTTTGATACCTATTTAAATTTTTTATATTATGTTTTTTTATTTCTCAGGCCTTTTGGACTGTATTTGTTTAAGTTTTTCTCTATTTTATATATTTTTCTATTATAAGTAAACTTGGTTTATAAGAATTTTAACCAATTCAAATGGTTTCATGAAAGTGGATCCACCTTTTCTAAATATACAATAATTTTAATACTTATTTAAATTATTTATATCTTGTTTTATTATTATTATTATTATTATTATTATTATTCTCTTTATTTGCCTGGCAAAATATGGTACACTCTTTTACATATAAGTAGTAAATCAATTAAAATATAATATATACAATACAAAATAAATAAATAGAAAATATAATTTATAGTTTATAAAAAATAAAGTTTTTGGTAAATATATCAATAGCACAAAGCATTAAACTTAATAATTCAGAATATTCCGTCAATAAAATAATATAAAATTGGATGATTTGTGTTAAATATCATCGGTCTTGTATAAATACTGTCTTATACTTCTCTTAAACCGTGAATATGAATGAATGTCACGTATGCAGGGAGGGATGTTATTCCAGAAGTGGGCATATTTGATTTGGAATGAATTAATACCCCAGTCAGTTATTATGTCAGAGGGGATCTTTAAATCCTTACGAGGACCGCGTTGAGGCTTGTCCGATTTATAGGGCTCAAATAGTGACAAAAGGAATGGCGGCTCCTTCATGCGGACGAGTCTGTACATCACTAAGGATGCAAAATAGTCTGTGCGAGTGTCATAACGCATCCAATTTAATCTTCTTTGAAAGGCGTGATATGCTCCTTCTTGCGTAGGCCAAATATGTACCGTATGCCTACATTTGAAAGTCTCTGCAATTGCGCACGTAGACCATTGGAGGCATCTGAATAGACAACGTCGCAATAGTCTAGATGAGGAACCACAAGAGACTCTATTAGGCGCTTACGTAATGATTGTGAGGTACAGGGCTTGATGATTTTAATACCGTAAAGTATTCTATTTACCCTTTTGGTTATTTGATTTATATGAGGAGACCATGAAAGCGTGCTATCCAGAATGACTCCCAAATTGGAAACTTGATCAACAAAAGGAACAGTATCACCATCAGAGTTGACCGAGATCGTAGGGATATTTAAGTTCTTAAATAATTTTAATGTATGAGAGGAGCCGAAAACTATTGCTTGGGTTTTTTTGGTGTTTAATGCCAAGCCATGGTCTGGCCTGGTGGGCCGTATTTGTTTTAGTTTTCCTCTACGTAGAATATTCTCTTATTATTAGTAAACTTGGTTTATAAAAGTTTTAACCAATTGCAATGGTTTCATGCAAGTAGATCCAAAGATTCTAAAAATACAATATTTTTGATACCTATTTAAATTTTTATATCTTGTTTTTTTATTTCTCAGGCTTTTTGGACTGTATTTGTTAAGGTTTTTCTCTATTTTACATATTTTTTCATTATAAGTAAACTTGTTTTATAAAAATTTTAACCTATTCAAATGGTTTCATGAAAGTGGATCCACCTTTTCTAAATATACAATAATTTTAATACTTTTTTAATTTATTTATATCTTGTTTTTTAATTACGCTGGCCTGAAGGGCCGTATTTGTTTAAGTTTTCCTCTACGTAGAATATTCTCGTATTATTAGTAAAATTGGTTTATAAAAATTTTAACCAATTCAAATGAATTCATAAAAGTGGATCCAAAGATTCTAAAAATACAATATTTTTGATACCTATTTAAATTTTTATATCTTGTTTTTTTATTTCTCAGGCCTTTTGGACTGTATTTGTTAAGGTTTTTCTCTATTTTACATATTTTTTCATTATAAGTAAACTTGTTTTATAAAAATTTTAACCTATTCAAATGGTTTCATGAAAGTGGATCCACCTTTTCTAAATATACAATAATATTAATACTTATTTAATTTATTTATATCTTGTTTTTTAATTACGCTGGCCTGAAGGGCCGTATTTGTTTTAGTTTTCCTCTACGTAGAATATTCTCTTATTATTAGTAAACTTGGTTTATAAAAATTTTAACCAATTCAAATGGTTTCAAGCAAGTAGATCCAAAGATTCTAATAATACAATATTTTTGATACCTATTTATATTTTTATATCTTGTTTTTTTATTTCTCAGGCCTTTTGGACTGTATTTGTTAAGGTTTTTCTCTATTTTACATATTTTTGGTTCCTCATAGAGGAACCTTTGTGATAGGTGAAATTTTGATTTTCCATATTTTGGCATATAAGCACGTTTTGAGACCTCAGGAAGCTAAAAAACCGGTTTTTAAAAAAAGTCTGTGTGTGTGTGTGTGTGTGTGTATGTATGTATGTATGTATGTATGTCGCACTGTAACCGGTGATATTTCACAGCCAACACGACATTAAGACCTAATTTTTTTTTCAAAATTTTTTTCACCAAAAAAGCTCGGGGTACTTTTTTTTTTTTTAATTTGGATGTAATACCTCATTTATTTCCACGAAAGTACTTATATTTGAAAGTATGGTTTTTACTCGATATCTCGAATCTGATACTTAATTTTTTGAAAATTTTTTTCTCAAAATTTTTTTCACCAAAAAATACAAAAAATACCAATTTTTTTTTTCTTTACGGACGCAGTACTTAATTTATTTCTGTGGAAGTACTAGTTTTAGAAATATCGTTTATAGTAATTTTTAGGACCTGATACTTAATTTTTTCAAAATTTTTTTCTCAAAATTTTTGTCGCCAAAAAATACAAAAAATGCCAAAATTTTTTTTATTTTAGGACGTAATACTTAATTCTTTCCTATCAAAGTACGAATATCTAAAATTATCGTTTGTAAAGGATTTCTCCATCTGATACGTAATTTTTCGAAATGTTTTTTTTTCAATACTTTTTACATAAAAAAATTAAAAAAACACTATATTTTTTTTTCTTTTTGGATGTAGTACCTCATTTTTTTCCATGAAAGTACTGATATCTAGAAGTATCGTTTTTACTCGATATCTCGAACCTTATGATTTATTTTTGAAAATTTTTTTCACAAAAAAATACAAAAAATACCAATTTTTTTTTCTTTACTGACGCAGTACTTAATTTATTTCTGTGGAAGTACTAGTTTTAGAAATATCGTTTATAGTAATTTTTTGGACCTGATACTTAATTTTTTCAAAATTTTTGTTCTCAACATTTAAAAAAAATAAAAATAAAAAAAACTGCAATATTTTATTTCTTTTTGGATATGGGTCAATATTTGTGAAGTGTATACAGTTTGGATTTTCGAGTCTCAGAATGTACTCCAAAGTATGTTTGGTCGAAAGTATATATAAAAAAAATAATTTTCTCCAATTTTTAGCTTTTTAGATCCAATCCTCTATTTTTTACAGCGATTTTTGTTTTTTTCAGTTTTTTGAAATTTTTAATTTTTGAGAAATTTATGTTCATTAATTTTTCTCGCAAACGCGCACTTTACAATAAAATTTTTTTTCCTTAAAGTACCCCATAGGAAATTTCCCGTAGAATTCGATTCTGGGGTCCAAATTTTTTTTTGAACTGCGCATGCGCGAGAAAATCAACTTTCTTGCTTTGCCTTTTCTAGCTTATATGCCTCAGCTGCAGACAGCTCAATTTTCATCCTGTTGGTCTCAAATTGTAGGTTTTTTCATATACTTTTAGCATATGAAATCATTTTTTTGGGTAAATTTATTTTAAAAGCACTAAAATTGAAAAATAGCGATTTTTAAAAAATCATTTTTCACAAATTTTGAATTTTCCGCCAAGTCACGTGACCAAATGAAAATCTGACTGAAAATTCGGATTTAGCGGAAAATTTTACATAAGGACACCAATTTTCGTCTTATTTCATTAAATAGTTTCTAAGATATCCCATTTTAAAGATAAAGATTAAAATTGACTTTTTTTAAAAAACCCTAAAAATGGGACTCTGACTTGAATGATCATATCTGTTAAACAAATAATTACAAAAGGACGAGTAAAAATTTTTTGGAAACTAAGGGCTTGTAAAAAATTTTTGACACCTATGGAACTCGTTTCTTTTAAAAATTAGAATTTTGGCAGCAATTTTAAAATTTGGTCATTTTTGGGTAAGAATAGGGATTTGGTTTATTGACTATCGCCATGAGAGAATTAACAACAAATAAATGTGGTGTACGGTAAATAAATGTTGATATGTATACCGAAAAAATAAGACCAATTGGAAGTATTTTGGTTAGCTGGCGAGGTTGCAGCTTTGTATTAAAGATTATGAAAAAAAATCCTATTTTATAACATTGTTGTATTTTGTAGCTATTCTATCTTATTTTCAATTTTCCGAATTTTCTAGTTACCTAATGAAAATTTTGACGAAATTTTCGGATTCCTCGAGAAATTTTACAAAAAACCCCCTTTTTGGAAAAGTTTTGGATGTTTCCGTAACGCTATAGAAATAAAAGAAATAGCAAAATACTAAATAACTACAAAATACCACAATGTTATCAAATAGGATTTTTTTGCAATCTTTAATACAAAGCTGCAAACTTGCCAGTTAACCAAAATACTTCCAATTGGTCTCATTTTTTTGGTATAAGTGTCACCATTCAGTTACCGTACACTGCAATTATTTGTCGGTAAATCTCTCATGCCGATAGCCAATAAACCAAATCCCTATTCCTACCCAAAAATGACCAATTTTGAAATTGCTGCCAAAATTCTAATTTTTAAAAGAAACGAGTTCTATAGGCCTCAAAAATTTTTTACAAGCCCTTAGTTTCCAAAAAATTTTTACTCGTCTTTTTATAATTATTTGTTAAACAGATATGATAATTAAAGTCAGAGTCCCATTTTTAGGGTTTTTTAAAAAAAGTCAATTTTAATCTTTATCTTTAAAATGGGATATCTTAGAAACTATTTAATGAAATAAGACGAAAATTGGTGTCCTTATGTAAAATTTTCCGCTAAATCCGAATTTTTAGTCAGATTTTCATTTGGTCACGTGACTTGGCGGAAAATTCAAAATTTGTGAAAAATTATTTTTTAAAAATCGCTATTTTTCAATTTTAGTGCTTTTAAAATAAATTTACCCAAAAAAATGATTTCATGTGCTGAAAGTATATGAAAAAACCTACAATTTGAGACCAACAGGATGAAACTTGAGCTGTCTGCAGCTGAGGCATATAAGCTAGAAAAGGCAAAGCAAGAAAGTTGATTTTCTCGCGCATGCGCAGTTCAAAAAAAAATTTGGACCCCAGAATCGAATTCTACGGGAAATTTCCTATGGGGTACTATAAGGAAAAAAAATTTTATTGTAAAGTGCGCGTTTGCGAGAAAAATTAATGAACATAAATTTCTCAAAAATTAAAAATTTCAAAAAATTGAAAAAAACAAAAATCGCTGTAAAAAATAGAGGATTGGATCTAAAAAGCTAAAAATTGGGGAAAATTATTTATTTTATATATACTTTCGACCAAACATACTTTGGAGTACATTTCGAGACCCACCCATGCAAAGTCATATACAGTTCACAAATATTGACCCATATGGTACCTAAGTTTTGCTTATGAAAGTGCCAATATCTGAAAATATCGTTATTACTCGATATCTCCAATCTGACACTTAATTTTTTGAACTTTTTTTTCTCAAAACTTTTTGCTTAAAAAAATAAAAAAAACAGCAATATTTTTTTGCTTTTTGAAAGTAGTACCTCATTTTTTTCTGTGGGAGTACTAGATTTAGAAGTATGCTTTTTAGTCAATATTTTGCTACTGAAACTTAATTTTTTGATAATTTTTCTCTCAAAATTTTTTGCATAAAAAAATTAAAAAATAGCAATATCTTTTTTCTTTTGGGACGTAGTATTTAATTTTTTTCCATGAAAGTACTAATATCTAGAATTATCATTTTTATTAGATTAAATAAAGATTAAGAACATTTTGTTATTGTTAATGAGGAACCATAGTGCCAATCACTTGGCAGCGTTTTTTTTTTTTTATTTGTCAAAAATTATTAAGCAAACTATATCCCAACTATATCAATTATTTTTACAACAAAAAATTTGCTAATAACGTAAATATAGAGAGCAATATCAGTAAAATTATGAAAATCAGCTCTGTGGAGATCGCGATCTTACTTCTAATAGTTAATGCCATTTCTATACCGTTCAAAGGAATAACTTATACTTAGAGTATGTGATAATTAAGAAGTTGAATATTAAATTTTCACAAAGGAAAATATTGTGCTATCAATCGTAGTAAATTTATACTCGATTAAAAAGACTTAGCTCGGAATCCAGTAATTTGAAATTTTCACCAGTTTACGTTCTTTTACATTCTTACCGTCTAATATAATTTAAAATAAAAATTCGTAATTTGCTTGAATAAGTACCTATAAAAATATTTTGTTATTCTTACCAATTTAGAAAAATTTTGTTTTGATTCTGCTTCTTTTTATATTTGCTGACTTATTATTTTCTATAAGTAAAGATATAATAAATCTTTCCATAAACATTAACACCATAAAAAATAACATAAAATTACTTAAAAATTTTAGGCTTAAATTTATTATTTACATAACCTATACAACTTAAAAAGAAGCACACAACACTAACATTAGTCGTGCGAGTCTGCGATAATGAAATAAAAAGACTCGTGGTGGCATCTACATAGGAATAAATGCAAGTGTATACGTAAACAAACTGCTTATGCTGTTGTATATACTGTATATTATGTAATATTATGTATAAGACAGACACGCATATAATACACATACTATATTGTTTCAATTAATATTAAAACATTATTCATAAAAACATTCATAAGTTTATAAGCACTTAAACTTTTTTTTTATAAAATTGACGAAAATAAAAAAAAATATCGATATTTTTCGATATTCTCGGCATTATATATCGACGATACAAGAATATCGCCGATATTTTTAAATGCGAATATCGTATATCGATATTAATATCGGATATCGTGATGCACTAATTTAAATTTATTTTTTTTGAAATATTCTATTGGCGATAGCGAGTAAAATGAAGTAAACTTGATGATTGTGCGTTTTATTTTAAGCAATTAAATACAAGTGAAATTACTAGTGCCGCAAGCGTAATTTTTTAAAAACCTCACATTTTTTGAACAGCACGTGACATATAATAAAATTTTTAACTTTACAAATATTGTGATCGATAATAAAAATTATTTTTTTTCTTCTTGTTAAGTTGGTAACGTAAAGTTTTCACTACAAATTTTATAATTCTGATAATAAAAAAAAATTATTTAGTATAATTGATACCACTATTTTGTTTGTTTACATGTTTTTAGGTTAAATTTTAATTATTATCAGTTTAATTTTGAAATAGTAGTTAGATACTGTAAACACGTTGGGTAGCTGATTGAGACGTAATTTGTATAATTTTATAGACGAAAATTAAATTTTTTATTTTAGGTATCATGTGAATAAATTCATAAATTTTCTGAATCCTTATTCTTAGATAATACTTAAGGGAACTACCCAAACCGCCAAAATTTTATCAGGAATACCAAAGAATGATTATTTTTTAATGCTTTTGATGAATCTTTGGGTGAAAAAATATTTTTTAGAAAAAAATTTCTGAAGTCATAAAAAAATAAAACAATTATAACAATTTTAGAGACAAAATAATAAGGTATTGCAACAAAGGTGAAAATTTGATTTGTGTTTTATATAAATTTTGCTAACAACATCTAACAATTTAAATGAATTTTTTTCAAATTATGCTGCTTTTTTTAAAGTAAGTTCCATTTTAAAAAAATATTCAAAAAACGCACGTTCCATATTATAAAAAACGCAATACAAGTCTCAGGATTTTCTTTAGTTATACTAAAGTACAATAGCTCAGACTTCCTAAAGTACCAAAATTGTAAGAATTAGATTCTTTTAGAAGTTCATTTTGATCTAAGGATAAAAATAAAGAAAAAAATTCCTTCAACCAAAAATGAATTAGAATTATAATTAATATTTAGAGTCCGCTTTAACCTAAAATGCGAATACTTAAATTAATGCATTTTTCTCTTATACCGTCAAGTAATTAGCAGTTACAAGATTATTTCTTACAAATATTTAGTATTATGAATAAACTGTATAAATTTTACAAGTGAGCCTAAAAATTTAAGTTAAAAAAAAAAATTATCGAAATAGTAACGGTTAGGTAGAAACGCCTATATATATTATGTATTTGGTTAGTAGTTAGTAGAATAATCCTAATAAGATATTGCTATAATTATTTAAAAACAACAATATTGTAAGCAAAGATTCCAAGTACAAAAGTTAACTGAATTTGTAACAAGATTTTTATATGTTCTAATAATACATACATAGATATTTAAGATTTTTTTTATTTTTTTTTAAGCACGCATATTTTTCAAGGTCAACTTAATGTAAAGACAAAAACTTACTCCTCGAAAACTTAATATAGCCAAGAATCGAACTCTTGACTCTCTGGTCAGGAGCCTGATTCCCCACAACCGCAGAGATATTGAAGTCCTGAAGTTTAAAATATACAGAATATCAACATAGTGACATCTAAGATATAATATTTTAAATATAATTTATATTATGATAAGGGAGAAATCGACAATTAGTCTGATAACTCTGCATGATAAAAGTTTTTGCGCTGAAGTCAGATATTTCAAAAATTCGCAAAATTGAAATGAAATTTTCAAAAGCCTTTAAATTTCAGATTGGTATTAGTAGAATTATAAGCAGAATTTTCTGCATAACCGAAATTTTCGGACAGATTTTTACAGTCACTTAATTTTGTTATAAAATAAAAATTAGTGAAGACGATATTTAAGTGACCATTATTTTTTATCAAAAAATTTTAAGAAATGTAGCAACACAGATAATATAATTGGTATCAAAAATGTGTAAATACAATTTTGTGTATAAAATGTGTTTATAAAATTTTAAACTTTTAAAATATCTCTTCGTAATAGATCTTTTTTTTAGAAATTGTTTGCTGTGACTGCAATTGAATACACTGTAAAACTGTATTCTTTGAAAACTTAAGCGCTTATACTAAAAGGATACGTTTTAATTCAGATTCACAAATTTAATTAACAAAATATTTGCGCGCGCACTTTTATGTCTGCTTTATTAATAAGTTGTAGTAATCAATCGGGATTAATTTCTTTAATACTTTTTAAGAATTATTAATCAAAACGTATTATTATTGGTTTCTAAATTATTAGTATTTTAATATATTGCTAAAAAAAATATTATATAAGAAGCGCATTACAGAAAATAATAAGAAATTAATGTCAATGGCTTAAATGATGCAGTTAAAAAGACTTTGCCATTAAAAAGTTGTTAGCCATCAAAAATATTTTAATTGCTTTAATGAGGCTTTTAAAAAGTTTTTATTCATTAAAAATTATGTAATGGCCTTAATGAGGCTATTAAAAAGTTTTTAATTAAAAATTATTAATTAAAAATCGCAAAGAATTATAAAAAGCAAAGGCTTTTTTATTTCAGGCACGATCACATATTTATAGAGTATTTTCTCTTTAATAACTTTGATGGGATCCACACCCTCATAAATTAAAAACTTGTATTTATTATTATATGTTAAAAATTTTTTATCTGCATTAATTAATATAAAAAATAGGGTTTAGGTTATTTTTATTTATATTTCACCATAACAAGATCGTTTGCTGAAGATTACTGATCACTAAAACTGGCAACAACATTCCTTTATAATAATTTACTAAAATGTGCTGTGAAAATATAAAATATTTTGAAATCAGACAAACCTACTAGAGGCTCTCGCATAGACCTTAAGGTTTCCACAGTAACCACTGACTGGGGTCTATACTCTTTCCAAGTAAAGTACGCGAAACTATGGAACTTGATTCCCCCCTGTATAAGGGACTTACCATCCTATCGTCGTTTTAAAAAGAGTATCAGACTTTACTTTCATAGATTAGAGAACGAACAATAGTGTTGGTGGCATTTGCACCAATCATCTTGTAATTGACTGTGTATTATTGATATTTACTATTTAACTATTTACTTATTTACTATTAACAGTTAACTTTTGAATAGTCATTGGTATTATTGTAAATTTTCTTTTATTTAACTAAATTATGTACATATTATATTTTAAAACCATTCAGTATTATATTGTATTATATGTATATAATTGACAATTGAGTGTGTTGAATGATATGTATTTTGTAGTTGCCAAATAAAGATTAATAATAATAATAATAAATAAAATATACTTTGAGTTTCTAAATTTAATTAAAATATCTGAATCTTCAAGTATATATTAATCTTTCTTAATTCTGAAAAAAATCATTACCTAAATCAAGTAATTACCTAAATCAAATTCTAATAACTATGTGTGCCTTAAGATATTAGTTTTTATCTGAGAAAAGATAATAACTTTGTTAACAGCAATGTATACTTGATGTATATTGTATGTAGGTAATTAAAAGCTAATACTGCTGAAAAACAAGTATTAGTTTAAATTTGAGTACGTTATTAAAAAAAAAACTTATTATATCATCTTAAAAATTTTGCATAAAAATAATAATTAAATATAAATTTACAAATTTGCATAAGATTATTTATTATTTTTATCCACGTTTTTAAAAAAATAGCAGAAAAAGTTTAAAAAGTTGTTTTAATTTACGCGCTTAAATTTAAACTAGAATTAGACTTTCAGTAGTAGTTAAGTTAGTCTGCTTATGACTGCTAGGTTAATGGCTGTGTTTATAAATTTGTTATTATTTTTTACAGGTTTATTTTAAATTCTTTGGTGGATATAGTTAAATAAGCAAGTTTGATTCAGATAAGAGTAAAAATTTTTAATATTTTTTTTTAAATAATATAAAGAACGTAATTTATTTGTTTCTTATTTTTCAGCATTAGAATTATGTTTATGGCAAAACTGAGTGAAAGTTGAGGTTTATTTATGGTTTTTCTTAATCTTAAAGTAATTTAATATATGCTTAAAAATTTCTAGATTCCAGCCAAAAAAAGCAAAAGAAATAATCCATAATGTTAATATCGACAAAAGTTTATTCTGCAGAAGAAGCTGAAAAATGGATGAAACAAATAACTGTCTTAGTTAGGATAAAAATATAATAAGTTATTATTTTTACAACAATCAAATTCATTTTATAACTGTGTTCAGGTGATTTGGAACAAACATAAAAATTATAAGTTAGCTGTAAATGTTGTATTAATGGAAAACTCTGGAAACGGAGCTAAAATTGGTAATAGGTGCGTGTGGGATGCTGAACCTGACACCATGGCATATGACTTTCATGAATGATGTAAGAATCATTTTTTTTATTTTATAACTTAATTTTTATTTGTTTGACTGAGTTGTTCCAGATATTTCCTATTTTAATCCTATTTTAGTTAATTTTTTTGGTATTGGAAATCAGTTTTTTTGTGATAACTCAACAACAACTTAATGAAATTTAGCCAAACTGGAGGAGGCAAATATAGATATCAAATAACAAATTTTGTACCAAGTTTTTTTTTGATTCATCGAGTTGTTCCAGATATTTACTATTATTAGTTAATTTTTTTGTTAACGGAAATCAGTATTTTTGTAATTGCTCGACAACAAATGGGTGAAATTTAGTCATACTGGAGAAGGCACAACTAGATACTATACAAAAAATTATGTCCCGATTTTTTTTTTGTTTCATCGAGTTGTGTTTAAAATTTGCTCTGTACAGTTTCTCGAACATACATACAGACACACATACCTTCAGTATAAGCATGTTAGAGGCATGGAAATGACTTGGGGACAAAATTTCTCCACAAATTAAACAATTTTAAGAACTTTTCATTTTTTGACCTGACAAAATTATAAGGCACGATTTCATCTATATATTACATATATAGTGATCGTGCCTAATAAGATTAAAATAAAATTCAATAATTATATTCTTTACTACCTACATGACGTTTTCGAATATTGTCATGATAAATAAGCATGGTATACTAGCATGGTAACACACACTAACTGGTACATAAAAATATATCGTCGCTGCTAAAAAGTTGGTCTAAGTAATAATAAAATATTATTTAAAATAGCTTATAATAAATTTTGCAGATAATTTAAAAAATAAATCACTCACAGAAAAACCAAAAAATTCTGTTACCGAAGGATATTCTACCGATTTTTGGCTTAAAATTATTTTCAGAAATCCAAGGACAAATATCCATAAAAATTGTAATCGTTGTTATTATACTTGCACTTCCAAAAAGATAAATTGTGTAAATAATAAATTTTTTTCTATTTTCTTGTTTTTTACCAGCATGCAATGATCTAATCCACTGAAACAAAATTATTTTAGAAACTGATTTTTTCGCAAACAAAAATATCAAAAATTTAATAGTTCAGAATAAAATTTAAAAAAATATCCATTTGAAAATCTTTTAGGGTTCCAGATCGTTAAGAATCTTTTCTTAAATTATATTAAGGGTACTGTCTACCAGTTTTTAGTAAAAATCACGGTTTTTTTCTGAATAGTTTTCTCAAAAAGTTTATTGCATAATAAAATACCCTGCCAACTAGCTGGCACTGAGGTTCCTCAAACAATGGGCTTTAATCTTAATTTACAACAAATATTATTGATTACAACCAGGCAATTATACATACATTTTTCGTTTTTAGTAGCTGGTAAAGTTGATTATTAAGATCATTTTTTATTAAAGTGAAAATTCTAGCGTCCATGGATTGGTCGCGCCGGCGTTAATAGATTTTAAATCATTTTTGCATAATTAAAAAGAGACAAATATAAAAAAAGCTAATTTTATTTTTTTTTATAAAATTTTATTTTATTAGAATATATAATTATCCCTTAATAATTAAAATATTGGGTAACATTTTTTTTGTTTTGTCAAAGAAATCGTTGGTAACGATACGAAAATTACAAATATTCGCTCAATTATTATAAAAAGATAGGAGCTTTTACCAGAATTTATAATAATTTCTTATAATTTATTTTCTGAGTGTACTTCTTGCATTTGACCAATCTTCCGCAACAATGATAATAATAATAATAATAATATTTTGTAATAAAAAAAATAACCACATTAATTGCTTCAAGATTTTAACATTATTTATATTATTTCTATTAATCACAAAATAATAAATTATTTAATTCTATAAATTGCTTGATTCTTTAAAAAATGCCAATATAACTTTTAAATCTTAATTTTAAAATGCAAACATAACCAATTAATATTTTTAGGCTGTTTATTATTGTTTATAATTTCATTAAGCTGCATACATAAATAAACATAGCAACGAGCAAAATAATCCAAGGAAGTCAAAAAGAGGCAAGATTTCCATTACTCTTTCTTGTGTGTTATAATTTATATCAAAATAAAAAAAAAAATTTTGATCGGATACAAAAACTTACTATAAACTAAATTTCTAAAACTTGTACTCTCATTAAAATAAATTAGATATGTTCAAAACGAAAAATAAAATTGGTGTTTTATGTATTTTTTTGTGAAAAAAATTTTAGGAAAAAAATTTTCAAAAAATTAAGTATCAGATTGGAGATATCAAGTAAAAACCATACTTTAGTACTTTCATGGAAATAAATGAGGTATTACACCAAAAAAAAAAAAAAATATTGCAGTTTTTTTTATTTTTCTTTTTTTTTAATTTTGACAAAAAAAATTTTGAAAAAATTAAGTATCAGATCCAAAAAATTACATTAAACAAGGTTCTTAAAACTAGTACTTCCATGAAAATAAATTAGGTACTAAGTCCAAAAAGAAACAAAAAAATTGGTATTTTTTGTATTTTTTTGTGAAAAAAATTTTAGAAAAAAAATTTTCAGAAAAATAAGTATCCAATTCGAGATATCATTTGAAAACTATACTTTCAAATATAAGTACTTTCATGGAAATAAATGAGGTATTACATCCAAATTAAAAAAAAAAAGGGGGGGTTTGAGATTTTTTGATAAAAAAATGTTTGAAAAAAAAATTAGGTCTTAATTCGATAATGGTTTTGAAATATCACTAGTTACAATATTTTCAGATATTAGTACTTTCATAGAATTAAATGAGGTATTACACCCAAAAAAAAAAAAAATATTGCATTTTTTTTTATTTTTCTATTTTTTTAATTTTGACAATAAAAATTTTGAAAAAATTAAGTATCAGATCCAAAAAATAACAATAAACAAAGTTCTTAAAACTAGTACTTCCATGGAAATAAATTAGGTACTACGTCCAAAAAGAAAAAAAAAATTTGTATTTTTTGTATTTTTTTGTGAAAAAAATTTTACAAAAAAAATTTTCAGAAAATTAAGTATCCGATTCGAGATATCATGTAAAAACCATACTTTCAAATATAAGTACTTTCATGGAAATAAATGAGGTATTACATCCAAATCAAAAAAAAAAAAAGTACCTCGAGCTTTTTTGGTGAAAAAATTTTTGAAAAAAAAATTAGGTCTTAATTCCATAATGTTTGTGAAATATCACCGATTACATACATACGTACACACACACACACACACACACACACACACACACACACACACACACACACACACACACACAGACTTTTTTTAAAAACCGGTTTTTTAGCTTCCTGGGGTCCCAAAACGTGCTTATATGCCAAAAAATAGAAAATTAAATTTTGACCTAACACAATGGTTCCTCTTTAAGGAACCAAAAATTTTTTTACAGCTATTTTATACACTCATAATGAACACAAAAAAATTTTGGTTTCTCATAGAGGAACCTTTGTGATAGATGAAATTTTGATTTTTGATTTTTTGGCATATAAGCACGTTTTGGGACCTCAGGAAGCTAAAAAACTATTTGGATGTAATAGCTCATTTATTTCCACGAAAGTACTTATATTTGAAAGTACGATTTTTACTCGATATCTCGAATCTGATAACTAATTTTTTGAAAATTTTTTTCTCAAAATTTTTTTCACCAAAAAATACAAAAAATACCAATTTTTTTTTTCTTTACGGACGCAGTACATAATTTATTTCTGTGGAAGTACTAGTTTTAGAAATATCGTTTATATCATTTTTTTGGACCTGATACTTAATTTTTTCAAAATTTTTTTCTTAAAATTTTTGTCGCCAAAAAATACAAAAAACGCCAAAATTTTTTTTATTTTAGGACGTAATACTTAATTTTTTCCTATGAAAGTACGAATATCTAGAATTATCGTTTGTAAAGGATTTTTCGAAATTTTTTTTGGTTCCTCATAGAGGAACCTTTGTGATAGATGAAATTTTGATTTTTGATTTTTTGGCATATAAGCACGTTTTGGGACCTCAGGAAGCTAAAAAACCGGTTTTTAAAAAAAGTATGTATGTGTGTGTGTGTGTGTGTGTGTGTGTGTGTGTGTATGTATGTAACCGGTGAAATTTCACAACCATTATGGAATTAAGACCTAATTTTTTTTTCAAAAATTTTTTCATCAAAAAATCTCAAACTACTTTTTTTTTTTTTTAATTTGGATGTAATACCTCATTTATTTCCACGAAAGTACCTATATTTGAAAGTACGATTTTTACTCGATATCTCGAATCTGATAACTAATTTTTTGAAAAATTTTTTCCAAAATTTTTTTCATAAAAAAATACAAAAAATACCAATTTTTTTTTTCTTTACGGACGCAGTACTTAATTTATTTCTGTGGAAGTACTAGTTTTAGAAATATCGTTTATAGCATTTTTTTGGATCTGATACTTAATTTTTTTTTAATTTTTTTCTCCAAATTTTTGTTGCCAAAAAATACAAAAAATGCCAAAATTTTTTTTTTTTTAGGACGTAATACTTAATTTTTTTCTATGAAAGTACGAATATCTGAAAATATTGTAACCGGTGATATTTCACAACCATTATGGAATTAAGACCTAATTTTTTTCTCCAAAATTTTTTCATCAAAAAATCTCAAACTATTTTTTTTTTTTTTTTAATTTGGATGTAATACCTAATTTATTTCCATGAAAGTACTTATATTTGAAAGTACGATTTTTACTCGATATCTCGAATCTGATAACTAATTTTTTTTAAATTCTTTTCTCAAAATTTTTTTCACCAAAAAATACAAAAAAAAACTTAATTTTTTTTTATTTTTGGATGTAGTACCTAATTGATTTCTATGAGAGTACTAGTTTTAGAAATATCGTTTATAGTAATTTTTTGGACCTGAAACTTAATTTTTTCCAAAATTTTTTTCTCAAAATTAAAAAATCAAAAAAATTAAAAAATCTGTAATATTTTTTTTTTTTTTTTAGTGTAATACTTCCTTTAATTCCATGAAAGTACTAATATTTGAAAATTTTGCAATCGGTGGTATTTAACAACCATTATGGAATTAAGATCTAATTTTTTTTTCAAAAATTTTTTCATCAACAGATTTCAAAATACTTTTTTTTTTTTTTAATTTAGGTGTAATATCTCATTTATTTCCATAAAAGTACTTATATTTGAAAGTATGGTTTTTACTCGATATCTCAATTCTGATAATTAATTTTTTGAAAATTTTTTTCCCAAAATTTTTTTCACAAAAAAATACAAAGAATACCAAATTTTTTTTTTGTTCGGACGTAGTACCTAATTAATTTCTATGAGAGTAATAGTTTTAGAAAACTTACTCATAGTAATTTTTTGGATCTGATACCGAATTTTTTCAAAATTTTTTTCTCAATATTAATAAAACATAAAAATTAAAAAATCTGTAATATTGTTTTTTTTTTAAGTGTAATACCTAGTTTATTGAAAATTTTTTTCTAAAAATTTGTTAAATAAAAAACATTAAATCACAGCAACATTTTTTTTCTTATAAAATACGGTATTTAACTTTTTTTTTATGAAATACTGATATCTCAAATTATAATTTTTATTAGATAAAATAGACCATTATAAATATTTTGCTATTGTTAATGAGGAACCATAGTGCCAATCACTTGGCAGCGTTTTTTTTAATTTTTTACATAAAATAATTAAAAAAATACCATAATTTTTTTTCTTTTTGGACGTAGTACCTCATTTTTTTCCATGAAAGTACTAATATGTAGAATTATCTTTTTAACTGGATATCAACAATCTGATACCTAATTTTTTTTTTAAATTTTTTACATAAAAAAATTAGAAAAAAACAATAATTTAACAATTTTTTTTATTTTTAGACCTTCACCGAGGCCGAGGTGAGGCGAAAGATGGATCTCGCCTCGCCTCGGACTCGGCCAAGGTCGAAAAATCATTACCTTTTTTAAAAAACCGGTTTTTAAAAAAAGTCTGTATGTGTGTGTGTGTGTGTGTGTGTGTGTGTGTGTGTGTGTGTATGTATGTAACCGGTGAAATTTCACAACCATTATGGAATTAAGACCTAATTTTTTTTTCAAAAATTTTTTCATCAAAAAATCTCAAACTACTTTTTTTTTTTTTTAATTTGGATGTAATACCTCATTTATTTCCACGAAAGTACTTATATTTGAAAGTACGATTTTTACTCGATATCTCGAATCTGATAACTAATTTTTTGAAAATTTTTTTCTCAAAATTTTTTTCACCAAAAAATACAAAAAATACCAATTTTTTTTTTCTTTACGGACGCAGTACATAATTTATTTCTGTGGAAGTACTAGTTTTAGAAATATCGTTTATAGCATTTTTTTGGACCTGATACTTAATTTTTTCAAAATTTTTTTCTCAAAATTTTTGTCGCCAAAAAATACAAAAAACGCCAAAATTTTTTTTATTTTAGGACGTAATACTTAATTAGGCACGATCACCCTATGTATGCAATACATAGATGAAATCGTGCCTTATAAGTTTGTCAGGTCAAAAAACGGAAAAGTTTCTAAATTGTCTAATTCGTGGAGAAATTTGGTCCCCAGGTCATTCCGATGCCTCTAAATGCTTATATTGCCTTGGTGTGTGTAGGGATGTATGTTCGAGAAAGTGTATCCTCAAGATCTCAGAACCTACTCGATCAATCAAAAATCCCTTAGACCACATTTTTTGAAACCAGATCTAGTTGCAGGGTTTTCAATTTCAAGTGATTTCATCAAGTCCTTGCAGAGAAATGTTCAAAAAACTGGTTTAAAATACCTAAAAATGAATTAAAAATTTTAGATTTTAGGAACAACTCGATGAATAAAAAATTCCTTAGACCAAATTTTTTTAAATCAGATCTAGTTTCATGGTTTCCAATTTCAAGTGATTTCATCGAGTCCTTGCAGAGAAATGTCCAAAAAACTGATTTCCGTTACCTAAAAATGACCTAAAAATAGTAAACTTCTGGAACAACTCGATGAATAAAAAATCCCTTAGACCAAATTTTTTTAAATCAGATCTAGTTTCATGGATTTCAATTTCAAGTGATTTCATCAAGTCCTTGCAGATAAATGTCCAAAAAACTGATTTCCGATAATACCTAAAAATTAACTAAACTAGGTAATTTTCTAGAACAACTCGTTGAATAAAAAAGAAGCTTGGTTCAAAGCTTGTTTTACAGCATCTAGTTGTGCTTTCTTCAATTCAACTAAGCTTCATTCTGTTGTTGTCAGCTAGTCACAAAAATACTGATTCCTGGTGCCAAAAAATGAACTTAAAAACCCTAAAAAAAAAGCAAATATCAGTAATAACTAGAGAAATAAAAATAAAATTTAGTACATATACACACTTAAAATATTACTTGTAAGGATAACTTAAAAAAAGTATTTGGAAACATCATTTTAATCATCACTTGTATAATATGTATTGCCATAAACACAATTCTAATGCTGAAAAATAAAAACAAAGAAATTACGTTCTTTACATAAATTAAAAAAAAATATTAAAACTTTTTATACTTATCTGAATCAAACTTTTGTTTATTTAACTATATCAACCCAAAGAATTAAAAACATATCTGAAAAAAATAATAACAAATTTATAAACACATAGCCATTAACCTAGCGCAGTCGACTAGCAGACTAACCCTGGACTAACCTAACTATACTACTTAAAGTCTTCTAGTTTAAATTTAAGCGCGTAATTTAAAACAACTTTTTAAACTTTTTTTACTATTTTTTTAAAAACGTGAATAAAAATAATAAATAATCTTATATAAATTTGTAAATTTATATTATTTTTAATTATTATTTTTATGCAAAATTTATAAAAAGATGATACAGTAAGTTCTATTAAATTAAGTATTCAAATTTAAACTAATACTTGTTTTTCAGCAGTATTGACTTTTAATTACCTTATAATAAGCATAAATTTCTGTTAACAAATTTGTTATTATCTTTTTATTGATTTTTTTCAGAATTAAGAAAGATTAATATATATTTGAAGATTCAGATGTTTTAATCAAATTTAGAAACTTAAATTTTATATTTTCTCAGCATACTTTAGTAAATTATTATATAAGAATCTTTAGCAAACGATCTTGCTATGGTGAAAAAGAAATTAAAATAATCTAAAACCTATTATTTTTATTAATGCAGATAAAAACATTTATTTCTTTATTTCTTTATTTCTTTATTATATATAAATAACGGGCTAAAACCCAATACATGCTTTTTAAAAATAAATTGTACATATAAAAAATAATTTATACATTGTCATTAATTAAAGAAAATTATTACTCTGATTAAGAAAAATTTAACTAACTTACAATTTTAAAATATTTAATTATACATCAAATAATATAAGTCCTGAAAATAATATGCATTAATAATCAAATATAATTTATAATTCGGATACAATAAGATTAAGACACCATTAGTCTAAATGTCTAATCTTAATTTAATTTTTGCCTATATGACTAGAATAAATGACCATAACAGGCAACCAAAACCAAGCCAACCCAACAGAGACCAAAGTGAATTATTTTATTTAAATAATTATTTATGAATACTGTAAATAATAAATAATAGTTTTCAATTTATGAGAATGTGGATCCCATCAATGTTATTAAAGAGAAAATACTCAATAAATTTGATCGTGCCTGAAATAAAAAAGCCTTAGCTTTTTTATAATTCTTTGCGATTTTTTTTTTCTATGAAAGTACGAATATCTGAAAATATTGTAACCGGTGATATTTCACAAATAATTTCTAATAAATTTTATTTTGGAATTAAGACCTAATTTTTTTTTCCAAAATTTTTTCATCAAAAAATCTCAAACTATTTTTTTTTTTTTTTAATTTGGATGTAATACCTAATTTATTTCCATGAAAGTACTTATATTTGAAAGTACGATTTTTACTCGATATCTCGAATCTGATAACTAATTTTTTTTAAATTCTTTTCTCAAAATTTTTTTCACCAAAAAATACAAAAAAAAACTTAATTTTTTTTTATTTTTGGATGTAGTACCTAATTGATTTCTATGACAGTACTAGTTTTAGAAATATCGTTTATAGTAATTTTTTGGACCTGAAACTTAATTTTTTCAAAATTTTTTTCTCAAAATTAAAAAATCAAAAAAATTAAAAAATCTGTAATATTTTTTTTTTTTAAGTGTAATACTTCCTTTAATTCCATGAAAGTACTAATATTTGAAAATTTTGCAATCGGTGATATTTAATAACCATTATGGAATTAAGATCTAATTTTTTTTTCAAAAATTTTTTCATCAAGAGATTTCAAAATACTTTTTTTTTTTTAAATTTAGGTGTAATATCTCATTTATTTCCATAAAAGTACTTATATTTGAAAGTATGGTTTTTACTCGATATCTCAAATCTGATAATTAATTTTTTGAAAATTTTTTTCCCAAAATTTTTTTCACAAAAAAATACAAAGAATACCAAATTTTTTTTTTGTTCGGACGTAGTACCTAATTAATTTCTATGAGAGTACTAGTTTTAGAAAGCTTATTCATAGCAATTTTTTGGATCTGATACTGGATTTTTTCAAAATTTTTTTCTGAATATTAATAAAACAAAAAAATTAAAAAATCTGTAATATTGTTTTTTTTTTAAGTGTAATACCTAGTTTATTGAAAATTTTTTTCTAAAAATTTGTTAAATAAAAAACATTAAATCACAGCAACATTTTTTTTCTTATAAAATACGGTATTTAACTTTTTTTTATGAAATACTGATATCTCAAATTATAATTTTTATTAGATAAAATAGATCATTATAAATATTTTGCTATTGTTAATGAGGAACCATAGTGCCAATCACTTGGCAGCGTTTTTTTTCTTTTATTATCTCTTTTTTTACATAAATGAGATGGCGCTAAAGTTGGTGCCTAAAAAAAAAGTTCCGAATTTGCCCACATCATAACTCGGTTTAAAATCATCTGAAATAAAAAAAAAAAAAATACCATAAAGTACATGAGTTTTTGCTTTTAGTGATCTACAATCAATAAAAAATATTAAAAATTAAAAAAGTTATGAAGGTAAATAGAAAAAAGTCAAAATTTGACCATATTTTTAGCCACAAAACAGAGCCTAGAGACCAAAAAAATTTACCGATCAGGTTGATTGTAGATCAGAAAATGTAGAATTTCATAACAAATCGATTAAAAAAAAAAAATTTGATATCAGACCAATAGTTATTTTTTTATCGTGTGGGCCATTTTCAAAGAGTTCGTTTTGAGAAAAACGCGTTTAAAGTTTCGGATCTTGTATTCTTGCATACACTGAAAAAAAATTACTGGCCACGCGCCTAGAATTTTATAGGCGCAGAGCGTGTTCAACGAGAACGGGCTCCGGGCCTCGAACAAACTTGCGTTTCACACGTTTAGATCACGTGGCATATAAAAAATACAAAGAGAAAATGCTGGGGCCCCCTCTCCAAACGCGTGAAACGCCAGTTGGTTCGAGGCCCTCGCCGGTCTCGCTAAACAGGCACTACGCCTGTAATAGCAATCTAGGCGCGTGGCCAGTAATTTTTTTTCAGTGTACTAATAATTTCACTTTTAGGCGCTGTCATTTCTTTATTATTTGCGGAATTCATTTGCAATTTTTTTTCCATATTCTTGAATACTTTCTGAACACAAATCAATAAAAAAAAAAAAATCGATTTTCAATTTCAAAACTGGCAGACAGTACCCTTAAGACCTTACCTTGCCTTTTAAGTATATGATAAATTCGGGGCCTATAACTCCAAATTTTAGAATTCATAATACACTGAAAAAAAAAATCCGCTTGCAGCTAGCGGAATTTTTTATCTCGTCAAACGATTGCAAATGACTTGAAACGTAAAGAAAATTAAAAATAGGATAAATTGTGCATTTACTTTAATGTTTGTTATTTTTTGTAAAAGTTTATCTATAAATTTTCATTTATTTGTGGAAATATTATTTAAATATTTTAAATATCGCGTATATTTTAAGTTATGATATAAACTTTTCAAATGATTATTGCCTGCTTCCAAACTATAACCTACCCCAAATGATGCACTCGCATATCTACCCCTAGAATAAGCCAAACTTT
This sequence comes from Anagrus nilaparvatae, assembly GCA_022575985.1. Taxonomy (NCBI): domain Eukaryota; kingdom Metazoa; phylum Arthropoda; class Insecta; order Hymenoptera; family Mymaridae; genus Anagrus; species Anagrus nilaparvatae. Next base: position 13,494,739 of record JAKSXM010000002.1, on the reverse strand, counting down.
GGGGTTTGAGGGGGCGAACCTTGCCGTATTATTTAAAAAAAAAAAAAAATTCTGTATTTTTCCTACCCAAAAAGCGCCAATTATTGCTATTAGCAATTTCCAGCAAAAATTTTAGCGATTTGGTGGAAAGGGGGGGGGGGCGAAAAAGATCCAAAATTCTCGTATTATCTCAAAGAAAGTAATCAGTTTTTAACTGTTTAAAAAAATTTTGTTGCTATTGTTTTTTTCAAACATTTTTTTAAAACATATAGAAGGCGTAAAAAAATAATTTAAAAAATTTTCGGACTAAAATATTAATTAGGCAAATTTTTTATAAAACCAATATTTAATTTAATTAATATATAAAACAACCGATATTTTTTTACATGAACATCTATTTTCAGTTTCTTATTAAGTTTTCAAATTTAATAATCACGCAATAATTTTGTTTTTTTTTAATGTACTCTAGTAATTTTATGTTATTGAATTCTTTCTTCAAAAAATTTTTTGTATTTTAGTACTTACTCCTTAAATTTCTTACTTTCCTGGTATTTATGCTACCTTTATGTTTCATTTTGATACATAAATCAAGAGTATCAGACTAAGGCTCTGTAAAAGAGCGGTCGCAGAATTATTAGGAAACTATGAAGAATTTAAATAAAGCATCGAGGGTTCAAAATTAATCTTTTTTAAATTTTTAATCTTTTGTCCGGGAATATCTGTGAATCCACCTCTACATAATAATGAATCGAGATGGAACCTTTTGCATTCTCTTCAGAAATATTTCAGGAAAAAAACGCTTGAAGGAAATTATAATAGTATAAGGCGGGGGGATTTTCACCCCATTTACCCGGCAAGTAATTTAAGAAATGATTTTTTTTCAATTTAAAAGAGTGCACATAGGTTTTTTGGTTCATAGAATTTAAAAATGTTGTAACAAATGCTATTTAAGGTATTGCAGGGGGTGAATTTGCCCTTTTATCACCCCTTTTACCCCTAAAGTATGTAATTCTTTAAATGCACTGTTTTTTTCCAAATTCTAAAATGCCAACTTGGGTTTTTTGGGTCACAAAATTCAGTAATAATGTCAGAAATGCTATTCGATGCATTGCTGGGTATGGATTCGCCTTTTTTTAACCCCTATTACCCCCGAAATACTTAATTTGCACAAAAACTTAGTTTCTTCATTTTAAAATATCTATATAGGGTTTTTGGGTCACAAAATTCAAAAATGACGTCAAAAAGATATTTAAGGCATTTCTAAGGGTGAATGTGTTCCTTTTTCACTCATTTGACCCTTTTATATTGACATTATAAAATTAACAAACAAAATTTTTATAAAAATTAAATATTTTGGGATAAAGGGGGTTAAAAAGGAGCCAATTCACCCCCAGAAATGCCTTTAATACCTTTTTTGACGTCATTTCTTAATTCTGTGACCTAAAAACCCCATATTGACATTTTAAAACTAAGAAACAAAGTTTTTGTACAAATAAAATATTTGGCGTCATTTCTTAATTCTGTGACCTAAAAACCCCATATTGACATTTTAAATCTAAGAAACAAAGTTTTTGTACAAATAAAATATTTGGCGGTTAATAGGGGTTAAAAAAGGGTGAATTTACCCGCAGCAATGAATCTCACAGCATTTCTGACATGATTATTAAACTTTGTGACCCAAAAAACCACTGCTGACATTTTAGAATTGGAAAAAACAGTGCTTTTACAGAATTATATATTTTAGGGATAAAAGGGCAAATTCACTCACTGCAATACGTTAAACAGCATTTCTGACAAAATTTTTGAATTCTATGACCCAAAAAACGTATAAGCACTCTTTTAAATTGAAAAAAAAATCATTTCTTAAATTATGTTTTACTTGTCGGGCAAACGGGGTGAATATCCCCCCGCTTCATACTATCCTAATTTCTTTCCGGCATTTTTTTTCTTTAATCGGTTAATCGGTCTAATTTTTTTCGCTTCTGCTCCAGAGTTGTGCCAACATAAAATGTTCATGGGAAGAAAAAATCAGTTTATACGATTCTGTTTAACTCTATTTCTTTTCTGTTCTCCTGATTATAAAAAGAGAATCGAGATATCTTTCAAAAATAGAAGAATATTTCTTTTGTCATTTTTTCCTTATAAAATATTATAATACGGCTGGCATTAGTGAATATATACCATAAGAAAATTAGTCACGGAGGATTTAAAGTCTTAAAAATATTAAGAATTTAAAAATTTAAAGAGGTGATTATCATTTAGGTTTACTGTAATTGTTTAAGCAATGATTCAAATTTGTTTCCTAATTTGGGAATTTTAAATATTAGCAATGGTTTTACTATAAGCCTACACTGAAAAAAAAATCCGCTTGTGAGAAGCGAAATTCCGCTTGTAGCTAGCGGATTTTTTTTATCTCGTCAAACGATTGCAAATGACTTGAAACATAAAGAAAACTTTTAAAAAATGTTTTTTCCGCTTACTTGGGATATGCGTGTTTCAGTATGATAAATCTTGAGAAATTTAAAAAAAAGAAAAAATTGTTTTTTTAAATTTTCTTTACGTTTCAAATATTTTCTTGCCATTGATGAAGAAAAATTGTATACAACTTTAGTTCATTTATAAAAAGGATACACTATATCGTTTACTAAAAAAGGATTTGCTTACATATAATCTGTGCTATTCTTGATATTAATAATCAATGAGTTCTAATGTAGGAAATACTATTTGAGCAAGAAACTGAGTTTATAGCTATATCAATTTTACTTCAGGCTGAAATGCTCTTATTTTGTTTTGCTTTTGCTCCAGAATTGTGCCAAAATAATAAAATACACAAAAAAGATCTTTCGAAAAAGCCACCCAATCGCCCTTGTTAGTGTTGGGAAGAAAAAATTAAAACATATTATTAAAAACCGATAAATAATCTGCTAAAACTAATAAATTGGCAAAAAATTATCACATTTTATGTTGGCACGATTCTGGAGAAAAAGCAAAAAAAAAATAGACCTATTCACTCTATGGTAAAATTAATACAGCTAAACCCGGTTTCGTGCGTAAATGTCTATTTTAAAGATTGTTTAAAAAAAAAAGATTATTTTTGAACCGTTGATTCTTTAAATTTTTCATAGTCTCCTAATATTTGTGCGACTGCTTTTTTACGGAATCTTAATCTGATACTCTTGATTCATGTGTCAAAATGAAACATAAAGATCGCATAGATACCAGGAAAGTAAGAAATTTAAGGAGTACTAAAATGGGTTTTATAGGTATCAAAAATTTTGTATAAGGTCCTAGTTTTCGAAAGTTTTTTACTTGTCTCTTTTGCTTTAATATTTTTCGTGAAATGGCCCTGTAAATATTTAGGTATTTAAAATGAGGTATTTAAAATAATTAACGCTTATTTATCTAGCATTAAATTTTCATTTCTCGCAAACAAAAATTTTTGAAAACAAACTTATACAAAATTTTTGAGACCTATAAAACCCATTTCAGTCAAAAATTTAAATTTCGGCAATTTAAAAATTGGTCATTTTTAGATAAATATGGCCATTTGGTTTACTCGTTATAATAGTAAGGCAATTACTTATAAAAAAATGCGGTTTACAGGGATTAAAAGCTGACACTTACATAAAAAAGTGAGATAAACTGGGATGTATTTAGTTGACTTAAAAGTCTGTTGGCAGCGTAATAAGCCTAAAAACCCTATCTTACAAAATAGAACCCTGCTACAGGGGTCTAATTTCTTGGCCTAGGAGGTCCATTCAGGAAACTAAGGGCATGTTTTTCAACTACTAAAACCTGCTCTGAAATTAGCAGTGGATCCAGCGGGGGCGAAGGGGACAATCGCCCCTTCCTGAGACCAAAAATATACAATGTTTTTAATAAAATTTGGTACAATTTAATAAATTTTGTAAAAACTGGTAAACTTTTATTAAACCGCTTCCTTTGGGTTTAAACAGTTAACATGCCCCTTGTTAGTTGGTTAACCAACTGTTTTTAATTCTATATTTTCAATTTTGTTTGATTTTCCATGAAAATTTTATGTTGGGAGAATTCTAGAGCAAAAGCAAAAAAAATTAGACTCATTATGGGGCACGGACGAGAACTTTCAACCCCGCCCCAATATTTCTGGGTTATTAAATAAAATACACGTTTTAAATATACTGTTTTCCCCCTCCAAAAAACGTGTTTGCCACCCTAAAAAATTTTCTGAAATCCCCCGTGATAAAATTAATACAGCTAAGCCGACGTTTCGTGCGTAAAAGTCTTCTATTTATTTTCGAACCCTCGATGCTTTAATCTCTTCATAGTTTCCTAATATTTATGCGACCGATCTCTTACGGAGCCTTAGTCTGCGATGCTCTTGATTTATGTGTCAAAATGAAACATAAGCGTCGCAAAGATACCAGGAAAGTAAAAAATTTAAGGTGTAAGTACTAAGATCTAAACATTTTTTTCAGGAGAAATTTAATGACACAAAATACTCTATTCGGGTAAATTAAAAAAAAAATTTGTTTATTGCGTGAGAAAACTTAATGAAAAACTGCAAATAGATGTTCATGTAAAAAAATATCGGTTGTTTAAGATATATTAATTAAATTGTACACAAATCAAAGCATATACAAAACTTATAAAAAACTTTTAAAAAAAGTAGGTCACTGAAATATCAGGAAACTAAAAATTTAATATAATTAACTTTCATAGACAATAAAAAAATAAAATATTCAAATATTCAAATATTCAAAATAAAATTAAAAAAACAGATGTTAGAACAAAGATCATAAAACAAATATAATATAGTCATCTATAAGAATAAAATAGTGAGAATCTTTATTAACTTTTAAGCTATACATTAATTCGATTTTCTGACGGTAATTTAATAAAAATAATTCACTAGCAATTTATTGTTTATATTTAACCGATATAAATAATTTAATGTTATAATTACGGAAATAAATAATATACATTTGATGTATGTCAAAAAAATAGATTAGTTTTTGTACTTAAAATTAAAAGTAAGGCACATAACACATTCTTAAAGTATTGTGAAGTTCAGAGCAATTTATAAAGTATGCATTGGGAACTTCAAATAAGTTATATTATATCATAATTATAATAAGTTAATGCTGTAATTTAAAAATCTTTATAAACTAATAAAGATAGTATATAGTAGTACATTTTAATGTTTCACTTATTGTTAGATTTAAAGAACATCAATCCCAGAATTTAAAAAACTCAAAAATTACATTACAATAATTATTAAATTATAAAAAAAAATATATTGAATGCAAAAACAGTATTAAGGTTTATTAAATAAAATATATATTTCTTTAAATAAATTATTTCCAAACTGCAATTACTAATGGTGAATTACTCAACTTCGGGTAGTTAGAATAAAAAAAATCATTTTCGAATTCTATTTTTAAAATGTGAGTATCTCCACGTTTAGTTTTTACTTCACTAGCTTTTTTTATTAAATCTTCAGTTACAAATTTGCAATTCTCAATTGTTAACTCTTTGAGATATATTAGATTCTTAATAAAGTCAACAAATGTTTCATTTTTATTGATGGAAAAGGACACATGTAATATATTCAAGCTGACTAACCCAGCTAATCCTGCGTTCGTAAACAGACAATGATCGATATATAAATATTTCAAATTCCTACATTGTGATAAATTTTTTAGTAACGTGTCTATTTCTAATCTAACTTGCTCTGAATTATTAATATCAAAGGATTCAAGATTTTGCAACCTACTGAAGGAACATACTTTATCAGATGGTAACAAAAAGTCGTAAGTATGAATTTCCATTTTTTTTATATCTTTATTTATTGATTCAAATAGTATTTGCGAGGAATCAGTATTTAATATCCAAAATGATGCTTTGAAAGTTTTCAATTTTTGAAATCGGCCAAGAGATTTTAAAATATTTTCAACATTTTCCTTTTTAGAAAAATCTAAATCTAACTCTTCAAGATGCTCATTTGGTAAGCTGGTCATTACTTTTTCATTAATATCCAATTCATGACATTGAAACTTTCGCAAATTATGTTGCTTGGACAAAAAATTTGCTAGACATAATAACTTTTCTTCACTTTGAATCGTAGGAATGTCGTTAAAATTCATTGCAAGTTCTTCCAAAGATGCTAATGGCGAGAGGTCATTTTTGCTGTCTATAATTTTCTCATCAATCAATACGTTGAATAAATTAAGTTTGCGGACTTGTAAAAGTAATGATAGATTAAAAAGACTTTCTGCAGACTGTATTTTCGAAAATTCCATATATAATTCATCTAAGATTGTTGTTGTCAGTGAGGATATGATGAATTTAGAAACAAATATATTCTCTAACTTAACTTTTCGAAGTTTTTTATTCCGTGAAAAAAATTTTGAAAAATTAAGAATATCTGTTTGAGATGATAATTTAGAAAGTTCCAAATTGAATTCTTCAAGACATTCCATTCTAACATTATCTAATAAGTTTTGACTAATTGAAACATTCCTTAAGCTTATTTTTTCTACTTTTTTTTCATTTTCCAAGAACAGCAAAAGGTTATCTAAAGACGAGGTTTTTTCTAATGTAACATCAATTTCCAGTATATTTTTTGACTCACTCATAATCAATGCTTCTATCATTTGAGTAACGTTATTAAAATCATCCTTCAAATGAATTGAGTTTAAATTCTTTAAATTCGATAAAAAAGTATTTAAGTTTTCTTTTGAGTCAAATTTACAATCAAATAAACTAAGGTGGTTTATGCGATTAAAATCTAAATTTAGCAAACATTTGCCAGTTACATTTAAATCGCTTAAAGATATGCTGTTTATCCTTGGATTTCTACTAAATAGAGATTCCAAATATTCTTCAAAAATTAATCGTTGCCAAACCTCTCTTACACTCAGTTTAATGATATTATGACAATTTTCAAGTATATCCATCCAAATCAGAGGTGATAGCATAAAATCTATTAAATCGTAAGCATTGATAAATAATTCATTTAAGTAGACTCCACATCTTTCCAAAATTTTTCTTACATAAATGGTATTCTTTTCTTTTAACGTTTCATCGTTTTTTTTATTATATCTGTATGATACAACACTAGAAAACTTAAGGCTTTTTATATGATTCCATGAAAGTTTTGAAACTCTGTTCCAATTTTTACAAACAGATTCTATTTTTATTTTTTCGACTATTGTAAGATAATGAAATATGTGTATCAAGCAGTCGTCGTTCAAGGAATTTATAGTAATTTGATCGGCGGTAGCATTTAATAAGTTTTCTTCAGCTTTTGATTGCCCATCAGCTTCTGAATCTGAAATTTAAAATTTGTTAATTCCTAATCAAAAAAAGGAATTAAAATTCATTTTTCAACTCACTCATTAAATTTATTTTTTTAAGACTCTGCATGACTGATAAAAGCTGGTCCCAAAAATTACTCAAAAAATTAATAAAAAAATATTTTCAAGAATTATTAGAATGGAGAACAGCTATTTGCTGAGTGCGAAATCTGAAACATTCAAAAATATTTTTAAAAATTAGAAGTAAAATAAAACATAAATACTATTTTCTAAATATGGGTACAAAATTGAATTTAAGGACTCTGTTTCTTTTACATTATATGAATAAATTATACTTTTAAGAAGGTCAAGTGAATTTTGCAAAAAAAAAAATGCTTCATTAGTTAAAACATCTAAAAGATTTCTGGTACTTCTAAATAGTTTGTGGTAAAAATTTTCATAAATTAATTTATTTTTCTAAATTAAGTTATTTGTGCAACAAACTACTAATTTTAAAAAAATGTTATTTTTTCAGACTAAATCTCTAGATAAATCATATCCAGATAACAAATTTGATTTTGTAAATGAATAAATGATCTTGAAAATAAGGTTTATCCCTAAAGAAGGTCACGTGCTTAGAGAAACTTCCTGCTCTTGAATATTTAATTATTTTTTAAAAACCCTTGATATTTTAATTTTTGAAAAAGTTTAAAATTTCAGCTATAATTTAAATTTTATAAAAATCATTCATTAAAGATCTTTTGATTTGAAATTAAAAATCAAGAATTTTTATTTAAATATATCACTGTGCTCTGCCTCATTAAGGATTTACAAATTTCATTAAAATCATCGAAGGCACAAAATTTATATCTTAGAAAACGAATTTTGTTCTTGAAACTTACAGTGCTTCACATAAGACTTAACCTCGGAATTAAAAATAGAGACTTATTAAAAATAAAGATTTTTGAAAAATAATGTTTCAAAATTATTTTACTTCGGACTTAACAATAGAGACTTATTAAAAATAAAGATTTTTGAAAAATAATGTTTTAAAATATTTAACCCGGATATTTATTTCTACTGTCAAATGCTTATAAGTTAATTTTTTGGTAGAAGTAAATTGAACCTGCACATTTTTTTATTCGAGCTGAAAGGCGTAATGATGAAAAACGTAATTTCTCAAAGTCAAGTCAAAATTTGAACCTCGTAATCAAATCCTCCGCAGTGTTGAAATTCTAGTGAGAAAATCTATATATTTTTTTAGTAACACAATGTAAATTTCTTACTAGGATCTCATGCCTGATCCTCCGGAAAATTTCCTATAAGCACCTAAGAGGAATAATTTATTTACGGCTCGTGGTGTCCAGAAGAGTAAAAAATGGCTCGAATCACACTTATATAAAATAAACGTGCACCTGAGGGGGCTCTGTAATAAACTGCGATTTGGAATATTTTCTATATTTATGGACAAGGGCCGCGGCCACGGCCGCACAGTGCGGCAAAATGGACAAAAATCGCTCTCCCAAACACATTTTATTCTTTTGACTGAATTTTTGCGGCAAATTACTCGTAAAAGGATACAGATTTATGAGTTGCTGCAACTTCTTTGAATTTTCACTTTTTTTTTTATTTACTTTAAACGTGATTCACATAAAAAACTTAAATTTGCCAAAAATCTAAAAAATTTTTTTATTTTTAATGTTATATATGAGTGTATATAGGTGAGAATGCATCTTGTCAATTTTTATTCATGTAAACTCATATATAACATTAAAAATAGAAAAATAATTAAAAAAAAAAATTTTTCGATTTTTTGCAAGTTCATCTGAAACACGTTTAAAGTAAATAAAAAAAAAAAAGTAGTTACAATTCAAAAAAGTTGCAGTAACTCACATATTTGTACCCCTTTACGAGTAATTTGCCGCAAAAATTAAGTCAAAAGAATAAAATGTGTTTGGGAGAGCGATTTTTGTCCATTTTGCCGCACTGTGGGCCGTATAAAATTTTTCTTCGTTAAGAAGACAAAAAAATCAAGAATTTGACTTGGAACGATGAGATTGTCTAAAAGTACTTATTTTTAGTTTTACATTAACCCATTAGCGCCGGCGCGAACACACCACTGACGCTCGGATTTTTGCTTATAAAACGGGTAAAAAAATGATTTTTTTTTAAACTTAATTTTTTTTTAAACTTAAAGTCTTCCTTTACTAAAAAGGACTTGCTTTACAAGATTCTGGGGTCAGATTTTTAATATTATTGACCGTTAATTAAATATGGGAGCCACAAAAAATACAAAAAATCGATTATTGATACAAAATTAAAAATCTGACCCCGGAATCTTGTTAAGCAAGTCCTTTTTAGTAAAGGAAGACTTTAAGTTTAAAAAAAAATTATTTTTTTTACCCGTTTTCTAAACGAAATCCGAGCGTCAGTGGTATGGTCGCGCTGGCGCTAATGGGTTAATAAAAAAATAGTTTATGCCAATCTCTGCGATCCTTCAGTTTAGCTTGGGCCCAGCTGGGGCGGAAACCCACATATAATTACTATTTTTATTGATGTTTTACATTTCCTCTTGATCAAACTTGTCAAATTGGGTTTCGGTAAGTGGTTTTGAGCGCTTGGTAATAGATCTACTGACAGAGGCCAAGTTTTTTGGTTCCTCAAAGAGGAACCATTGTGTTAGGTCAAAATTTGATTTTCTATTTTTTGGCATATAAGCACGTTTTGGGACCCCAGGAAGCTAAAAACCGGTTTTTAAAAAAAGTCTGTGTGTGTGTGTGTGTGTGTGTGTGTGCGTGCGTGTGTGTGTGTGTGTGTGTGCGTGTGTGTGTTTGTGTGTGTGTGTGTAATCGGTGATATTTCACAAACATTATGGAATTAAGACCTAATTTTTCTTTCAAAAATTTTTTTATCAAAAAATCTCGAGGTACTTTTTTTTTTTTTAGTTTGGATGTAATACCTCATTTATTTCCACGAAAGTACTTATATTTGAAAGTATGGTTTTTACTCGATATCTCGAATCTGATACTTAATTTTTTGAAAATTTTTTTTCCAAAATTTTTTTCACGAAAAAATACAAAAAACAACAATTTTTTTTTTCTTTTTGGACGTAGTACCTAATTTATTTCTATAAAAGTACTAGTTTTAGAAAGTTTGTTTATAGTCATTTTTTGGAACTGATACCGAATTTTAAAAAAAATTTTTTTTCAAAATTAAAAAAACAAAAAAATTAAAAAACCTGCAATATTTTTTTTTTTTGGGTGTAATACCTCATTTAATTCCATAAAAGTACTTATATTTGAAATTATGGTTTTTACTCGATATCTCGAATCTGATACTTAATTTTTTGAAAATTTTTTTCCCAAAATTTTTTTCACGAAAAAATACAAAAAACAACAATTTTTTTTTTCTTTTTGGACGTAGTACTTAATTTATATCTGTGAAAGTACTATAGTTTTAGAAAGTTTGTCTATAGTCATTTTTTGGATCTGATACCGAATTTCTAAAATTTTTTTTTTCAAAATTAAAAAAACAAAAAAATTAAAAAACCTGCAATATTTTTTTTTTTTGAGGTGTAATACCTCATTTAATTCCATGAAAGTACTAATATCTGAAAATATTGCGACCGGCGATATTTCAAAACCGTTATGAAATTAAGACCTAACTTTTTTTTCAAAAATTTTTTCACCAAAAAAGCTCTAGGTACTTTTTTTTTTTTTAATTTGGATGTAATACCTCATTTATTTCCATGAAAGTACTTATATTTGAAAGTATAGTTTTTACTCTCTAACTCGAATCTGATACTTAATTAAAAAAAAATTTTTTCCTTAATTTTTTTTCACAAAAAAATACAAAAAACACCAAATTTTTTTTTCTTTTTGTATGCACACAAAAAAATCCTGTATTCCTTGAGCCCGAGCCCCTGTGATGTATACTACCAATATTATCGTGCAGCTCCTCAATTATTTCCGGGCTGCTGACGCCCAGAAAAATTCAGAAAATAATATCGAGTTAATTCGTGTAAAATGACGGTAATGTTATAGAGTCAAATTATATTGATTTTTATAGTGCGCGCTATTAATTAATATTTTTATATTACACTGCATTTAAAATTGACAAAAAATTGATAAAAAGTCTTATTTAATTTAATTTAAATTACAAAACGAGCGCGTATAACCTAAAAAAGAAATATAATACATGTATAATATTATATATATGTATGCAATTTATTAAAAAGGTAAATTGTATATGTAAAATATAAATACATTTTTGAAACGGGTATAGCAATTCAGATAAATTACCATCCTGTAAATTATTATTTAAAAGACACATAAAATTTTCATTAAAAAAATCTGTATTTATCAATTTTAATAAGCATGCTTTAATATAGTAGTATTCACTTCAGATTCGGAGTTTGTAAATACTATTTTTTTACTCGCGAATATAGGTTCAAAAATCTATTCTATTGCATTGAATCTTTTATTAATCTAAACAATATATCTCATTATCACGATGGAACTCATTATTTACTCCATTATCTATAATTGCAAATAAAAAAAATAGTACATAATATACACCAACAAATAAATATTATTACAACGTGCGTGCCGGGCGCACGGTACGTATACTATCGTGCTCTCGTATGATCATGCGCATTACTTTTTTAATATTCCGGGCTCAGGCAGCCCGGAAACCGTGCATTTTTCTTACGGCACGAAGGTTCACGAGGTCTGAAATCACATGCAACAAAAGCATTGTAATCTGTGGAGCAGTAACCCAGCTTCGGGCTGACGCCGCACGGGATTTTTTTGTGTGTGTAGTACCTAATTTATTTCTATGAGAGTACTAATTTTAGACAGTTCATTTATAGTAATTTTTTGGATTTGATACCGAATTTTTCCAAAATTTATTTCTCAAAATTAAAAAAGTTTTTTCTCATTGTTTGAGGAACCTTAGTGCCAGCTAGTTGGCAGGGTATTTTTTAATTTAGAAGTTAAATTATTTTGAAGCAAAAATTGCAAATTTAGAAGTTAAATTATTTTGAAGTAAAAATTACAAATTTAGAAGTTAAAATTACATATTTTGGGTAGTTTGTAATTCTAAGACATAGCAGAAGTACAGAGAACAGAGATATTTACGGCTCGTGTCCAGAAAAGTAAAGAAGGCCCAAATCTCACGTAAATTACCTTCCGAGGCGAACCCTAGGATGGTAAACTGCGATTTGAGGCATTCTTTATTTATGGACAAGGGTAGGCCGTATAAAATTTTTCTGCGACAGTAGCGAGAAACAGACGCTGCATGGCCAAGGAAATCGTACTTTTGTGGCTACTGTACAGAAAATATAATTATACATAAGAAAGAAAAATACAATCAAAAATTCTTGTTAGATGATACCATTGGTGATACACCCTACCTTGAATTTTAGTGTAGGTACTTTTTTGCATACTCATAATAATATTTAAATTGATTAAGATCTGAATCCATCAATAAAAATAAAAATTATAACCTTTCATCCACAAAACAAATTTTATTTTTATATTTAAATTAAAATTTTATTGTTTTATTTTTACCTCGGATACCTAATTTTTGAAGATAATATTGCAAAAATATTTAAATTTTTATACTTTTTAAGGTTATTTTTTGTTTTGTGGATTATGGCAATGGATTCAGAGCTTTCCAATTTATTGTTATATATACATTCAACAAATTTCATTTAATTAAATTTATAATGAATTTATAAATTACAAAGAGAGATTAGATAATTTAATAAAAAATGCAAAAAACTTACCAAATCATTTCCTTCCTGAAATAAATAATTCTATGCGCAGCTACCTTCCAATAATATTTGCACACTTTTAATTAAAGTAACAAACAGTTAGTGAAGAACAGACATGTTATTTATTTGTAAATAAATAAAGAAAACGTGCCGAAAAATATTTGTTGTTGTTTTTCTGCTATATTTCTAGCAACGCTAGAGACGCCGGTGGCAATTTTAGAAACTTTGACTTTACCGCTTAAATGAGTTAAATGGCGCGGGTAAATTAAATAATTAAAAAGTAAATATTAAGTTTATCCTTTTATTTTCCATAAGATTTTAAATTAATGATAAAAGAATTATAATATTTATTTACTTTGATTTTCTAAAGCATTTTTTAATAATTAAAAAAAAATTGCAATCTATTTGGTTTTTAAAATTAGACAATTCTTTTTGCACAAAATTTAAATGAAATAATTATGCTTATTATTATTTAAAAATTATACTAATAATATACTATAATATTAATAGAAAAAAAATCAAAAATTCAATTAGGTATTTCAAAGTAGAAAAACTTATAGGTAAATCAAAATCTATCGATTAGGTTATGAAAAATTAAAAAAAAATTAATAATGAACTAAAATTTATAAGCAATTAGCTGTAAAGGTACCTGTACTATTACTGAAAAGAATTAGCGACAAATTTCCCAGGATATATCTCCCTAGAATTGAATGATCTTCAACATAATACAAGCAGAATACCGTTCCAAGTTGTCCAAATCTGTGAACTCCGGCTTTTATGATCCAAAAATTTAAAAAATTGAACATGCATTTCAATTTTTTTTTCTTATATTCTTGTACCAAATACTGAAAAGTATTGACTTTTTTAAATAAATATATGGCTAAGAGCGTTCTTAATCAATATGTGAACATCAAATACTCTGAGCCCTGTAAAATCCATTTCAAATAAAAATGATAATTTTTGCAGTGCAATCCCCAAAAAAGACATTGAATTTATTGACTAATAGAGGAATAAAAATTTACTGTCAGATCAATTGAAATTATAAGGTGGAAAAATAAAGTAACAGCGTTATTAAAAACATATACCCTTAGAAAGGCTGCTTAATAACATTTTGCAATTCAAACCCGAAAAGTAGTCTACATAAAATTAAATTAAGGTACGTTAGATTTTTTTTCAACTTAAAAATAGATCCACGAAGTTTTAAACAGATTTAAAGTATCCTAGAAAATACCATGGATCCTCGTTTTGATACTTTTTATTACTTCTTTGATGATGAAATTTTGTATGGGTTATTTATTTTATTTTCGTCCGTAAACTAATTCCATTAGAGTAAAAAATGGTCCAATTTTAAAACAATTAAAAAAAAAAATCTAATATTTTTTATTACCTACCTTATAGACAAAAAAAAATTATACTATTTTCATTACACTATATTTATTTTTGTACATTTATAAAAAATATAATTAAAATACATTAATACTTAAAGTATATTTAATTAGTATGAATATAATTTATTTTATTATAAATACAAGAAATATAGATTTTTAAAAAAATACTTAAACTATAAAATAGAATTAGATGATATATATTTAATTTTATTATAAATTAGTTTGCTCATTTTTAGTTTGTACATTTAACATTAGAAAAATAATTTCATTAATTTTTGTTTTTTTAAACATTATAAGATAAATAAAAGTTTAATTTATATTTTTTTTCTAATATATTGTAATAATTTTAATCGTAATTTAAAAATTTTTTTAATTTATTTTAAATTTTAATCTTCAAAATATAGAAGCAGCAATGTTAAATGCATCCAAACATTTTAAATGGATTAATATGGATCCAACCCAGTTAATCAACCGTATTTTTGGCTGCTAAAAACGATTTTGAAGGTTTCATTCATTTTTTGATGGCCAGTTTGTAGTAATTAAGGCTCAAATTAACCAAAATATAATATTTTTTAAAAAATATTGCTGATTGAACCAAAGGTTGGCATACCTCTTAGGTTTCCAGGGTCACTGATGACGATTTTGAAATTAGATTCGGAAAATTCAAAATTGCGGTTTCCAAGTACCGCATTTTTAAGTTTTTAACCTCGAATAGATAATTTAGGATATTTCAAACATTTGTACTTATATTTACAGTAAAAAATTACAAGCCTTCTTTGGTCAAGTCAAAAATTTCATTTTATAATTGTTAATAACTACTCCAAAAACTGTAATTTGTCTTTAAAATGCTAGGTATAGTTTAAATTACAGATTTTGAGGTTAAATATCTAGAAATGCGGTATTTAAAGTCAGCAATAATTTTCAAACAATTGTATTTTTTTTGTTTTTTTGAGTGATATAGCGTTAATTACTCAAAACTAGCCACCGGAAAATGGATGAAACCTTCCAAATCGTTTTTAACGACCAAAGATAGTATGATACACTGGGTTGAATCCATATTAATCTTTTTAAAATTTTTGGATGCATTTAGCATTGCTGGTACCTTAACTATATAATCATAGTAGTTTTAAAAAATAATTATTTATTTACAAATTTATTTAATATAACTATAGTTATTGATTAAAAATATAAAGAAAGCTAATTTTAAAAATTACATTAAAATATACTTTAATAATAACATTTATCATACATATTTAAAGATAAAAGCTTATACAATTGACTAGATATATAGGACACATATTTTTAAGGAGATCCATTCGTTGAAAAAAATGTAATAAAACGTCAATAATATTAAATTTTAAACATTTTAAAGCTAAAATCAACTTTTTTTAACCTTTGTCACCGAATTAATTAATTTTTAATGAATCTATGTCTAAAAAACTCATGTGACATAATTTTTCGTCTAATTTATTCGTTTTTTGATTGGTCACACTGATTTTGACATGCGCGTGATTGATATTTTTATTGGGCGCTAGCGGTATAGGATACAAGAAGTTTTTCGGTCACATACGCTCGCGCGTTATTTAATTTTTATTATCTTTTAAAAAACTTAACTATTATTAAAATTTTGTGTATTTATAATAGGGTTGTTGCATGAAAAAAATTTTGTGATTCTATTTGGTTGGTTTTGTAGTTTATAAAAAAATATTAGACACGTATTTTTTTATTTTTATTTAAACAATTTTCAACCGGTGAAATAAAGAGTTAAATAACTTACGTTTGACGTAACAATTCAGATTCCCTATATTTTTAACCTACATGAGGGGGTTGGCGCACTTTAGCGCGCCGGGCGCTTACACCCTAATAAAATAAAAGTGGTATTTTAACATTGATTTTATGGTAAAATTGTCTTAGGTTTTGAAAAAATTAGGGTGCTAATGACACAGAGCTATGAAACTTAATAAATCTTTAAAAAAATTACGTAAAGATTATATTCCTAATTGGTTTTACATATTTCATCAACATAACTTTCATAAAAGACACTTGAAAACACGTAACATATCTAAAAAGCTCATTATTTTAGTTACGATTTTTTTTTATTTTATAATACTATATGAGACTTTTGTGGATTATTAAGAGTTTTTTTTCATCTAAAATAATACCTTCCAAAATAAACTTAAAAAGAAAAAAATTATGTCAGTAATTGTAATTCTTACAAAAATGCAGAATCAACGAATGAACCTCCTTAATTATTTTTTATTGGTCCTACAATTTGTGCATTATGAGAATTGGAAAGATAAATAAAATTTAAGAAAACAGCCTTATTTAAAATTTAGCAACATTCACTTTCTTCAGTTGTAGATGTAAATTTAGCTTGATATGGATCAGTAAAAGGATTAACTTTTTCTTGAAATGGTGTTGCTGTTGTACAACGTGAATTTGTTGAATTAAGCGTATGACATGTACTTTTAGTTGATGTACGCGATAAAAATGAATTATCGAGACAATTAAAACGTTTTATTAATAAACGTTTTATTTTACTTTTCCATACAAATATTATAAATATTATAACACCTTGTAATGTATTTGCTAAATCTGGTAAAAACCATATGTAACTTGGTAATTTATCTTCGAATAACCATGAAATTATTTCCATCGACCAATTTATTCCCATTACGATGAATAATTTCAAATATAAATTGAACCTGAAATAAGTTTTAAAAATAAATATACATATTTTAAATAATTTTTTTTTTTTTCAATTGACTGACTATAAATTTACTTTTTCTACTGAATTTAATCTGCATTTTACAACTGAACAAGTTATTAAAATCTTATCAGATAATAAAATATTTAAATAAATCTAATTCTGATATACTTCATTTTAAATAAACTAGTTCTTAAAGCACATAAAATTTTATTCAATGCAGTCAATAAAAATTTTTTTTTTAATTTATCACTTATTTATATTGATTACACATACCATTGTTTGTTATCGTCATGACGTCTGCTTTCACTGCTTTTCAAATAATGGGTTGTATCTTTTTTATGTTGAATTATTTTAAATGTTGTCATGATGAATAAGAAAATATTACATATAACAGTTATGCCCATTGGTACATAGAAGTATATTGCTTTTGGAAGATTACCTGAAATCATTAAAAAAAATAAATTTATAAAATATTCATAATTATGTTAGATAACAAAATAAACTCAAAATTTTATAAATTTTACGTTTGGTTATGAAACGAAAATTGTAGATAATGTAGCAAATACAGTTCTCTGTACCGGTGCATTTGCTTTTAGCGAATATTTTTTTTTAAAGCTACTTATACCGAAGAGAAATATACCTAAAAGTTCTTGTTGTATAGTATTTCGCGACCGCACCCGACTTAAGATGTTAAGCCGTATTCACGCCTACATTGTTAACATGGAACATGTTTATTGGGAGGAGAAACCACTGAACTTGAAAATTAAGGGGAGGGGGTAAAATGAGACTACGAATAATTTCAATTTAGGGACTTAGGAGAATACAGATTTATGGACTTACTTGGAATAATTTTGATTTAGGGACCTAGAATAATACGCGTTTAGGGAATTAAAATAGTTTGGGTTTAGAAACTTAACATCTAGTAAGGTGATAATTACAAATTATAAAATTAGAAGTATTGTAACGTTGCATAGCATTTATGCATTGTAACTAGCCCTCAGCTGGACGTAAACATGTTCCATGCATTTAGGTTGTGTTTACACAAACCGTTTATTAGTTTTATTTTAGTAAAAAAGGAAAAAATTGAGGTAACATCAAATGTTAATCACAGTCCAGACGCATTTTCTTTGCAGTATAAAATTATTCGATTAAATACGATGACAAAAAAAAGGTCTAAAAACACAGGATTGGCTGGTTTCGGATTTTTCAAAAAGATAAATAAAAACGAAAGCGTCTACGGCTGGAAATCAAACTCGGCTAATTCACACCAAATCTGAACGTGCCTGAAAGTTAAAAAAAATATCACTAAAATCGGCTTGGGCAGACTTTTAAAAGATATTTTTTTAAGTCGATTTCTTCCTACTAGAAAATCCGATCAGCTCGTCTGCCGCATTTTCATGGGACCTATAATGCGTATTTTATGTTTATTTTTTTTTGCAAATTAATGACTTTTAAATTGTCACCAAAATTTTATTTTTTCAGAAAAAAAACTTCTATAGGTCTCAAAAATTTTTTACGAGCCTCAAGTTTCCAACGATTCCTTACTCGTCACTTTTGATTGATTTGTTTTCCAAATATGATAATTTAAAGTCAGAACCCCAATTAAAGAAAATTTAAAAAAGTCATTTTTATCATTATCATTGAAAATTGATATCTCAGAAACTATTCAATGAAAAGAGACGAGTAAAAATTTTTAAAAAAATTTAAGCTTATAGAAAATTTTTGAGTCCTCCTATAAAACCAATTTGCATGAATAATTACAATTTTAGCAATAATTTAAAAATTTCTGAAACGCTATAAATAAAGAAAAGAATATAAAAAACGAAATATTACTAATTTAAATAAAATTTGTAAAAGATTTAGAATTTATAAAATTTTTTTTTTCAACCTATCAGAATTTTTATTTAAATTTGACTAAAACTTTTAGTAAAATTTGCTTGAAGCTTGCTTGAAGCAGTAGATGCTTATAGTAAGCATACTTCAGAATTTTTATCTAGTGACATAAAATAGGTTATAGGGTCTCAGAAATTCTGGCCAGAAATTTTCTGTTCCTAGAAATTCTGTTACCGAGTCTGTGACTTTTATAATACTTTTTTTACCAAGGTATGTAATATGTATTAATTCGGGAAAGTTGGCAAATGAAGTATATTAAAAATTTATTTTTTGTTTTGTTTTAAAAAAAATAAGGTTGGGCGATGAAAAATATAATAATTAAATAAATTTTAAAAATAAATTTTTTTTACGTTTAATATTGGCCATATCATACTTATTACTTATGTACACTTTCTTACATTGCTGATAATAAAAAAGTTTCATATATAAAAAATAAATATAAAAAAACTTTATATTTTTAATATTTACTTAAAAAGTTTACTTACACGTCAACTTTTGTATATTTGTATTATTATATACAAAAAATATATTGAAAAAGTTCAATGATAATCGTCATAACTTTGCTCTAAAAATTTTCATTTCATTTCATAGAGTTATAAAAGTAATCGTAAAAAAGTAAATTAAAAATGAAAGAAAATCCGAAAAATAACTTTACAGTCATTCAGAATAAACTTTATCTAGATTAAATAAAAACTTATAACTGGTTTATGTAAACACAATCAATATGCGTGGAACATGTTTACTATAGGTTAATGGTTTGTATAGTGGTACAAAATCATGTTACAATTTTTTTGCATTTAGTTTCCAGATTTGCTTAGTTTATACTTCTTAATTATTATCCATATTATGTTAAATAGATATTTTTCTGAGATCCTAATCCAAAATTATTCTAAACTATTTTCCCAGATTATTTTAAGTCCTTAAATCCAAATTATTTTCTAATTAGCCTTCTTTGTACCAATATGTTCTATTTTAAAGAGGTGCTATAGACTAAGTTACACATTTTGAAGCAAAGATATTTTAACTTTATTTACTTAAAATAATAATTTTTCAATTATACTGAATAATAATTTTTCAATAGTAATTTTTCAATTTTACCGATACCTTACGCAATCTGGTGCCACATGCAGGTATGTATCCAGAGAGGGGGACAAGAGGGCCAAGCCCCACTCCCCAAATGAAAAACATTTTGAAAAAATATACCTTAAGTTCAAAATTTTTTAATTTTTTATTGCCAATTATTGCTTATAAACAATTTAAAATATGAAGCAATTAAATTTGGATTGATATTTAAGAAATTTTAAGCCATCAATTTTAATATTATTAGGTTTTTAATATTATTAGGAGTTCTCTGAAGTTTTTTGGTCTCTCCCAAAAAAATTTACTGTATAAGTGCCAGTGCCAGAAAATGAAGTGAAAAATTGAAAATGTTTATTTGTTTTAGAGTTATTTCTATAAACAAATAACCATAACTTACAGAAAAGGTTTAACAAAAAATTTCCTAAGACCCCTTCCTCTAAAAATGAATGCCCTCTGGAATCTTACCAAAACTTTAATGTGTTGTATTTGTTTGTTTTCTGGCACCAAATTGCGCAATGCATCAACTCAATAGCTGAAAAATTATTATTTTAAGGTTGTAGATACAATTGGAACTTTTTCAAAATCGATTTTTTTTTTTTGGTTTTTTTGATACAGACTTTTGATACAGACAATCATATTCTAAACTTTATAAACGCGTTTTTCTCGAAACTACGTTTTCCGAATTGGCGTACACGCAAACTCAAAAAATAATTAAGATATCTTCCTAATTTTTTGGCTACATTTTTAAAATATAATTATCTTCTAGATTGATGGAATGGATTTTCAAAAAAATGTGCCAAAAATTGCAATTTTTGAAAAAAATTTAATAATTTTCACAATTTTCCATTTTCCGAAATTAGAATCCATCAATCTAGAAAAAAATTGTTTCACAAACAAAAAATTTTGGTATGTTTCAGAACAAGTTAGAGGCTGCAATCGTGTACGCCACGAAAAGTGAAGCCTAACTTTGAGTACCTGTACTCGGCGCCATTTTGGAAAAATAAAAAAAAAAAAAAAAAAAAAAAAAAAAAATGTTTAGCAACTAATAATATAATAAAGTGCCAATTTTGAAAAAATTATCTCAATTATTTCTACCCGAAAACCTATCCACAAAATTACATGTTTTTTTTTATCTACAATGAGCCTCCTAAAGGGTACTTTGCATCGAGATTTTTAAAATTCTGATAAAATTTAAATTTATTTAAAAAAAAAAATTGTATAAGAGTTATTACAAAAGGCTTTTTTTTTATTGATTTCATAAATGAACAAAAAAGTAATTTTTTTAATTAAAAATTTTTTTTTGGCCACCATCTTTTTTAAAAATGTCGGTTAAGTAAAAATATTGTTCAAAATTGGCGCAAATGATTTCAGAGAACCTAAGCATGGTATCGGAAAAAATTTTATTTCGTAGATTTTATATCTAATTCTTCAGGCACTAAACTACAGATAAGAATTTTAAGCCACTTTTATTGTTTTTTTTTGGAGAAAAGTATCAAAAAATGAGTCACTTTTGGACATTTTCTTATTTTACGTGCCAATATTTTTTAATTTTCATTAAAATTTCTTCTTCGTAGTTCAATGCCTTTTGAGAAGTATCTAATTTAATATTCTTTTTTTTTTTAATTCCATTTTTCTGCTCCAGATTACATGGAGCAGAAAAATTAGAGGAGCCATTTTGGCCTTATTTTTTTAGGTGCTTGCTTAGCACTTAGGTGCTTACTTAGCTGCGATTTTTTAAAATACCTTGTGGTAAAAAAAAATTTTTGATAATATCGATGCAAAGTATCCTTAATATGCTTATGTTAAAAAATACATTTGAAATATTTTCTCACCATTAAACCAGCAACTTCCTTCACCAAATCCAGGTTTAATTACGTCTTTTGGAATCCAAGGGACGAGATCCATAATAATACAAATTATTGTAAGTATACTGGCGCAACCCCATGCATAAATTGAGTACATAATAAATTTTCTTTTTTCTCTTTGTTTTGCACTTCCATGTAATGATCGTAGTCCACTGAAAATTTTGATAAATTTTTATTGTTAAATATTGCTGTTTTAATTTATAAAAATTTCTTAAGTATAAAAAACAAATAATAATTTAAAAGGTAAATTCTAAAAAACTTTGTTCTAATTCCTTTTTCAAAATTAAAGTGATAAAATTTTTGTGGATTTGAAAATATGTTTTGGATTGCATAATTTTATAATTTTGCAAATATTTTTCAAAGTGTATATTCTGTTTATTTATTCAAATCACAGGTAGGGTTTTTAAATCGTGCAAACAGAATTAGTAGTTGAGGAAATCATTACATTAAAATGAGATAATTAAAAGTTTTCCAGCAACACCTGAAAGTGATCTAAATTTTTGTGAAATTCGCTTCATTTAAACTTTTTGGACAAAGCCCCATTGAAGTTGGTTTGCCCCTTCCTGCGGGTAAAAATTATTTTTCAAAAAGCGATTGGAATTGATTAATTTTTGCATCCTAAAATGAAAATGTTAATATGAATTTTTTAATTAAATGCACCTCTTTAAAGTTACAGCCCTTAAAACTTTTATTTTTTCCAATAAAATACTTAGAGTAATTTATACCTAAATTAAAAGATTCCAATCACTTTTTAAACAATTTTTTTTGGCTCCTTAAAAAGAGGAAAACTAACCCCAATAGACATTCGTAAGGTAGTAATGAAGTGAATTTTACAAAAATTTATGTCACTTTTAGGTGTTGGTGGAAAACTGGAAGGGTTTGTAATGATTTCCTCTACTATAGGATATTATTCACATTTAAGAATTTACAAATACATAACAATTTTTGCAAATATTTCTCAAAGCCATTTTAATAAATAATACAGGTTGGTTAAATAATGTTTAGAAAAAGTAAAATAAAATTTTAAAAAATTTACGGAATGAACTTGTTGCCGCCCCCTGTTTTATAGGCACTTTTTAGTGCTAATTGCTGAATACAAACACGAAGCCCGTTTTTACTGTGAATTTAGCTATTCACAGTAAAAACGGGCTTCGTGTTTGTACAACTTAGCTGTTGTCCGCAATAGGAATTTATAATTTTTTTTTTGTCAGTATGCTACGATTTTTATTGGTTACACTGAAGGAAAAATTCCACTAACTACGAATAAAATTCCGCTTGTGACTAGCGGAATTTTTTTTTAAGCACAAATAACTGCAAATGACTTGAAACGTTATTAAAATTTGCAGCGGTAGGATAAGCCAAAAAAAAAATTCTTAAAAAGAAAGAAAGCATTTTTTTTTTAAATTTTATTTATGTCTCAAGTCATTTGCAATCGTTTGAGCAAGAGAAAAAAAATCTGCTAGCCATAATCTGAATATTTTCGCTTGCGGAAAATGAATTTTTTTCAGTGCACTTATGTTTTTTGGGCCGCTGAGGACAAATATGAGATTAATTTTTATCTGAAACGCTTTACTTTTCCAGGGTAGAAAATTTTTAAGAGACCGAATAAAAAAACTTAAATTAAGTTGTTTATTGTGGCTAACTAGGTAAAAAAGGTAAAAAAGAATTTCATATTTGTACTCAGCAAACCGAAAAACATAAGAAACCAATAAAACCCTAAAATACCAGTAAACATTGCAGGCAACTGAAACATTTATAGTAGAAAAGGATTTATTCGTGTTGAGTGACCCAAAAAAACGAAAAATTCATTGGAAAAACCCATCCACCTTCAGAGGACAAAAGGTGTCTATGAAACATAATAGGAAGACTATAGACTTATGAATTCACATACACATTTTACGAACACATTTTATAAAAAGATTATTCAGTTATTGCTAATGCTATTGAAATAGTACATTTTTAACCAAGGGAGCAAAAAAAAAAGAATGGCCCAGATCGAACGTCAATTAGCGTTCTCGGCTTCGCCTCGGATGGTAAACTGCGATCTGGCGTATTTTTTTTTGTTCCCATGGACAAAACGAAATTTTTCTTTCTCAGTGGGGTGAAAACGCGTTTTTTTCGATTTCGTTGCGAGGCGAAAAAAGTGTTTTCGGCCCGCTAGGAAGAAAAAATATTACTATCTGATTTATAAATCATAATCATAACTGCATAATCTTTTATATGGTCAAAAAGTTATTTTAACCCATTAGCGCCGGTCTGACCATACCACTGACGCTCGGATTTCGCTTAGAAAACGGGTAAAAAAATAATTTTTTTGTTAACTTAAAGTCTTCCTTTACTAAAAAGGACTTGCTTAAAAAGATTCCGGGGTCAGATTTTTAATTTTTTATCAATAATCGATTTTTTTGTATTTTTTGTGGCCGCCGTATTTATTTATCGGTCAATAAAATTAAAAATCTGACCCCAGAATCTTGTAAAGTAAGTCCTTTTTAGTAAAGCAAGACTTTAAGTTTTTAAAAAATCATTTTTTTACCCGTTTTATAAGCAAAAATCCGAGCGTCAGTGGTGTAGTCGCGCCGGGGCAAATGGGTTAATAATCTTTATTCACGATTACCTATTGCAAAAACTCTATTCGCCAATGACTATAAACAGTTCGAAATTTTTATTTTTCCACTACATACAAAAGTTCCAACTCGAATTCTAATGAATAGGTTTTTAGAAGTAAAGGCTTTTTGCTTTCAGTAGTAGAATTGAATACATCTTTCTTAACTAAAATTTAAGAAATGCGTTTTTTTTGGCAAACGGCCTATTCTGAAGCAAAAATCATGTACTTTTGATTATGTCTACCAGTTTAATATATTGTTCTAAAGTGAAATTTATTATTTACGAGTATCTCACTGGAAAAAAGTTAAATTCCTTCTTGTTAACCCAAATTTTCAAGTTTTTTAAATCATGAAAAAAAAAAATTTTTCAATTACTTGCGCGGTACAAAAAAAGGAAGAGAGGGGGATAAGGATGATAAGATATTATTTAATTATTTTTTGCTACATGCAAATAATTAAAAAAAATTATTTAATAACTTGATATTAAAATTATTTATATTGAAATATTTCTTGATATTTTCTTTCAGTAGAAAAGAAACTAATTTATGGAATGTAATTCAAGAATGCAGAAATCATCTAATTATATTCGTGCATAAAGACATAAGAAACAAAATTTATACGCTACAGGTTGACAGTATAAGTTACTAAAAGTTCAGCTCATATTATCAAAATTAAAAAAAAATCTAAATTTTTGACATTTATGTAAAATATGTAGGTACTATCTCTAAATGGTTTAATTTTTTTATGCAAAGGTAACACAATTAATTATAAGAATATTCTTAAAATTTTTCTATTCTAAAGATGTACACTTTTGGTGTAGGTCTGAACTTCCAATATCGTAGTCACTTTTTTTGCTGATAGTTTCATAAAATTTTCCATTGAATTTTGACATTTTTGTTGGCTGCTGATTACAAATATGAAATCCACTAAAAATAATTCAGTTTCCCACAATGGGAATTTTGTGGTTGAAACATTTTTCAGGAATTTTTTATTGGGTTTTGTAATACTTTAACCTGTTTTTTATGTTTTTTGGATCTCTAAACACTTATACGGTACTTGTTTTTATTTGAATTTAGGTAATATTTTTTAATATTTTCAATGTCATCTATCGCTGGCAACTGGCCCGTTTTCGGCGAAAACGGATTTCATATTCGTATTTAGCGACCCAAAAAACATAAATACTCATTGAAAAATTTTATGTAACTATTCGTAAAAAAAAAATAATTACAAAAAGAGGTTTAGGCCTAAACTATTTTCATTTATTTCAAAAACTTTCCAAAAAGAAAATAAACACGAAAATTATTATTAGTAATATTAGAAAAATTAAAATTCTCTAAAAAAAAAAAATTTCATTCAAACTAATTTCTAAACTATACATAATTTAGGCTTAATCGTGCACTACAAAGGAAGTAAATTTAATTTTCTTCAACATTATGCATAAAACACGTATTGTACAGCCATTTTGTAGCTTTGAAGCACGTGTTTTTGTGCTGTTGACGAAAGAAAATCGTATATACGACCGTATAAGCTGAAAAAATTGCCCCAGATCACGGTCTACGTCTGATCTGAGCCAACTTTATTTTTCCAGCCATGAGTCGTATTTAAGTATTAACACATTAATTGCGATTATAAACAATGAAATTTGTCTACAAAAAAAAGAAAGGTAATTCAGTAAGTGATTATCTCACCCTTGATGATTTGGTACTTTTACGACCGCCGTTTGAATGCTTGTAAAAAAAAAAATTTATTTATGTATTTTTTTGGTATTATTTATAGATTTTATTTGATATATGTTAACATTCAAAAGAGATATTTATAGCTCTAGAGTTTTCTGAATATTTGCTGAATTCAAATAACAATTTCTTGTGTGCTTGGAAATTCTACAGATATTTATATCCCAAATGGGAATTTTCCTATGTTAAAGGCTCTTTTTCCAGCTGATGGGGGAAATTAAATTAAAAAATCAATGAATATTTAATATAAGAAAACCTGCATTGTTTTCGTTTCCTATCTGTTATAAATGGAAATAAGTCAAGAAACAAAAAAAATTAGCAAATTGAAGTATCCACATAACTAGAACGACAGCAAAAAGTATAAACTTTTCCAAACTAAATTATAGATTTCCCGTATTTAAATTAGTCTTTCTTTAAAATTTATATAAACTCGAACGTTTTTCCATTAGTTATTTTAAAAGTAAAAAAAACTATATATATAAACTTTTTGAATTTTGTATTTTAAGGCAAACTTACTCCTATACCCAAGTCAATTTACGGGTTCGGGTGTATAATTCCTAGCCACCACCAGATTTGTTCTAGTACAGGTTTTTTGGGTCGCTGAATTCACATTTCAGGTCATTTTTATCGTAAATGCGCGATTAAACCTTAAATAAGTAAAAAACACTTCTGATAGGGGAATTTTTGCTATAATTTTTCTCTTTTAGTCTTAAAGATATAGAAATTAGGGGGTGTTTTTGAGAATTTAAGGTTGATGAACTCATTTTCCGTCAGCAATTTTCCAAAATTTGGATTCAGCAAACCAAAAAACCTAAATTAGACCAAATCTGGTGGTGGCCAGAATTTATTCAACCTCTTCCGTAAATTAACTGGAGTAATAACTCCTTTATGCAGATCATAAAAATTTTCCTTTGTTAAGAATATTTAATCGAAAGAAATGTGTTTATCAATCTTGAAAAAGTAAATACTGTAATTATTTAAAATATTAAATAAGGCAAAGTTTGTAAAATTCAAACTATTTCAACTTATTATGGCAAACTAAATTATTCTCGGATGAAAGTTATATTACCCAAAATGGTGGTTTAAAATTGAAAAAAAAAAAAACAGATGTATACTTTATAGTTAAAGTCGCTTCATTTTGACCTAAAAAAAGTTGCACTCCGGGCCCTTCGAGAAACCTCCCAAACTGTAATGGTTTTTTCGGTTATTCTAGCTAGCTTATGAATATTATTAATTTATTTTAACTTGCTTATTTGAACATGTAGATATACACGCAAATAAATCCATACAGCGCAGCGTGCATTCGCTAATTAACATTCAAAATAATTATACAATTTCAACTATTTTAACTATAAAGTATGAGTAATCTTTTTAAACCTGAAATCTTTTTTGCAGACATTTTCGGTAGTCTATAAGTCATCACGTATGTATATTATAAAATAGACGTTCCTGGACTATTTGTTTTGGACAAAAAAAAAATAAAATAAAAAAACGGATCATAATAGGTATAAATTTCTACTTTTATTTTGAATTTTAAAGTCCGGTTTTTATTAAAAGTTGAATAAATTGATATATCGTCTGAATGTAAATTTTTTAGATAAATAAATGTTGGATTTTTTTTTTTATTTTACTTTAAAAAATAATTCAAAAATTAACCATCTTATAAAAGTTTTTACAATCACAATGTATAAATTTTTAAGTAAATATGTACATTAGAGACTCTTTTTTATTACTAAAAACAAATAAATAGTTAATAAAGAAAACTAGTCATAAATGCCATATAAAGAAAATTTTTTAGTTCATTTATTTAAAACATACAATAGTACAAAGAGAAAAAAAATTTGTAAAGAAAAATTCTCAAAAAAATAAAAAAAAATTTTATTTCATAAAGCATAATATGCACATTGTAAATAATACCGGCATGGTTTTGAAGAACAATAATAAAATATTTTTATTTTTTTTATTTTTTATGTTATCATAAAAAAGAAAACCATATTATACGTCTTATCAGTGTATTATAACTATGTTTTATGATTATTACTTTTAAAAATTATCTGCGTGTTATGTTTTATTAAAAATATTTTATGGACATATAAAAAAATGAAAGAGCGCATCAATTCTATATTAGCCTGACAGATATTTGGGTAGTTATCGTAAAAAATTGCTTGGCTTTTGGATTACCGAGTGAGAAAAGTTGTCAATTACTGAAAAATAATAAGATTCTCAAAATTATAGCTCATTTAATGGCTTTTAAATATTGCCACCAAATAAATTGGCTCTTATAAAGAAAATTTTTAGTCTCATAAAAACCCATTTTCAGTTAAAAATATTCATTTTTTATACATCTGTAAAACTGTAAAATCCATCCCCTTACTCCTAATATTTACCCCCTCGAGAGGGTGAATGTGCTGAGAATACATAAATTTTAATCTTTTATCTTTTGGAAAGTAAAAAATATAATTTCTAAAATTAAGAAACTTTTTTTTATGGGTTAAAAAAACTGATAGGCTAATTATAATCTTTATATATTATAAATTGGTGTAGAGGGACTATACCAATTAGTGACCAAAGTTTTCCCTATTAGTAAACACTCGTCTACCATAAGAATAACACGGTATTGATCATTCATACGGGAGTGGTCACTAATTGGTACAGTCACCATATTTATTGAAAAGTTCTTGAAAATTCAGTCCCAGAAAATATTTTCAATTAAATTACATTAATCACAAAGGATTTTATGAAGAAAATTTGGATAACGTAAAAGATTGTTTTTATTAAAAAGAAATGGTCCAATAACCCACAAAATTTTGATATTTTAATTAAGATTTTTTAATCATACATAAAATTTTCTGAATAAAAGAATTAAATTGACAAACTTTAAAGGATGATAAAAAATTAAAGAGGATATCCCTATTTAATTTGCATTTACTAGTCCATTAGTCTTAAATTAATGTAAACAATAAATTCATATTTGAGTAGAAGCATAACAAAATTTAAATATATCCTAAATAAATAAAATATTATAATTGTCATTTTCAAGTCAAATTTACTTCAGTTAAATAAAAGATGGTCGCACAATATTATACAGTTTAATCTTTGAAGTTAAATATTAAATTTTAAATTTGTAACATTAAAATTTATTACGATTTTCAAATGTTATTACATTCTTACTAAACTAAAAATTATAAAAACTTTTAAGTAATTATTTAAAGCAAAAACTTTTAAGTAATTATTCGAAGCTCTATTATAGTTTATATAATATTACAAAAAAGTTCTTATTTATCTGCTTAAAAAAAAATAGTTTTATAATAACAATATTAAAAAAAAATTAATTTTTGAAAAGAATTTTGTCTTAAAATAAATTTTGTATACTTTTTTCTTAAAATAAATTTTTTATTATGCAAATCTGTGATAACTTATACTCTTGAGCATACATAATTTCGTATATAATGCTTTTAAACAATAAGTATTCACTGTTCCTGACTTTATGATTAATAACTTAAAATGTAATAGTAACTAAACCCGAGACTAAACCATCTTCTTTAGTGTTCATAAAATATGACTTTTTTGGTTTTAAGGTAAATTTTATTTTTAAATAAAAAGTCTAATTTTAAAATTAAAATGAAGAGAAAATAATTATTAATGTTTTTTAAAAATTGTTATAAAGTTTTGATGACATGTTTTTTTAGTATTGGATATTTTTCAAAATAGAATTTGGCTTATTTAAAATTATGTTAAGAATATGGCAAACATGGATACTGGGAAAAATAATCCTCTGTTAATGGGGCACGATGGATTACAATGGATTACAGTCTAATGTTCACCTGATGGGGCTGAATTAATAATACGGGATCTAGTTTATACCTCTAGAGTCCATTTTTGCTCACAGGAGTGTTTTTTTTAAATTTTTTTTTTAACACGAAGTAGAAAATTTGAGAAAATAATCCAAAATAATTTAAAATCTGGAATAAATAACTCGTATACTTCCTTTGATGCTTTTCAGAATTCTTTTATTTATTCATTCATTTTTAAAATTAAAGTCTATTTACTCTAGGGAAATAATTATTGTAATTACAATTTTTTTTGAGATATATTTGAATAAAAAATGTAATTTAAATTATAGAGATAACTTTTTACAAAAAAATCATGACTTATTCAAATTGACAAACCTTAAAAAAAAAACTGAAAAAGAGAAAATTTAATAAAATTTCAAAGAAAAATATAGGCAAAATAAATTTACTCATAAATTATAATATGACATAATATTTGAATATTTATACGTGTCGATATTTATATTCATAAAATGTTATTTCAATTTTTATTTTTCTTTTAGCATATCAAAGGATAACGTTAAAAATTTAATTAGTGAAAACTTTTAAAACCTACATGTATAAATTTTTTTTTTCTAATATAAAATATGTCTTTCATCTGTAAAAAAAGGAAAAAAAAGTAACATGACATATTCCAGTTAACTTTTATTTTTTTCAATTATCTTGTATGGTTATATATATAAACAGAAAAATAGAAAAAAAATGTTTATGAATTTGAATATAAATATTTGATTTTGATAAAAAAATAATCTGCATGTTTAAAATATGATAAAAAAATAAAAGAGTTATTTTTAAATATAAATACTTGATTTTTAAGCTGACAATTTTTTTTTTATTTTTGCAATAAATTGTCCACGTTTTTGTTAGTTTATTTTTAGACACTAAGATAATATTGTCTAGGAAGAGTAATATAAAAAAAAAACTTATAACCGGTTTGTGTAAAAACGCAACCAAAATGCATGGAACCTGTTTACTTACATTTGAGTGATAACCAGGGTTATTCCAAGTCCCCAAATCGAAATTGATCTAAGCCCGAGGGGCTATCGTCTTGGAAATCACAAATTTGAAAATTTATTTTTTTTTTTTTTTTTTTTTTTTTTTTTTTTTTTTTTTTTTTTTCTGATTTTGGCTTGTTTGTACTTCAATCATGAATCGTTACTAGTTGAGATGGTTTATTTCCAGCTTTTAATGATTTGTTGCGATTTTTTTTGATTTTTCACGATTTTTTGCATTTTTTAATTTTTAATTCAATATCGTAAAGTAAAAAATAGATTTTTAAGGTCTTGGGTGAGTTATAAGGCCAAATAACGCAAAAAATTGCGAAAAATCACGAAAAATCACAAAAAATTGCAAAAAACCATTAAAAGACGGAAATAAACCATCTCAACTTGTAACGATTCATAATTGAGGTGCAAACAAGCCAAAATTAGAAAAAAATTTTTTTAAATCAAATTCGTGAATTCCAAAATGATAGCCCCTCGTCTAAGCCTCTAAACCTGAATTATTCTAAATCCCGAAATTGAAATTATTCTAAATCGGACAAATTTGATCCCCTCCCCCCTTAATTTTCAAGTTCTTGACTTACTCCTCCCTATAAACATGTTCCGTGTTAATAGCAACTATCATTTATAGTCCTAATCTCCTAATTATATTAAAAAACAAAAATCTATATTAATAGGTATGTATACAGTCTATCTACAAATGCCAGATAACCATATTTTAAACGTGGACGGTAAAAAATACTTATTTTGGGAAGTTTCTTGGTTCATGCATGTAAATATTTTTATTTGTTATTCAAACTTAACATTTTTACCTTCTAAAGTTTATAAAAATTTTATGTTTTTTCTTTATTTATATTTTTAATTTTTTAGTACTCTGCTACGTAATTTGAGGAATTCAATTGTAAATTAAAGTCTTGTACTATTAAAATTTTTAATCAATCAATGTATCAACTTTTCTCTTTTTCAGTATTTTTCCTGCGTATGGCAGTACAAAAACAATCAATAGGTGAAAACAACCCATTCAAAAAAAATATATATGCAATAATTCAAAAAGTAAAAATAGGCTTAAAGTAGCTTTTTCGTTTTACGTTTACACTTTCATTTATAGACTATCCTATAATACTGCATGTAATATAATAAGAAATTTATTGCATAAATAAATGAAAAATATTTTTAGTTCAAAAATCAAATAATTTATTTATTTAATAATAAAAAAATTTTGTTAAAACTTTATTTTGATCGTAAACAAAGCTTTAAAATAAATGGAAATCAAAATCTTTACATAAAAAAAGAAAAAGAATGAACTTTTATTTTCGACTTTTTATTTTCTATTAAAAAAAAAAAGTGAAAAATCTTTCTTTGAAATTTAAAGTAATTGGATTATGTTCGAGATTATGTTATTATACTCTAGGAAATTGTATTTTGAATAATAGCTAAATATGACTATTAATTTGTGGTTACATTATCCCAATAGGATAATATTATAAATTATCTTTTGAAATACTATATTTCACTACGAATTAGAAGTTATAGCAGCCCTTGCAAAATGCAACCAGATATACATAAGGCTAGCAATTTCCATAAATCTTAGAGGTATAGTATTAATTAATCAGTACTCAAGTTAAGAAATTAAGGAAAAGAAAGTGATAATTGCTCTTTTTTGTTAAGAATATCAAAAATTAATGCATATGTTTTAAATGCCAGAATTTTAATTTGAGTTTAGTTAAATAACTTTTGTTTTTATCAGAAAAAGAAATACAAATATCGGAAAACTTTGAAGTGCATAAGCAAAATATTAATTATATTATTTTTACTTTTAATAATTCAAAAATATTTGAAACATTTACTCAATTTTTCATTTCAGAATTAAATCCTACGGGGAATTTTGTTTAAGCATCTAATAGGGAAATATATAATGTAAAACAAGCATTTGGCAGCAATAATAAGAAAGCGTTGAGCAAATTAATAAAAAAAACCAAAACCACGAAAATGTATACCTAAAATCGAGAACTGAATCTATAAAGCTAAAAGTAGGTGAGTGGACTTATTTTTAGTTGTACTTTCGAAAAAACATAATTTGGACAGATTTTCGTGGTTTCCGTTGGCGTGGAACCATATATGTTTTAAAGTACACGTGTACACTGAAAAAAAAATCCACTCATAGCTAGCAAAATTTCACTTGTGGCTATAGTGGAATTTTTTTTTCTTTTTCAAACGATTGCAAATAACTTGAAACGTAAAGAAAATTGAAAAAAAATTTTAACTTCCTTTTAAAGAATTCTTTTGGCTCATTATACCACTGCAAGCTTTCCGCTTGCCACAAGTGGATTTTTTTTCAGTGTACAAGACTAGGTTGTATATGAGCTATTTTTTTAAGGGAACTTGCCTCAAAAACTGAACTTTTCATTAAGTTGTAAACGGATCTTTCGCTATTTGTTCTTGGTTAACCCATTAGGGCCTAAAGGACCATTTTTAGACAGATGAATTCCGATACAAAAAAAATTAGTATTTTGGGCTTAAAATGTCCCCTACTAGGTAACTTATGTTGTTCTTTCCTTGTTCAGTTTTCACCTAAAACCCTTTGAGAATGCGATACCATTTAAAAATAGGGTCCAAGAATAAACGAACGACGTTATAAAATTACTCCATATTAAAGGGCTTTAAGTTCTGTTATAACTAAAATATAGTCAAGATTTTTGAATTTGCTAAAAATAAAAGTTTTGCAAAACTAATTGTAAGTAAAATAATATCTTGGAAAGTTTTTTTCAAAATAGTGTTATTTTTATCTTTACAAATTAGATTTCATTAGTTCAAAAAACTTTTTTATCTAAAAATTTCCAAATAACTCATAAAAATAAACTTTTTATTGTTAATTTATTGAAATTTTTTGAAGCATAATAATAGTACTAGAAATATATTAATTGATGGCAGATGATGACATCAATACGTATTACATGATAATCTCAAACTGTTTTGTCGAAACAATACTGTAATAATAGATCTAAATCATCCTGGTTATATTCAGGGATTTGGAAAAGATATATTTATTGCCTACGTGAAGTTATTTATTTTCATGAAACAATAAACGTTGAAGATTAGAATTTATTATTTTTTTAAAAATTGCATTTTTATAACAAGAGAAAAAATTTAAAAAATTCAATATTTTACTATTCACAATATTTTTGAAATAAAAATTAAAGTAAATAAAAATTACAGTAACTTAATTGTAAATCAATTTTGCTTTTGAAAACATAATTTTGAATGAAAATTTGCATAAATTATTTTTCTAGATTACAAATGCGAAAATTTTATTTAAAAAAAATAAAATTTTATTCAAATTTATGCAAAAATAATAATAATCATTCTTTTTTTAGTTTTTTTTTTAATTTATCTAAATACTGACTTTGCGTGTTTATATTGTTCATTATTTATTCTTAAAATATATTATCATACATAAGAGCTACTTAATATATTAAGGGCACATTCAACACATAGCCTTATATCGATTTTAGCTTTTCTTACTCAATTAAACATAATATAGGGCAATTACACGTTTGAAGTTATATATATTTATTAAATTTTGTTTAGTAATAGAGGACATTTCAGGAAATAGAATGGAAAATAAATTCTATCAAGATAAAACCACTAAAATGCATACTCCATAAACTACTAAACCACTTTTTAAGTATCTCTTGATTATTTATTCAACATTTTTTTTTACTTTTATTAACTGGTTTTTATTGTTATCTTTGTTAAATTATTACAAATGAAATATATATATTTTTTTTAAATAAGCACCTTTTGTAATTTTTTAAAAGCTATAATTTTGTTTAAACTTTTTTACATTGATATCATTGTCAGAACTTTTTTACAAGTTTTATTATAAAACTTTAAAAAGAACTAAAAAAGTTCTACTATTAAGCTTAGTATCGAAATTAAAAGTTATTATAGAAAAATCAATTAACTCTTTTGTTACCAGTAGAGCACATGTTTTTTTGCAAGACTAAAGTATGAAAAATTAATTAAATTCCATAAAATTTTATAGCTTTGTAGCTAAATTATAGAAATTCTCATTGAAACGATCAACTTCAAATTCAGAAAAAATCAATTCTGGGCTGTTTAATTTCTTAAAATGAATGTTTTTGGTCAATTAAATATACATAGTTTTTATTCGGATCTTTTAAGAATTCTACTTAGCACTTTCTGTCTTTTGATTTAGTTATTTCTTAATGGTATTTTACATTCCTAATCCTTGAACTTAATTCTTAATCATTCAACCTTAGATTTCGAATTTTCTAAATTTGAAAAAATAGTACGGATTGCAATCAGCGCATGTAAACAATGAGTCGCCCAAGATCGAGCCCAAGATATTAATTAGAAAAATACTTTTGAGTGAAAAAAACAAAAAAGTATTGTTCTATTCTAAAAATTTTCAAGAACTTTCAACTTAGAATTGTTTATAAATTTTATTTGGGCGATGTAATAAATTTTTTGTTCTTTTTATATTATTTTATTAATATTGTTATAAAAATTATTATATTATGTATTATGTACTTTTCTAAAATTGTATTCAAATGCGCATCGGCATTGCTTGCGCAAAATTTTTTCTAAAATAAATAAATAAAATAAAGTTTACATAATTACTCCAGTTAATACACGTTTTTACATGGAACATGTTTTTAGGAAGGGGTACCTCAAGAACTTAAAAATTAAGGAGAGGGGGGTCAAATGAGACTTAGAATAATTTCAATTTAGGGACTTCGAAAAACTAATCTGAGCTTAGGGACTTAGAATAATTCAGGTTTAGGCATTTGGAATAATTTTGGTATAGGGACCTAGAAGAATACACGTTTAGGGAATGATAATAGTTTGGATTTAGAATCTTAATATCTAGTAAGGTGATAATTACATATTTCAAAATTAGAAAATTGTAATAACAAAGTAAACATGTCCCATGCATTTAAGTTGTGTTTACATAAACCGGTTATAATTAGGTTGTGTAGTTTCTGGTCACCACTATATTTGGTCTAATGTTAAAAATTTTTTGGGTCGTTAACTACGAATTTTGAGGTCACTTCTATGAGAAAATCCTTAAATTAGCGTAAACTACCCCTAGATAACGGGTACTTTTAATGTACTCAAACTTTGAGTTTCCAGATTTGGTACATAGATTTTTTGTGTCGCTAATAACGAATTTCGGGGTCCTATCTATTTAAAATTAGCGGTTCATACTTAAATTGGTAAAAACATAAAATTAATCATTAGTACCCCTTTTAGGGGTAGTTTTTGCTAATTTGAAGGCCAAGGCCCAATTTTTTATAGGAAAGTTCATGAAAGTCGTGACCAGCAACCAAAAAACCTGTAGTAGACCAAACCTGATTGTAGCCGGATACTATAAAACCATCAGTATATCGACTAGAGTAAACAGGACAAACATTTTATTTTTATTCTCTTGATCAAAATCAATACACGCTGCTAATTTCTAAATTAAAATTAATTTATGAAATGCTCGTAAATATAGTTTATAAAACTAGAAAATTATGCATCGAAAAGTTTTACGATTGGCTTTTAATTATATTCCGTATTTAATTAGATTCATTAAGACTATCTATTTATATTTTTAAACTGAATTCAAATTAAATCTTTTTTTTGTTTTAAAATAAATTGTTTGAAATTTAAGTGAAATTTAAACAGACTAACAATATATTTATTATTGCAAAAATTAAAAATAACAATGAAAAATTGAATGGTGCTCAAAACAATAAATTTTATTTAAAAAAATATAATATAAATTCATGTATTATAGATGATTTATTACTGCATTCATAAATAATTGTTTGTTATAGAGATTCAGAAATCATATAATGTAAAATAAAATAACAACAAAAATATCACGTAGAAACTATGTGAAAAAATATCCAGGGCTTGCGTTCATGTTTAAGCTATGTTTCAATTAAAAAGCTCGACGTGCTTTCAACTTTTACTAATAAATGTAAAAATATACGTTTTTATTGATTATGTATATGTTACAGTTAAATTTTACTATGCATTTACCATAATTTCATATTCACTTCTTAAGTCATTAGCACACGTAAAATTTTATGAAGAAAATAAAATTGCAACTTCAACCAATTTTTTTTTTTTATAAATGGTTAGAAATAGACCTGATGTTGAGCCCCATTTCGTAGTCATATTTTATCCTTAATAGGTCGATGGAATTTTCCAATAGATATTTATGTTTTTTGGTTCCCTGGATACAAATATGATATCGGTTTTTATCAAATATGCCCCAATCGCACAGTGGGCTAGAAAAAGTCAAAAGGGAACAAAATTCGGCTTCAGCGTAATTTTGACTGAAAATAAAATTTAAAAAATGGAATTTATAGGTTTTCATATATATTAAACGATAGGATACCGCTTTTTTTGAAAAAAAAATGTTGGAAAATTTTTTTAGACTTGGGAAATCAGGAAAAATTTTTAAAAATTTGGCACTAAAAAATGGGACAATCAAAATGTCAAATTTATAAAAAAAGTTTTTTGATGATATAACATAAAAATATGCTGAAACAACCATAATTAACCTAAAAATTTTATCTAAGCTGTATGTGTCTACTATTGTAGGTGTGTTAGTGGAATATTCGAAAAAACTTAAAAATTAAAAAAAAAATCAGAGTTTTATTAATTTTTCGGATTTTTTACTTCCTAAAACGCACAAATAAAGTATAATGGGTTTTTGCATCTACCTTGGTCTTATCCTACATCTGTGTATTTTTGTGTCTGTATGTGAGCGTGTGTAAAATTGAATTTTCGCGTTTTTAGTAGATTTTTTAAAATTTAATCATAAAGATATTAAATAATGAAATGTTTAACTTGCTTATAGATGACAAAACTATATAGACACAAAAATACACAGATGTAGGATAAGACCAAGGTAGATGCAAAAAACCTATATATACTTTATTTGTGCGTTTTAGGAAGTAAAAAACCCGAAAAATTAATAAAACTCTGATTTTTGTTTTAATTTTTAAGTTTTTTCGAATATTCCACTAACACGCCTACAATAGTAGACACATACAGCTTAGATAAAATTTTTAGGTTAATTATGGTTGTTTTAGCATATTTTTATGTATATATATAATCAAAAAACTTTTTTTTTTATAAATTTGACATTTTGATTATCCCATTTTTTAGTGCCAAATTTAAAAAAATTTTTCCTGATTTCCCACGTCTAAAAAAATTTTCAAACATTTTTTTTTCAAAAAAAGCGGTATCCTATCGTTTAATATATATGAAAACCTATAAATTCCATTTTTTAAATTTTATTTTCAGTCAAAATTACGCTGAAGCCGAATTTTGTTCCCTTTTGACTTTTTCTAGCCCACTGTGAATCGCCCGCAAAAATTAACATTAAGTTAATTTAACTTTTTACTTTTGGAGTTTTTTTAATATTCACAAGTGTTAATTATGTTTTTTGGTTTGTTGAATACGAATATTTAGAAAATAACGAAAAAAGTAATTTGAAGAAGCCTATTCCGGGGAACTGGACGATATTTGGTAAAAGCCGATACCGTAATCATATCCAGCGACCCAAAAGTATAAGTAAAGCTTTCGAATATAGAAAAAAACCCCAAAAATTATTCTATAGTTGCCTATTATGGCCAAAATACATAAATACCCGTTGAAAAAATTATATCAATTTATTAAGGATAAAATTTGCTTTCGAAATGGGGCTTCGCATCAAGTCTAAAATTACATAAAACCTTTTTCTTTAAGGTCCAAAATTTTTGTTTTAAGTCCCACCATGCTGCGGTTCTCACATTTTAAATGATTGAAACTCATTTTTGTTAAAATTTTAAAATTTTTACGATTCAAGCCATTTGCAATAATTTAAACGAATAAAAAAATGTTTGGCTACTATATATTTATAATTTATATACGTATGAACTATCTTGCCTAGAAAACATATATTTGCCAGCCAGTAAACGTATGGTTTCTGCAGGCTGCTGACATGAAATATGTACTATATTACAGAGCACATATTACATATAAAAGGATAAAGCTTCTTATCGATTATTTTAACCTTAATTTTTGACCAATACTTTAACGTTTGATTAATTAACTTTCATGAAAAGGTATAAAATTTAACCGTAACAAAGTATATAAAAAAATAAATATTTTTAAAATAATGTTTGAATAAAACATTATTTATTATGAAACATCAATAATAAAATGAATATTAATAATTTAAATACTATATTTTTTGTGTTTTCTATAAAAACATATTATGTTTGGGCTTAATTTATAACAAAGATTAAAAACATGTTTATTAATTAAATTAGCTTACAACAATATTAATATTTTTTTAATTTAATTAATTAATTATTTTACGTTTTATACTTGAAGTATCAAAATATAAATATCATTAATTTTAATTTATTAAAGTTATACTTCATTAGTTAATAGTATTTAAATTATGTAAACAAAATATTACTTTTAGTCATAAATAAAATTAATTA
Organism: Anagrus nilaparvatae; assembly: GCA_022575985.1. Lineage (NCBI taxonomy): Eukaryota > Metazoa > Arthropoda > Insecta > Hymenoptera > Mymaridae > Anagrus > Anagrus nilaparvatae. Next base: position 13,455,088 of record JAKSXM010000002.1, on the reverse strand, counting down.
ACATTTTTATATTATTTATAAGGAGTGGTCGTCGCAGTATATTTTAATTATTAAAATTTACTTTTTATTTTTAGGATATAATTTTTAAAAAATGTTCAAACTACGCTTTTGTTTAAGAGTCTTATTAGTTTATGGGCATTTACCGAATGGAAAGGTTTTCAAATCGGGTCCAAAGTATTTTTTCTCAAAAGTACTAATGATAAAAAAACTTAATGCTAGTTTTTTGCTACTAAGATATAATTTTCGAGTTTAGGGAGGCATTTTTATTTTTTGGCCATTTATAAAAAAAGTAGCTGAATTTTTTTTATTTTTTCTCTTAAATGCTTATTTTTTTATGAGAAATCTTCTCTTTTTGGGTACCCATAGGAGATTCTCCTACACGATTTCGGGTTCAAAAAGTTTATTCGAATTACGCATGCTCAAGAAATAAGCAAATACATTGTTTTCTTCAAATCCGATGGCTCAATATCAAATGCATCAGCATATGAGCAATTATTTTAAAAGTGCTACTTAATTTGAGCCTGAAATCGCAATTTTTTTTTTGAGGGCACATCGATATGACCCGTGTTTTCAGTTAGTTTGAACCTTCAGAAAATAGGAAAAAATCATGAACAAGAAATCGGCGATAGGTGCCAAAAAGATTTTTTCACTTTTATGTCAAGAACCGTGTTTTTCGTATCGAAGTTACCCCAAATTTTTAAAATAACTTTTTAGGTAAATAAAATTTAAAAAAATAGATAAGAAAATTTGATTGCCAGGGAAAAACCACTCCAGAAGAAAAAAAAACTTATCTTTTTACGATGAAATTTAGCCAAGTTATCGTCAATTTAAAATTTTGCTCAAATTCGTCTTAAAAAAGATTGAAATTTTATTGAAAAAAGCCTGTTTCTGAACTTTAAACAAGCATTACTCGCTTGATTTTCATCGTAAAATAATAATTTTTTTTCTAAAATCGATTAATCTTTCCTTGAGTATTCATTTCTTCAAGAAAAAACTAAAGACTAAATTTCAATTTTTAGGTCAAAAGCCTTTGAAAACTGTAAGTAGTAAAATTTACTTACAGTTTTTGACCTAAAAATTGAAATTTAGTCAATAAAAATGATTTTTTTCTTGAAGAAATGAATACTCAAGGAAAAATTAATTGATTTTCAAAAAAAAATTATTATTTACGATGAAAATCAAGCGAGTAATGCATGTTTAAAGTTCAGAAACAGGCTTTTTTCAATAAAATTTCAATCTTTTTTAAGACGAATTTGAGCAAAATCTTAAATTGACGATAACTTGGCTAAATTTCATCGGAAAAAGATAAGTTTTTTTTTCTTCTAGAGTGTTTTTTCCCTGGTAATCAGATTTTCTTATCTATTTTTTTAAATTTTATTTACCTAAAAAGTTATTTTAAAATTTTGGGGTAACTCAGATACGAAAAACACGGTTTTTGACATAAAAGTGAAAAAATCTTTTCGGCACCTATAGCCGATTTCTTGTTCATGATTTTTTTCGGTTTTCTGAAGGTTCAAACTAACTGAAAACACGGGTCATATCGATGTGCCCTCAAAAAAAAAATTTACGATTCCAGGCTCAAATTAAGTATCACTTTTAAAATAATTGCTCATATGCATTAAAAATTTTTTATTAGGGATTCAATAACTTTAGAAATTTTAAACTAAATAATTTTATTTTTTTAATTTTCTTATGTTTCAAGTTTTTTATATTGGGCGTGCAAAAAAATACACTTTCGGCAAGCGGAATTCCGTTTACAACAAATAGGTGAGCAAGTGAATTTTTTAACTCAGTGCATGTTAAATTTGACCTAAAAATGAAAAAAAAAAAAAAAAAAAAAAAAAAAAATAATAGTAATAAGGATCTTACTGTACACTGAAAAAAAATTTCACTTGCCGCAAGCGGAATTCTGCTTGCCGCTAGCGGAATTCCGTTTGCCGCTAGCGGATTTCCGCTTGCCGCTAGCGGATTTTTTTTTTTTTTAAACCCTTGCAAATGGCTTGAAACGTAAAAATAAACCTTAAAAAAATTATTTTTTTGAACTCAAAACTTCATAAAACTGAATTTTAAAGCTCAAAAGTTAAAAAAATCTTTTTAAAAATAAAGATTACTTATTTAGCTTTTAAAACTTTTTTAAGTGGAATTATTATTGAAAGGTAATAATAAAAAGTTTAATAAAGTATATTTCATTAATTACTAGCTTTAGAAATTACCGAAAACAGCTGAAAACAACTCCAAACCTAAATAAACCAATTTTGGATCATTTTTAAAATAACTAAATCAGTCTCGTTTTTAATGATTTTGTTTATTACTAATTTTTTTACAGATTTTTTATTATTTACTTTAATTTTATATATTTTGAAGTAATATCTTTGTTGAAAATAATTTTTCTTTTAATTTATTTTGACGTCTTAAGGCAATTTACCAACCAACCAAATACAGCCACCTATCCTTATTAATAATAGGAATGCATAAATATTTTAATCACGTACCAATAATTTTTAATCAATTAATTAAAATACACAGAATTTTTAATTTTTTTTATAATTTAAAGAAAACAAACATTACGTATAATACTCGAAAATAGCGTAGGCTCAATGACGTTATTCATGTAATTATCAAAACAGCTTTTCTTAAATTTTAATATAATTATAAGGTGTATATTATAAAATAAGTAGATATTTTCTGTTAAAATATTTTTTAATTAAATAATTTTTTTTTGGCATTAACAAATATTTAATCGTTGATAATAAAAAATTGAAACAGAAAAAATAATTTATTCTGAGACGTCAAAAAGAAAAGTTAATATTTTAAAATTTTACTAGGAACAGAATAATTTATGTGAATTGAAATATGGTGGAATATGATAATGTTGACGTAAATTGAAAATATAATAATCAACATCCTTATCGAAAATTCTTGCATCATAAACTTTCATAGATTGTATGAATGGGATGTATTATACGTTTATAAGTCATTGAGGTGAATTTAAGTTATTTTATCGTATTATGTATATGCGGGGTTCCATCTCAACTGGAACCAAGTAAAAGGAAATTTTACATCTTTTGGCAAGCTTTAAAGAATTTGTGTTAAACTGATGAAAATTTAAAATTAAAACTCATAGTTTCACTTTTTTTAATAACAATTTATTTTTTGAAATTATTTCAAAAACGAAAGAAAATTATGACTTTTTAACTTCTATTCTAATTTCAGGTCAAATTTTGATAGAGTAAAGTGATATTGTGTGAAAATCAAAAATTGTTTAAAATAATAATTCCAAAAATATTATTTTTTGATCTGAAGCTTTCAGATTAGCATATCTCGAGGATTTTTTTTAGGGAATAAAAATAATTTATAAAACAAGAAAATTCAGCCAAAAAGTAGAAGAACAGAAGTGATGAATAACGTAATAGCTTGCGCATACGCAGTCCAAATCAAATTTTTGAAGATCATAACCGAATTCTACCGAAAATTTCCAATAAGCACCAGCTGATAGATATAACAGAAAAAATAAGAATATTTTGAGTCAATTTACCAAAATGATCCAAAAAACAAAAATGGCTGCCAAAAATCAATGTTTTGACCTAGACAGCTAAAACTAGCTAAATGCTTATTTTTCGTTGAACTTTCGGAAAAAAATAAATTGGTCCGATTTCTGCGATCTTTAAGTTCAACTTGAGCCCATTTGGGGTAGAATCCCTCATATATGTGGTAATAAAATTAATATTAAATTTATGTAATATAAGTAAATGAACAAGATTTATCTATATTCATAATATTATTACTTTTCATTAAATTTAATTATTTTGCATAATGTTTTAGAGATAATTATTTTAATTATCTCACTGTTAATTTTTTTTAAATTAATGAACAGCATCATTTATCAATTAATAATACTAATTAAAATTATTATAGTTATCAGATAAATTTATAAGAATTCGTAAAAACTTTTCTAGTTAACATTGCGTTTTTAGTTTATTACGTGAAAATAGATTCCACTTGTCGCAAACATGGTAAAAGCTTTCGAAAAGCTAAAAACTTAAGCTAAAAGCTATCTTGTTATTATTTCTCTTAAAATGGCAAATTATAATTGGTATTTTTGACCGAATTTGAACAAATCTTAAACAGGATCATTAACAGACATTTGTTGTTAAAATTTGTAGTTTGATGGTTGATTCAGTCGAACAACAGGCTTAGAGCTACGAAGATACAAATTTTTAAAAACATTCTTTAAACTTACAAAAAATAATAAACTTCTTATACGTTTTTATAAAGTTGATTCATTACTCTTCATATTTCTTATTGTATATAATAAAAAATTACTTATAAACCAAAAAAATAAATTTTGGACCTAGCAGAACGACTAATAGACTATAAGACTATATGATTACTCAAGGGATGCTGTTTTTGATGCTTAATTTAGCTAAGAAAATAACAAATGATAGAAATTTTAAGTATATTGCCTTATAACTTTATATTATTGCTAAAATAAATTCTGTTCAGGTATAGATATTAAAATTATAATCAGGGTGGTAAATTTATGATCACAAAAGTTAGAATGTCTTTTAAATATCTGTAAAATGCTTGGGAAATTTATCCATTATAATTTAGCTCATTATTTTTTGGCACATAAAAAATTATTTGAGGTATGTAAAGAGTTCTGGTCCTAGGGGCGTAGCTATGATGGACAGTTACTGGTAATTACGAACAGGTCGACTATAAATATTTTTTTTCGAGATTTTGATACTTTTTGGGTTTTTGAGACGAAAAAACAATAAAAGGTAAACACAATTTTAACTTGAAATCATAATAAAATTGATGTTTATTATTAAATTCAATATGAAATGACTTGAGGGGGTTGGAGCGCTTCAGCGCGCAGGGGGCTTGTCCCTTAGTTACTTAAAAAAATCATTTAGAAATAATTACAAAATATGACAAATATCTATAATTCCAACGGATGGATCTTCTTTTTTACAACTGGATTTCTCAAGAATTTTACATGATAATTAAAAATAGGTAACATTATATTGTATTTTGCATCTTAATATTTTTTGGATAAACGTAAAAGTCTGATTTTTTATATCTCATTATTACTGACATGCAATACTTTTTATATTTTCTAAAATATATTATGAAATAAATATTTAAGAAATAAGTATTAAATTTATGCTTACCCAAAAGTCCACCAAATATCAAAGCACATGACATTTAACCAGAAGAAGCTAGCCAGAAACGAAAAATGAACAATGTAAGCTGAAATTAAAAATATTAAATTTAATTTATCAAATAGATTCAAAATTTTAATTACAAAATACAATAATAAATTTTTTGATATCATAATAGTAAAATTAATAAAATAAGTTTTATTTGGGTAGTAGAATTATAATGGGTTTCAGATCCCTACGCAAAAATAAAGAAGAAAATTTTTGAGGTTTCTTAACGAACGTAATATATAAATTAAGATTATAAAAAATTTTTTTTGAAAATTTGTCTGAGAATATTGTAGAGTAATAATTCTCTTATAAGAAAGAGCTGAATTTACATAACTATAAATTTCTCTTAGAAAATAAAATTAAAAATATAGCAAAAATTGTTTTGAAAAACTTATAAACAGTTCTGAAACCTTCTAAAATGTTAATTTTTTTTTAACTTTATAAAATCGCTGTAAAAATAAAAAAAATATTATATACGTATTTAAAAATTTTGTTTAAATGATAAAAAAAAGTCAACATTAGATAATTTTTTTATAATCGATATTTTTATTAAATTTATGAAATATTTAGAAAATTTATTCACATTTAATATAACACATTAAGAATTTATCGTATTTATGCTATAACATTAGGGTCATTGAATTTTCCACAAAAAAGAATTAATTTTATTTATTTCACAATTAGAATATTTAAAACAAGAGACGTTTCAATTTCGAACTATACAAAAAAAAATTATTTTTACCTACAAAAACACAGGTTAAATCTGAAACATCAGTTACAAGTTGTAAGAATGACAATGCTGTATAAGCAAGTGTTAACGACGCAATATATCCTTTTAAGCAATTACCATGAATGTTACTTAATTCTGGTAAAATTGTATAAACAATTAAAGTTGCTATGAAAAATGGTAATGATATTATCATTCCAATTGGATATGCAGCTGTAAGTTTCTTATCATCACCTCTACCTTCAATTTTAACTTCTTTACCAGAATCATTAAAACAAACAATAACTGTATAATTAGCACCATTTATATTTCTTAAACAATAATTCGTGTAATTTCTAATGTTATTATCAACTTCGTTATAATGAAAAATAGAACCATTTGAAAGTAATTTAAATTTATCTACATCGTTTTCTTCTGGATCTAATGCATATCTTTGATTACCATGACATGGATCATATAAGAAAAAATGAAAAAATTTTTGATAAGAATGATCTAATAATTTAAAATCTATATGACTGTAGACTTCTGGTAATGGAATATCTGGAATTGCTGATTTTGGACAATTTTTTTCTAAACAACAAATTGATAAACATGACTGTGCAACACATGGACAACCAAAATATTTATCTTTTATTCGACGTATCGATTTAATTGGAAAATTTAAACCGTTTGCTGTAATCGTTGTTGCTAAGCTTTTTGGATTTATGTAGCTTGTCAAATCTATCAAAGCTTCTGTTGGACAATCTGTTTCATTTCTTAATAAATATGCATTACTGGTAATTAAAATTTGCAAAAAAATTAATAATTTTAAATAACTCATTTTTAAACTTGTTTTCTTTATTTTTTAATTAACTTCTTTCACTGTATTTATATATTTTTTTATAATAATAGCAGCACATTGTTTCAATGAAAATTCACACACACCCACACTGTACTTTTAGACACTTCACTATAAATATTTAGATTTTAAAAATTTTGTTTACATTTAAAACTAACAAAAATTTTATTTAATGAGCCTTCAATTTATTATGTTTTCATTAATCAAACGTGTTTAATATCCAATTAAAAATAATATTTTCATAAACTAATTAAAATTTTATGTTAAAATTTGAAATTTCCAAAGATTTATAATATATTAATATTCTAAAACAGGTTTACGTAGATTACTAAGCTAGAAATTATGAGTTGATGATATTTAATGAAGTATAAATTTCTAAGTAAATAAAAAATTATTATCAGTATGACAAACTGATATAGTTTTTTTAAATTTGTAATTATTATTATTATTATTATATTTCGTTCATGTTAGACATTAAAAACGTGTAATTTATAGAGTTTTAGTTGTTTTAAAATTTGGTTTATTTGAAAATCAATGGAAGTTGCGCAATTATTAGATTTGAACTAAAGTTTTTCGAATCTTTTTTATCATTAAATTTTATTATATTTAAATGACCCTCAGAATGACCAAGCTAGTATCAATAAGAACCAGTTACTATAAATAAAAAAACAGTGAAACCGGTTAGATAAAAAAACCAAAATTTTTTCAATCTTCTTAAATTTTCCTTATCTTCATATTTATTTTTAAAAATTTGCTTTTAAATAAAACCTCGCATCAAAATAAAAATTATAAGCTAAAATTTTTTTGATAAAATACAATGTGAATAAGTTGTCATTTCCTGTCTTTTAAAAATAAATAAATTTTTAAAAACTAAAAGTCCAGTTTATAGTATGAAAATACTTTGATGAAAGATAAACTGATAAGAAATAAACCACTTGATCGGTTAATATCACACTTATATGCTACATTTTATGTGTAGGAGTTGGAGAGATTATAAAAACTTTGACACTAGGAAATTTAATTTTTCAAATAATTTTTTTGTGTTTGTTTTTATTTACACTTTAAATTAATGTTGCTAATTATTATTTTTACTTTAAAATTTGTTCACATAAAAAAATAATTAAAATTCATGATTTTTGAATTAATTAATAAAGAAAATTCAATTTAAATGTTAAACACATTCAGTGTATTTATAATTTTGAAAACACAAACTTTATTTTCACTTTATGTAAATTTTTTAAATAAAATATTCATAATTTGTGTATGACACATCAATAGTAAACCACAAAACAACAAACACTAAATCTTTGCAAACAAATCAATTGACATAAATTAATGTAAACTTTGACCGTTACAAGATGCTACCTCCGAACTAAATGAAGAGCACAAATACAAAAAAAGTATATAGAATCTTTCGCAATTCCATTATTTGCGTATACACATGTCTTTAGGTATATATATATATATGCGTGTTTATAATATGGTGGGGAAATTAATGATGACGCCTTTTAGTCCAAATGATATGTATATCTCTACCTTTTTTTTTTTAATGTATGTAATACTTAACACATGTAAACAAGTATCGATATAATATAATATAAGGGTCATTTCACGTCAACTTATTTTGGGAGAAATTAAATTTTTTGTTGGTAAAAAAAAGTACTCTTAAGGCTCACACACAAACTCATGGGCACGAGCAAAAAAGCATACGAGCACGAGCAATATCGAACAAAGTGGGATTAATATTTTTAATTTCTCCTCTTTAGCCCCTCCATTCTAACTCCCACTATATACTACTTTTGCTCGTGCTCGTGTGCTTTTTGCTCGTGCCCATGAGTTTGTGTGTGAGCCTTTAAATTCTAAAATTTACTTATTTTTGATTGAAAAAAAATTTACAAAAATATACTGCAATTATCATTTTATCAAAATTATCAGTTTTGGAAAAAAAATATACAAAAGATAAAAATAGGAAAAATATCGTAAACCTGACGTGGACCCCTGATCCGAAGATTTATTTTATCTAAAATTTTACTCTATCCTAAAATAAGTAATACTGGAGCATTTTAGGTAAAAATAGGTATCATATATATGTGTTCAAAAACCCATAAAACACAAGTAAGCAATAAAAATCTTAAAAAACCAAAAAACGTGCTGTTGGAAAAAAAACTGTAAATACCCAATGAAAAAATCCGTTCACCTGTAATAGTTAAAAATGCCTACAGAACGGTGGTCTACGGCAGAGCTATTTAAATTTCAGAAAAAATACTGAACTTCTGTATTCAATTTTGGAAGTAATTTCCGCACATTGGCTATAGCAAGCTTTTTTTGTTTATATACGCTAAGCTTAAGCCTTGTAGAAAATTTAAAATTATTTATCGTTTGGCTGATTCATAACTAAACATTTTTATATACTATATATGAGGAGCTTCACACCAACTGGGACAAAATTAAACCGAAGGGTCATAGAAACAGGCCAACATTATTTTTTCCGGAAGTATAAATAACTACAATTAAGTACTCTTAGCTTATTTTAGCTTTCTAGGTCGTTCTAGGTCAAATCCTAAATTTTTTTCAACCATTTTTGAGTCCAGCTGAGATGGAGTCCCTCATATAATACGATAAATTTTTACAATTTTTCATAAAGTTTATAAGTTTAGCGGATAATTAAAAAAAAATATTTATAATCTTTTTTATTTTGTAGAATTTTAAAAAGTAGCAAAAAACTTATAACTGGTTTGCGTAAACACAACCAAAATGCATGGAACCTGTTTACTTACATCAGATGATAACCCGGGTTATTCCAAGTCCTCAAATCGAAATTGATCTAAGTCCCTAAACCTGAATTATTCTTAATCCCAAAATTGAAATTATTTTAAGTCCCGTTTAACACCCTTTCCATCGACCTGTTTAAAGAATAAAAATAATTGACAATGGTTCAGGAATTCGTTTAAATTCAGCATTAGCACACTTGATAAAATTTTTTTATGTACATAAATTTGCGTGAAATACCCAATATAATTTACAAGTGTATAATAAAAAAACCATAAAAATTAATAAAAAACTTTCATCTGGAATCCCAAAAATTCATTAAAAATGTGTACCCATTTGTTATGATTCCCCTCACAGTCTAAGACCGCGACATATACCGGTTATTTCAGAAATACTACTTTCGCTAAATATAGTTTTCTTTACAGTAAACAAATTTCGCACATATCTTACTTTAACACTTAAAATTAACATGATTATTTTTGGTTCATTGAAATAAACGAAACCTCTTTTTTTTAAGGTTAATTAAAACAATAAATTAACATAAATTTATTTCCGTAAATAAAATTTTTTTTTTTTTATATAAAATTTAAAATGACGTATTTTTTTTTAATAGCGTTTTACAAAAAAATTGAATACAGTGTATTTTTAAAATTTTCTTAAGAAATAATAGTGAGGTATAATATATATTTAGCTGTCAAAACAACCGGAAAAACTCTATATTTTTTTATTTTTGAAACTATTACATATTAAACTAATATATATTTAAAAATAAAATAAAGTAAGCGATTTTTTTGTTATTTTTAAAGTTCATTCACTTTAATAATGATTTTCCACATTGCTTGTAGTATATAAAATTTCTGCATTAAATTTTTAGAAAAATTATTTTAATCGGGCATACATACGGAAGATGTTACTTGCATCATGGGAGGCATTGTTTATGTTTATTTTAATTATATTATTTATAATTGATTAGCAATCACGTAATCACCAAAGACTCGTGCTATTATGACGTTAGTGTCAAAATTTAAGCGTTTGATGCGTAACGGAATATACTAACGCTGATCATTTGACGTTACATTAGCTATTAGTTGCCTTTTGGGGTAATCTATTACCACACATAAGTTTAAAAATACTTTTTTTTTGAGAGCTTAAGATTTGGAAGAACCCACATCTCAGGGAATCTAAAATTAGTCATAGATTATATCTCACATCTGGTTCTGATTAAATTATTTTTACAATAATGAATTTAAGGCTGGTAATTAAAGATTAATTGGATGTTTTTAATAATAAATAAATAAAATAAAATTTTTTTTAGATCCTACTATGTAATTTGGGCCGCTCTTTTTATTTCGAGAGTCCCTTTTTACTTACAACCCCTAAAAAATGAATATTTAAATCCATTTGGCGGAATGGATACATTTTGTATAGATCTAAAAAAAACTGAATATTTTGGGCTAAACATTTCATCCAGTAAGTATTTTAGATCGCTTTTTTCATTTTTATAGCTCATTTTTATCTAAAACCCCTAGAAATATTACAATAAAATTTGAAAGTTTGAAAATTTAACCCATTTTAGGGTATGATACCTTATATCATAGGGGTTTTAGGTAAGAAAAGGCTCCGGAAATTAAAAAAGCAACCCAATTTACATTTTACATACTAGGTGAGAAATATTTGATCTTTCATTTAGTTGTAAAACTAACCATCTTGCTTACTAAAGACATCCTCAGGGAGATTTGTGATATTTGATTTTTTTCCCATCTCTTGGGTGTCCTAGTAATTATTTTTGATGCCAAATAAAAACTTTTTTGCTTTTGGGAATATCTTAAGTTTCTCTAAGAATTATTTGAATATTTTCTCCACTTCAGGGGTTATGATATCTCATTTTATAAGGGTTTTAGGTAAAAACAGACTCCAGAAATGAAAAGAACGATCCCAATTACCTACTGGGTAAGTTTTTCAGTCCAAAATATACAGTTTTTATTACCGAAAAATTCAAAGATCTTCATGAAAGGTGAGTTAGACACCTATTAATGAATAGATTAATCAAATTATCATCTATGAAATTTGATCTCTTTAATAAAATGAATAATTTAACTTTAGAGGTTGATCAGATTACAATCATTAATGTTAATTATATAATCATTACATCTAATACTTAATACCTAGGAAAATAAATTTGTTGAAAATATAGAAGTTAAAATATTAAATAAAAATATTTGATTTTCGAGCGAACAATTACTTTTTTTATTTTTGCAATAAATTGCCCAGTTTGTAAAATTTTTGATCATTTTTTAATAGTTTAACTTTTTTTTAATCAAAGGCTTGTATCTTCGATTTTAATAAAAAAATAATTATTAAAATCGCATGTTAAAAATTAGTAAAATAATTTTAAGAAATACAAAATGATCCAAAAATTTTTACTAATTAGAATACAGGCACAAGTGTATTTCACCACGAATATAAATAAGAAAAATAATAAAAATCAAGCTAAACTCTTGGGCTCAGAAATTCATCGTAAAATGTAATTCACTCTTATAAGAAAGCTCAGTCAGTTTTAAAAACGTGCTCTTTATAATTTTAACGATATTATTTTAAAATTTAAATTTTATTAACTATAAATCATACACATAAATAATAATTAATAAGAACATAAAATTTTAAATGTTCAAAGTCTTTTCTATCACAGTTGACTGCTGTCTCATTTGATATTCTGCCAAAAAAATAAAATACAATGACTTAAATATGATAGACATTTCTATGTTGTTTCTTTTATATGAAAATATACCATATTAAAAAAATTAATATTTATTATTTATTTTACAATATAAATATTTATCTAATTATACAGCTACTAAAGGCTACTTATATTCTGATTTAAATAAATTTAGATCATAAGTGATTTTTGTTTATATTTTAAGACGAGATAAATATAATTAATAATATTGTTTATAAATTAAAAAATTTTTTATCTAATAGAAAATAGGTCATTTTATATTAAGAAATTTTAAAAATTTATAATATATATTAGCCTGGCAGTTATTTTCAAAAGTTGCTTAGATTTTCAATTGCCGAATTAACTTAGTTGCCATTTACCGAAAATAATTTCCAAAGTTAGAACATATTTAATTATTTGTTAATATTGCTACAAAGCACATAAAAATAACATTATTTCTTATGGCAGTGAAATTTATTCTATAATTGTCCATTTATTTGGTGACAATACTCAGAAGTGCACTGTAAAAAGTAACTTTCTTAGATTTACAAAAAAAATAGAATTTTTTCGAAAAATTAGCGAATTTTTAAAAAATTTTGTAAATATTCGATAAAAATCGTAAATTTACTAAATTTAGTACATTATCGAAAAATTCGAGAATTCTCGATTTTTTTTTGTAATTTTACGAAAAAAGTTGTAATTTTTACTAATTTTTCGAAAATGTTCTAATTTTTTTGTTAATATAAGAAAGTTACCTTTTACAGTGTGATTAAGTGAGCTTTAAACTTGAAAATCTTATTTTTTTGTTATAATTGGCAAATAATTTCAACTGATAATCAAAAATCCAATTTTTTAAAATAGTTACCAGGCTAATATACATAATAAATATTATGTATTCACAAAGAGAGTATTTAAAAATTACGTAAAGGAAAACATGATTGTGCACATCAAAAATAATAGTGGACAATGACTGATTGTAATACTAATTAGTATAAATTCTTGCTTAATGTCATTTCTTTTGATATTTATAAATTTTATGACAATTTTTATATTTTATTTTATTTCGTAACTTACTATGAATCAGTAAATAAATATAAATTTATTTAGTCTGTATATAATATAATAGATTTTTAAAAAGTTTTATACGTTTGAAAAGTTATAAATTCGCAAAAAAAATAATAATATAGAAAAAATTATAATTAATTCGTTACAAAACCTTGACATTCTAATAAATAAAATTAGATTAAGCGAAATTTGTGTATTAAGAATTCAGGGAATACAGTGATTTCGAACTCAGACAGCATAAATTTTGAAACTCTAGAAGTGTATTAGAGTTATAAGCAAAGAAGTTTTTTTACCCTTTTGTGGATTCCAAATTAGACTTTTTACCAATTAAACATACATATACTATATTATATTTTAAATAATTAATAAATTTATTATCGCGATACTATATAAATAAATGTAAAGTAAAAATTATTTTTAAAGATAGTAAAAATATTCAAAAAGACCATAATTACCTAACTTTAACTGTAATATTTACTAGTTTCAGTTTAAAAATTACTAGTAATTACTAATTAGAGTAAGAATCGCGAACAGTATAAATTAGTGAAAATTCTCATGTATTTCACCTCAAATATCGGACATATTTAACCTCCCCTAAATTGGATACTTTTACCCCCCCCTTGACTTTCAAATTTTCCACCCCTTTCTTGGCCTAGATATAATATTATGTAACGCAATATTACAATACAATTCGCTGTTTTTATAATTTGTAATTATCACCATTACTAGTAGTTAAGATTCTAAACCCAAACTATCCTGAGTCCCTAAATCGAAAATATTTTAAACCCCTTAACATGTGTTATTACAAGTCCTTAAACTTGAATTATTCTAAATCTGGATTATTCTAAGTACCATTTGACTCCCCCCTTAAATCTGACACATTTGAGCCCCCCTTAAATTGGACAAAGTTGACCACCTCCCTAAAATCAGACATATTTGCCCCCCCCCCTTAAAACGGACAATTTTGACCCTCCTTGACTTTCATATTTCCACTCCCTTCCTACAAACATGTTCCATTTTAAAAAATATTGAAACAATATTTTAATTTTAATTAAAAATATGCTTGGCGATACAAACTCTTCCAAAATATTATTTAAAAAGTCCGGATAAACAGCAGTAAGTATTTGTGTCTTCATAACCAACCCCCCAAACATAAGGCAGTCATTTGCTAGTTTTTTTTAAATTGAAGAGTATACTATGAAATTTAGGCACAAAAAGTTTTACTGAAATCTTATTAATCAATTTTTTTTATTTGCATTTTCCATAAAAAGACACTTTTCTTTATAATTGTCGAAAACCATCCAAAACTGCTCTTTGGGTTAAACAAATTTTATAAAAATTTATGGGGGTTATTTTTTAGCTAACAACAGCCTCTGTGTCAAATCTTAACTCTCTAGCTCAACATTAGAATTTTGGGTTCTTGCTTTTTTTTGCCCGGAACTTTTTAACATAAAATCTAAAGCAGTTGTAGAAGGTCACACTGGGTCTTAAAAATTCCGTATATCTTAGATTTACATTTTTCACATGTACATTAGAGTGGACCTATTTTTGGACTTTGTGGAAAAACTTTGCTCCCCGGGTTTTTTTGTGAAGTTTTGGTCATAAAAAGTACCCAGTTCCAAGGATTTTGCTTTAGCCTTGCAAAAACACGTGCCTGTAACCACATCAATTTTCCCATTTAAATAACATGGGAATTTTGAGTTTTTAGCTATACAAATTTTCACAAAAGCCAAAAAGCGTTTTAAAATGCTAATTTTTACTGGAAAACATATTTTTATATGTTGTAAAGACATACAAACCGCCCTGAATTCATTCCAAAGGGAATTTTGGGGCTAGAAATGCAAATTTACATGTTTGCTCAATCTTATAAAAGAGGGTTTTTCGGTAATTTTCGATAAAAAGCTACAACCTCAAAATTTAACCAAAACACTTCTGGTTGGTTCACTTTTTTTGGTATAAGTGTCACCTTTCAAACGACATAAGCCGTATATTTTAATCGCTGTTTCTCTTAGCGCTATAGTCAATTAACCTACTGGTAATTTTTGACCCGAAATGACCAATTTTTAAATTGCTGCCAAAATTGTAAATTTTGACGAAATTGAGTTTTAAAGGCCTTAATAATTTTTTACAAGCTTCAAGTTTCCAAAAATTTTTTACTCGTCTCTTTTCTTTAATTAGTTTTTAAGATATTACTTTTCAAAGATAATTATAAAAATTGACTTTTTTTGAAAACCCTGAAATTGGGACTCGGTAAATTTGCGTTTCTAGCGCCATAATTCCCTTTGGAATGAATGCAGGGCGGTTTGTATGTCTTTACAACATATAAAAGTATGTTTTCCAGTAAAAATTAGCATTTTAAAACGCTTTTTGGCTTTTGTGAAAATTCGTATAGCTAAAAACTCAAAATTCCCATGTTATTTAAATGGGAAAATTGATGTGGTTACAGGCACGTGTTTTTGCAGGGCTAAAGCAAAATCCTTGGAACTGGGAACTTTTTATGACTAAAACTTCACAAAAAAAACCCGGGGAGCAAAGTTTTTCCACAAAGTCCAAAAATAGGTCCACTCTAATGTACATTATAATAAAAAAAAGTTAACCGTATTGTTATTATATCTAAAAATTAAAAAACCGTCTTTTGGTACTGAAAAAACTAGAAGCCTGCCTTGGAATCCGGTTCCTTTTTTCTACTAGAGTGTTTGCAGTTCAAATTAACTTTTTCCAAAAGATAGGCCTTGGGTCAATTTATTTCTATCGAAATTTTTATATTTTATCTGTAGTAACTGCTTTATATTGCAGTATACTTTTTGATACTCGAATATATACATGTGATAACACCTAGTGCGCTTATTGATTATTTTGCGGCAATTAAATGTACTGAGCATTTTATATAAATTTATTTAATACTATACCGAGAGAATCATAAATTAAAATCATGCATGCTTGTCAATTATATTTATTGTTATATAGATTAATAGAAAATTAAATTGAGTTATTTTAGAGACACTCAATACCAAAACATATGTCACAATTTAGTATTTACATGCATAAACTTTCTGCAGATAATAACAAAATTATATTCAAAACTTTTTTTTAAAACAAACTTTACTTTTTTTGTTTGGCATCTGGTATAAAAGTAAAAAACTTTTTTGTAAAACTTTAGAAGTATCCTTAAAAAATACTTTTTAAATAAAAATTACTAACCTCTGATAACACAGCTTGTAAAACTAAGTTGATTTTGAATATTATAATGTCTGCTAATAGGCATAATCAAATATGCCACAATAAGACAAGCAACATAAGACATTAATATTTTTCCATGTATATTTCTTAATTGTTTGAACAGTGAATAAATTAAAAATGTAACAATCAAAAATAAAACAGACAAATATTGCGTTACTGTATAAACTAAGTTTATATAATTTTGTAAATTAATTAGAAATAAATCAAATTTCGTTAAACAAACATAAAATATAATGTCATTTAATACTTCAGAATACGTTAAACAGTACCTATCTTGTTCATAAATTACTGTGTTGTTATCTAAAGTATCATAAATTGTTAGCAAACCAGAATTGGTTAATTTGAATATTTCTGTACTGTAACTAAATTTACCAGACATGTGTAAAGTGTATTCATAATCTGTCAAACATTTTTTTTCATTAATCACTAAATAATTATCTTCTAATTTATTTATTTCTAAATCTGTTATTTTTTTTAAAGAATTTAATACCAAATTATCTAAATCGTCTGTTTTACTTATTTTGCATTCTTTGTTTGCATAGATTTCGTTATCATTGCAACATTTTCTTATGCAGTTATTTAATGCACATGGACAACCATACAAATTATTATTTTTTTTGTATTGTAAATTTTTTGGGTATGTTATGTTATTTAATATTACTGTGTTGTCAGTTAAGATTGTGCCATTTTCTAAATTTAGTGATATGTTGTCTTCACATGGATTTGAATTTTTACCAATACTGTTATAAATTAATAAGATTGTGTAAATTAAAATAAATAAAAATATTGTTATTAATAACAACTTTAATGTTATCCAAATATTCATTTTTTTCTAAATTTCAAGTCATTATTCGCACTTCACTTGTAACACTCGAATTACACTTTTATTACTGTTAGGAGCTCGTACTTCAAAAATCATCGTTTGTCAGTTTTTTATGCGAGTTTTTTTTGTTTTGTTTTTTTAATTAATTAACTCTAAACATTAATAAACTAACAAATATAATAATGCATGATAGTAGAAATGTCTATTAATTTTTTTGTCGTACTTTAAAAATTTGAATTTAATATACATTTTTTTTATACGTCTTGGAAAAAAAAACACGCAAATGATGTATCAGCATAAATTTAATTTATTTTTTTTTTTGTAATTACATTAATTATTATATGGAGATTTTCAGGTAAACTTGAATGTTGATAATAAAACTCAAATATTTAATTAGTTTCTTTACATTTTGTTTATTTTTAAGATTTATTTTTTTTTAAGACTGAATTATGTAGAACAAAAAAAATGAAAAAATATACATTATTTTAAAATGTTTGGTTAATATCCTACATTGAAAAAAAAAACTTAAGGGCTATTAAAGCTATATAAGTAGCCAAAATGACCAACGGTGATAGTTTTGTGGGTTTATTTTGAATTACAATTTATTAGATTCAGTCTTTGATTACATTATAACGACAATAACAAGTAGTGTTGTAGCATACAAAAAATTTTGGAATTCTATTTGAATGATTTTGTAGCTTTAACTATAAAATTAATTACCTATTTTTTGTACATTTTTATAATACCAAATAATCTCAGTACCGTGATGTAACCTAATTTACAAAAAGAAAATTAAAACGTGTACTTCAAGTTGTTACTGAGGTATAAGAATATTTTTTTATAGTGTACACGTTTTTACACATAATTTCTACATATAATTTAGTAAGTATTTAAAAGGTGTCAAATTAGATTAGGAACGCTGTTTTTAGAAAATATGGTCCCTTGTAAAAAATATTCACTTTTTGACCCAATAAAACTGAAAAAAAAAATTTTAACCATAAACTTTAATACATTAGATAACCGAGCCTAGAATAATAAAACCTTAAAACTCCTTAAACCAAAACCATTTAAAAAATCTTCTTAAAATAAAATTCTATTAGATAATTTCATCCGAGCAAAACCGTATATTTATATTACATAATCAATATATTGATTAAAAAATAATGATTATTTTATTTTTTATCGTATCAAATAAAATAGAAAATATTATTATTTATTTATAAAGCTAATCCTTTTAGATAATACCAGTAAATTATTGTTAAAACAAGAAGATGAGAATCTGTTACATAAAAAAGAGGAGGATTTTTTATTTATACCTATGTGTGTAATTTTTATCTTCATATAAATGACTGTAGATCGAAAAACCAAAACAAAAAAAATTTATTTCATGCATTATATCTATAAACTTGTGTATTATCAAACTTCAATACCAACAACACAAAAAAACTCGCAAAAAAACCGACATTGTATATTTTTTTTTATTATCACATTTTTTATTTGAGTCAATAAATATAAATATTTTTATAAAAAAAAAAAATAAACGTTTGATTTTTTAAAATATCTAATAAAATATGATATCACAGTACGGTATCTGAGTAATAACTAATTATATTATAATGTAATATTATGAAAAAAACGTAATTTTCTTTTTTAAATATCATTTTAAATTAAAATTATGAAGAATGATAAAAAAAAAATTATGGATTAAAATACAAGGTTACAAGTAGGATAATTATTTATTATTAAGTATTATCCCATAGGAATATTTACTTTACTCAAAGGAATTATTTTTATAATAATAAATTAATCTTTTAAATGCATACATAAATTTTCATTTTAGTGCTATTAAAACAGTTAATTTTTTTGTTTTAGTAAATTGCAGTTTTTTTTATTTTAACAAATAAAGTATAAGAGTTTTTATTTCTTTTTTTTTTTTAAGGCTAATAATATAACATATGAGTGTATTCTTTAATTTAAAAAGTAATAAAAGGTGTATTCATAAAATTTTATGGGTTCGTAAAATAAGGAAGTAACGTCTAAGATATAGTTAACTTTTGTAAATAAAAATGTATTGAGTAAATGTGCTGAATTTCAAGCCTTTTTCTATAATAATAAAGAAAATAAGCGTCTCATTGAATTTTTCAGAATTAGATATCCCTTTCCTTCAAATAAAAAAATGACGGTATGAAAAACAAAACTATAAACATGTAACTTTTTTACGATGTTTCATTGTACGTGGAAATTGTATTATTTTTTTTATAAGTGTTTTAAATATTCTCCCGTATTTTGAAATCAAAATTTTAAAATAAATTATTATTTTGATTTTTCAGGCACACTTGTATAAATTGTATCATATCGATCCTGTATGGTTAAATCCTTTGAAATAGGGAATTTTTTTACTAATTACATTAGCAAGATATTTACCCTTTCAAGTACCCCCCTTCCTGCAAGCAAACATAAAAATTAATTGACTTTGCTCATTTTTTAATTTACAATAACTTTTCTCAACCATACAATATTAGGTATTGCTTTCATCTAAAGGGTTATATTTCGATTTCTTTCTCTAAAATTCATAATTTTTATTTATAAAGGAATATTTTTAATAAACTTAATTAAAAATATTTTTGTAAAAGATTGTTTATATCCCCAACTCGTTTTATATACAAATTTAAGCAACTAATAATCTCCCTAAAAATTCTTACGTTATATATGGACAACCAACCAATTATAAATTACATGGTGTAAAAAACTTCATATATTTATTTTTTTAAAATAAAATTTCTATTTTTTTTTTAATTTTAGTGTCTAAAGAGTTTATTTGAAAAGGGTCTAGTATTAGAAAATCTTCAAATATACTTCTACTTTGCAGAATAATGTTTTTTTTTTTGCTCGTAAAAGACAAAAAAGATAAAACGGGAAATTACTTTTTTTTTTGTTTGTACAAATTTACGATCTTTAACCTATAATAAAAAGAACATTTAACTTAAAATTCTTTTTTATATTATATACTTATACTTAAAATAATGATTATTATAAAAAGAGTGAAAAAAAAAATATATTTGTAACTGTATATATTTAATTATTTATTTATTTTATTTCACAGCACTTTGAATCATTATAAAACAAAAAATCATTTCTTACTAATTTATTTAGACAAATTATTTTTTTTTGTCAGATAACACAATTCAAGTACCATTTTCCAATTTTAAAAATAGTTTGCCCACTTTAAATGAAAAAATACACTATAAAAAATAATAAAATTTTAAGAAGTTAATATTAACTTCGTACCCATTAATTCCCCTAAAGTGAATAATCCCTTGATTCAAGTTAACGGGGTTAAATCAATGCATACCAACCTTGAATCAGCTGACGTATATTTGTTAAAATAGCTGTCTTTTAGACTCAGGTCAACTTAATATTAGGCTGAATCCGGTAACTATATATTTGACTTAAGTGTTAGTTATAACTCCCTGAAATTTCTATCATCTCCTCGAATACCTTCGGGATGAAAATAGACCGTACGAGTGAAAACTGATATCCTGGAGGAAAAATTTTTAATTTTTCATCCAAAACAATTTTCCAATTTTCCAAGATGGCGGACCAAAAAACATGAATATAGAAACTTTCTACATTATCTGAGGGTTTTCGGGGTCGAAAAAAACGTTTCTATTAATGAAAATTTTAATTTTTTTGTCCCAGCATATTTTCCAATTTTCCAATATGGCGGACCAAAAAACATTTCAGAATAAGCTTTTTACATTGCAAGGGAGTTTTCGAGGTCGAGAAAAACCTTTTTATGAATGAAAATTGGAATTTTTTTGCCCCAGCATATTTTCCAATTTTCCAATATGGCGGACCAAAAAACATTTCAGAATAAGCTTTTTACATTGCAAGGGAGTTTTCGAGGTCGAGAAAAACCTTTTTATGAATGAAAATTGAAATTTTTTTGCCCCAGCATATTTTCCAATTTTCCAATATGGCGGACCAAAAAACATTTCAGAATAAGCTTTTTACATTGCAAGGGGGTTTTCGAGGTCCAGAAAAAACTTTTTATGAATGAAAATTGGAATTTTTTTGCCCCAGCATATTTTCCAATTTTCCAATATGGCAGACCAAAAAACATTTTAGAATAAGCTTTTTACATTGCAAGGGAGTTTTCGAGGTCGAGAAAAACCTTTTTATGAATGAAAATTGAAATTTTTTTGCCCCAGCATATTTTCCAATTTTCCAATATGGCGGACCAAAAAACATTTCAGAATAAGCTTTTTACATTGCAAGGGGGTTTTCGAGGTCCAGAAAAAACTTTTTATGAATGAAAATTGGAATTTTTTTGCCCCAGCATATTTTCCAATTTTCCAATATGGCGGACCAAAAAACATTTTAGAATAAGCTTTTTACATTGCAAAGGGGTTTAGAGGTCGAGAAAATCGTTTTTATGAAGTTTTTATTTACATGTTTTTTGGTCCGCCATCTTGGAAAATTGGAAAATTTGCTGGGGCAAAAAAATTAAAATTTTCATTCATAAAAACGTTTTTCTCGACCCCGAAAACCCTTAGGTAATGTAGAAAGTTTTTATTTTCATGTTTTTTGGTCCGCCATATTGGAAAATTGGAAAATTGTTTTGGATGAAAAATTAAAATTTTCGCCTCCAGGATATCAGTTTTCCCTCATACGGTCCATTTTCATCCCGAAGGTATTCGAGGAGATGACAGAAATTTCAGGGAGTTATAGCTCCCTAAATCAGGGAGTATAATATAAATATTATTATATTTACGGGCTTGTACTATATTTTTTTTATGTCTAAGATAAGCTTGAATTTATTTCAATGTTATATTTGGATATAACAAATTCGAATTAGCTTAAATTAGCCCAATTACATTTTTTGTATCAAGCTAATATTTTGCTGAAAGAAGCTTGCTTTCAATTGAATTACGGGATATCCCGTCAAGTCAGTGTTTAAGTTGATTCAAGTAAATATTCGCTTCGCCGTATTTACCTTCGCGCTTAGGTTGCGTCAACTTCGCATAGCTTGGCAATACTCTATATTTTTCATAAAGTATAATAAGCCCATAAATTTTTATTTTTACTCAATTTTTTTCATTTTCAAGAATAGTAATATCTCATTTTTTTTTTTGAAATTTTTTTTCAACCGAAATCTCATCGATCTGTCCGAAAAAAAATTTTGGTTTCAGCCATTAAGATCAATTTTAGCCTGTTTTAGAATAATTTCACATTTTTGATACTTCTTTATTTAATTTTCCATAAGGGGTTAAAATAATTGACTTTTTTTCTTTCAGAATCGAATATCCAGGGAAAAAGTAGTCCTAAATAAAAAAAAAATTACCATTTTCGATGAAAATTAACCAAGTTATGGTCAAGTAAATATATTGTCAAAAACTACCATTTTTATACTGATTCCAATTTTAGGCTCTAAAACGACATTATAACTTGAAAAATGCATAACTCGCTTAAATTTTATCGTAAAAAGAAAAGTTTTGGAATATTATCGAATATTTTTTCCTTGGCTATTCTTTTATACAAGAAAAAAATTAGTTTAGTCGATAAAAAGTTTTTTTTGGTCAAAAATTAATGTAACATGTTAAAGACTATTTTTGATTAAGCGAGTTATGCATTTTTCAAGTTATAATGTCGTTTTAGAGCCTAAAATTGGAATCAGTATAAAAATGGTAGTTTTTGACAGTATCTTCACTTGACCATAACTTGGTTAATTTTCATCGAAAATGGTAATTTTTTTTTTATTTAGGACTACTTTTTCCCTGGATATTCGATTCTGAAAGAAAAAAAGTCAATTATTTTAACCCCTTATGGAAAATTAAATAAAGAAGTATCAAAAATGTGAAATTATTCTAAAACAGGCTAAAATTGAGCTTAATGGCTGAAACCAAAATTTTTTTTCGGACAGATCGATAGGATTTCGGTTGAAAAAAATTTTCAAAAAAAAATTATCAAAAAAAATGGAGGCAAATTAGATATTGCGATTTTTCTTAAAATGCATTTTCCGATTCCCGGAATTTCCCGGGGTTTTTCTGAAAAACTAATGGCAGAAATGGATTTATTGAAGTTTTTCCAACATATATACTCTTTCGTAATTTTTTTTCAAGCTTATATTTATGATTTTTAACCATTTTTCCGAAAAGCACTAACGCTGGTCGAGAGCCGCCTAATGAGTTTGATTGGCCATAACTCTGTCTATTTGAGACCTATAAGGCTGAAAATTTCAGGATTTTCCTATCTTTATGTTATAAAAACATGAGAAAAATTTGAGGCCGATCCGATGACCCAACCTGCCCATCACTGCTGTTTTGGCAAAGAAAGACTCTTAAAGAACTCACAAAAAAAACGGTTTTTTTAGGTTTTCGGGGGCCTGTCGTGGCCTAAAGGCCTGATTTCGAATGAGTGAGTTTGTTAAAAACTTTTTGGAAGTCACTACTTAAAAAAAAGCTCAGTATCGGGGGCTTTATACTTATCCAAATTTAGCCTTTAAACAAAAAAAAAAAAAAAAAAAAAAAAATGAAAAAACATCCTTCATTTTGAAACCTTTGAAGCTAAAACCTTAAAAATTGATTTAGTATCATATTTTTACATACTGAACCCAGTTCAATAGGTTTTTTTTTAATCTAAGGCATATTTTTTTTAAATCTAATTATCCTTTCCATTATGTTAGTTTTACTAAGAATCACTCATGTATAAATTTATAATTTTAATAAAAGTGTTTTTTTTAAACAAGCATTATTAATTATAATTTTAAATTTATTATAAGAATGTTATTTTAAAAAATGTGCAAGCAAATTTTTAGATTATGTTGCTTTTACTTTGTTCTTTGATAAGAAATTCCTAATCTCAATAAAGAAAATGCGCGTTGCAACAGTTTTGCGCTGTTAATGATTTTGATAATAAAATTCTATGTAGTATAAATTTTTTACATAAAAAGATTTTTTTAGCAACAAAAATACGAAAGCGAAAGCTATGTAAGTATTTTATATTATAAACGAATGTTCTGTATAATTGTGGACTAAAAAAATTTATTGAGAAAGAGTTTATTTAAATGGCATTCGGGATAATCAATATAATTAAAAGTTTGTAAAAAAATGATTACACTAAAACCTAAATATCAATTTAACTACTGAAAATCTTTAAAATAATTTAACTTTTATTATTTTAAAGTATAAAACTGTAATTAACATTTTTCCAAAACTATACTAATAAATAAAAATATGCGATACAACTTTGGACTTATTGTTTTTATTTTTTTAAAATTAATATTCGTTAAAGACTTTATAAAGCTAAACAACACTGAACAGTAACTTTTATGTTTTATAATTAAACTTAAAAATTATTATTAACACCAGCAACAACAATAAATGTGTAACAAACATAATAATCATAAAAAATGATTTTTTTTCTAGTTAACGAATGAAAAGGACTTATTGGTTCCTCAAAGAGGAACCATTGTGTTAGGTCAAAATTTGATTTTCTATTTTTTGGCATATAAGCACGTTTTGGGACCCCAGGAAGCTAAAAAACCTGTTTTTAAAAAAAGTCTGTATGTGTGTGTGTTTGTGTGTGTGTGTGTGTGTGTGTGTGTGTGTGTGTGTGTGTGTGTACGTATGTATGTAATCGGTGATATTTCACAAACATTATGGAATTAAGACCTAATTTTTTTTTCAAAAATTTTTTCACCAAAAAATCTCGAGGTACTTTTTTTTTTTTTTTATTTGGATGTAATACCTCATTTATTTCCATGAAAGTACTTATATTTGAAAGTATGGTTTTTACATGATATCTCGAATCGGATACTTAATTTTCTGAAAATTTTTTTTCTAAAATTTTTTTCACAAAAAAATACAAAAAATACAAATTTTTTTTTTCTTTTTGGACGTAGTACCTAATTTATTTCCATGGAAGTACTAGTTTTAAGAACCTTGTTTATTGTTATTTTTTGGATCTGATACTTAATTTTTTCAAAATTTTTTTTGTCAAAATTAAAAAAATAGAAAAATTTTAAAAAATGCAATATTTTTTTTTTTTTGGGGTGTAATACCTCATTTAATTCTATGAAAGTACTAATATCTGAAAATATTATAACTAGTGATATTTCAAAACCATTATCGAATTAAGACCTAATTTTTTTTTCAAACATTTTTTTATCAAAAAATCTCAAACCCCCCCTTTTTTTTTTTTAATTTGGATGTAATACCTCATTTATTTCCATGAAAGTACTTATATTTGAAAGTATGGTTTTTACACTATATCTCGAATCTGATACTTAATTTTCTGAAAATTTTTTTTCTAAAATTTTTTTCACAAAAAAATACAAAAAATACCAATTTTTTTTTTCTTTTTGGACGTAGTACCTAATTTATTTTCATGGAAGTACTAGTTTTAAGAACCTTGTTTATTGTAATTTTTTGGATCTGATACTTAATTTTTTCAAAATTTTTTTTGTCAAAATTAAAAAAAAATAAAAATAAAAAAAACTGCAATATTTTTTTTTTTTTTTGGTGTAATACCTCATTTAATTCTATGAAAGTACAATGATCTGAAAATATTGTAACTAGTGATATTTCAAAACCATTATCGAATTAAGACCTAATTTTTTTTCCAAACATTTTTTTATCAAAAAATCTCAAACCCTCCCCTTTTTTTTTTATTTTGGATGTAATACCTCATTTATTTCCATGAAAGTACTTATATTTGAAAGTATGGTTTTTACACTATATCTCGAATCTGATACTTAATTTTCTGAAAATTTTTTTTCTAAAATTTTTTTCACAAAAAAATACAAAAAATACCAATTTTTTTTTTCTTTTTGGACGTAGTACCTAATTTATTTTCATGGAAGTACTAGTTTTAAGAACCTTGTTTATTGTAATTTTTTGGATCTGATACTTAATTTTTTCAAAATTTTTTTTGTCAAAATTAAAAAAAAATAAAAATAAAAAAAACTGCAATATTTTTTTTTTTTTTTGGTGTAATACCTCATTTAATTCTATGAAAGTACAATGATCTGAAAATATTGTAACTAGTGATATTTCAAAACCATTATCGAATTAAGACCTAATTTTTTTTCCAAACATTTTTTTATCAAAAAATCTCAAACCCTCCCCTTTTTTTTTTATTTTGGATGTAATACCTCATTTATTTCCATGAAAGTACTTATACTTGAAAGTATGGTTTTTACTTGATATCTCCAATCTGATACTTAATTTTTTGAAAATTTTTTTCCTAAAATTTTTTTCACAAAAAAATACAAAAAATACGAAACTTTTTTTTCTTTTTGGACGTAGTACCTGGTTTATTTCTATGGAAGTACTAGTTTTAAGAACCACGTTTACAGTAATTTTTTGGAATTGATACTTAATTTTTTCAAAATTTTTATTATCTAAATTAAAAAAAAAGAAAAATAAAAAAAATTGCAATATTTTTTTGGTGTAATACCTCTTTTAATTCTATGAAAGTACTAATATTTTTAAATATTGTAACCAGTGATATTCCAAAACAATTTATTATCGAACGAATACCTAACTTTTTTTTCCAAAAATTTTTTTATTAAAAAAATCTCAAAATACTTTTTTTTTTTTAATTTGGATGCAATACCTCATTTATTTACATGAAAGTACTTATACTTGAAAGTATGGTTTTTACTCGATATCTTGAATCTGATAATTAATTTTTTGAAAATTTTTTTATTCAAAATCTTCGTTACAAAAAAATACATAAAACATCAAATTTATTTTTCGTATTGGACATATCTAATTTATTTTAATGAGAGTACAAGTTTTAGAAATTTAGTTTATAGTAATTTTTTGTATCCGATCACAATTTTTTTTTTTATTTTGATATAAATTATAACACACAAGAAAAAATGATGGAAATCTTGCCTCTTTTTGACTTCCTCGGATTATTTTGTTCGTTGCTATGTTTATTTATGTATGCAGCTTAATGAAATTATAAACAATAATAAACAGCCTAAAAATATTAAATGGTTATGTTTGCGTTTTAAAATTAAGATTTAAAATTGGCATTTTTTAAAGAATCAAACAATTTATAGAATTAAATAATTTATTATTTTGTGATTAATAGAAATAATATAAATAATGTTAAAATCTTGAAGCAATTAATGTGGTTATTTTTTTTATTACAAAATATTATTATTATTATTATTATCATTGTTGCGGAAGATTGGTCAAATGCAAGAAGTACACTGAGAAAATAAATTATAAGAAATTATTATAAATTCTGGTAAAAACTCCTATCTTTTTATAATAATTGAGCGAATATTTGTAATTTTCGCATCGTTACCAACCATTTCTTTGACAAAACAAAAAAATCATGTTACCCAATATTTTAATTATTAAGGGATAATTATACATTCTAATAAAATAAAATGTTATAAAAAAAAATAAAATTAGCTTTTTTTATATTTGTCTCTTTTTAATTATGCAAAAATGATTTAAAATCCATTAACAATCCATGGACGCTATAATTTTCACTTTAATAACAAAATGATCTTAATAATCTACTTTACCAGCTACTAAAAACGAAAAACGTATGTATAATTGCATGGTTGTAATCAATAATATTTGTTGTAAATTAAGATTACAGCCCATTGTTTGAGGAACCTCAGTGCCAGCTAGTTGGCAGGGTATTTTTTTATGTGATCCATTATTATATAGGGAACTAGAAACTTTTACTTTACTTATGAGAAATTTATAAATTTAGATTTTACTTATAAAATTATAAAATAGTCTCAAATAGAACTAAATTTTCTTGCTCATTTAATAATATTTACTTTTTTTTTTATTAGGAAAAATTATAATGGACTTCAACAAAAATCACACTTAACATCGAAAATTTGGTCTACGTTTTTAAATAGCTTATATTCTAAGTTTTCCGAGTATGAAATTCAGAAGGAAAGAAGAAAATATAACGTTGCTAATATTGAAGACTGGGGAATCACAGATCGACCCCAAGGAATACACATAAATGATAACAATTTCAAGTTGTTTTTGCATAAGATAGAAAAATATAACATATCAAAGCATGACAAAATTAAAAAATTTCCAGCCAGCAGCTTACAATTAGAAGAATTGAACGGAGTTTTAAACATAACATTAAATTACAAAATAAGCATAAGCTTTAAGGAACCATCTATTTATGTTAAGGGAAATTATATTGTTTTTAGTGAAATCTTTAATGTTATTCCACAATTTATTTCCAGACTTACAAAGCAGAATGCTGATCCTGAAGGAAAATTTATTACATTCATAAATTTTTTTGCATTACATACAGTGTTTATTGATGAAAGTCTAAAAGGTACTAAAAATATTGTTTTGATTTCTCCGAAATGGGTTGTGTTAGGAAATAGGTCGATAGTATTAGATGGTGTTAATGGGAATCCTCAATGTGGCTTTAATCAAAATGATGATAAATATTATTCGACAGAAAAATTACTATGTCCAATTAAGGCAAAAGATGGTGTTTACCCAGGAGAAGATGGAAAAGATGGTAAACCGGGTGATGATGGAGGATCTGGTAGCGATTTTCTTGGAATTGGAAAAAATTTTATTGATGGAATAGGATTAACAATATCGGCAAATGGTGGTAGAGGAGGATTTGGACAAGATGGTGGCAATGGGCAGATTGGAGTAGATGGATATCCGGTCAACGTTAACGAAAAATTATTTGACATAAAATGCCAGCCCTTATTTGATAATTATGAGCTTCAGAAGTGCGATTATTCATGTGATGCAATACTTGCTGGGAATCATTGGATAGGTCGTTCAATTTTCTCAACTTTTATTACTGCTGTCTCATCAATTTCAAATTTTATACACAAAGAATTAAATACAATACAGTACAATTCAGATAATTGTAATTGGAAAGATGCAAATCATTATTGTATATTTAAAATTTATGGTGAACGTGGACAAAAAAGTGGAAATGGAGGAAATGGTGGAAAAGGTGGAAGAGGAGGTAATCCAGGAAAAATCTTATTATTTGACTTGGGTAATTTTTCTGGAATTAAAAAACAAAATTGGTTTGGGGACTATGGAGTAAATGGATTAGGCGGCAGGGGAGGAAAAGGAAGTAAAAATGGAAAAGATGTTTCTGTTATATGTATTATTAACCAATTTGAGTCTAATACTTATTGGCTCGAAGATGACAAACATGATGTTAATCCAGCTGGGAAAAATGGTATTGAAGGGGCAAATCCTAATAAAATAGAATTTCCTAAACCTTTAAAGAGTAACGAGAATCTTGAACATTCAAAAATAATTAATGAATATAAAATTTTTTTAAGGAAAAATTTAAACACTGTTTTTATGCAACCTATTTTAATGAATTTTATAAACAGCATAAATGAAAATTACGAAGTTAAAAAAATATATAGCATTCTGGGACTAGCGAATGAATTGCAAGGCATAGAAGAACAATTTTATATTTTAAGAAAAGCTATAAATTTTCTTCCATTTTATCAATCATTGTTAACCAGGATAAGCGAATATGCGAAAAATCCTAATGAAACTGGAGACACAAATCAAATAAAAACAGTTCTTATTTACTTATATACAGCTACTTTAGGAAGGATAATTAATTTCCGGGAAAAATCTGAATCAGACTTGATTATTAATGTAAATGATTATCTGAGACAGGTGTTTAAAGATATTAAAACGTTAAAAAATATAAAAAAAGGAAACAATAAAATAGCTATAATAAATAAGTATAAGGAACAATATAAAAATGAAATTGACGTAAAAATCGAAGAAACAATAAATTTCGCTAAAAATGATATCCTTTTAGAATTATCTAATATTGGTAACGAGATTAATAAAAGAGTCAACTTATTGATTTCTGATATTATAAAATTTCAAGACCAAGCTAAGCAACAAATAGTGGAGTTGCAAAATTTAATAGAATTACAGGAATTATTTTCAGCTCTTCAAATTGTTGGTACAGTTGTAAGCTTTTTAGGGCCTATCGGGAAAGTAGCTGGCGCTGCTATTATAATTGGTAGTGAGGTTGCAGAACATTTTCTTATTAACAAAAAATTAAGAAAATTAAGATTGAAAAATGAATTTGCTATTGAAGAAATAATAATTGAAATAGATACTTTTGTAGAACAAAGAGTTTCCCCTTTCAACGAAATTTTAGAAGATATATTACAAGAATTTGCTAAAGAACCAGATCAATTTGGCAATATATTTTATGAAATTGTTGATATTCAAGATAGGTTAAAGAACCTTGATGAAAAAAGATTTAATTTTAAAGAATTAAAAGTTTTGGAAATTGAATTTGAAATGGTTTTGGAAAAAAAGAAAATAGAATTACAAAAAACTGAAAAAGTTGCAACTGATCCAAGGACTAGAAATGCCTTAGTAATGGTTGAGAAATTTGAAAAATCAATTCAATTTAGCCAAACCTTATTTAAAAAGTATAAGAACGAAGAAGCAAAACTCAATACAATGTACAAAGTCCTTGGGCCTAAGAAAAAAAAATTTGAAGAGCTTAAAAAATTGAAAGATACAATATATGATATATTACTTCCAATGCTACAAAATATTCAAAATGACCTTCTTGAGTTAGCATATAATCTTGACAAAAAATCAAAAGTTAATCTTCTTATAACTAAATGGCAGGTAAAAAGTGCCTTAGATGATGTAGAATTGCAAATAGTAAATATAGAGCAAGGAATAACGGAAGATTTAAAAATCATGTATAATTTAGCACCATGCATAAGGAAATTAAAAGATGCCATGACCACATTAATTAATCTATACATTTACATACAAGATTTACAAGAGCATCAAAAGTTCGCAAATTATATTGCTTTAATAAACTCCGTTAGTATAGATAATGGGAATTTAATTGACTTTGAGCTTGGAGAAGAGTACAAAAATGCTATCAATGACCTACAAATAACTATTGAATCTAGTATTGTCCTTCAACGATACCAAGTAGCCATTAATGCTTTTAAACAATTCGTATTTCCTTTTGCCCATAAATACCTTGAGAGCTTATCACTTCCTTCACATTTTGATTTGGAAGAAAATACAGATAATAGAGATGTTGATCTTTTGGTACATAAAACTGTGGAACAATTAAAAAAAATAAAACTAGAATTAGAATCATATAAATTGGCTCCCGAAAGATATGATGCTGCAATTTATAAAAAAGAATTCAAACACCGTGATGGTTCAAAACCATTTTTTGTATGGAAAAATAAAGAACATAAGAAATCAATTGAAAAGCTTTTGTCTGGAGAAGAAGTATTTATGGAAGCAGGTATATTAGACTCTCCCGCTGATATGGATGCTATTAAGTTTAATACTGTGGAACTTAATTTTTACTCAAAAAATAATTCTTTACAAAATAAAATTAATAGTATACTTATTAATTCATTTGAAATAAGTATGACCCATTTAGGAAATTCATATTATCGATACAAAGACAAATTTTATTTGATTACAACAAATAGTCAGGAAATTAGTTACTTCTTTGTTAAGAATGGTGAACAACATGAGAGCAATGTTATTTACGAAAAAATAAAAAAAGGTGATTTTATGCTGAGTCCTTATACTTTATGGAAAATCAAGATAATAAACTGGGAGAATGAAAAAGGCTTTTCATTTAAAGAATTACTACCTTTTAAGGATGAAATAGATTTGCAGTTAGAAGGCAGAGGACTTTTTGTAAGTTCACGAAAAATTAATGAAGATCTTATGGTTGGTAAATATTACCAATCAATCGATAAAAATTTACTTATTGGTATGAATATTGATAATAAAAAGAAAAAGCTTCATATTAATGGAATTAAGAGTAAAGTAAATAATTTATCAGTTAATAAAAGGTTTAATTCAGTAAAGATTCAGGCGAAAAAAATCATTAAAAACCATCATTCTATTAATAAACGTAATACAGAAGTAAACAATAACAATGCTAAATATAATAGTTGGATTTTTTTGGACAATTTTTTAAATTTTAGTATTTTTCCTGGAGCTGAAGCTGCGAATCTAAAAAACAAGTATTCTAGAATGCAGAATAATTATTTAGTGTTCAGTTACTTCATGAAGTACAAGATCATAAGTTTATTAATATTATTAAAATTGAAAGAAAATATTTTGCAATTTAAAAAATCAAATGAAATATCTTCGAACTACCCGAAAAACACTATGTTAGAAAATACATTTAACGTATCGCAGATCTCAATATTCAATTTCGGCGATAATAAAAATTACAAACATGAAACAGCTATAGCTTATGCATTTAGTAATTTAATTTTGTTTCTGCGAAGCATACAATTTTTTCTTAGTCATGCCTACAGGATAACAAATAACCTATTGGATTCGGAGAGAAAAAGTCATCCTATCTCCAAGAATATAACTAATTACTTTAGTTATCAATGTATTATTTTCACAAAATTTTACCAAGGTATGTATACTGCTGCAAACTGATCTATAATTATGAAATTTAAATTACTCTTATCAATACAGTGTAGGTATAGTCATTTTTTTTCCGTTAGGTCCATAAAATTTTCTAAAGAGTGTTTAAATTTATTAGATCACGAAATACACAAATATGAAAATCCGCTCTTACCCAAAACGGACTAGTTGCCCACAGTAGGAATTTCGAGGTTATTTTTTGCATACTTTTTAAACTTTTTTAGATACATGAGCTAACAATTTTGCATTTTTCGCCTCTGGCCAAATTGTGTGAGGCTATTCATGGTTATCTACGAAAATGCTAAATTGTGTACGTACTGACGAACCTTACAGTATTCACTTTGAGAAGAAATAACCAATTGTTAGCTCAATATATCGAATAGATATTTATTTTGTGAGGGCTTCGCCCCCAAACTCCCACGGAGGGCTTTGCTTCCTCAAACCCCAGATTTTAGCTTAATCTTGGGGTAGTTGCAAGTACAGCATTTTGGGGTAAGTTATAATTATTTTACAAAAGAATGAATTCTAATAAATTATAATAAAATTGAAGTAAAATACTTTATGATAAAATTATAATTCCGTACTATTAGCAACATTTTTTAAATATTTCAAGTCAGGCACGTATTTAGAAAATTTTTTCGGGAGGGGCCGAAAAATTTCGGAGTGGGCCAAAACCTAATAATATTGAAATTGATGGCTTAAATTGCTTAAATATCAATCAAAATTTAATTGTTTCTTATTTTAAATTATTTTTAAGCAATAATATTTAATAAAAAATTTAAAAATTTGGAAACTAAGGTAAAAAAGGTTGCTTTTTTTTCAAAAATGTTTCATTTCCGTGAATTATAGTATATATTAATTACATATTTAAAATATTATTTAAACTTTTGGGGGTGGCAAGGGGGAAAGTATACTAAGGGGGAAAGACCCCAAATATCAAATAATTTTAGGGGTTATTTTTTGTGGTTTCTAAGATATTTTCTTTGTGAGGTCAAGTAGAGATTTTAAGGTAAAAACGGCTCTCATATTCTTGATTAGGGAATCAAAAAACATAAGTAATAAATAAAAATTTTAAAAAACCCAAAAATAATAACCTAAAAATTCTTATTGTTGGCAACCATACCATTTTCGATAAAAACGGATTTCATATTTTTATTCAATGATTCAGAAAGAATTCAAGAAAAATCTGGACCTAGCGATAAAAAAATGTGACTACAAAATAGGTGACCAGGCCTACATTAGGAGTAGTGAATTACCTATATTATTATTACCACTACCTTATTATTTTTGTTTTAATGTGTTACTTTAATTCTTGGATTGACGTTTTAATATTTTTCAAAGTTCATAATGCTTGAAATTGATTTTGTTTGTTGATTTGTAGGGCTTAAAAAAGCTCAATCATCTCAAAATTATGAGACATTTTATGTAAACATATTATTAGGAGCAATATTCTTTTTACCTTGACTATAACAAATTTTTTTTTTAACTTGGAACATGTTCATTGGATGGGGTATTTGAAAAAGTCCGGCTCGCCAGGGGGGGGGGGGTGAAAAAGTGAAGTTTTTAGGGGAGGGGTGATAAATTGACGTTTTTAGGGGGGGGGGTGAAATGGACTTAGAATAATTTGAAGTGGGGTTCAGGGTCTGAGAAGAACAAGAACTTACAATACTTTGGGTTTATAAACTGTTATAAGTGAACATGTTCCATGATCGTTATTTGTGTGAACATAAACCAGTTATAAGTTTTTTTAAATCCACTTCCAGTATCATTTTATGTGGTTTGAATTTTTAAAACCGGCCGAAAATCAAATTCGCCATAATTAAATTTATTTACATTTTCCCAAGATGTTGTGGTCATTTGAGTTTGGCTCAAAAAAATTTTTGAGGTGTGACTCTAAAATTTTCTCCCACAATTACTATTTTTGTCTGTTAAAATAAACTAAAAAAAGGGAGGAAATATTTTTTGCGCCTATCACACAGGATCAGTGTGATATCTATAATATGCTAGCACAATTGGGGGGGAAGGCGATGCTCCAATACGTTTTTCTTTCGGGGCTCCTACTGATATTAAATATTCCCGCTGTTCAAATAAATAGTTCAAAGCATATAGGACAAACGTAAACAAAAAAAAAAAAAATTTCTATAGTACCCACTCCTTCAGATTGTTTCAAGAGTAAATTAAAATAAGAATTAATAATAATTAACAAGCTTAAAACATAATTTCTAGAGAAATTTTAGTCTTGTCAGTGGCCAGAATGTACGTATTACTCGACCGCAGCGCGTATCGAAAATACGAGTTTTCTTGCTGCCGACAATGAAAAATTATGTTTTGGTCTCGCCGTAAAAAAAGAATGCCCCAGATCGAAATTTACGTGCGATCTGGGCCATTCTTTATTTTTGCGATGTATGATAAAAATGTACTATTTATAAGATTTAGATAAATGCCTCATTTACACAAGATATTAGGTATACATATACTTTCGCAGTCAAACTGGCCTTCTATTGTAAATAGTAAATGGGTAGGATAAGTTTATTTGTAAACGACCCTGATTAAATGTATCAAACTTTTAAATAAGATTTAATTCATTAATATTATACCCATATAATATTAAAAAATATTTTACTAGTATATCTATCTGACTATAATCCATAGCAAGTATTTCATTTTTACAAAACTTCTAGATACATTTCTACTTCAGTGCGGTAATTTAGGGCAACTTAATTCTATATTGTAAAAGGGGCGAGTCAAAAAGTTGATTCCACTCTTAATGGATTTGTTTATTGCAAATAAAAATAATGAAACAGTTGAGTATTTTTACGTATTTTTTTTTTTATAGATGTAGAAACCCAACATTGTGAAATGAATCTGAAGCTAGAAAACGAAGGAAATTTCTTTGACAAAAATGGATACGGTAAAAAACTTATAACAGGAATATTCTTTTTATGGATTAAAAAATTCTTTTTTTCAGATCTAAATGAGGGTAGTGAAAGATTAGGGTCTATTTATTTGCCAACAAACGATAGTAAATCGGTTAAAAATGAATGCAATAGTAATCAGTTAACAGCCAATGAAATCTTACAAACTACAGGTAATCAGAAACAACGGCTCGCTCAAAGTTATCAATTATTTGGAAAGCTTAAATTGGAGATTAAAAATGATAGCTTTTCGTGTAATAAATGGCTATCGAGAATAAAATTTTTAATTAATAATTTCCTGCATAATAAATGCTCAAGAAATAATTGGAATTATACAAATTTTAATTTGCTTAGTTATTATACTTCATTAACAAACAGTATAAAATATTTTAATATTTTGATTTCATCAGAGGTATTGAAATTGACTAAAAATACTTTTGATCATAAGATGTTGGGATATACTAAAAATTATTCAAATAATATTACAAAAACAAATAATTTAATAAAGAGCTCATCATTCGAGTTCAGAAACGAAAAATATAACGCAGCAATAACTAACATGGATATAAACAGCAACATCATTCTTGGGCAGCTATTTTTGTATAAATTACTTAACAAAAGACAGGTATTTAATAGTAACTACATGACGCCTAGGCAAAAAAGTATTAAAGAAATTAATAACCTTGCATCACTGATTTTACCTATTTTAAGTTATAATTTTACAAGTAAAAATTTTTTTAATGAATTTAATCATCATTATAAAAACTCGCAAAAATGGTATCAAGATTTGCATAAAGTTACGCACGAAGAAATAATAAGTAAAAGATTTCAGAGGAAAGAGAAAAAACGAAAATATGAAAATTTACCAATAGAAAATTTTAAAGAAATTAAATGGATATTTGCAGAAAAAATAATTTAAAAGCTTTTGTGATGCAAACATAAGTAAATTAAAAATTAACCAGGTTTAATTAAATTTAGATTTAATTAGACCGTTTTATTCAGAACAAGAATTTAAAGTATATCTGTAAAGCCATGCTCGCAATTAACCATAATAACATACAAATCTAAAAAGGTACCTTCATTACGAGCCTTTTTTAAAACCATACACGGCCAGGCTGCTTTGCTTGGATATTCA
Organism: Anagrus nilaparvatae; assembly: GCA_022575985.1. NCBI lineage: Eukaryota > Metazoa > Arthropoda > Insecta > Hymenoptera > Mymaridae > Anagrus > Anagrus nilaparvatae. Next base: position 13,418,183 of record JAKSXM010000002.1, on the reverse strand, counting down.
AGCAATAAATATCTGCTTGAAATTTCAAGCAATCAGTTAAATCAGACAAAAAAAACTGTAGAAAAGCTTAAATTTTGTTCCCCTCCCTTTATTTAAGAGTTATTTGAGAAAAAAAATTTGGATTAGGTACCTGATGTTATACCTAATTGGCTATTTCTTTCATTTTTTAGTTATATAAATTTCTGGTTTGTTACTGCTTTTATGTTATCTAGAGGGAATGGAGGGTAAATAAATTAAGATGAAACAGAGTCATGTATAAAAAAAATTCAATATTGATTTGTAGATGAAAACTAAATTTTTAAATAATTATAAAAACTAAGTAATTAAAATAAGTTAGATAAAAACTAAAGATAAAATATGAAAGAAATAGGCAATTAGGTAAAACAGCAGGTAATCCAAATTTTTTTTTTCTCAAATAACTCTTAAAAAAAAGGGAGAAGAACAAACTTTAAGCTTTCCTACAGTCTTTTTTATCTGATTTAATTGATTGCTTGAATATTCAAGCAGCTTGCTTGAAATTTCAAGCAGTCATATTTATTGCTTGAATATTCAAGCAAATGCTTGAAAATTCAAGCAAATTACTTAAAAATTAAAGCAATTTGCTTGAATTGCTTGAAATTTCAACTGCTTGAATTTTCAAGCAAAGCAGCCTGGCTGTGTACTACATACTATTACATTTTTTTCTACAGAACTTGCTGATTAAATTCAAAGTTTACCACAAATGCGGATTTTGTTAGTTACAAAAAGGGGTTTAAAAATTATCGTTGCCTTGTAGTTCGTTATGAAATCATACAAAATTTTAGCTGTAAGGCTGTTGCGCTTGAGTTTTTCTTGAAATGCTTGAAAATTCAAGCAAAATTCAAGCGCAGCAGCTCAACATGTTCAACATCTTATCATGTTCGAAAGTCTATAATATAGCCAAAACTGAAACTAGGTCAAAACTTAAAAAATAAATTTAGTATACAGTTTAAAATAATTTTTTACTGAAAAAATATTCCATTTGCTACAAATGGATATTTTATAAATGTATTAAAAAAAGTCAACAGAAATACAAAAGATGCTCTTAAAAGTTATATTTTATAGGTGGACAACATAATTTTATATTAATTTTTTTTTAATTGTAAATTGTTTATTTTTATGCATGGTGCAAATTTGGTGGTGATGTAGCACCAGTAAATTTTTAATTTTATTCTACAAAAATAACTTTATGACTGTTTTTCATGATTCTGTAGATTTTAGAAAGAAATTTAAAAAATCTTGCTATCCACATACGTAATCTGCTTGCAGCAAGTGGAATGCTTTTTAAATGTAAGTAGGTTGGATTTCCAGAAAAAAATAATTGTTAGCCGAATTTTTTGTATTTTTGGTGTAAACAATTGCAAATAGCTTGAAACGTGAAGAGAATATAATAGTCTATTCAATTATTTTATAAATGTATGGATTAAACTTGAGAATTTTCGATTTTTTCGTAAATTTACTAAAGTTAGTAAAATTAAAATTTTTACCGAAATTTTACTAGAATTGTCTAACTTTTTGCAAATAAACTACTTTTTTTTACATTTTTAAAAGTTTTTTTGAATAGAGTAATAAAAATGACTTCACTTGTATACACTTATTCAATCTATGCTAATTTATGTTAGATAAGTCTTTTAAAATTATTTTTTAACATGTTTATCAATTTTTTTATTATTATAAATAATTAACAAGCTTTGCATATAAAAATCTTTATATTTTTTTATGTAAAAATAATTAATTTATCAATGAAATCTACAAAACTTTATATAATTACAAATAAAAGAAGTGTGTTTTTTTGTAAAAGTCCAAAACACAAAAATGGCTGCCAAAATTCAAGATTTCGCTTTGGGAGGCTAAAAATTGGGCTGGTGACTTATTTTTGGTAGTATTTTCAGAAAAAAACACTTTTGGGCAGTTTTGAAGACCCAACTATACAAATCGCCCTCACTTCATTTAAATCTACCCATATATTAAATTATTATAACTACGCTGTAAAAAGTACTTCTTTAGATTAACAAAAAAAATAGAATGTTTTCGAAAAATTAGTAAATTTTCAAAAAAATTTGTGAATTGTCGATCAAAATCGTAAATTTACTAAATTTAGTATATATTAACGAAAAATTCGAGAGTTCTCGATTTTTTTTTGTGATTTTACGAAAAAAGTTGTAAATTCACAATTACTTTTGTAATTTTTCGAGAAAAAAAATGTGAATTATCAATTTTTCTTGTAAACAAAACTCACAAAAAAGATCGAAAATACTCGAATTTTTTGTTAGTATATACCTTTAAAAATCATCAAGATTCTTAATTAGCGATTCAAAAAACCCTTGGAAACCAATTCTTGGATAAATCCATTGACTCAGAAGGTTATGACATCAAAAATTCCCCCTTTTGGGGGTCGTTTTTGCAAATTTAAGGGTGAAGCGCAATTTTCTTTACCAAATGACCCCGATTTTCGTGTTCAGCGACCCAAAAAACCTACACTAGAGCAAATCTCGTATTCGCAACCGTAAATGCAACCCCCCTCCCAGTATTTTGACTGGTGCAATTCAACGATTTTACAAATTAATGGATTAACCTTAAGAATTTTCGATTTTTTTGTTAATTCTTTAAAATTATTAAAATTATAATTTTTACCGAAATTTTCACAAGACTAAGAATTTTCTAACTTTTCGCAAATAAACAACTTTTTTGTACATATATAGATAAAAGTTCTTTGGAATAGAGTAATAAAAATGAATCCACTTGTAAACAGTTATGCAATCTAAGCTAATTTATGTGAAATAAGTCTTTTAAATTATTTTTTAACATATGTTTATCAATTTTTTTATTTTTATAAACAATTAACAACAAGCTTTGCATGTACAAATCTTTATATTATTTTATAAAAAATAATTAATTTATCAATTAAATCTACAAAAATTTTCTAATTATAAATAAAAAAAGAATTTTATAAGTAAAGAAATACGTGCCAAGATTTTAACAAGATTTGATATCATTTTCCCAAAACCTCAAGTATTAAATTTGAAAACTCAATTATACTTTTACGACATGTATCGACTTTATAATAAATATATAATATATCATTATTATTATTATTATATCTTTTTGTCATCACAAAAATTTATATATTTTCAACATAAATTCAACTTAGAATACAAAATAAAATTTTTTTTTTCAAATATATTGAATATAGTAAATATGATTATTAAAAATTTAATAAATGATTAGTAAGTAAGAATGAATAAGTCAAGAAAAGTCAATAAGTGTAAGTAAGACAATAATTCAATATAATTAAGTTAATTTAGTTAATTGGTAAAGTCAGGTCAAATGACTCGCCCTGCTGCTAAACAGCTACCTAAAGTTATCTTTGAGTAGATATTGCTTAATGCTCTTCTTGAAGCCTGAGTACGTGGGTAAATCACGGATACATGATGGGATGGAATTCCGAAACTGAGCATATATTGTATTTGAAAAGAGTTGAAACCCCAATTAGTTAGCGTTAATGAAATGTCGCTAAGTCCTTCGTAGGGCCACGAGTTGGTCTGTGTGTGGTGAATGGATTAAACAGCGATGAGAGAAGTGGGGGCTCTTTCATCCAAACAATTCTGTACATGATTAATGGCGCCAATCCGTGCGGGTTACATTGCGAATCCAATTTAATGTCCTTCTAAAAGGAGTTATATGTTCAATGTGGGGTTCAGGGTTAAACCCTGTTCTTACAACGGATTGTTTATTTTATTTCCCTAACTTCCTGTCTATCACAGCGTCAGCTGGTTAGGCCAAACACCCTTAAATCCAATGAAACAACAACCAGTGTTTATCATGGGCAGCAATATTTTTTAGCTATGGAACTTATAGAAAATGGAATAATTATTCAGACATTAATAATTGATACAGATGTTAAAACAACTGTTCTTTATTAATTCATAAATGCTTTACAAGTCGCAAACCACTAGAAAGCCAAAGAGCGTCTCATCTTGTGGCGAAATCTGTCCTCGTATTTATACCCAAGAGATGGATTTGGGTAAATTTATTGCATAAAAAAATAAATTAATAAATAAATTTATTTGCATACTGTTACGTATTTGCTTTTAGAAAATTCGTGATACTCTTTAGAACAATTAAAATGATATAAATTTGCTATTTTGCATTATTTTAAGTTACAACAGTGATTTTTTTAACGTGCAGTTCGACACAAAAAGTGCAGTTCTGAAAAAATTTGTGCAGTACTAAAACCTACTTTGTGCAGTCCTAAAATATAAATTTTTTTTGATTTTTTAAACAAAAAATATCTTATATTAAAAAAAAAATGAATTTTATACTGATATTTTTCCAACAAAAGATACAAATTATTGTAGCTTTGGATGTTTTCATAATGCTATAGAAATAAAAGAAATAGCAAAATACTAAATAACTACACAATCCGACAATGTTATAAAATAGGATTTTTTCGTAATCTTTAATACAAAGCTGCAACCTCGCCAGCTAACCAAAATACTTCCAATTGGTCTCATTTGGTATAAGTATCACCATTTAATTACCGTACACAACAATTATTTGTTGTTAATTCTTTCATGGCGATAGACAATAAACCAAATGCCTATTCTTACACCAAAATGACCAATTTTGAAATTGCTGCCAAAATAATTCTAATTTTTGAAAGAAATGAGTTCTATAGGCCTCAAAAATTTTTTACAAGCTCTAAGTTTCCAAACAATTTTTACTCGTCTTTTTATAATTATTTGTTTAGCAGATATGATTAGCAATCCCATTTAGGGTTTTTTTTAAAAAAATCAATTTTAATCTTTATCTTAAAAAGGCCGGGATATCTTAGAAACTATTTAATGAAAAAAGACGAAAATCGGTATCCTTATTTAAAGTTTCCGCTAAATTCAAATTTTTAGTCAGATTTTCATTTGGTCACATGACTTTGCGGGAAATTTAAAATTTGTGAAAAATGATTTTTTTAAAATCGCTATTTTTCAATTTTAGAGCTTTTAAAATAAATTTACCCAAAAAAATGATTTCATATGCTGAAAGTATCTGAGAAAACCTAAAATTTGAGACCAACAGAATGAAAATTGAGCTGTCTGCAGTTGAGGTATAAAAGCTAGAAAAGGTCAAGCAAGATAGTTGATTTTCTCGCGCATGCGCAGTTCAAAAAAGAATTTGGAATCCAGAACCAAATTCTACGGGTTTCCTATGGGTCACCAAAAGGAAAAAAAATTTTCCTGTATAGTACGCGTTTGCGAGAAGAATTAATGAACACAAATTTCTCAAAAATTAAAAATTTCAAAAAATTGAAAAAAACAAAAATCGCTGTAAAAAATAGAGGATTAGCTCTAAAAAGCTAAAAATTGGGTAAAATTATATATACTTTCGAAAATCCAAATTCTGTGTACTTTACAAATATTAACCCATTTACATGTTCAATAAATTTAATAAAAAGTAATTTTTAGGTACTTTTTCCAAATTTAAAGAGATAATATTTTGTAAATAAGTAAGAAAAATTAGTATTCCCCCCTTTTTCCCCTTTACCCCTCCCATTTTGGGATTTTTGCAGTTCTAAAATTTCCTTAGAAAAAACACTGAGTTACAATGCATTTTAATTGTTCTATTACACTTTGTTTTTATATTTTACATTTTCCTTAATACTATTATGTTTTTTAATTAACAAATAATTATTTAATTATGAATTGATATTTAATCTATAATATTCTTAAAATACTATTTTGCTTAATTCTACTCTTAACTTTACTATATACAATATTTAAATTGAGGCTGAATCGTATTCTTATTGAATCGATTCATTATGCATCGGTGCATACTCGCGATTATGCATCATTGCATTTTTAACTAAAGTATAACGTTTTTTATCATTTCAATTCATAAGGCCAGAAGGTGGTGACCTCTGAACTACTTGTACAAGATTTTAATCAACCGGTAAATATGTATGATTTATATTTAGCGGACTAGATTTTATCGATTTATATTTGGTTTTCTCGTTTTACCCTTCATACACGGATGTAACCCGTTTCTGTACCCTATATCAGAATGACAAATACCATATATGTACCTAATACATGTTATGTGTTGAGAATGACGAATATCATACATGTACCTAATACATGTATTTGACAACCTTTGCAACTGTGCAATTAGTTTATTTGAAATATCAGCATAAACTACGGTGCAATAATTTAAGTGAGGTAGGACTAAGGATTCAACAAGACGTTTGCGTAGAGGTAATGAAGTACAGGGCCTGATAATTTTAAGACCATATAAAGCTCTGTTAACTTTTTTGGTGAATCATTAACTTGAGAACGCCAGGATAATGTGTTGTTCAATATTACTCCGAGATTGGCCACTACATTGAGAAACGGAACACGATCGCCCTTATAATTAACAGTAAAAATAGGTATATCCAAATCCTTAAATGATTTAAGTATAGTGTGAGACCCAAATATTATAACCTGAGTTTTTTTGTGTTTAACGATAAACAGTTGTTTTTTGCCCATAATGTTACTTTTTTCGCTAACTCTGAAATGCAAGAAATGCCATATTCGAGTTTATCAGCTGGTATGATATAAAGTTTAAGGAAATGAAAATGTCACATTTGATTTTCTTCGCAGCTAGTATTTGGGTTTCTCTGTGTACACAGTATATGTATATAATATGTATAAGTATTTATAAAACATGTATAATTTATTTAAGTTTCTAAAATCAATTTTAATAATGTACTTTATTGCTTTTTGTAACCTTAAAAATAATTTTTATTTTATAGATATCAAATTATTAAAAAATAATTACAGTATTATAATTGGAATCATTATTATTATTAAAATGGAATTATTTAGTTTTTTAGTATAATCATTCTTTGGAAATCTTTTACAAATCGAAAAGATGTTATGGATATCAAACGAAAATATGGCAAAATAACATATCAAGATATTTTCCAAAATACTATAGAAACGCCTGAAGATGCAAATAAAATTCTTCATTTCAAAGATTTATTACAACCTGAACTACATCGACGTCTACGACAAGCTCAAACTTTCTTCAAGGGATATCAAGATATTTCAATTACTTGTGATGAAGGCCATATTAATTTTCGTAAAAAAGGTTCCCCACCTATCCGTATTGACTACAATACAGACTTAACATCCTTAATTCCTAAATAGCAATTACAGTTAAAAAATCAAATCTTTTCGTATTCAAGCTCTCTCAATTCTTCAACTAATATCTCTAATTCTATCACTAATTCTATACATAATTCCTCACATCAACTCTTGGACTTCAAACTATCATTTCTTTTTACTAACATTAATTCCCTAAATAATCAAGATAATTTTAGCCTTCTAACAACTAATGTGCATACTCAAGCACCTCATATTATCTCTCTTACTGAAACTTGGACTAAACCATATCATTCCTCAACAATGTTTCATATTCCTAATTACAAATTAATTAGAGCTGATCGCATATGCACTGATTCAGACAATAATGATGTTCTTGTTGGCGGTGGTGGTGTTGCCTTTTATATTCATGACTCCATTGCCTTTAAAATTCTAGCATCATCCATCACTAAAAATTATAATGAGCCAGATTTTCTCGCTATTGAACTAAATTTACATAATACTTTAGTCTTAATTGCAATTGTTTATCGTAGACCTCTTGGTTTTGCTCTTGATGGTTTTGGGGCTGTACTCAGTGGTATCATGAGATCCAAAGCTTACAGTCGCAGAATTGTCATGGGCGATTTCAATTATGATCTTTCGGTATACAATACAGCGCTTCCTTTAATTGAATTCTCTCAAGACTCAAATTTGTTAATAGTTCCCACAGAGTGTACCCACTCCGTCAATAAGTCATCTTCGAAACTAGACATTGTTATGGTTGATAATCTTGCATCTATTTGTGATTGGTCAATCTTTCCTTCTCCTATCTACGCTGGGCATCATCCTATTACCTTTTCTTATACTGTAAATAAATCGGCACCTATTCCTCGTTTTAAAATAACCCGCTCGTTCAAAAATTGCAATTTTAATCAACTAAACTTAGATCTCACCAAGAATATTTCAAAACTTAACCTAACTGATCATATTGACCCCATTTTAACCATAAATAATTTTCTCACAATATGCAAATCTACCCTTAATGTTCATGCTCCAGAATTTCGTAGTTACATAAAAGCACCTCGTTCCTTCAAGCTTGATTCACAACTGAAGGCAAGATTGAAGGAGCGAGATTCTCTATATGCCAAATACCTTAAAAATGGAATTCCTGATTTTCTTGATCGATACAGAAACATGCGTCAAGATATTAAACGTGAAATAAGAGCTCGTAAAGAAAATACTATATTATATAAAATAAATTCATCTACTGATTCATCCTCCCTTTGGAATCTATTTGATAAAATTGGGTTAAAGTCCTCAAACTATTTATCCCCACTTTTTACCTTTTCTGTTAGCCAGTTAAATTCCCATTTTGCCTCTATGAATACATCATCCCCTCCTTGTCTATCTCTACCAGTATTCCCACAAATTGAATTTGATTTTCCACTTTTTTCCTTCAAAGCATTTACCACTACTCAAGTTCTTACGGTTTTGAATAAAATTCTTCCTAAATGCAAAGGGAAGAGTCCTGATGGATTTAACCTATTGCATTTTAAAGAATCATTAGATATTCTCTCCAACCCAATTACTTTTTTGTTTAATTCACTGATTTCTCATTCCCAGTTTCCCACATGTTGGAAAAAAATTGTCATTATTGCCCTTAGTAAGATTCCTCATCCTATAACACCATCAGATACTAGACCTATTGCTAATATGTCTCATCTTGCCAAGGCTTTAGAAAGATTAATCGTTGAGCAGGTTGTTGTTCATCTTGAATCTAATAATCTTATTAGTCCTCATCAATCCGGGTATAGGAAAAATTATAGCACCCAATTCACTCTTATTAATGTTACTGATGACATTAGAAGAGGAATTGATTTGGGTTTCCTAACAATACTGCTAATGTTTGATTTTTCTAAAGCCTTCGACTCCATTGACCATACTTTGCTCCTTCAACGCCTACACCAATGTGGTTTCTCCTACTCAGTTATTCTATGGTTCCATGAATATCTTTTGCATCGTCAACAAACTGTTCTTGACCTTGATGGAAACATTTCAGAATATGTTATTACATCTTCGGGTGTTCCACAAGGATCGGTTTTAGGTCCTATTCTTTTTTTAATCTATATTAATTCTATTACTCAAATAATTAAACATTGTTATTTTGAACTTTTTGTTGATGATTTGCAAATTTACATCCATACTACTGTTAACTCTTTCACCTCAGCCATCAACTTGATGAATTTAGACATTAGAGCAATTGAAGACTGGTCTTCAGCTAATAACTTAAAACTAAATGCTTCAAAAACAAAAGCTATTATTTTTGGCTCATCCTTTTACTTAAATCACTTAAACAAAACCCATGACTCAAATCCACCCATGCTATCTGTTCTAAATATCCCTATCCCCTATTCATCTTCTGTTTTAAATCTTGGAATTATTTTAACTCCTACGCTTAACTGGTCAAAGCATATTCAAAAATTATCCAAATCCATTCACTTCTCTCTTCACCGCCTTAGATCTAGATCTAAGCTACTGTCTCAAAATCTCCGCAAACTTTTAGTTTCCTCTCTTATTATTCCGTTCCTAGACTACTGTTGCTTAGTTTATGACAAACTTGATACCATTTTATTATCAAAAATTGAAAGAATTTATAATTTAGCCATTCGCTTCATTTTCAATGTTGGCTGTTATGAACGTACTTCAATTACTCCACTCAGAAAACAATTAAATTGGCTTACCACCAAAAATCGCAGACTCTATTTTAAATTAATACTAGTTCACAATATCATTTCCACGCAACGCCCATCATACTTGTACAATAAATTCCAACTTCCTGACGATACCCTTAGACGTTCTCAAAGAAATATTCCTAATCTCCCTGTAAACACTTCCTTACCCTTAAACTTTGTTGTTCCATCTTTTCCTGATTCTACCCTTACATACAAAAATTCATTCATTGTCACTGCAACATCTGAGTGGAATAATCTACCTCCTACTTTAAAACTTTATACTTGCATTAACACCTTCAAAAAACATCTCTTCATCCATCTAAGCAAACAGGAAATCAATGTAACTAATTAACCTCTTTTCAACAATCAATATAAACTCTTTTTATTCCTATAAATCCTTATATTACCTTCACACAATTTGTATATAGCATTATTTCAAAATTTAAATTAAATGTATTTTTCTTTTGATAAAAATGTATCTTAAATTAAGTTTTTACAAAATAGCATATTTTTAGTTTTCTTTTGAACTTTATTTTCAATTTATATACACTTATACTTAAGCATTTATTATTATTATAAATTTTCAAATTTTACTGCTTCACATTTTTATTTAAAATTGTATAATACTGTAATCGTGCATCGGTAATGCCTGCACTAACTTTCATTAAATAAAATAAAATAAATAAAATATTTAAGGGTCGTTTTAGTTAAATATGTAGAAATTTTAGTTGATTTTCAAGGTATGATTGTGAAATAACGAATAGAGGTATTTAAATCAAATTTTTTTTATTATTTAGAAATATATTCAAAGTTTAAAAAAAAAATTTTTGTTTTGTTCTTTGAGACGTCATTTTTGAGTGAGAGAGCTGTACCTGAATCGCTGAAAAAAATAATTCCTAAGTTATGTACAGGATATTTTGACTTAGGATAATCTAAAAAATAAAAAAAAATTGGTGAGACTTAAAACACGTACTTTCGGGATGTCGTCGAGTTTTTTCAAAAAAATTAATTAGGAACAAAATGGCGGCCACGCAAAGTTAAAATAAAAAAAACAGCCTATAATTTTCGGACAAAAGCAGCTGTAAAAATTTTTTGAGAACATAAAATAAAATCTCGACGACATCCCGAAATTAGTAAATTTATTAAGTTGCTCAGTTATTTTAAAGTAATTTGGTGCAGAAGTTATTGCGCAATCGTGTACAAACTTTTCAAAAACGCTGTTTCGAGTAAAACGACTTTAAAGTTTTTGAATAATTTTTTTCGGTACTTTTAGTTATTTAATTATTGATATTTTTTTTTATTCGTTAGAGAAACTTATAAGAACAAAATGTAGGACAAAAAAATTAAAATCGGTCAAGTAGTTTTATAGTAATCTTAATTAAAAAGTGTAATAACATAGTTTTTTAAATAAGAATAAAAATTTTTTTTTCGTAAAAATTTTAACAAAACATTTTTTTTTTGTATTCTTACAAATTATCAGTGATTTTGGAGCCATAAATTTATCGTTTTTGTTTTCATACTAAACCTGTTGCTGTTTTTCCCCTGCTGCTGGGACGATATGCTATTAGCGACTCTATTTCGCTCTCTAAATTTTTTATAAAGTTAAGGGATATGAGATTCTCTTAGACGGCCTTACTGTGGATCAAATCTTATCTTCAATATAGGCAGCTCCAGGTTATTTCCAAATCCTCTCGCTCTCACGTACTTGGCACAAATCTTGGCGTCCCTCAAGGGTCAGTGCTTAGCCAGTTGCTCTTCTGCCTTTACATCAATGATCTAAAAACACATCTCCCTATGGGACTCTTTCGCTTGCTCTACGCTGATAACTTTCAAATATATATACAAGCTCTTCCTGAAGATGTAAATGCAGCAACTCTCATACTAATTGCTGATAAGGTATCATTTTGGGCTAATAGCGTTTCACTACGCTTAAATAACAAAAAGACTATGGCTATTTATTTCAGTACCCCGACTTTTGTTGAACGCCTTAATGCCTTGGATCTTGAAATTGATCTAGGTAAAGACACAAAAATTCTCTGACAAAAGCTTAGGTGTAATAGTAAACTGTCGTGGCATTTTCAAATAAAATCCATTAAAAACAAAGTAAAAAGGATTTTATACTCTCTCCGATTCGGAAGACATTGCACCACTAAGGACTTATGCATGAAACTTGTACAGGCACTTATTACTCCACATCTGGATTACTGTAATACAGTTTATCTAGATGTGTGCATGACACTGAAATTTAGAGTACAAGGCTTAAGTAATTCTGGCATAAGGTATATATTTGGTGTTAGAAGGGATGAGCATATTACCCCGTACCGGAAAAAACTCAACTGGCTCTGTGTTGAATCGCGCAGACTAGATTTTACTGGCATAATTATCTATAAAATTTTACGTTTACAACAGCCTCCTTATTTAACAAATGTCTTTATTAAACATCTGCCTAAACATAATGCCAGGATTGCTTCACGTATAAATAAAGAACTATCTCTACCTGCAATGAAGGATTGTGGATCTACATCCTTCCAGTTGCAGGGGGCACTCTTTTGGAACTCTATACCTTCTAACATCAGACTTTTGTCCAGCTTAAATTCTTTTAAAGCTACCCTTCGTAAACACCTGTTCATGTTAGACCCATAACAATGACATTATATGCATTATCTTCTAACACACTTCACCGTAACTATATATTACATGCAAATACCAGTACCACTATTATTTAAATTTAAGGATATATTTACAAATATTTTAATTACACTTATATTACATATTAATTTAATAAAAGACTTAATGATTTATTTATAAATAATTTGTTATATATTTTGTTACTTAATTTAATATATTTACTTTATATTTACTCTACATATGTAAAAGACTGCTATAAACTGTGTATATACAATATTGTTATTTTAACAAACACAGAACTATTCTATTCTATTCTATTCTATTCTATTTTTCACCATTTTGGCACGGATAAATTCGGCGTCATAAACAATCGAGACAATCAATTTTTTAAAAATTATTATGTTCAAAAATTAATCCAAAGTATTTGGAGGGGAAGTAAAATGATTATTTACGTAGACCAAATTTAATAAAAGAACAAAAAGAATTTATATTTATTTATAAGAAATTATTTACAAAATAAAGTTGAGCACCACCGGTTATCAGAACCGGAAATTATATCCAAATAAATCTAAAAAGGTTGATTTTACACCAAAACAGTTAAGGATCTAAATATTATAAATTAAAGAGATAATTTTGGGTCGCTACTTCCGTATAACAATTAATAATAATTATTTTAACCTAAAATTTCAGAATACGAATACAAACTTAAAATACCTAAAATCTACACCGTAAGAGCACATTTGCACGCGTTATCTAGAAGATGGTTTCACCTTACTTCCTGATGTCGACCTAGGCTAATGCTGCTTATTGATGTAGTTTAATCCCAATTAAAATTGCTTCTTGATGTATTTTTATCAAAATTAAAAATTATTAAAAATATTTAATTAATAATTTCAAAACACGTGAAACAATATGCCAGAGTCAAGCGTCTGCGTGCTTGGACACTGAATTGAAATAGATCAAATTATTGATTTATTATATTGGTAAATAACTTAATTATTATTATCACCGATTTATTATTCACAAAATTAAATCACATAATTAACAACAATTAATTAGACCAAAATACGATAAAAATATTCACAAATAAGAGAGAGCTCTCGAAAAAGCGTGTTTTGCGGCTCGCAGACGAGCACACACTGATCTGGTTCGATTTCGGTTCCTCCCTTACGGAAATCCGAAATCGCAAACGTTCCGAAGGAATAAACGTGATAATTGCTCAAAAGAGCGCTTAAAAATCTAAAATTTAAAAATTAATTTTATTTTAAATTTTTATTAATGTGACAGAAATCCTTCCTGTCACAACTCAGAGGGGAGGATTTAAATATAAATTTTTATTACAGACCCTGTGAAATATGGCCTTAATTTATGGCGATGGTTGGATTTATGGCCATAAATCATGGTCATAGTATGGCCATCAGGTTGACGTTTAACCATAATTTACAAACATTTTTTTTTGTTTTCATTGTACAAAAACATCATTTATACCCTCCAAGGTCTGAAGCTAGTATGTAGAAGCCATGCCTTCTTCCTAAAGGCCAGAAAAATACGAAAACCGAGGCTCATGAGAAAAGAAGTTAAAACTGTGAATTTAAAGAGAACCCGGAATATTAGGGGAAAATCTGCACCAGAATGTTATCTAAAAAAAAAGAATAAGGTCCCCGTTGAAATTTATCCCCCAGCTGTCATGAATGGGGCGCGGGGGGGGGGGGTGTGTTTTTTTTTTATTTACAAAAAAATCCATATCTCCGGTTTCTTAGTTTCAAAATAGGTCTGAAAAGTCTTAAAAAACTCGTCTTTGATAGCTTTTTTACGTGCGAAAGTCAATAATCAATTTTTCCCACTTAAAGGCAACCTTAAATTTATAAATACTGAGAATTAAAATTAAAAATTTAATTTTAAAGCTCCATTATTTTGTTGTAACAAAAATTACCTCTCTGGAAAATTTATATGTTTTTGCCTAAGACCTTTAAAACGAGCCAATCGGGACAAATTCGAGCCGCAGCAACCGTTAAAATTTCAAAAACAACAAAAATTTTTGCGTTTTTTATATGTAAATGAAGTTTTCGACGTTGTTACAATGATTTTTTATGTAAATTAGGTTAAAATTGAGTTAAAATAGTTATTATTTAAATAAATTTTTCTTTTACTCCAGTCAAATCGCAGAGGGGGGGTGTATTTTCACTTGCCAACATGAGATTTTCTCTACTATATGTTTTTTGGGTCGCTGATCTCGAAAACCGGGGTCTTTTCCGGGAGATATTTTCGGAAACCCTTAAATTTGCAAAAACTACCCCCAAAAAAGGGCTTTTTTGATATATTAGCAAACTGAGTTTCTAGATTTAGCCAATAATTGATCTAGAAGGATTTTTTGGGTCACTGATCAAGAATTTTGGGGAATTTTTCATGAATAATTAATATTACACCCTTAAATTAGCTAAAACAACCCCTAATAGGGATGCATTTGCAATTTTTGCACTTTGAGCGACCAAACTAGGTCCTTAAGGGTTTTTTGTCCTTTTAGTCCGTTCATTCATTAATGTCCATTCACCCCATACCTCCCTAAGCAGACAAATTCAACCCATTTTTTTGCCTTTATTTTTTTTTTTTTGGAACTATGATATGAAAAACTCTAAAAATTGGCCAAAATGGTTCCATTGAAAATATTTTCTTTTTTTTTAGAATGCCTATGACAACTTTAAACCACCAAAAGCAAATCTTAAAAATTCAGAAATCAATTTGAAATAATAGAAAGGGGGCTGCACAAAATTTTATTCTATAACATTTTTTATATCACAAAAATACATTATTTAATAAAATTTTTAGATCTGTAGACACCGTGCGACACAATAAAAGCTTCTAAAAACCCATTTCTTTAATGTTTTTTTAAAAGTTTTGTTGATGTTATTGCATAGAAATTTCAATGTATTCATGTTGATAACAAAAGTAAATGTATTATTACGAAACCCTATATTACCTTCTGTAAATCTCATATTTTTATAATGTTTATTTTTTTTTCTTTTTGGTTTTTTTATAATATTTTATATAATATCCCACTTATAAAACTTTCTCAGTTCAATGAATTATATTTTTCATCATCTAAATTAATTATATATATTTTTCTCAATAACTTTTGGTTTTTAAAATATTATTAATCTGTAAACAATAAGGTTCAGGGGTAAAAATAATTTAGTGGAAAATTAGAAAATATAGATTTACTTTAATTGAAAAATACATTTAATTTTATTATGTAGCATGAATAGCATCAACGAAATTTAAAATTAAATAATGAATTTTATGAAATTTTGATTGCGTCACACGAAGTTTGCAGAACTAAAAAATTTAAAATATTGTATTTTATGAAATATTTCCCCGTTTTTATTATTTAAAATTAATTTTTTAATTTTTTAGATTTTGCTTTTGCTAATCTAAAGTGGTAATTGGGATTCCGAAAAAATTCAGTCAAAAAATATGTTCAATGGAACCATTTTGGCCAATTTTAAAATTTTATCATAATATAATTCCAGGATAAAAAATACAGGCAAAAAAATGGGTTTTTGGCTGCTTTGTGGAAGAGGTGGGGTGAATTGGCAAACGGACCAAACAATGACCAAATTTTTTTTCCAAAAAAATAGTTAGTTTGGAAATTCGATGACAGGGGCATTTCACTTATCTCATCTCGACATGCTCTTTAATTTTTAAAAGAAATAAGAGCAATTTTAAAAATTTTTTCCATTAACCGGATAAGATTTAAATATATTGTATTTTACTCGTATTTCATGAAATTTGAACATAACCTAAAATTTAAACCATTAAACAATCTAAACTCGTCATAAAACGCCATAAACAACGCGAAAAATTTGGTATTTTTGAAATTTTAACGATATCCGTGGCTTGAATTTGCCCTAATTGACTAGTTTTGAAGGTTTTTAATAGGCGTAAACAAATAAATATTCCAGAGAGAAAAATGCACCAGAGATATGAGTTTTTTTTTAATGAGAAAAAAACACGTTTTTACCCCCACCTCTTTCCCATTAGGGCAGCTGGGGACAAAATTCTATATTGTTTTTTTTCAATTGGGAAATTGTTTTTTTATATATAAACAATCTTTAAAAGGTTTTTTAAATAACATTTTGGTGCAAATTTTCCCTGAATATTCCGGGGTTTCTTTATATATATGTAATAAATAAAATTTTTAATGAATATTTTTATTTTAAATTCACAATTTTAACTTCTTTACTAATAAACCTTGGTTTTCGTATTTTCTCTGAATTTAAATTAATTATTTATATTAATTTATGTTAATAAAATTAAAAAAAAAAATAAAATAAAAATATACATGGGAAGATTTAAATGATGTGAGGGCGATTTGTATGGTCGGGTCTGCAAAACTGCCCTAAAGTGTTTTTTTCTGAAAGTACTACCAAAAATAAGTCACCAGCTCAATTTTTAGCCTCCAGAGAAAAATCCAGAGTGTGTTTGTGTGTGTGTGTGTGTGTGTAAGTATGCAACCAGTGATATTTCACAAAAAAATTTCGGTTGCCGCAAATTAATTATTTCGGAATTTGTAAAAAAATAATGCAAAATTAATATTTATTAGATTTAGAAATATCTTCCGATATTATTAGTATTTCAAAATCTTGAAATAATAATGAATTGTTATTAATTATATTAAATTGAATTTTTATTGAGTAGATAATATTGGGAAATATTTTCAAATTATTTCAGAATCTTAAAAAAATAGAGCAGTATTCTAGTGTGTGTCATTATAATTCCTATTTTTTTTTCAAAAATTTTTTTATCAAAAAATTTCAAACTACTTTTATTTTTTTTAAATTTGGATGTAATACCTCATTGATTTCCACGAAAGTATATCGTACTTATATTTTAAAGTACGATTTTTACTTGGTATCTCGAATCTGATAACTAATTTTTTGAGAATTTTTTTTACATAAAAAAATTAAAAAAACACTCTAAATTTTTTTCTTTTTGGACGTAGCACTTAATTTATTTCTATGAAATTACAAATATGTAAAATTAACGTTTTTACTAGGTATCA
The DNA here is from genome assembly GCA_022575985.1 of Anagrus nilaparvatae. NCBI lineage: Eukaryota > Metazoa > Arthropoda > Insecta > Hymenoptera > Mymaridae > Anagrus > Anagrus nilaparvatae. The sequence continues at coordinate 13,400,631 of JAKSXM010000002.1, read as the reverse complement.
TTTATATTCCTCAATTTAAACAAATCAAAATTTTTTTCTTTACTCCTATAGCTGGTGTAATTATGTCTTCAAGATATAACTACACCAGCTACACCAAAAACTGTCTAGCAGACATAATTATCATAAAAGAAGATTATGTACTAGTATAGAAAAATCGAGTCTCGAAAAATCTTCTTTTTTTTATGTAAAAAACCTAATTTTTTCCATGAGATGTTAAACTAACAGTATCAAGGATAAGATCATTCAAAGATCATTCTTAGTTTTGCTTATGACCTTATACTTTCTTATAGGTAAACTAGACCATTAAGAACATTTTGTTATTGCTAATGAGGAACCATAGTGCTAATTACTTGGCAGCGTATTTTGAAAGTACACATGGTTTTACAGGTCTCTCGATTCTTAAAAAAATTTACTTCTTATGAAGATAAAATCTTGATTAAAATTAATAATTTTTACTTTTTTTATCGCTAATACTCATTGAGACATGTGACGTTAAATAAATAAATAATTAGTAACAATAATAATTTTAGGGTGCTCTGTTCCCTAATTTTTAAATGTTTCATGTGTAATTCAATAAATATTATTAGGTTCCCGACGAATTTCGGTAGATCTCTTTAGATCTCCGGAGATCACTTTTGGAGATCAATAAATTTTTTATTTGTCCAATTTTAAAATTATTTACATTTATTGGTTTTAAATACAGCTATTTATTCATAAACTTTTCAAAATTTCAGATAATAAAAAATACAGCAAATTTATGTTTTTTTAAACAAGTCCTTAAAATTTATTATTGAAAATAATAATTATAATTTAATTATTTAGATAAAACGTATAGTACACAAAAAATGAGACCTACATTGAACGTAGGCGAAATTTTTCGCATACTTTTAAAATAATTTTTTTTTTTAGACACAATTTTAGAATGCTATATATACACTGAAAAAAAAAATTCCGGTTGCCGCAAATTAAATATTTCGGAATTTGTAAAAAAATAATGCTAAATTAAAATTTATTAGATTTAAAAATATCTTCCGATATTATTAGTATTTCAAAATCTTGAAATAATAATAGATTGTTATTAATTATATTAAATAGAATTTTTATTGAGTAGATAATATTGGGAAATATTTTCAAATTATTTCAGAATCTTAAAAAAATAGAGCAGTATTTTAGAAGCCCTATGCGTTAAATTTGTGAAAAGAACGTTATCTTTTTACATTTTTAAGCTGTTTTGATTGTTTTGTACATGCAAACTAAAGAATGGTTAAAAATACTATTCTATATAGTTATACGTGTGATTTGATATAAAAAAACCAAGTAACTGAAAAATTGAATAGGGATATTATTCTAATTTCTGAAGAAATTAACATCATTAAAAAAACAATTGAATTTTTAATGACCTTTTTTCGAGTAAATAATGATATCAAATAAATTTACAAATTCATCACCCCCACTTTTCATATGCGGATGCTAATTGTCATCTCTTTTTTTATTAAAGCATACAAAGCGGTGATATTTGATAAATTTTTAAACTTATTTAAAAATTTAAATTTTCGCGGATTTTAATGTCGGTACAGAAGGTACCTAGCGTTTCGATCAACACTAACACATAGATCTCATCAGTATGGCTGTGTGTGTTAGTGCATGTGCCACAGATGCTGATGTAAACACGTCCTTATTTTTCTTATATAGTTAACAAATGGCGATTTTAGCACTTGTGAGGATGACTCACATTGCTTCAGCCATCTGTTTCGTATATAGGAAATGATATTTTTTTTATATATATATATATAATTAAATGAGTTGATGTTATAACTCAGAGCGTTATTAGGTCCAAGCTCCATATGAAAAAATATCACCGCTTTGTATGCTTTAATAAAAAAAGAGATGACAATTAGCATCCGCATATGAAAAGTGGGGGTGATGAATTTGTAAATTTATTTGATATCATTATTTACTCGAAAAAAGGTCATTAAAAATTCAATTGTTTAAAAAATACTGTCGAGTATCAAAAATTATTAACTTTCATATGGAGCTTGGACCTAATAACGCTCTGAGTTATAACATCAACTCATTTAATAAAATATATATATAAAAATATCATTTCATATATACGAAACAGATGGCTGAAGCAATGTGAGTCATCCTCACAAGTGCTAAAATCGCCATTTGTTAACTATATAAGAAAAATAAGGACGTGTTTACATCAGCGTCTGTGGCACATGCACTAACACACACAGCCATACTGATGAGATCTATGTGTTAGTGTTGATCGAAACGCTAGGTACCTTCTGTACCGACATTAAAATCCGCGAAAATTTAAATTTTTAAATAAGTTTAAAAATTTATCAAATATCACCGCTTTGTATGCTTTAATAAAAAAAGAGATGACAATTAGCATCCGCATATGAAAAGTGGGGGTGATGAATTTGTAAATTTATTTGATATCATTATTTACTCGAAAAAAGGTCATTAAAAATTCAATTGTTTAAAAAATACTGTCGAGTATCAAAAATTATTAACTATCATTAAAAAAAATTATAACTGTGGACCAACTTTGAAGGATAAAAATTAACATATCCAATAAAAAATTCTATCGACCTATATTAAAGCATTAAAAAAGTCTACACAACAGGAGTAGTAAGCGGAAAATTTAAAAAACCGATGAAAAATAAAGATTTTGTATTTAATTTTTCCAAACATGTATCAATAAAAGAGTTTTTAAGGAACATCAATAATTTTAATTTTCTCCACATTATAATTTGAACGTGTAGTAACTAATTTTTTAGAAAAATTTGGAATAGTTTTGTGGGAGCTTACGGAGTGAGTATTAAATGTTAACATAAACTTAAAGAAAATATCAATAACAATATACATATATTATAAAACTTTTAATTGACAGAAATTTCATTATGAAAAGTAATTTAGTTTATTTAAATATTCTATGGTGTAAGTATATCTGTATGTGAAAAAATTGATTTGATTACGAATAATATTATCAAAATAAATATTTTTATTTTTGATATTTTTAATTAATTAAATCAAAACATATTTATTTTAATTAATTTATTGATCCTTTTTTTTATAACTTGTTTTTGTATAATAATTAGACGACTAGTTTCAGGAATAAGTTCCCATCATCAGGTCTGTATTATAATTAAACTAAATTTATTTGAAACATTTGAATACAATATTGTAACTTTAGATTATGTCTGTATAGACTCACAATTATTTAATGACTAAATGAAAAAAAATTTTTTGAATATTTATTTTATATTATGAAGATTTTTAAATTATTCCTAGTTTTATAATGTAATGAAGAATATTTTTAAATTTTTTTGTTTGAAAAATTGTTAAGTATTCACTTTTTTGCAAATATTTGATCTACATAAGTTAGATTTTAAAACATCATAAATTTAAATAAATAAGGAAAATATTATCATCAAATTCGCAAACATCAGTGCATCTGAACAATAAAATTCTTACTATATTGATTTTTCATCGATTTTATGATCCATAACTAATTCTTACTCAATAATTTTGATGTTACTTGCAACGATCCTTTACATTAACTTATATGTTCTCATTGTTTTCTTGATTTTTAGACTCTGAATAACTGTGTTGATAAGCAGGAAATTCGTCAGGGTTATTCAATGGATCAGCAACTTCAAGTTCATTAGCTTGTGAAGCAGCAGATGCACCTTCCTCTACATTTGAATCAGAAGTATTTATTGGTTCATTTACTGGAGCAATGATTTCTACTGGTTCATCTTTATAGGATTCTGATTCTGCTTCACCATTATTATTTTGTTCATCTTGTGTTGAAACTATTTCAGTGATTTCAGGTTTTGTTGCTTCAGCTTCTGTTGGTGCAGATTCTGTTGCTTCAGAAAATCTTAATGGTTCAGCTTCTGTTGGTGCTGCTTCGGTGGGTGCAGGTTCTGTTGCTTTAGATTCATTTAGTGGTTCAGCTTCTGTTGGTGCTGCTCCGGTGGGTACAGATTCTGTTGCTTCAGGTATTTTTTGTGGTTCAGCTTCTATTGATGCTGCTTTGGTGGGTACAGATTCTGTTGCTTCAAGTATTTTTTGTGGTTTGGCTTCTGTTGGTGCTGTTTTGGTAGGTGCAGATTCTGTTGGTGCTGTTTTGGCGGGTACAGATTCTGATGCTTCAGGTATTATTTGTGGCTTGGCTTCTGTTGGTACTGTTTCGATGGGCGCAGGTTCTGTTGGTATTGCTTTGGTGGGTACAGTTTCTGTCGCTTCAGGTATTTTTTGTGGTTCAGCTTCTATTGATGCTGCTTTGGTGGGTACAGATTCTGTTGCTTCAAGTATTTTTTGTGGTTTGGCTTCTGTTGGTGCTGTTTTGGTAGGTGCAGATTCTGTTGGTGCTGTTTTGGCGGGTACAGATTCTGATGCTTCAGGTATTATTTGTGGCTTGGCTTCTGTTGGTACTGTTTCGATGGGCGCAGGTTCTGTTGGTGTTGCTTTGGTGGGTACAGTTTCTGTCGCTTCAGGTATTTTTTTTGGTTTGGCTTCTGTTGGTGCTGTTTCGGTGGGTGCAGATTCTGTTGGTGCTACTTTGGTGGGTAAAGATTCTGTTGCTTCAGGTATTTTTTGTGGTTTGGCTTCTGTTGGTGCTGTTTCGGTGGGTGCAGGTTCTGTTGGTGTTGCTTTGGTGGGTACAGATTCTGTTGCTTCAGGTATTTTTTGTGGTTTGGCTTCTGTTGGTACTGTTTCGATGGGCGCAGGTTCTGTTTGTGTTGCTTTGGTGGGTACAGATTCTGTCGCTTCAGGTATTTTTTGTGGTTTGGCTTCTGTTGGTCCGGTTTCGGTGGGTGCAGATTCTGTTGGTGCTACTTTGGTGGGTACAGATTCTGTTGCTTCAGGTATTTTTTGTGGTTTGGCTTCTGTTGGTGCTGTTTCGATGGGCGCAGGTTCTGTTTGTGTTGCTTTGGTGGGTACAGATTCTGTCGCTTCAGGTATTTTTTGTGGTTTGGCTTCTGTTGGTGCTGTTTCCGTTGGTGCAGATTCTGTTGGTGCTACTTTGGTGGGTACAGATTCTGTTGCTTCAGGTATTTTTTGTGGTTTGGCTTCTGTTGGTACTGTTTCGATTGGCGCAGGTTCTGTTGGTGTTGCTTTGGTGGGTACAGATTCTGTTGCTTCAGGTATTTTTTGTGGCTTGGCTTCTGTTAGTACTGTTTCGGTGGGTGTAGATTCTGTTGGTGCTGCTATGGTGGGTACAGATTTCGTTTCTGCAGGTATTTTTTGTGGTTTGGCTTCTGTTGGTACTGTTTCGATGGGTGCAGGTTCTGTTGGTGTTGCTTTGGTGGGTACAGATTCTGTTACTTGAGGTATTTTTTGTGGTTTGGCTTCTGTTGGTACTGTTTCGATGGGTACAGATTCTGTTGGTTTACTTTGATTTTCAGGAGCTATTGTCGATACTTTTTTAGTAGACGCAGGTTCTGTTACTCCGGAAGGAACATTATCTGATGGTGTTATGATCGAAACCACTTCGGTTTGAGGTTTTGACGGAGGTGCTTCATGTAAGTGTGGACAGCGCTTCTTGCAAAAAGATGAATTTCTCCAAACTCTTGGATATTTGCAAAGATTACAAAATTTGGATGCAGGTTCTGTTGGTTTACTTTGATTTTCAGGACTTATTGTCGATACTTTTTTAGTAGACGCAGATTCTGTTACTCCGGAAGGATCATTATCTGATGGTGTTATGATCGAAACTACTTCGGATTGAGGTTTTGACGGACGTGCTTCATCTAAATGTGGACAGCGTTTCTTGCAAAAAGATGAATCTCTCCAAATTCTTGGATATTTGCAAAGATTACAGAAAAAAGTCAAAGCACTTTTTTCATTGACGCGTATCACCTAAACATACAGTAATATTAAAATTTTTTTTTTTATGTTATGCCATGAAGGCTTTTATTTAACATCATTATTTCATTTTTCTACATAAATATTTTAATGTATTTATGAAATTTTTTTAGTAAGACTTTTAGATGTTGCAGTCTTACCAATTTCCTCTGAATCCCTTACCTGTCAAAGACTTTTTATGGTGGTGCCTTGCCTTCCACCCAGACCCTGTTTTCTTCATAATGTTCTATTTTTCTTTTAAATATTATGATGAAAACAGAATCCTGGCTTCAGAGTGGTGAAGAATTTTAAATCTGTATATATTTACGAAAGTATTTTCATACTACGAATAACGTCTATATACAGTTATAAAATTGCTACTGACACGGAATTAGAACCCACGACATTTATGAAAGTATCTCTACTTACATATAAGTCGCGCGCTTTAATCCATTAGACCACGGCCGAAACCGTATAATAAATTATTAAATAAAATCTAAATAATAAATAAAATCTAAAATTTATACTCGAAAAAAGGTCAAATTATTTTATCAATTCTAAATTATTAAAATATTTTTTCGAAATAATTTTTAATTTTATGTTGTTAGAAAATCTCTAAAATTTAAAATTTAATTTTAATAAACCAAATTACAAAATAAAGTTACAAGTTTTGTTAAATTAATTTCGCTTACTCTGTCTGGAGCCGATTCTACTTGAACACTAAAGGAAGCAAAAATTGCAACGGTTAAGGCAGGAAAAATATAAAGATTCATGGTAGAAGTAATTTTTTTTTAGTAACTCAAATAAAACTTATGTGAAACTACGAATGAGTTGTTTTTTATGAAAAATTACTTCTTTATATATACAATTTTTGGCATCTTGTTTCAGCAAAACTTAACAGTTATCTTATAGAGATAAGTTTGATTATTAAATATTCTATTGAATATTTTAATTTTGAGGTTAATTTGTTTTTAGATTATTCATTACTTGGAAAAATTAGAATTATATTAAAAATTATTTAAATTAAATTATTTAAAAATCTACTGAATATGTAGAAATTATCGTTAGCAAATTAATATTTAGCTTTTTGCTGAAAATTCTAGAATAGTCAATTCTGATAAAATACTTGACTTTTGAACTGCAAGTAGCTTAATTAAGCCCTTTTTACACCAGAAAATTTATCATTTTTTATGATAATTAAGTCTGCTAGTCATTTTAAGTATAGCTGAAAGTAATTGCAACTTTTAACACGATTATTCGTTGTGGTTCGAAAAATTCGTAGCAGAAATACACTGAGAAGTCATTTCCGTAGATTAACAAAAAAAATATAATATTATAAAAAATATAACTAATCTGTCAAAATGGTCTTGCAACCTCTTATCCAAAGCATCATACAATATACTTTTAAATCAAATAACTTTTGAAATTAATTCTAAAGAAATAATAAAATAATAAAACATGCCAATTTTACAGAATTTAAAAACAAATTTTTTTGTGATTCTAAATGAAAATTCTTTACTTGAAATTTCAATAAAATGCTTTAAAATTCAAGCAAATTGCTTGAAAATTCAAAAAAATGCTACCCTCTTTCCTCTCCTTTTTTTGAACATTAATTTGAGCAAAAAAAATTAGGCTTTGCTTGAATTTTAAAGCATTTGGTTGTATTTTCAAGTGACTTGCTTGAATTTTCAATCAGCTTGCTTGATATCTTAAGCAGCTGTATTTATATAGAATTCAAGCAAGGCAGCCTAGCCATGACAGGCTACGATAAGATTTACTCTGCTATGTGTTTTTGGGTCACTACATCCTAATCCGGGTTCAAAAAGATCCATAAACGTGGGTGACATCCTAAAATTAACAAAAACTACCATTTTTTAAAGGTTTTCTTTAATATTTTGTTAATAAAGCTTAAATTATCTAAAAAGTGGCTTTTTTTAAAAAAAATGTAAAAAAGTCATGGGATTTATTTTATGTGTGACAAAATTGGCATGAAGGGTGTAGATATAGGGGGAAAAATCTCCCCCCAAAAATGAACAAAATGGAAAAAACATATAATTCACTTTGTATTTTATAGAATTTTACAACTAAATAATTCATTTGTCCTCACCTTGGAGGAGAGAAAGAGGGTGAAAATTACTTTTTTCACAGCTTTTAACTTATCAAAGTTAATAAATCAATTAAAATGAGAATGAATAGAATGAATTCTGACAGAGTAAAAACATAACTCGTAATTTAATGTAATTATACTTTGTTGTTTTTTGTTTCAATTAAAAACAGTCAACTATGGAAAACTTATCAATCAATTATACTTTACGAATTTCGAATAAGATTTTGGTACACACTGACCTAAGGTATAGAACAGTAAAAATTAAATTTATTTAAAAAAATAAAATCTATTTCAGAGAAAATCAAAGCGTTTTAAATTTTCCCTTATATTATATTTATCCAGCAAAGTTGTTTTAAACTCAATTGAAGTTATTTAGGCAATTTGAATAAAATGTTTTACGCTTAATTGAATTTTTATAAAAGGTAATATTTGTCTAATTATTTTATTTTTAATCGGCAATGTTTACAAGTTCATTAATATTTACTTTAATATTTTTTTTATAACGTTTAATTTACAATAGCAATCAAATATTACAAAAGTCAATAAATTTATTTTAAAATAATTGTGCATAGTTCATAAAAAATGCAATATAATCTAATGTAATTAAATGCTAAAAATTAAAAATAATGTGCTCTTAAAGAGGCCAATTATAAAACATATTTTATTTAATCATTGAAGTGTAAAATTTATTTAATTTAATTTCTGACAACATTTTTTAAAAAATTTAATTACTTCTGTTCCAAGGATAATTTTAGTAATTAAAAACCATCATTGATATTTATATAAATTCAAGGATTCAGTCCATTAAAAATAGATATTTTAGCAAAATATTTTTATCAGTTTTTCGTTTTATTTCAGGGTAAAAAAATGATGTCAGGAATTTTATTCTTAAAATAACTTTTTTTAAAAAATTGAATCTACAGTTCTTAGAAAAATTAAAAATTTTTTTTTTGCGAAATAAAATTTTTGCATATTTTCAACTGGGAATTTATAAATCTTTTGAAAATCAAGTGAAAATATTTAAGCTAATAGATCTTAGTTTGAAACCTTAAGCAAATAATTTTTTTTTTTTATTTTATTCAAAGCTTACATAATAAACAGAATCTGTTATTGAACGTTGCTTCAAAATTGAGAATATTGCAGCTATTTCACCCAGTATAATACTTTTATTTAAGTTTTTGCTTAACTGAAGTTTGAAATTACTTAAACATAATTGAACGCAAATCAAAAATAAGCCGAGATATTAAAATTTTTTTGAGATTTATATTTTGTTATGGAGATTCAAAAAATATTATTATTATGCCTAGGCACCTTTTCCGCTAAAAATTAGATAACTGAACCAACAATAGAAAAAAATTTTTATCTCGGTGAAATAAAAATAAAGAAAAAAATCAAAATTAAATTAAAATTATAATAATTTGTTAAAATCTGCAGTAGAAAAAAATATTTTTTAGAACTTTTCTGAAAATCTGAAACAATTTAGAATGGACAGCAGTCTATTTTCATAAAATAATGAACTAAAAAAGTATTTTACATATATCAGCATATAAGATATTTAAGATTACTTTAGTTATTAGCAATAATCTGGCCAAATTTTTACACAGTAATGAAAATATGTACTTAGAAAATGGTGTTTTAAGCAACCCCAGTAACTCCTAATACATTTTCTTTATAAATTAAATAAGTTTTAAGTTTTTGTTTATTATTCTAAGTTATATTAAATTAGATAATTTTTACATATATAATTATTTAATCATTGTTTTCTTAATTTACAAAATTTTTAATTTAGTTTCATACTTCTAAGTAGGGTGACTTCATGGTTAAATAGTGAATTAAAAAAAAGCTGTATTTAATAATTTTCAATTTTTATTAGTAACTGAATATAATTATAGAATAATTATTATTCATAAGATAAAATATATCTAAATTAAATTTATTACATTTTAAAATATAACTTATATGTAAATTAAATATTAGTAAAATAAAAATTTTTTTACATATAAGTATCATTTATAATCTTATCATTTTTGGTTCCTCATAGAGGAACCATTGTGATCGGCCAAAATTTTTTTTCTGATATTAATGTAAAAAAGTTCTGTATGTATGTGTGTGTGTGTGTATGTATATATGTATGTATACGTATGTACGTATGCCTGTAACCGAAGATATTTCACTACCAGTATGACATTAAAACCTAATTTTGTTTTCAAAATTTTTTTTACCAAAAAGTCTCGATATTCTTTTTTTTTTTTTAATTTGGATGTACCCTGTGAAAAATTTTGACCACAAAATGGCCATGTAATTTATGGTGATGGGCCATAAACTGGACATAAATTATGGTCATGTTATGGCCATAATGTTGACGTTTGACCATAATTTAAAAAAAAAAATTTTTTTGTTTTTATTGTACAAAATAATTATTTATTCCCCTCCAAGGCCCATGGTAAGTATAAAAAGGCCACAACTTCTTCCTAAAGTCCAAAAACAAATACGAAAATGAGGTTTATAATTCCGCGAGAGGGCCTGAGAGTGAGAACGGTCTTTTATTAAGCTCCGTATTTTTATTAAATTTATAAATTAAATAATTAAGTATTTTACAAAAAAATTAGTGATTAGTGGCCCTTTCAATTCCATTTATAATTTTTCTATATAAATTCGTATACAAGTTGTGTGTTAACATCATAAAAATGCCAAAGAATAAAAATAGTCCAAGCGTAATTTGTATCAATAAAAGCGGGAAAGATCTCTCCACACGCGTTGAATTAACAAGTGATGATGTAAAGTATATATTAAGCCTTAAAACAGGATTCATAGAATGTCAAAAACAAGTATTAGAGTCCTTTACAGTTTTTGGCAGAGAAATAGATAATTTGAGTAAATCTCTTGATTCCACAAAAAAGGAGTTACAAGAGCAAAAAAATGAAGTTCAGAAATTAAAAGAAACAGTTAATAAATTAATTAATCATAACAACAATCCATCATCATCATCAACATCAATAAGTGAACTTCAGCAACGTGTCGATAGGTTAGAAAGTCAAAATTTATCAACAGAAATTATCCTGATTGATAAAATGATAACTGAAATAAGCAATCGAATTCATAAAACTAGCAATTTGCTAATACACGGGGTTCCAGAAAAAGAAACTAAAAATAATAACTTCAATCAATTGGTGAAAGTGATCAAATCTATTGATAAGACCTTTGACAAAAAAAGTGTAACCCTAGAGAGAATAGGCTTACAAAAACATAACAAGGTTCGTCCTATAAAAATTCATTTTAAAAATAAGAAAAGTATTCCTCAAATTTTAAGGCACAAAAATTTGTTTCCTAAGGAATATGTCGTTACTCAAGATAGGACAAAGAAACAAAGGGAAGAATATAAAAAACTGGTGAAAAGTGTAAAAGAACTTAATAATTTGAATTCAAGTGAGAAAAGATCAGTTAAATATGTTAATGGGATACCCCAAATTTTTCCCGATATGGTCAATAGACCTGTTAAGTACGTTGGTTCTGCAGGGGATGAAAATTCCACGAGTGGCACGAAATATTTCAGTGATACATCTGAAACATCTCCAATGTGCGGTGAACAATTGTGTAAATGATAAAAACTATTTATTATCCATAAAGAACATTTAATGTAAAAAATGAAATTAAAAAATGAAAAATAAGTTATTTAATTGTGATAATACTTTAAATTTAAATTTATTTTTAAAAACCTGTTTGAAGAGAGATATTATCAAAATTTTGTAAATATTGTGATTTTAAAATTTGTTTTTATTTGTTTAAATTAGAATATTAGTAAAATCTATAAATTTAATATTTTAAAATAATTAAATTATTATATCAAATTTTGACCAGTCATCCTCTTTTTAAAGTTTATAAATACTAATTTTGTGATGACCTTGACTATATGTATTGTAAAAAGGGCTCTATAGCCCGTGTATCTTATGTATAAATAATGAAATAAATAAAGAAATAATTAAAGAAGTAAAAATTAAAAAAATTATTAAATTAATTTTTCTTTTCTTTTTTTTTTATTTTTTTTTTTTATTTTTTATTTTATTAACATAAATTAACAATAATAAATATAATAATTAATTGTTTATAGATTATTATGAACTATATATTATATAGTTATTTAATATATGGATAGATTTAAATGAAGCGTGTATGAACTCTATGGTCGGGACTTCAAAATTACCCCAACATATTTTTTTCTGAAAGTAATACCAAAAATAAGTGACCAATCCAATTTTTAGCCTCCCAGAGCAAAATCTCGATTTTTGGTAGCCTATTTTGTGTTTTGGACTTTTATAAAAAAAGTAAATAAAAATTAGGGATAATTTTTCTTATTTTTTCTGTTAAAAACTATCATTAACATGAAAAATTTTTTCCTCTTAAGTTTGGATAGGAAATTTCCCTTTCTATCCGATTCTGGAGTCAAAAAATTTTTGCAGCGCATACGCGAGATAGGCTATTTTTTTTTCAAAAGTCGGTTTAGGCTTAAATTTTTCTTTGAACTTTATATTTTTTATCGAAAAAAAATTTTCAATGGTAAATTGCTTTTAGAGAGCTCTAGATAAAAAAATAGCAAATTCAAAAAGCTCATTTTGTAGAAATTTCGAATTTTCCGCCAAGTCACTTGACCAACTAAAACTGTGACCAAAAATTTGGATTCCGCGAGAAATTTTACCTAAGAATATATCTTTTCTTGTTTTTAAGAGCGTTTATGTTAACGCAGCGAAATTTTAAATGGAAAGATTAAAATAATTTTTTTAAGGAATTTTTTTATTTTTTAAATTACATTATATCAAAATTAATCAGAAAATTCTTTATTCTTTTGCTGTTTTAATATAAAACCTCTTAAATACATGAAAAGATATATGGGTAAATTTAAATGAAACGTAGACGATTTGTATGGTCGGGTCTTTAAAACTGCCCCAAAGTGTTGTTTTCCGAAAGTACTACCAAAAATAAGTCACCAGCCCAATTTTTAGCCTCCCAGAGCGAAATCTCGATTTTTGGCAGCCATTTTTGTGTTTTGGAGTTTTACCTAAAAAGTAAGAAAAATGAGGGATAATTTTTCTTATTTTTTCTGTTAAAAACTATCATTAACATTAAAAATTTTTTCCTCTAAGGTCCAGATAGAAAATTTTCCGATTTCGGGGTCAAAGTAGCGAAATTTTAAATTGAAAGATTAAAATAAATATCTCATTTTTATTATTAAAATAAACATCTAATTTTTTTATTTTTTAAACTATACTAAATTATTCAAATTTAATCAGAGCATTCTTTATTATTTAGCTGTTTGAACATAAAAGCTCTTAAAACAAAAAAACATATATCCTTATGTAAAATTTCCCGCGAAATCCAAATTTTTTTCAGATTTTTAATTGGTCACGTGACTTGGCGGAAAATTCGAAATTTGTAAAAAATGAGCTTTTGGAAGCTGCTATTTTTTGATCTAGAGCTCTCAAAAAGCAATGCCCCATCGAAATTTTTTTTCGACAAAAAATATAAAATTCAAGGAAAAATTTAAGCTTGGTTAGAAAATTTTTAACCAATAGGCATTTGAAAAACCGAATTTTGAAAAAAAAACAGCCTTAGCAATTTAAAACAATCTTAGCGATTTATCGAGCATGTGCTGCTCAAAAAAATTTTTTGACCTCGGAATCGGATAGCCAGGGATATTTCCTATCCGGAACTAAGAAGAAAAAATTTTTCATATCAATGAGAGTTTTTAACAGACAGAATAAGAAAAATCATCCCTCATTTTTCTTACTTTTTTTATAAAAGTCGAAAACACAAAATAGGCTGCCAAAAATCGATATTTTGCTCTGGGAGGCTAAAAATTGGGTTCGTGACTTATTTTTGGTAGTACTTTCAGAAAAAAATACCTTGGGGTAATTTTGAAGACCCGGCCATGCAGTTCATACACGCTTCATTTAAATCTACCCATACATTAAATTATTATAACTATATAATATATAGTTCATAATAATCTATAATATACAATTAATTATTATATATATTATTGTTAATTTATATTAATAAAATGAAAAAAAAAAAAAAAAAAATAGACCTGATGTGGAGCCCCGTTTCTTAGACAAATTTTATCCTTGATAGGTCGATGGAATTTTCCAACGGGTATTTATGTTTTTTGGGTCGCTGAACCCAAGTATGATATCAGTTTTTACCGAAATTGGTCCAGTTGCCCGCAATAGGCAACTTTTGGTTAATTTTCGAAGATTTTTTTATTTTCGCAAGGGTTACTTATGTTTTTCGGGTCGCTGAACACGAATATGATATCGGTTTTTACCGAAAATGGTTCAGTTGCCCAAAATAGGAATTTTGAGGTTTTTATTTTGCGGGTTTTTTAACATTTTCGTTAATTATATTAACACATTCGACCAAATTTGGTAAAAACAAATATCTTTTTCATGTTCATATTAGATAAAAAACATAAATAATACTAAAAAATGTTTAGAAAATCTAAAAAAAATAGCCTAAAATTACGTATTGAGGGTACATGAATTATTTTTAGTAAAAACTGATATTATATTCGTGTTCAGCGACCCAAAAAACATAAGCAGTTGATGAAAATGTTAAAAACCCAGCAAAGTATAACCTCAAAATTTCTATTGCGGGCAACTGAACCAATTTCGATAAAAACCGATATAATATTCGTGTTCAACAACCCGAAAAACATAAGTAACCCTCGCGTAAATAAAAAAATCCCCGAAAATTAACCAATAGTTGCCTATTGCGGGCAACTGGACCATTTTCGGTAAAACCCGATATCATATTCGTGTTCAGCGACCCGAAAAACATAAGCAATGGACGAAAATTTTAAAAAACCCGCAAAAAAAAAACTCAAAATTCCTATTGTGGGAAACTGAACCATATTCTGTGAAAACCGATATAATATTCATGTTCAGCAACCCGAAAAACATAAGTAACCCTCGCGTAAATAAAAAAATCCCCGAAAATTGACCTAAAGTTGCTTATTGTGGGCAACTGTACCATTTTCGGTAAAAACCGATATCATATTCGTGTTCAGCGACCCGAAAAACATAAGTAACCCTTACGAAAATAAGAAAATCTCCGAAAATTAACCGAAAGTTGCCTATTGCGGGCAATTGGACCATTTTCGGTAAAAACTGATACCATATTCGGGTTCAGCGACCCAAAAAACATAAATACCCGTTGGAAAATTCCATTGACCTATCAAGGATAAAATTTGTCTACGAAACGGGGTCCACGTCAGGTCTAAAAATTAATTTAATAATTTTTAAAATTTTTACTGTTTTAATTATAAACCTCGTTTTTATGATTTTATGGACTTTAGGAAGAAAGTGTGGCATTTTTACACTTGCTTCGGGCCTTGGAGGGGTATAAATGATGGTTTTATACAATAAAAACAAAAAAAACTTTTTTTTAAAATTATGGTCAGACGTCAACCTTATGGCCATAATATGATCATAATTTATGGTCATAAACCCAACCATCACCATAAAATGGACATAATTTATGGTGATTTTACAGGGTACCCTGCAAAAAATTTTGACCATAAAATGGACATAATTTATGGTGATGGGCCATAAATTGGCCATAAATTATGGTCATATTATGGCCATAATGTTGACGTTTGACCATAATTTAAAAAAAAATCTTTTTGTTTTTATTGTACAAAATCATTATTTATACCCCTCCAAAATTAAACAATTTAAAATTGTGAATTTAAAGTAAAAATATTTCTTAAAAATTTTAATTAATATATAAATTTATTATTTTCAATTTTTATTTTTGGTTAAAAATTTCCATAATAAATTTTATAAATTTAATAAACAATTTTCCATAAATCAACATCGCATTAGCAGCATAGAAAAGTCAAGATCTACTGAATTATTTTTTTCAAATACTGCTGTTGGGATTGATAGTATTGACAATGGTATATTTTAAAAATATTTAAAGTTTTTGTTATTTATTGTAGTATTTACAAGGGGAGTGTAAACTTTTGGGGAAGCCAATTTGTTTCTAAATTTTAAGATTGTGATTGTGCAATTAAATGGCCATATTCGGCCAAAAATGACCAATTCTTAAATTTCTGCCAAAATTCTAATTTTTAACTAAAACGAGTTTTACAAGTACCTAGTTATCAAAAATTCTTTACTCGTTCTTTTTGCTTCAGCTGTCGAGATATGGCTCTGTGAAGATGGCGTTTAAAATTAGCGTTTATTAAAAAGTCTTAAATCGGGACTCTGACTTTAAATTTTCATATCTCTTAAATAGATTATCGACATACCAATTTAAAATAATTTGGCAATAAATAAGTGAATATAATTCTTGTCCTTCATTTCCCACGTAAAAAGATTAAGCTTAATTTTGGGTAAGGATATGTAGTTCGTAAACCCAAAATTAAGCTTAATCTTTTTACGTGGATTATTACAGCATAACAGCGCAATTTAAAAAATTTTTAGTATTTGGTAAAGAGTAGGTATACCTTAAACTTGATTTTAATAGCACACGAGATTTGCTCAAAAACATGACTAAAAACATGTATATGGCTCATTATCGTTTTTTTTGCAATAATGACGTACAACATGTTTCCGATTAACAGATGCATTGATTTAAAAATTTTTTTTTTTTAAATTTTCAATTTCAATTAGTTTTTGATGGTACACCATAAAAATCAACATAATTTAATGTTTTAACTACTATAAAACATAAAAATATAGCAAAAAAGCCTTTACCGTTCCCTGTCACAAAGGAGATTCCTATACTTTGAGTGTCTGTCACTCACACCTATCGATTAATTTTCAAAAATTTTTGTTTTGGGCTTAATTGCTATATCATAAGGTTCAACTTTTTCCATATAGAAAAAATTTAAACTTAGTTTTACTAATTATTACAAGGGTGAGAAGGTGTGTCACACGATTTTACAAAATTTTTATGAAAAACGTAATTTAATTACATTAAATTTGATTTCTCTTCGTAAAAACATTTTTAAAACCTTTTAACCGCATAAATGACAACTTAAATACATAAACAAAAAATTCTCACACTAAGAGCGCTTAAAATGATTGTTAAATAGGAAAACAAAATGGGTTTAAGTTCAGAAATAACGAAGGGGCAAAAACAAAAGCCTTTACCGTACCCCCCTAGATCTCCTATTAAGAAGCGTTGTAATTAAAATATTAAAAACTTAGCAAGTTTCAATCATAAAAACACTTTACTTTCCAAACGGAAAAGTTTTTTTGTTCATTTGTCTACGAATTATTTTGATTTTTCTATAAAAAAGCCTTTACCGTTCCTGCCTTTACCGTTCCCCATTTTTGTTAAAATTATTAAATATTTTTAAAATTTACCTCCAAAACTCGTTTTTTTAGTAAGAATTCTTTAAAAATATATGATATTGTTCTCTAAAATATATAAAACCTAGAAAAATTCATGTATTAAGGCCGTATGTAACGATTTTGGTTTTTAATGGTTTTAAGCTGTTTTTACCTTATAATTATATGAAAAAACGTAATAAATTGATGTAAAAGGTTCGTTATGGTGATTTTTATGCAACAATGAATAAATATTGGTGAAAAAAGTCTAAAAAGCCTTGTTCGGACTTTAAAAAAGGAATTTTTTATTTTTAGTTTTTGTAAGATATTTTTTAAAAAAAAATGAAAATGAGCCATATATTATACTAAAAACTTTTTTAAATTTTATTTAAAATTAATGATTGATTTACTCTTAATTAAGTTTAAATATTTTTTTATGTACATGGGTAGATTTAAATAAAGTGTGTATGAACTGTATGAGAGAGAGAGAGAGAGAAATTTCCTATCCGAACCTAAGAGGAAAAGATTTTTCATATTAATTATAGTTTTTAACAGATAAAAATTAAGAAAAATTATTTTTTATTTTTCTTACTTTTTTTTGTAAAAGTCCAAAACACAAAAATGGCTGCCAAAAATCAAGATTTCGCTCTGGGAGGCTAAAAATTGGGCTGGTGACTTATTTTTGGTAGTATTTTCAGAAAAAAACACTTTTGGGCAGTTTTGAAGGACGTTTTGAAGACCCGATCATACAAATCGCCCTCACTTCATTTAAATCTACCCATATATTAAATTATTATAACTACGCTGTAAAAAGTACTTCCTTAGATTAACAAAAAAAATAGAATGTTTTCGAAAAATTAGTAAATTTTCAAAAAAATTTGTGAATTGTCGATCAAAATCGTAAATTTACTAAATTTAGTATATGGGCGATTATTTCTCAACCCGGCCACCCCCCTCTGTCCAAAAATGGTGGCAACTTAAAAAGATTTTGATTTTCTCAAATTGACTGGAAAAGGGTCTAGTTTTTTATTCTCATTGGCCTTTTCAACTCTGTGAATCTGCTGTGCCCATTTTAGGCACTGAACGGCGCCAGGTCGACATTTTAAAAACAGAAAAATTGAAATAAAAGTAGATTAACGGTAAGTTTTTTGAAATTTTTTTCTCTTAAAAGTTGTTATTTATTAAAAAAAAGAAAATGAGACCACTTGCATGGTAATTGATTGATTTCTTAAAAAGTTTTGTGGGTGCTATGTAGTTTTTAAAAATGGGTAAAAAACGGCTACTTTGACTGCTGATATCTCTGAATCTACATATCCAAAATAAAAAAGTTTTAGTGCAAAATGTTAGTCTTTTGATACATAATAAGTGTGCCAAATATCAGGGGATTTGATTAAGTAGTTTCCTATTTAGCAATTTTCGGGTATTAATTCTCTTCAAAAAATGGGTCAAAATTTGTTTCAGAATAACCCTTAAAATTGCTAAATCTGAAACTACTCTATCAAATCCTCTGATATTTCGCAGACTTATTATGTATCAAAAGGCTAACATTTTGCACTAAAACTTTTTTATTTTGGATATGTAGATTCAGAGATATCAGCAGTCAAAGTAGCCGTTTTTTACCCATTTTTAAAAACTACA
Source organism: Anagrus nilaparvatae (assembly GCA_022575985.1). Classification (NCBI taxonomy): domain Eukaryota; kingdom Metazoa; phylum Arthropoda; class Insecta; order Hymenoptera; family Mymaridae; genus Anagrus; species Anagrus nilaparvatae. The sequence continues at coordinate 13,381,689 of JAKSXM010000002.1, read as the reverse complement.
TAGCACCCACAAAACTTTTTAAGAAATCAATCAATTACCATGCAAGTGGTCTCATTTTCTTTGTTTTAATAAATAACAACTTTTAAGAGAAAAAAATTTCAAAAAACTTACCGTTAATCTACTTTTATTTCAATTTTTCTGTTTTTAAAACGTCGACCTGGCGCCGTTCAGTGCCTAAAATGGGCACAGCAGATTTACAGAGTTGAAAAGGCCAATGAGAATAAAAAACTAGACCCTTTTCCAGTCAATTTGAGAAAATCAAAATCTTTTTAAGTTGCCACCATTTTTGGACAGAGGGGAGTGGCCGGGTTGAGAAATAATCGCCCATATATTAACGAAAAATTCGAGGATTCTCGATTTTTTTTGTGATTTTACGAAAAAAGTTGTAAATTCACAACTACTTTTGTAATTTTTCGAGAAAAAAAATGTGAATTATCAATTTTTCTTGTGAACTCACAAAAAAGATCGAGAATACTCGAATTTTTTGTTAGTATATACCTTTAAAAATCATCAAGATTCTTAATTAGCGACTCAAAAAACCCTTGGAAACCAATTCTTGGATAAATCCATTGACTCAGAAGGTTATGACATCAAAAATCCCCCCTTTTGGGGGTAGTTTTTGCAAATTTAAGGGTGAAGCGCAATTTTCTTTACCAAATGACCCCGATTTTCGTGTTCAGCGACCCAAAAAACCTACACTAGAGCAAATCTCGTATTCGCAACCGTAAATGCAACCCCCCTCCCCGTATTTTGACTGGTGTAATTCAACGATTTTACAAATTAATGGATTAACCTTAAGAATTTTCGATTTTTTTGTTAATTCTTTAAAATTAATAAAATTATAATTTTTACCGAAATTTTCACAAGACTAAGAATTTTCTAACTTTTCGCAAATAAACAACATTTTTGTACATATATAGATAAAAGTTCTTTTGAATAGAGTAATAAAAATGAATCCACTTGTAAACAGTTATGCAATCTAAGCTAATTTATGTGAAATAAGTCTTTTAAATTATTTTTTAACATATTTTTATCAATTTTTTTATTTTTATAAACAATTAACAACAAGCTTTGCATGTACCAATCTTTATATTATGTTATAAAAAATAATTAATTTATCAATTAAATCTACAAAACTTTTCTAATTATAAATAAAAGAAGAATTTTATAAGTAAAGAAATACGTGCCAAGATTTTAACAAGATTTGATAGCATTTTCCCAAAACCTCAAGTATTAAATTTGAAAACTCAATTATACTTTTACGACATGTATCGACTTTATAATAAATATATAATATGATATAAACTTTAAGGAAATGAAAACGTCACATTTGATTTTTAATACTACACAGTATACGTACTATGTATAAGTGTTTATAAAACATGTATAATTTATTTAAGTTTCTAAAATCAATTTTAATAAAATATTTGCAATTTTTATAACGTACTTTATTGCTTTTTATAATCTTAAAAATCATTTTTATTTTACAGATATCAAATTATTTAAAAATAATTACAGTATTATATTTGGAATCATTATTATTAAAATGGAATTATTTAACTGTGGCATCGTTTAAAAAAAAATTTATTCTGATTTTTTTATTTCAGAAGCTGAAGGTCAAGTTTTGATTATAGATAATCATAGCAATATTTTGCATCATTGGTTCTAAGAAACCAGGTATCCAAGGCCGTAGTAGTTAAGCTTGTTTAAAAGCAAAAAATCGGTACATTTGCGTAATTATAAATATTTTCTAAAATTTACAGTGCAAAATACATGTATATTTTTTGCCTGGGGGGGGGGACAGGCTTCGGAGCACCCGACTTAATTAAAAAGCCCTTAGCGCTCCACCTGTTAAAGTCCCGGTTGGTCCATCCTGGCCCCTTTAAGTAAGGGCGAGTGACCTTATGAAGTTCAGTAGGCTCTGAGGTTTCGATGGTCCAACATCTTCTGTGTTCGTTAGTGAAAACTCGAGGCACCGTACTATATACTACCTACTACCAACTCTACGTCGTTCCTTCAGCGCTGGGCAAGCCCAGATCAGATGTTTAGTGGTTTCTGTCGATTCATCGCAGAATCTGCAGTTCCTAATATCGTTTATGTTCCCCCATCTGTGATGGTTCAATACGGAGTGTCCCGTTATCCAGCCCACCACAGCACGAGTATAGATTCTATTCATATTCAGTAGATTGTCACGCCACTCGTAGATTGGAGAGGTACCCAGGGTCCTTTTGGACTGCCCGGCTCCCCTTGATTCCGTCCGCTCCATTGCGTACTCCCTATGCATCAAGTCAGAGACAGCTGAAACAACTTCACACGAAGGGGTTCCAACGACGGCAGTTGGGACTGCTATCTTAGTTCCTTTCTTGGCTAGAGAGTCAGCTTTCTCGTTGCCTGGTATGCCCGCGTGAGTGGGTACCCAGTAAAGCGTGATTTTATTCCGACTACCGTGAGCGTTTAGCGAAGTTTTACATTCGCGTACCAGCTTCAAAAAAGCTGTTACCGAGTCCAGAGTCCGAATTATGAGCGTTGAGAGTAACCACGCTATCTGAGCATATGCTAATTCTCATTCCCGTTCAATGACTTGAAGAAAATGTCAGGAACATATTGGGGAATAAAATTCCCAGCGGCAAAGATAATCTATAAGGGTTTCTTTGTCCCTACGATTACCTATACCGCTTCAGATTGGTGGTACCTGTGTAACGAGAGCCATAAGAGAAAAATAATTAGTGCACAACGGGGCGCACTAGTAGCTATCAATAGGGCCTACTTTACCACATCAAATGCTGCTCTGAAAGTAATTGCAGGAGCATTACCAGGTGATGTGGAAGTAGTCATGGCGGCTGCGAGATACCAGTATAGGAAAACGAGTAAAGTTAACTTTTACGGGAGGAACTTGGACTCTGATGATATATCCATTAAGGAAGGCCGTAGCATGCTTTATGTAAGCCCTCCAGTTCAGCTTATCGTCCAGTATCATGCCGAGACACTTTACCTCATTGGAAAAGTAGGGCATTTTGTCGTAAAAGATAGGCCACCTGGAGGTATCCAGGCAGAGTTTTCTCGTAAAGAGGATGCATTGGGTTTTATCAGGGTAAGCCGATAGGCTTCCAACGCCGGTACACCATTCATCAATGAGCTGTAAGGCCCGCTGCATCTCGTTTATAAGAACTTCCATGCATGACCCCTGAGTCAGATTTATGATGTCATCCGAATAACCTAACACCTTGATACCTGATTTTTCGAGCAAGGCGAGGAGTTTGTTGACCGAAAAACACCACAGTTTTGGAGATAATACACCCTGCGGGCAGACATGCATTATTAATTTTCCTGAAAACTTTGAGAAACCGTGTTCCGAAACAACGCACCTATGTTTAAGATATTCTCCCAACCACAGTCTTATTGTTCCATTAATTCCATGATCCCTTGCGCCTCAATCGATGGCATGGTGTGTAGTATTGCTAAATGCTCCTACAATATCAATTAGAGTGGCAATTACCGCCCCGTATGTTTCCATACCAGCTTCGATGTAACTAAACTCTCCATGTAGAGCCGTTTTGGTAGATTTTCTCCTTTGATAAGCATGTTGGCTTACTACAAAAGGAAAAGCTACCAGTTCCTCGTTCATTTTCCTGTTGAATACTTTTTCAAGAGTTTACAGGATAAATAATATGAGTGTGCTTGGTCTATAATCCTCCGCTGCGAGTGATCTACTTTTCCGCCTTTCGGAATGAAGACTACTCTGGACATTTTCCAGCTAATTGATTCGTAACCGATTGCCAGGCAAACCCTGAATAGTTTCGTAAGTGGACCCACTAAGTGAGGAAGATCTTTTTGCAGCAGCATGGAATAGATGCCTTCCAGGGGACTTGTAGGGTGCAAAAGATCTTATCGCCCAGGCAACCTTATCTGCACTGCTTGTTTCGTGGGCTGTTTTTCAGTCTGCTCTGTTTGTCCTCCTTCTACTCTCAGGAGCTTCAGTAGTTCGTTCTTGAATAAAGTCGGGAAAGTACGTTGCTATCATGAGCTTGATGTTCTCCATGGAGTTATCGGGGAAGCTTCCATCCGGCCCCTTTATCCAACATGAAGCCTAGGTCCCACCATTGAACAGTACCCTGAGTAGCCTGGCGGTTTCGGGGAAGCCCTTAATTCCTCCACAGAAGCCCCTCCAACTCGACAATCTAGCTTTCCTAATTTCGTTCTTAAATGAGGTTAGGCTCTTAAGATACTCCTCCCTTAAGGAGGGGTTTCTTCGCTTTTTCCACTTATGAGTCCTGATCTTCTTTTTCTGAGCATTAAGGTCCTTATTGAACCAGACCACACCTCTTTTCTGACATTTGAACTTCAAGGGGCAATTGGCCTAATATAAAACCATGACTTCCCTCTCGATAGCTTCCAATGCGCATTCCATTTCCTCAGGAGTTCCATACCTCCTTGGAAATTGTTTGATCGATTCCCCCAGAGAGTTCATGTAACTGTCCCAATCAGTATTTCTAGGATTCTTAGAGTACTCTCGTCCGTGTCGGCTACCCTCCAAAGAAAAATGAATGTATTTGTGATTCGAGAGAGACGAGGAGTCTGAAATCCGCCCATTTTGAATAAGGTCATTCAGGTTTGGCGTACAAACTGTTATGTCAATAAGGGTCTCGCTCTTACTGTTTGAAAAAATAGGTATGGTCCCCCTATTCACAAAATCTTATCTGTTATTTACTAAGAACTCCACGGCCTCTACTGTCGCTAACCTGACTCCCACACAGAACATGGTGTGAGTTTAAATCGCATCCAATAATCAGCCCCGAGCCTCCTAGGTTCTCATCTTTCTTCTGACAGTGCCTTCAGAATGTCCGAAGGCACCACGCACTTTCAGGGAAGATACGAGGACGCCACTATGACTTCCACCCCGTCATCTCTAATAGTAGTTAGATCCTTATTAGTATGTCTAGGTATCAGCTCGGCTTTCAATCACCTGTCTACAATACAGGTTCTTGAGTTAGTGCCGGCTGTCCGGAATACCGTGCCAGCCTCATGCAATCCCTTGATTACGTTATGTAGAATCCAAGGTTCCTGAACAAGGGCTACGCTTATAACAGTCGAGTGAATTGTGAACTTGTTGCTTTACAGTGTTGAAAGTTGATCTGGGTAAAGGGAATCTTTGCGGTAGCCATAGGGCTATGCATATTGATCTCTCTACCCGTAGTCCATAATCATTGAGATTCAGGTCCGCAATTTAAACAGCTTTCCCTCCTCCCTCAGTAGAGTCCAGTTTAGCATCCCTATTTACCGGGTTTCCTCCAATAGTGTCGGTGATCTCCATTTCAAACACCATCTCCACTATTGTGCATGTATAGTATTAAAACTTTTTTGGTTATGAATGGTTAACTGGATCAACAAAAACAAAAAGAATAAATTATCAACGGAATCATACAAAAACAGAAAATAATTTGTAAAATATTAATAATCACGCAATTCTGCGGAATTCCAATTTTAAAATAAGCCTACCTACTAATATCATCTATGCCTGGTATATTCAGCACGTGACCTTTGGCCCCTTAAATAGTTACTTCATATCATTGCTACTCAAACGTAAATACATTGAAAAAAAAATCTGCTTGTAGCAAGCGGAATTTTTTATCTCGTCAAACGGTTGCAAATGACTTAAAATGTAAAGAAAATTTAAAAAAAATGTTTTTCCGCTTACTTGGGATATGTGCATTTCTACGAGAAAATCCTGTTCATGAGCACCAAAAATGAAAAAAAAAAAAATTACGAGGCCGTAACTGTCACCATGATTTTCTGGTAGTGATAACCCTTTAGAATGCAAAAAAAGGCGTGAACACGAAATCGGCGATGGATGCCAAAAAGATTTTGCCACTTTTATGTCAAAAACCGTGTTTTTCGTATCTGAGCTACCCCAAATTTTCAAAATAACTTTTTAGGTAAATAAAATTTTTTAAAAATAAGTAAAAAATCTTATTGTCAGGGAAAAATCACTCCAGAAGAAAAAAAACTTTTCTTTTTCCGATGAAATTTAGCCAAGTTATCGTCAATTTAAGATTTTGCTGAAATTCGTCTTAAAAAAGATTGAAATTTTATTGAAAAAAGCCTGTTTCTGAACTTTAATCATGCATTACTCGCTTGATTTTCATCGTAAAATAATATTTTTTTTTTTTTAGATTGATTAATTTTTCCCTGGCAATTGATTTCTTTAAGAAAAAAATCATTTTTATTGACCAAATTTCAATTTTTAGGTCAAAAACCTTTGAAAACTGTAAGTAGCAAGATTTACTTAACACAGTTTTTGACCTAAAAATTGAAATTCGGTCAATAAAAATGATTTTTTTCTTAAAGAAATGAATTGCCAGGGAAAAATTAATCGATTAAAAAAAAATATATATTATTTTACGATGAAAATCAAGCGAGTAATGCATGATTAAAGTTCAGAAACAGACTTTTTTCAATAAAATTTCAATCTTTTTTAAGACGAATTTCAGCAAAATCTTAAATTGACGATAACTTGGCTAAATTTCATCGGAAAAAGAAAAGTTTTTTTTTCTTCTGGAGTGACTTTTTCCTGACAATAAGATTTTTTACTTATTTTTTAAAAATTTTATTTACCGAAAAAGTTATTTTGAAAATTTGGGGTAGCTCAGATACGAAAAACACGGTTTTTGACATAAAAGTTTTCGGCATCTATCGCCGATTTCGTGTTCACGCTTTTTTTGCATTCTACAGGGTTCAAACTACCAGAAAATCATGGTGGCAGTCACGGCCTCGTAAATTTTTTTTTCTTCATTTTTGGTGCTCATAAAAAGGATTTTCTCGTAGAAATGCACATATGCGTATATCGGTATGATGAGATAAGAGAAATTTCTTGAAAAAAGAAAAGAAAAAATGTATTTTTTTAATTTTCTTTACGTTTCAAGTCATTTGCAATTGTTTGTGAAGAAAAAAAAATTCCGCTAGCCACAAGGGGAATTTTTAATATATGTGGAGGAGACTAAGTGAAAAACATTTTGCTTACATTTCTACATTTTTAAACTCTTGTCGTTTGCATGTATCCTTATGTTTTATGATTCTTTACCTTTTGGGAGTAGTTTTAACAGAATCGCATATTTACACCTAACGTCTAATTAAAATTAAAAAAAAAAACCTAGATAAGTAAATGTAAGCTAGATGTTGAATTACTCCATCTAAATTCTTACGCAGAAATGCTTATGTAAAATTTCATTGCAAGGTTTCGCATCACAACATTTTTAGTTTCATATAGAGAATAATATATACAGAAAAAATTTGTGCACTTTAAAAATGCTGAAAAAAAGCTATTTTGTTTAAAGCGATTTTGTTTTCAGTGAACATTTGTATAAATTGTAAATTGCAGGTCATTTACACAGCTATGATTAGAGTTTTTACCTTCGTGACCATCTTGTTACTTGCAACCTTACAAGTACCAAAAAATTCACAGAATGATCGATGAGAAACTGCTTCGCACCGCTCATCTTGCACCAAAGCTATTCTGCTTATTAGAAATAAGCTAGGGAGGGTCTGAAATAAGCAGACGTCTTTCTGTATTGGTATTTACAAAACTTACTAAGAGACAACTTACATTTATTAAGCAAAACCAAAAATTAATCCATATTCCTGGTGCTTAAATCAAGTTGGAAACTATGTTTCAAAAACTTCCTTTTTACTCAAAAAATTTGAAAATTTACACTGAAAAAAGTGGAACTTCGTTTGCTGTTACCCGAAATTTTCCGTTTCCCGCAAGCGAATTCTCGTTTCATTAAATAGTTTCAAAAACATCAAAGGTTTTTTTTTAAATCTTGAAACTGGGACTCTGACTTTAAATTATCAAATCTGGTTAAAAAATAATTAAAAAGCGACGAGCAAGGAATTTTTACAAACACGAAGCTTGTAAAAAATTTCTGGGATCTATAAAAATTAATTTCGTCAAAAATTACAATTTTGGCAGCAATTTAAAAAAATTAAAAAATTTGGTCATTTTGAGCCAAAAGTGAACATTTTGGGCTATAGCGATGACAGAAGTAAAAGATGAAAAAACACTTGCACCAAAAAAATGAGACCAACCAGAAGTATTTTTGTTAATTTTTGCGATTGCAGTGTTTTATTGAAAATTACCAAAAAAAAAAACTATTTTATGGGTCGATATTCCTCAAGTGTATGTAAACCTAATTCTTGGGTCTTCAAATCGGTTCCAAAATATTTTTTCCTCAAAGTACTATCGAAAATTAGTTACCTTCCCAATTTTTAGCCTCCTATGTCTTTTTCTTGATTTTTTACAGCCAAATTACTTTTTTTTGTGCTTTTTATTTTTTTAAATTTTAAGAGCGCCAAAATTACTAAAAATTGTCTCAGACTCTTATTTTATTGCAAAAAAAGTTTTCCTTTTAGGCCTCGATAGGAAATTTCTCTGGCTATTCGATTCCGTGGTTCAAAATTTTATTCGAGCTGCGCATGCGCAAGAAATCGAGTAAATACGTTACAACTTCTAGCATTCATAACTCCCCAGCAGACAAACCAATTTTACTTTTGAAATACCCAAAATTTTTGTCTTCATGTACACTTTTTATGGTAAAATTTTTGTTTTGCCTTTTGGCTCCCTTAAAAATCTAGAGCAAAAAAACTGATTCCAAAATTTTCATTTTTTAAAAATTTCAAATTTCCTGCCAAGTCACGTGACCAATAAAAAATCTAACCAAAAATTCGGATTTTGCGGGAAATTTTATATAAGGATTCCAATTTTTGTGTATTTTCAAAATTTTGTGTCAATTTAACGAATTTTTAAATTTTTAACTAAAATACTTAAAATTTCAAAAAATATGCATTTATCAAAAAACGATGTTTTATTGATTTTTTCACACTTCTAATAATATAAAATTCATTAAAATGAAAAAAAAACTTTTAAAATGACTAAAATTTTGAAATTTAAGATTAATTGACTTATATAGTATCAAAAAAGTTTATATTTCTTGATTTAGTTAAATTTTAAATGATTAAAAGTGTGAAAAAATCAATAAAACAACCTTTTTTTGATAATTGAATTTTTTTTGAAATTTTAAGTATTTTGGGTAAAAATTTAATAATTCGTAAAATTGATACGAAATTTTGAAAATACACAAAAATTGGTATTCTTATGTAAAATTTCCCGCAGAATCCGAATTTTTGGTCAGATTTTTGATTGGTCACGTGACTTGGCGGAAAATTTGAAATTAAAAAAAAATGAATATTTTGGAATCAGTTTTTTTGCTCTAGATTTTTAAGGGAGCCAAAAGGCAAAACAAAAATTTTACCAAAAAAAGTGTACATAAAGACAAAAATTTTGGGTATTTCAAAAATAAAATTGGTTTGTCTGCTGGGGAGTTATGAATGCTAGAAGTTGTAACGTATTTACTCGATTTTTCACGCATGCGCAGCTAGAATAAAATTTTGAATCACGGAATCGAATAGCCAGGGAAATTTCCTATCCAGGCCTAAGAGGAAAACTTTTTTTGCAATAAAATAAGAGTCTGAGACAATTTTTAGTAATTTTTGCGCTCTTAAAATTTAAAAAAATAAAAAGCACAAAAAAAAGTAATTTGGCTGTAAAAAATCAAGGAGAAGACCTAGGAGGCTAAAAATTGGGGAGGTAACTTATTTTCGATATTACTTTGAGGAAAAAATATTTTGGGACCGATTTGAAGACCCAAGAATTAGGTTTACATACACTTGAGGAATATCGACCCTTATAACATTGAGCCAACATAGAGCTTTGCGTTTCTATTATATTTTCGATTCATATTTTTAAGGCCCAAAAAGCCCATTGGCAGGTATGAAGGGTGATGTTTTATCAACATAAAAAATTCATCTATTAAAAAATTATAAAATTCAAGCTGCAGAATAGTACCATAACACAGGAGATTGTGGAATAACTGATAATAACCTTCAGCATGTAAAAGTTTTTAAAATATTATTGAGAGAAATATTTTCAAAAATAGAATTTAATATTTACCCAAAGTACTGCACAGTATAAATTTATTAATAACATCTTCACTTCCAATCTGTATAATTGCCAATGAAATGTATGAAATAATTAACATAAGAATATATGCTCTCAATGTTAATCCATGCATATTATCCAAATCTGGTAATATTGTGTATATTGTAAATGTCAATAGTAAAAAAAGTACTGATATTAACATTAAACTTGTGTAATACCATGATACTTTTTGTTCTGGAGGTAAACAAACAGCAATCACATTGTCAATTGTATTATTACTTGTAATTGTAATTCCTAAACAATATTCATCAGACGTAATAAATGGAGGTTCAGTTAAATTAGTAAATATTGTTGCATTCTCTAAAAAATATAACTCTTCTTCATTTGGAATAAGATAAAAAATACCAAATTCACATGGTAATTCATAAATTTTGTTGTAATTGTTTTCTGTTTTATTTATTGATAAACTTAACTTTTCATTAAATATTTTGGGAAAATTTATTTTATACGAGTCATTGTATTTTTCACTATCGTTAATTTTTACACATGTTTCATTTATAAGTAAAAAATTAGTTTCACAGCATATTCTAACCACTGTTAAAGTCTTAAGACTATCTAGTACTGATTCTTCATATGTTGATAACAAATTTTCCGGCTGCAAATAAAAATTTAAACCCAAAATTTATTTAATAATTATAAGTGTATATAAAAAAAGTATCAATCCGTTTTGAAACTTTTTTAACATACAGGTATACTGCATACAGTGTGCAGGCACGTAGCCAGGGAGGGAGCTCGGGGGGCTTAAGCCTTTTTTTGTAATGTATTTTTTTCAAAAAAGGACTTGCTTTACTAGATTCTGGGGTCAGATTTTTAATATTATTGACCGTTAATTAAATATGGTGGCTTAAAAAGACAAAAAATCGATTATTGATACAAATTTAAAAATCTGACCCCAGAATCTTACGAATTAAGTCCTTTTTAGTATAGGAAGACTTTAAGTTAAAAAAGAATCATTTTTTCACCCGTTTTTTAAGCGAAAATCCGAGCGTAAGATGGATTGGTCGCGCCGGCGCTAATGTGTTAACCCGAGATTTGGAATCTAAAAAGAATAAAATTCCCTGATTAAATAGACGTTTAAGAGAAAAAAATATTTAAAAAAACAGCTGGTTTTTTAAAAAGTTACCAAAAAATTTTTGTCTAAAATTGAGAACTGAATAAATTAAATTAAATTATAATAGATAAAAATTTCAATGGCTAAAACAATTCGAAGACACTACAAACAGTTTTATACTTGTTTGATTTAAATTTACCCATATAATAATTTGTAATTTCATTTATAAAATATTGACAGATTAAGGAATAATAATTTTAAAAAAAACGTTCTTGTCTGTAGAATGATAAAGTAAAGTTTTAATTAAAAAGCATTTAAAAACAGGCAGTTAATTGCACTTATTTGTATTCTTGATAAAATGATTGATTAATTATCGATGCAATACATTGCTAAAAAAAAAATAACTGGTTTTTGACGTAATATTAAGAATGCTTATTTGATTAAATTGTTTTTAAATAATACAATATCTTAACAATTTTTTATTTTTAATGACTACAACAAAATCAATGGTATTGATTTTTCACACGTGTAAGCTTCGTAAATAAATAAATAAGAAAGTTAAAAAAAATGATTAATGCTTATTATAATAATTATACTGTATCACAAATATTCTAACACTTTTATTCACATAAAACTGCATTTCATCTTCATAAATCACCTTCGAATTTCGAAATACCCAAACATCACTTGTATTATTTATAACATTTTTAAAATGAAAATCATGTGGAAAACTGAAACTATTATTATAAAATATAACTAATAAACATAAAACATTAAAAAAAACAACATAAACATTAAAAAAAAAATTCATAATTTTTTATAAAAAAAGAGGGTAAATAATAAAAAAACATGCTTTATGAGTAAAAGACAGTAAGATACTAAGCTTAAAGCATATGATAGATGTTTTAAAGGCGCATGTAACTATTTCAAAATGACCTACCTTAGCAAATTTAATAACGTTTATAAATATAAAGTTGTGATGTGCATTCCATGGTCATTGCTAAAGATGTGCGTGCATAAATAAATTACAACGTGAATAAAAATGTCTTACGAATGTCATATAATCAATAATTCTATGCAGTGTTGATATATTATGGTAATAATTAATTTAAAAATCAAAAGTATGCGTAAAGTGCAAATAAACGTTAGTGACAGAATAGCACGATTGGGACTGCAGAATGGTGGCTATCCCGCGTAGAAATAAAAAAGATCTTGATAAGATCTTTTAAACATCTTGAAGTTTGCCGTTATTTTGTCTTAAATTCGTCTTGAAAATGTCTTGGAAATGAAACAAATCAAGACGTTCATCTTTAAGACTAAATATCTTAATTTATCTTAACTTTGTCTTAAATTTTTTTTTTTGCAAGATTTGAAAAAACTTTATTTTATGATCAAGCGGACTAAATTGAAGATTAAAATATCATTTTTTTCAATTTTTGATATTAATTTATAATCGTTAATCTTTTCTCTCCCTTTAGTGTTAATAATTTTAATTATTATAAACAATTGTATTAATGTGGAAAAATTATTTTCTGTCCATTTTTAAAATTTAAAAAACGGGAATTTTCCTGTGTATACTTCTAATTAAAATAAAATAATTAAAATCTAAAAAATTTTGATCATGTAAAAGATAATTTTAGATTTAAAATCAAAATATGTTAAGAAACTTATAACCGGTTTGTGAAAACACAACCTAAATGCATGGAACATATTTACTTCCAACTGAGGGCTAGGTATAATGCAAATCTTACGCAACGTTACAATATAATTTTCTAATTTTATAGTTTGTAATTATCACCTTACTAGTTGTTAAGATTCTAAACCCAAACTATTTTGATTCCCTAAACGCGTATTATTCTAGTTCCCTAAAACAAAAATATTCCAAGTCCCTAAACCCGAATTATTTCAAGTCCCTAAATCAAAATTATTCCAAGTTCTAAACCTGAATTATTCTAACAAGGGATGTTCAATACATTTGGAACACCAAATTATACCAAATGGTTATGGATGAGTTTATTATGTTAAAAAAACATGCCGGGCTACTCTCCGTTCATTCCAATAGGCCCTCTGGGCCTAGAAACGCAGGGTTCAATGTTTTAAAATAGGGTTTTTTGGTAATTTTCAATGAAATGCTTAAACCTCACTAATTTTTTATCACTAATTTTCTCATCAATGTAAAATTCGTAATTTAAGAGGATGAAATCAAATAATAAAATGTAGCTAAAGTTTCGACCGTTCGATGAACGAAAATTTTTTTTTAGCTCAAATCAGCTAAAAAGTATGTATAATAAATAAATATAGTAAAAAACTCAAAAAATTAAATAAACAGCCGATAGAAACAGATAAAAACCAATAAATCAACCAGAATATACAATAAAAAATCATTATCGCACTTCAAAGGATTTTGAGATCATTAGATGAGATCTTCATCAAGTATTAATTTCTTAGGTTGATTAAAAATGTTTTTCAATACTCAGAAAAATTTTGGACTGATACCTGGGTGGTAAACTATCTGAAATGCGGCTGCGATACAAATTACGTAAATATCGTATTTTAGTTTCCAAGCATTTTCAGAACCTTGGCAGGGCATTACCCCAAATTTCTTTTTACAATAATAATCTAATTCTGTGCCAAGACTCCCAAAAAATTTTTGAGCCCATTTTAAGGGGGTTAAATGGTCAAATTAAGTCGATTAAGGATTTGCCATTTTTTGAAAAACAGCTTTTTTGGAATTTCCTGGGATCTGACTCCAACTATTAGTTTCTAATGTTGATTTGAATATGTTTCTTAATGCTCAAAAAAATATTGGACATATTCCTAGGTGGTAAACAACCTCAAATGCGGCTGCGATACAAATTACGTAAATATCGTATTTTAGTTTCCAAGCATTTTCAGAACCTTGGCAGGGCAGTACCCCGAATTTCTTTTTACCATATTAATCTAATTCTGTGCCAAAACTCCCAAAAAATTTTTAAGCCCATTTTAAGGGGGTTAAGTTGGTCAAATTAAGTCGATTAAACATTTGTCATTTTTGGAATAACAGCATTTTTAAAATTTCCTGGGATCTGACCCTAAGTATTGTTTTCTTATGTTGATTGAAATATTTTTCTCAATATTAAAAAAATTTTGGACATATTTCTAGGTAGTAAACTACCTCAAATGCGGCTGCGATACAAATTACATAAATATCGAATTTTAGTTTCCAAACAATTTCAGAACCTTGGCAGGGCATTACCCCGAATTTCTTTTTACGATATTAATCTAATTCTGTGCCAAGACTCCCAAAAAATTTTTGAGACCATTTTAAGAGGGTTAAGATGGTCAAATTAAGTCAATTAAACATTTGTCATTTTTGGAAAAACGGCTTTTTTAGAATTTAATCAGATCTTGCCCCTTCTATTGTTTTCTTGTATTGATTGAAATATGTTTCTCAATACTCAAAAAAATTTTGGACATATTCCTAGGTGGTAAACTACCTAAAATGCGGCGGCGAATCAAATAACATAAATATTGAATTTTAGTTTCCAAGCATTTTCAGAACCTTGGAAGGGCATTACCCCGAATTTCTTTTTACAATAATAATCTAATTCTGTCCAAGACTCCCAAAAAATTTTTGAGCCCATTTTATGGGGGTTAAGTTGGTCAAATTAAATCGATTAAGGATTTGTCATTTTTGGAAAAACAGCTTTTTTAGAATTTCATGGGATCTGGCCCAATCTATTGTTTTCTCGTGTTGATTAAAATATGTTTCTTAATACTAAAAAAATTTTGGACATATTCCTAGGTGGTAAACTACCTAAAATGCAGCGGCGAATCAAATAACATAAATATTGAATTTTAGTTTCCAAGCATTTTCAGAACCTTGGCACGGCATTACCCCAAATTTCTTTTTACAATAATAATCTAATTCTGTGCCAAGACTCCCAAAAAATTTTTGAGCCCATTTTAAGGGGGTTAAATGGTCAAATTAAGTCGATTAAGGATTTGCCATTATAAGAAAAACAGCTTTTTTAGAATTTCATGGGATCTGGCCCCATCTATTGTTTTCTTGTGTTGATTGAAATATGTTTCTCAATACTCCAAAAAATTTAAGACTTATTCCTAGGTGGTAACTCAAATGCGGTTGCGAATCAAATTACATAAATATTGTATTTTAGTTTCCAAGCAATTCCAGAACCTTGGCAGGACATTACCACGAATTTCTATTTACGATAATAATCTAACTCTGTGCCAAGACTCCCAAAAAATTTTTGAGCCCATTTTAAGGGGGTTAAGTTGGTCAAATTAAGTCGATTAAAGATTGGTCATTTTTGGAAAAACAACTTTTTTAGAATTTCATGGGATCTGACTCCAACTTATGTTTTGTTATGTTGATTAAAATATATTTTTCAATACTCAGATAATATTTGGACAGATTCCTTGGTGGTAAACTACCTCAAATGCGGCTGCTAATATAATAACATAAATATCGTTTTTCAGTTTCCAAGCATTTTCATTACCTTGGCAGGACATTACCCCGAATTTCTTTTTACAATATTAATCTAATTCTGTGCCAAGAATCCCAAAAAATTTTTGAGCCCATTTTAAGGGGGTTAAATTGATCAAATTAAGTCGATTAAATATTGGTCATTTTTGGGAAAACTGCTTTTTTAGAATTTCATGGGATCTGGCCCAATCTATTGTTTTCTCGTGTTGATTAAAATATGTTTCTCAATACTAAAAAAATTTAGGACATATTCCTAGATTGTAAACTACCTAAAATGCGGCTGCTAATCAAATTACATAAATATCAAATTTTAGTTTTCAAGCATTTTCAGAACCTTGGCAGGGCATAACCCCGAATTTCTTTTTACGATATTAATCTAATTCTGTGCCAAGACTCCCAAAAAATTTTTGATACCCATTTTAAGGGGGGTTAGTTGGTCAAGTTAAGTTGATTAAGGATTTGTCATTTTTGGAAAAACAGCTTTTTTAGAATTTCATGGGATCTGGCCACATCTATTGTTTTCTTGTGTTGAATGGAATATGTTTCTCAATACTCAAAAAAATTTTGACTTATTCCTAGGTGGTAAACTACCTAAAATGCGGCTGCTAATCAAATTACATAAATATCAAATTTTAGTTTTCAAGCATTTTCAGAACCTTGGCAGGGCATAACCCCGAATTTCTTTTTACGATATTAATCTAATTCTGTGCCAAGACTCCCAAAAAACTTTTGATACCCATTTTAAGGGGGTTAAGTTGGTCAAATTAAGTCGATTAAGGATTTGTCATTTTCGGAAAAACAGCTTTTTTAGAATTTCATGGGATCTGGCCCCATCTATTGTTTTCTTGTGTTGATTGAAATATTTTTCTCAATACTCAAAAAAATTTTGGACATATTCCTAGGTGGTAAACTACCTCAAATGCGGTTTCGAATCAAATTACTTAAATATCGAATTTTTGTTTCCAAGAATTTTCAGATCCTTGGCAGGGCATTATTCCAAATTTCTTTTTACGATATTAATCTAATTCTGTGCCAAGAATCCCAAAAAATTTTTGAGCCCATTCTAAGGGGGTTAAGTTGGTCACATTAAGTCGATTAAAGATTGGTCATTTTTGGAAAAACAGCTTTTTTATAATTTCATGGGATCTGGCCCCATCTATTGTTTTCTTGTGTTGATTGAAATATGTTTCTTAATACTCAAAAAAATTTTGTTCCTAGGTTGCAAACTACCTAAAATGCGGCTGCGTATCAAATTACATAAATATCGAATTTTAGTTTCCAAGAATTTTCAAAACCTTGGCAGGGCATTACCCCGAATTTCTTTTTACGATATTAATCTAATTCTGTGCCAAGACTCCCAAAAAATTTTTGAGCCCATTTTAAGGGGGTTAAGTTGGTCATATTAAGTCGATTAAAGATTGGTCAGTTTTGGATATTTATGTAATTTGATTTGCAGCCGCATTTGAGGTAGTTTACCACCTAGGAATATGTCCAAAATTTTTTTGAGTATTGAGAAACATATTTAAATCAATACAAGAAAACAATAGTTGTGGAAGAACCCATCTATTGATCTCAAAATCCTTTGAAATGCGAGAATGATTTTTTATTGTATATTTTGATTGATTTATTGGTTTTTATCTTTTTTTATTGGCTGTTTATTTAATTTTTTAAGCTTTTTTTAATTTTTATTTATTATATATACTTTTTACCTGATTTGAGCTAAAAAAAAATTTCGTTCATCGAACGGTCGAAACTTCAGCTACATATAATAAAATCAAACAAACATAACCTAAAAAACAGCATCTTACGACAAGCTTTATAATTAATAAAATTTTAGGGAGGAACTCTAATAAATATCAATAAGTCCAACATTTTTTATTAATCAAAAAACTTGTTAAAAAAATTTTTTTACGTTTAGTTATGTATGTTACCGACGATTCCATCCTCTTAACTTTCTTCTAACTTTCAAGGGTCCCAAAATTTCTATGAAAATCTTAACTTAAATCAGTATTTTTTCCTGGATAAGTTTAATTTTGCATATTTAATTCTTGAAGCACTGTAAATTATATTATTTAACATAAAAAATTGATTCCAATCTTTGGATAGCCCAGAAATGATTTAAACTGCCACCTTTCTCATGAAAGACCCTATTTTTTAAATTTAAAGCTTCTGATTTTAAAAATCTTTGAATATAATATTTAGGACATTATTTAGCATCGATTCACTAAAAAAATTTTCAATTTCCAACAATAAAATCAAATATTTATCAAGTTTTTAGGTTTTTGACATAACCTATAATTTTCAAAATATCGATTTATTCGGGAAAAAATTGAGAAAGTAAAACAAAATTTCAGTGAATCTATGCCTAATAATGTCCTAAATATTATATTCAAAGATTTTTAAAATCAGAAACTTGATAAGAAAGTCTTGATTAATTTAGTGAGTCAATAATGACCAATACTTTCGCTGGGACAAACACATAAGTGATCTGCTTAAACGGACTAGATTTGTTATGTTTTTGTTCTACAAGCTTAAGTATATTTTAAGCAGTATTCAACTTAGAGTTATGTATTATGCCTCTTTTCATTCTATTATATCACATGGTATATTAGGTTGGGGTGGTGCTATTAATACAAATATAAATATAATCCAACGAATTCAAAATAGATTATTTAAAACTATGAATATAAGTAATAATAATGATAAAAAAATTTTAAAAGTCAGGCAAACATTTTATTTCTTTACTATGAAAAAAGAGATTGTTAATTTAAATAAACTAATATTGGAAAAAAATGATGGAGATTTTGAAAGTAACAGAAATAATATATTAAAAATTCCTAAAAAGATTAAAGCAACTGGGCAAAAATGCTACTCTTTCTTAGCCTATAAGATTTTTAACGCTCTTCCATTAAAGCTTAAGCAATTTAATAACTTTAATAAGGACAGTAAAAGCTGGTCTAATTATTTAAAAAAATGGCTAGTTGATTTTGAACTGTAAATTTTTCTTTTCCTAGTCTTAAAAAATAAAAAAAATATAAAAAATGCATTACAACTTACAAATAACCAAATGTAATTAAAAATATTGTTACTATATTGTATTATAATTTTCTGTTGACGAAAGGCCCATGTACAGACTAATAGTCTCTATGGGGTTGTGGTATTCTAATAATTTACCATAATATGTATATATTGTACACCTGATATGAATAAATAATAATAAATAATAATAAAATTAACAAAATTTCAAGAGCTAATATCTCCGCCTGTAGTCAATAAATTCAAAATTTTTTTCTTTCTCTATTCTAAAGGAAATGTAATTCAATCAATGGCTATAAAATTTAAAGATTCCAGAAGTTTCGATTTCCAGAAATCTTAAAAATATATATTTTTTAGTATTCGAAACAGCTTTTAAGGACATTAACTGACAAGGATTAGTTAAAGTTAACTTTATCTTACATAAAATCGTTAATGTTATACTTTTATTTATCTTAATTTAGTGGACTTTAACGAAAACGCTTCGCTAAAGTTAACTTTAAACAATTAAGGTTACATCAGGAGAACAGACATTAACGGTAACATATATATATAATTCTAGATGCTAACTCATCATATTTATTAAGTTTTATCTTCCTGTGTCATCATCACCCTATTTTTCAAAACAAAATTTGATTTTCAATAAGAGCAATCTGATTGCCTATTTTATTAACATGAAAAATATTTCCAGTAGAGCTGAAAATCAAGGGAATGGGGTCAAATGGGATTTAAAACAATGTTGATTTAAGAACTTATAATTATATATTACGTATATTTAGTAAGCATGTTCCTTGCACATTATATGTGTACAATACAAATAACTTTAGGTTTTTTATTAGGGTATTTCATGGCTTTAAATCGTACAAAAGGTGGGACGAAGTCTTATATAGTTTCTGCAAATTTTTTCCCATAATTAAATAATTATTTTTTAATAGCAGTGTCTTAATTTTATCATGTATCTCTTAATGTGAATTTCGGTTATTATTCTTGTATCAATTATTTCAAAACTTTAAAATTTTTTCGATTTTTTCAATCGATTCCATTATTATGACAGTTTAAAAAATGCTTCATTTATCAATTTCACTGATAACAGGCGACAAACTCAATTTTTTTATTCAAGTATTCAGGGAATCTTTTAAATATTTTGTTATTGTAAACTTTTTGCAAGACATAAAATTTTTACAGTTATTAATTTTTGAAATTATATACACTGTAAAAATTTTTTGTGATTTTAAAAAAATTTACGTAGTATAAGTTTTGTAAAAATACAAAGCGCTTGTAAAATCACAAATGTTATTGAAAAATAAAATTTCTTTGTGTTTTTACAAAAATTTTGTATATTAAAATCACACAATTACTTTTTTGAAAATACCGAGTGATGTTTGTGATTTTACAAATCTACTGTTTTGTAAATTTTATAAAACTTTTGCTCATGAAATTTATTTCCATTACATTTTTTGTGATTTCATAATAAAAAATTTTTACAGTGTAGTTTTTACACACAAAAAAAACAGTTTTACATATTTATTTAGTCTAAAAATAATTATTTTCAACTCATTTAAGGTATTATGACTGTAAAAAATTATGATAACAGAGATGAATGAAACTTATAAAATATAAAAAGTCTTTAAGGTCGTTCTTCCCAGGAAAATTCCGAATAAAGGTATATACAGTTAGCTAGAGGAAATTCTCAGGAATCCAATGGTACGGGTCTCATAGTCGGTAGTCGTGCAAAATTTTGAGATATCAGGGTACAAAGATAAGTAAATATTACATTAGTCTTATGGAGAAAATTCCGGAAGTTAACAATTTTTGCTACCAAATCACGAAATTCCCAATGGAGATAGCAATAAATTAAAAGTTGAAAGCTTAAAGAATTTATTGGTACTTTCCGAATATGAGGTATACGTGGGAAATTTCGCGTAATTAAACGAAGAAAATTTTATAACGCAGTTTTAGCAGACGGGACGCCATATTGTTTGTTTATTATATACAGCGCGCGCACTAATACCAAAGAACATAATATGCTAATACTATTACTAAAATCACAAACTTTATTAATATTATTTGTATTATTCTTTAGTTTATGGTAAATTATTTATTTATTTTCTATTAGTTTATTTTTTTAAAACAATTTTTTTTTCATAAATAAACGCATAAACATCATTTAATAAAATATATTTTAGTTTAAAGTTGTATTTTAAATTTATTCGATTAAAAAACAATAATATATAAAATGTAAATTAGTAAAATAAAAAGATACTTATCATTAAACTTGCGAATAATATTAGGAAAATTAATTTAATGAATAAAGAAAATATTTTTAACATAATTTAATAGTTAAATTAATAACTTTTTTTTAATCACTCAGCGGATTCGGAATACTGGGAAGAACGACGTTAAGAAATGAAATAAACTTTTTTTTCAACTTTTTCTACATAATTATCATTTAATTAAGAAATAATAGTAGGTAGTTTAAAATTGCTCTTATGGAAAATCATCTTTGCAGCTTGGGAAAAGCTTGGTTTTTTTATTGTAACTATCATAAAAACCGATAAAGAGTTAAAATTGAATAAAAATTTAAACAATATTAATATAATTAATGCAAGTAACATGAATTTTTATTACAAACTAATTCACAATTACCTACTTCACAATAATTTTAACTCTTTATCGGTTTTTATGATAGTTACAATAAAAAAACCATCCTCTAGCCACAAGAGGAATCCTCTTGCCGCAAGAGGAATCCGCTTCCGGCAAACGGATTTTTTTTCAGAGTATGTACAATTCCAAAAATTTCAGAAACTTAGGACTGTATAGAATTTTCTAACGAATGTACAACGCGAAAAATACAATTCTAGGATTGTAAAATTTCGTGCATTGTACATAACATATAATGTAAACTTTATAAAGAAAATTTAAATGAAATAAAATGAAAAAAATTTATAATCCTTTGGGAAAGAAACTAACAGATCTGAAAACTAAACAAAAATATAATATAATATTATATAAATAAAGCAATTTAACAATTTATTATTCATAAGAATGTAAAAAAAGAATTTTTAAATACAGAAAATAATTATTTTTAATCAAAGTCACTAAAAAAAATTATTTTTGATAAAAAATATTATAATTTTTAATAAGTAGATATGTTCACTTTTTATTATTGAAAAGTAAATAAAATAGAGGTTATATACATTTCTTAAAATAAAATAATTAGTTTTAAAACTAAAGTTTATTTATTTATTAATCAAGAAAAATTTTAAATTCTTTAATTTAATATGGATCTTTTTTCACTTTTTGTAATCGGGACTATATTGCTGATGAGTAATATTTTAAAAGTACATAAAAATATTGAATACTCAACTACAGAAGACTCTACAAAAAGTAGTGATGAACCCTGCTTTTGCAAATGCGCAAACGGTAATCATGCTGAATACTCATAAGAGAGTTTTATACACTGCCTTGCAAGAACCATGCAAGTTCAATTGAACTGCCCTAAGAATAGGTTAAGAGCTCTAGTTAAAACTTTAACTTTTCTTACGCTGATATTTAGAAACGTTTCTCCGTTATAATGCAAATAACTTTCAAAACCTCTTCTACTCAAGCAAATAAGAAACTTTCCTGTTAAAGTAATGGTAAAATTGTAAAGTATTATAGTATACTGTATCTTTAATTAATATGGTAAGTAATTTATTTATTTCAAGGGGGGGGGGGAGGAAGGGAATTTTCAGCATAATCTGCTCTGGATAGGATCAGCTTAAGATTTTCAGAAAGTGGTGCATTTTTGTTAACCATAAACTTCCCGAAATCGGTTTTTAATTTTTACTATGAATTTTGACGATATTGAACCAAATCTGCTCCATTTAAATAACAGTGGAAAAGTGGTTTTTTGAAAAGTGCGAAAAAATGGGGGGGAGACTACATTTTTCTAATCTATACTAATCGACTCGAATATTGATCACCTTCACCCTCGATATAATAAAATGAGGGGCAATTTGGATAATTATACTTAAGCTTCAAGTTTCCAAAAATTCTTTACTCTACCTTTTTCATTTATATGTTAACCAGGTGGTAATGATTGGTGATAATCATTACCACCTTGCAGTCCCAATTTAATGATTTATTAAAACAGTTCATTTTTAATGTTAACTTTGAAGAGCAATTGCTTAAAAACAACTTAAGAAAATGAGATGAGTATCGAATTTTTGGAAGTTTGAAGCTTGTGGAAATTTTTGAGACCTATAAAATTCATTTTCGTGAAAAATTACAAATTTGGCAGTTATTTAAAAATTGAAGTAAAAAAAGTTTAGTAACACATAGTATATTAAGTATCAAGTTTTTCGCCCATGGTGTTTACGATCATTTTTGCCTACTTAGGCATACAGTAAGTGCAGGAAATTCCGTGACTAGTTTTACGCACGAATTTATCACCTGGGATGGCCAAAAATATATTTTTATTCATTTTCCAACCAAAAAACTTGTTTTTATTGCAAATCCGACCGTTATAACCTCCAAAAACTTTTTATGTATACAAATAACTATGTATAATTTTTTATTTTTTCGTCAAATAAATTTAGATTTTCTAGGAGGAAAAATCATTTTCCCGCATTTTTCGTAACTTAAAACTTGTTGTGGTACTTATATAAGTAGAATATCTTTAATTTAAATTTTCAAAAACACGGAAAAAATAAATTAATAAAAAAAGAATTTTTTTGCAGGAGAAATGATATTTGGATACTATAAATAGAGTAATAGTAGTAATAGTAATAGTACTCCAGTCAAATTGCGGTTTAGGGTGTATTTTTACTGGCCAACATGAGATTTCCTCTAACTATATGTTTTTTGGGTCGCTGATCACGAAAATCGGGGTCTTTTCCGGGAGATATTTTCTGAACAATCTTAAATTTGCAAAAACTACCCCCAAAAAGGTTTCTTTTTATATATTAGCAGACTGAGTTTCTAGATTTAGCCAATAAATGGTCTAAAAGGGTTTTTTGGGTTGCTTATCAAGAATTTGAGGTAATTTTTAATGTATAATTAATATTTCACCCTTAAAATAGCAAATGTTTTTAAGCAAGAAAATCAAAAAAACAGATTTACAATTATTTAGCGAACAGCAATTTAGCGAATGAGTTGTCAATTTACGAAATTATCATAAGTTTATCGTACGGTTATGATATAGGGTCAGATTAGAACAAAAATTGAAAACTTAAGACGTATATATTTAATTATCTATGATCAAATATTTATTAGAATGAAAGAATTTATCTGTACTATACTAAATATACTGTAAATAAATTGTTTTATATTTACAATTGAAAAATGAAAATTAATTTTATAAACCAAACATTCAAATTCATTTTCATATTTTTTTTTTGCAGGATCCATGGCAGGAACGACGTCTGAATCCTCTAGCACTCCTAAAAGGGTGGAAGGTGTGTAATTATTTTTAATATTCCATAGATGATTTGAAAAAAAATGCAAAGTTTTGGCCAAAATTAAACATTTTTGCATAATCAGCATTTGTATTCCTATGGAAATCGTCTTAAAATCACGATTTTTTTCAAATAAAAAATTCAAATCATGGGCAAATAATTATACAGTTATTTATTTCAATTATTATGTAAAATTTTTAAATAAATAAAATTCTAGTTTGGTATATATTTAAAAAAAATATTTTAAAAAATATTTATAATTCAATAATTGCGTGAGAGAAGTGACGGAAAAGAATAATCATTAAAATAAAATCATTAAAAAAAAACCGCTCTTATCGGAGGTAAATTTTAATATAAATTAAAATTGAAGCAAAACCTATCTCTTTTATATTGCCTCTAAAATTGCCCCCTTTCGTACTAGAATATTTTCCTGGGTAAGCTTTTTTCCTGAGATGTTTCTGAAGAGAATGCAAAAGTTTTTAACTCGGTTCATCCATTTTCATAACTATAGGTTTGACCTTATTTTTTAGAAAATAATAAGTTTCCACTTGCTACTCTTCTCTATTCATTGAATAATTCCTGAGATATCGCTTTTCAAAAATAATGATTAAAATTGTCTTCTTTTATAAAAAATCCTGAAATTAAGACTCTGACTTTAAAATATCATACCTGTTAAGGGGTACCTCTGAAAAATTTAAAAAAATTTTTAATTTTTTTTTTAATTTTTTTTTGCGTGTAAAAATATTTCAAGAGTATGAGAAAAAATTTTTGAATAAATATTCATAACCATTTAAAAGATATTATGGTTGTTGTAAGCAGGAAACCAGGTTTGTGAATGGGAAAAAAAAACTTTAAACGCGTTTATCTCGAAACCATTTTTTGAAATCGGTGACCACGATTGCTCAAAAAATACTGGTTGGATTGACTACATTTTTTTTTTTTTTTTTTTTATTAACTAAATACCTGGTCGGTGAACCAAAAAAAATTTATAAAATTACCTTTTTTGTACTTTTTTTTTAACGTATAAGGTCCAATTCCGTGCCCGAAAATAGAATTTTTTTTTATTTTACGGGCCAAATTTTTATTTTTTTGAAATTTTAAAATTTTGTTGGTTCACCGACTCGGTATAACGGTTCTAAAAATAACCTTGTTCGATTTTTTTGTTTCAGGGTACCTGGAGTAGAGATATCATGGTCACCGCGAAATAACAGCCTTCAAATTTCCGGTCCATATTTCCAAGACGGATCAATAAAAAAAAAAAATAATTAAAAAAAAATTTATATTAAGACTTATATATTCATTTAAAAAAAAAAAATTTTTAATAAATATTAAAATAAAAAAATTATGACAAATTTAAAAGTGCATTTTTTTTACTTTAAAAATCAGAGGTACCCCTTAAACAAACAATTGAAAAGAAACGAGTAAAAAATTGAAACAAAAATTTAAGCTTTTATAAAATTTTTGAGGACTATAAGGCCTTTTTTCAGAATTTTGGCAACAAATTTAAAAAGTTGGTCATTTTGGGCCTTTTTTATGCTCTCCTAAAAAAAGTTTATAGGACCATGTATGATTTTAAAAATGATTTCATGAGATACTTGGATCATAGCAAGAACGTACCATTCCATGAGAGAAACCTGAAATGTCCAAACTTTCAGATTATCAAGCGTTCAAACTCACCGTGGATTAAAAATTTTTATTTTTAACGAATCTGTATGCGCTTATGTTTAACCTCTTGAACCTTACGTTATGTCGGAGGTAACCAACAATTAACACATGCAGCTACCTGGAGGCGTGTAGATAAGTTGTTAGTGATACTGCAGGGTTAGTAGGTAAATTAAAGAATTGATGAAGGGATTCAAGGATTTTTCAGGATTTGGGAGGCCAATTGCGGTTCAAGTTCCGACTTTTTGTTGGAGCCATATTGACAATTCCGTCTTTAAAGCGCAGAGTTGCAGTTCTATAACTCTACATATGCTTTAAAAGAGGCGCGAAACCTTAGAAAAACACCCTCTATGTATGACATACACGGGAAAATAAATGACACTTTCCATTTCATTTTGCCCCCTGCGGCTCAGCAACTTTCTCTGCTCTACCTTCTTAAAATAAAAATTTAATTTTATTTATCAGAAAAAAACATCATTGTTCTGATACTATATTTATCATCATGACGTCAATTTACATTCATAGTAAACTTACTATATTGATAAAAGAAAATTACTATTACGATAGTAAATTTATTATAATGATAGTAAAATCTTTGACAGGAATTTTTACAATATGCTTATTATTCATTAAATTAATCAATTATTAACCTTTATAAAGCATGAAAAAGCAAAAGAAAAATATATAAAGTAATTATTTTTTATTATATTTTTTAGCACCCATTTGCATAATAAAATTCAATGATTAATATTCTTATATTATTATATTCTAAAATGTATGTGTATAAGAGAAATATATCATTTTTGCAATGCCTTATACATGTGATTTCATCCACCGAAAAAAATATATTGTTTCTTATAAAATTATTGGTTCATAATATCTGTTATTCTGTAAAAATATAAAAAACATATACAAAAACAGTTTTCAGAATAATTTATATTAAAATCTAAAAGATATGTAATACTCACAGTATTATTATCGTAAAATAAAAATATGCACAAGAAAATTTTTGATTCACATTTTTTGCAATTTAAAAAATTTTGGTTATTTCATTGTCTAACATAATTAATAGGTCCTGTAAAAGAAAAAGTACTGTAAGAAAACTTATAAAATATAGTAGGTATATTTAAACAAACTTTTGGGAATTTAGGAAAATTTTTTAAATTTCATAAAATTTTTGAAGTTATTATATTACATTTCTGAAAAATAACTAAATTGGTTATGTTTAAAGTACATCAAAGTACATCGTTACCATAATATTATATAATAATTGTGAACTGTAAATAATTTCAATATAATTTCTTTAAAATTTCGCCATTTTCACCCGAATCCACGAAGAGGCACCAAAATTGGCATACCTAAGTAAAACTTTCTGGAAAATCTAAATTTGAAGAACTATATGAAGTTTCGTATAAATAAAAAATAAAATATTTTTTAACTTTAAAATAAACAGTTAATAAAAAATATTGATATATTAATACACGAGAGACAGAATGTACCTCATTATGCGACGCTTATTCATCTAGCGCCGGCTTGTTAAAAACTTTGTATGAATAAGTGTCGGATGATGAGGTACATTCTGTCTCGTGTGTATTAATGTTTTTTATCCACTTTTAGCCTTAGAATATATAGTAAATGCACCTTCATGCTAGAAGACTTAAAATTTTTAAAGAACTTGTAACCTCTTATAATGCATCAGCTGGCTGAGAGTTAATAAGTACCTGCCATCTAGCAGTTATATATCTAATGATTGGAAACAGTGATTGGAAAAACTAGTATACGTAAAATATGTACACGGATAGAAGCCGAACGGGTATAATAGAGGATGAGTTCTGTTGATCCTATATTCTAGGGTCTCTACCTATACTTTGCTGGTAGTTCCAGAAATTCACAGTGTAGGAATTCCTCATCCGGTATTTTACGGGATAAACTTTCTCTCTTCCTTCGTTTTTCAAGATATACCTGCTCGGCTTCTATCCGCGTATTACCGAAGCCGGAAGGCAGTGGTGATTTAGGACATGGGGGCGGAAAAAAGAAAAAAATCTCGCACAATAAGAACCATAATGATTTTCCATATGATAAACTAAATGGTTAACCATAAGGTATATTATTGACCCAAAAAGTTTATTTAAATATTTTAATTTTCCAAGATGGCAGACCTAAAAGCATTAACAAAGCAAGTTTCTACATTACCCGGGGGGTTTTTGAAATTGAGAAAAACGTTTTTATGGATCAAAATATTCATTTTTTCATCCCACTATATTTTCCGATTTTCCAAAATGGCGGCCAAAAAAATATAATAGAATGAACTTTCTACATTACCTGGGGATTTTTGAGGATGAGAGAAACGTTTTCATATAGGAAAATTTTTATTTTTGTATCCAACATATTTTCCAATTTTCCAAGAGGTTGGACCAAAAAACATTAAAAATCTGAAAATATAACGTGGTGCATATGTGCAACTTTTCATCCCACAGGGAATTCAGAAAATTCACTTTTTTATATTTTTTGGAACACCATCTTGGAAAATCGGAAAATATATTCGGTTAAAAAAATAAAAATTTTTCTCTATGAAAACGTTTCTCTCATCCTCAAAAATCCCTAGGTAATGTAAAAAGTTCATTATGTTATATTTTTTGGTCCATCTTGGCAAATCGGAAAATATTTAAATAAACTTTTTGGGTCAATAATATACCTTATGATTAACCATTTAGTTTATCATATGCAAAATCATTATGGTTCTTCTTGTGCGAGATTTTTTTCTTTTTTTCCGCCTCCGGATGTAATCCCCGCCTCCATGTCCTACGCCACCACTGCCTAGTCCACCCAGTATACCTTCCGGCTTCGGTATAGTGTATGTAACTATTGCTTA
Organism: Anagrus nilaparvatae; assembly: GCA_022575985.1. Classification (NCBI taxonomy): domain Eukaryota; kingdom Metazoa; phylum Arthropoda; class Insecta; order Hymenoptera; family Mymaridae; genus Anagrus; species Anagrus nilaparvatae. The sequence continues at coordinate 13,353,096 of JAKSXM010000002.1, read as the reverse complement.
TTGGAGAGAGGACATAATAATGATATTACTTTACAGTTGCAGTAAGCAATAGTATACACAGATTTTGTATGTAAATACGTATATAAAAGTACTTTAATAATTTTAGTTCTTCCTGCATAGTATATGGGTGCATTTAATGTATATATTCCAGGGCTAAAGTGGATAAAAAAAAATTATGAGTGAATTAACAAAAATAAGCTAATAATACGAAAACGGCGGCCGAAAATTGATAACTAAATCTAGATAGATAAAAAAGGTGGAAGCACTTATTTTTAGTTACACTTTTAAAATAAAATTAGTATGTAGAGATTTCAGTAACATGTCAGTCTTGGGCTCAGTTGGTGTGGAATCATTTTTTTCATTTTCCAGTAAAGAATTATTGACTTTTTTTTATTAAATTTACTTAATTTATGTATTTGATCATAAAAGGAAAATTGGAAAAATTTGATAAGGAAAAAGGAAACTTAGGATTTGTTCAGATAAAAGTAACAGAGGTAATCTTCTTTAAATGAACTGGCTTACAATTAGTGTAAATATATTTACCATGTTTTAAGCAATCGCAACCGCACTTCTGAAATCCAACCGTTTCATCAGCAGACCTCGCAGTAGACGAACAATTTGAAGTACATTTTTCATTCCAGAGTTCTTTATGAATACATGCAACCACAATTACTGTAACTACAATCACCTTGACTACAGTAGAACCCATGTTGAATAAAAGACTTTTTTTAATACAATTATTTTTAGCAGCAAATAAATAAATTCTATAGCCTTTTATTATCTTTTTTTCATTTCCATACAAAAAATAAAAACAAAATCTTTTAACCTCTATATAACGACGCGCTTTAAATTATATTTTATTGAACACAAACAAATACAAAAGTGAATTTATCAGCGATTCAAAAATTATATTTGGTTATATTTATATCATAAATTTTGGTTCCTCGTAGGGGAACCATTTTGATAGGTGAAATTTTGATTATTGATTTTTTGGCGTAAAAGTAAACGTACACTGTAAAAAGTAACTCTCATAGATTTACAAAAAAAATAGCATTTTATCGAAAAATTAGTGAATTTTCAAAAAATTTTGTAAATATTCGATAAAAATCGTAAATTTACTAAATTTATTATATTATCGAAAAATTCGAGAATTCTCGATTTTTTTTTGTGATTTTACGAAAAAAGTTGTAAATTCACAACTATTTTTTGTAAATTGACAACTATTTTTTGTAAATTTTCGAAAAAAAATGGTACATTATCAATTTTTCTTGCGAATTCACAAAAAAAAATCGAGAATACTCGAATTTTTTGTTAATATACTAAATTTAGTAAATATACGATTTTTTTCGAATATTTACAAATTTTTTCGAAAATTTACTAATTTTCCGAAAACGTTCTAATTTTTTTGTTAATATAAGAAAGTTACTTTTTACAGTGTACATTTTTATTACCTTGGAAAATAAAAAAACGGTTTTTAAATAAGTCTGTGTGTGTATGTGTATGTATGTATGTATGTGTGTACGTATGTATGTATGTAACTGGTGATATTTAACAACCATTATTGTATTCAATCTAAATCTAAATCTTAAACCTAATTTTTTTTTTAAATTTTACATCAAAAAATCTCAAACTACTTTTTTTTTAATTTTTGTCAAAAACACGTCAATTTAAAATAAAAATTTTATATATAAAAAATAAAAATAATTATTAGACAAAATTTTTTTTACATGCTTCTATACTTTATTTAGATAAAATCTTTCCAGTATCTCTAACCGTTTTCCCTAAAAGCAAATGTTTAATTTCACTTCAATTCCAAGCGCGCCAAGTGGGACCTTACACTGAAAAAAAAATCCGCTTGCGGCAAGCGGAATTTTTTTTCTCGTCAAACGATTGCAAATGATATGAAACGTAAAGAAAATTAAAAAAAAAATTTTTTTCCCGCTTACTTGGGATATGCGTATATCGGTATGATGAAATTTGAGAAAATTTTGGAAAAAGAAAAGAAAAAATGTTTTTTTTAAATTTTCTTTACGTTTCAAGTCATTTGCAATTATTTGCAAAGAAAAAAAAATTCCGCTTGCCACAAGCGGAATTATTCCGCTTGCGGCTAGCGGATTTTTTTTTCAGTGTACCTTAAATTTCAAAACCACGTAAAATTCTTCCTAAAATGTGTCTTTTTTACTATATTTTTATTTTTAAATAATCTTTTTTGGGAAAAATCACATGAAAAAAATAAAATAGGATATAAACTAAACAAATTTTATTTTTCGTTTGCACATATTAAAAGACGAAAGATAAGTCTTTCAATATAAATTTTTTACTAATTTTTGATTACATTATTTTATTTTTATACAAAATTTTTCGTCATTTACTGCTTTATTGAATTTATACATTCTTTATCACTTTTAATTGCGATAAAATATCTTCATTCAGAGCGCAGAATATAATAACTAAATTTGCTATAAATAAGGAGTTATAAAATGTTTCTGCTATAATAAATCCTAATCTTCCTTTTATTATGTATGTTACTAATATATCCAGAACACTATCAAAATTTTCTATTTCATCCTCTCCAAGGTATAGTTTTTCATATGGATATTCCGGGATTATTTGAAAAGTATTAGTTACAGATGTAAATATCTGCAATAAAAAAAATGAAAGGTTAAATATTGTTTTCAAAAACTTAATAAAAGAAAAAAACACCTTTTTCTTATTGGTACTTTTAAAAATTATTTTATAATATTTTAAATTATAAGTATAATAAATAACATAATATACGTACAACTTTATATGCCAAAAATTTTAACGGATCTTTCAGAATTACATCATTAGCTTCAATAACAGATGTTTGAAAATTGGTGCCTTTGAAAATGGTGATTATATAAGCTGCAGCGTTAACATACACTAAAAAATCGGGTTTCAGAAGAATAATTTTAACAAAAATCCAAAAGGCTACTGCATTTCTGCCATAGTTAGGTTTTTGAAAAATATTAATGATGATAGTTTTATATGTATTCAAAAAACCAATTGAAGAGCCATAAAAGACAGTACCAATATGTTTGCTAAAAAATAATAAATATTTAAAAAAGAAATAAAATTTTTGTCGAAAGTTAAAAATTAAGTTAAGCCCAATATAAAATTTTCAAATACAATCAGAATATGAATAAGATATTTCACATTTTTCTTATAAACAAATAGATGTTGAGCCATCCCAGCTCAAAATTAAGTTAATCTTATTATTTTAGAAAAAATCCCCGGGTAATTAAATACAATTCCAAGAAAATTATATGCATTATTGGCTTTAAAAAAATTACTTAAAATTTCGATAAAGATGTGACTAAACGGAAATCTGATCGAAAATATGAATTTTTAAGTATAGGTTTTAATTTTAAAGCCTTTGGGATGTTACCTTTAAAATTAACGTATCATAGAAGAAAATAAATAATTGCATGCGAGCAGGTTTGACGTATGTAATTTTTACATGAGAATGCATTACGCATATCTTTACAAATCGGGATCCTTGCAATCGATGCAAGATGATTACCGACTAAACTCACCTCCCATGAAAACACCCAGCGCCTTGCATCCCCAAACCGGAACCACCTTTTCAGGTATAATTTCAGTTTTGGGAGCGCGGTCTAGATCATTGACCTTCGTCCTCCCTACGGACCCTGTTTTCTTCATTATATTCGATTTTTCTTTTAAATATTATGATGAAAACAGACTCCTAGCTCCAGAGTGGTGAAGAGTTTTAAATTTCTATATATTTAGGCTGAATCCAGATATAGTGCGATACGCATGCGACAATGAAAAGCGTGCGATAAAATGTAGTGAATCCCTATACTAAAATCGCACGCTTTTTCATCATCGCATACGAAACACGCTATGTCTGGATTTACGAAAGTATTTTCATACTACGAATAACGTCTACATGCAGTTATGAAATTTTTACTCGTTGGATTCGAACCCGCGACGTTTATGAAATTATCTCAACTTTACATATAAGCCGCACGTCTTAATCCACTAGACTAATCCCGAAGCGGGTTTTTACTGCTAACGTAATTTTACAAAATTTTTAGTTCATGAATATACTGTCTGTAAAAAAGTGGAATTTTCCGCAAAAAAAAATATTTTAGACAAATTTTAATTTGGTTACGTTATTTCGAGGATTTAATTTTTAATTTGTTTAAAAGTAATATTTGTTAAATAATAATTAAAATTTTTTGAAAACAACACAAAAAATATAACTATTTTCACTAAAAATTTTCAATTGAGGAGAGGCATGGCCCCCTTGACCCCCTTCTCAATACGTGCCTATACATTTTTTTTATTTCATTTATATAAATCATACAAATAAAAAAATTTTATTAACAAATTTAATTTATATTCTAAATGAAATATTAATAAAAATAAATTACCTGATGATAGAAATATTTTGTTTGATGCTACTTGACAATTTCTTTTCCTCTTCTGTAAGGAAGTAGGTTAGAAAAGATATGCTTATTATAAAAAAAATAACGTGTTTGCACAATAATGGTGACCACGATTTAAAAAAATCCAAAAATACATTGCTGGTAAGATAAAGAAGATTCAAATATGTATATGTATCTTGTATGTTCAGTGTGTAAAAATCTAATTCTATACGCCCTGGAGTGTTGAGCAAGTATGCTTCTATAGCATAATGAGCAAAATAAAAAAATTTCATTGCAATTATTGAGAAAAATAAGAACGCCAAACAAAATGGAGATTGGAAAATTGCTCTGAAAAATTAAAAAAAATAACTTAAGTAAAACCTTTTTTTGTAATTTATTATTTATTGTTAAATAAATAAATAAAATTAATTTTTTTTAAGTTAGCATCAAATCTATCAAATACATAAATCTTTTTTTATGACAATATTATAAAAGCAGAGACTTTTTAAGTATTCTCTGATTAAAAGTTTTAAAGTTAATGTTTTTTTGTTTTGTTGCTTAATTGAAATCTAATAAATATATTTTTTAATAGAAATTTAAATCACGAATTATTTAATAAATATAATTTTACTTTATTATAAAGATAAAAATTAATTTCCCCAAATTAAAACAATTTAATTGCTTGTATTCACCCTCACAAAATCTTTATGAAAGTCCAATTTTTTTATTTTATACTCATATAAAGAACACGCACTATTGAAAAATTATATAATTTAATTAATTAATTTCAAAATTAATAATAATCAATAAATAATCTTTCAAAAACTATAACTTTTACTTATTATTTTCTAATACTACGATTCTTTCGTCTGCTACTGTAATGCAATAAATTTATGGATTTTGGGGGTAAAGTCCATGAATATTTTGGGGACAACTGTACCCTAGTTTTAAAGGTACTAGTTTCCCTCTGAGATGACGGTAAAACAGGTTTCCAAAAATTTTATTGATTCAAAATGGTAAGCGAAGTAAAATTAATCCAAAAGTATAACTGATTTAAAATATTGATTGTTTCAAACGCGTTTAATCCATTAAATAAGTTTCGAAAAATTGTTCCTTTATCTCGTTTTATTTTTTACTAGTTTTGAGGTTTCATTTATCACAATTTATAAAATAAAAAATAGTAAAAATATCCCATTTTCGCTCAGTGAGCAAAGGAAAAAAAACAAGAAGCAAAAAAAAATACGGCTAATATTCATAAGAACTTTTTTTTAGTAAAATAAATAGAAATAAAGAAAATTATTAATCGATTAAGTACTTGCAACAGATTTTGACTAAGCCAGATGTTTCCTTGATTAATTCACCAGCATTCTTGATATTAAGAAGTACAACAATTTTTACTGTCAGATCAAGAATAGAATTCAAAATTTCGTATTTATTATTTAAAAATGTATCTATAGAATTATGTAGAACTCCCACTTCAAGAACTTTATTATAAAAATCAAATATAATGGCAAAATAAACAAATTGGATTGTAAAACGGCTAATACATTCTATTAATGCAAACGTTATTAGGAGGTGTAATAATGTTCTTGCAGCTATTTTGAACCTGGAAAATGTAAACAAAAAATTACGATAATTGTTTTAACAAAATATTGAATATTGAAATTGACAATATCAATCTTACAAATTTCTGTTTTAATAAAACTGAATTATAAAAAATACTAGCCTCAAATTTACTAGAACAATATTATTGTAATAATAAATTCGAGCACCATGCTTTACGCAATGCAGGTATTTAATAATAAAATAAATAAATAAGTACCAGTTATCTCCTAATACTCTGAAGGCTTCCTTATAATCTTCTGGTTTTAAGGTAAAATGTTGTTCCTTATGTATACGGTAAAGTTTTAATTGTTCTTTAAAATGATTGTTATCGACTTCAAATTCTCCAGCAGAAAAACCTAAAAATTTTAAAATAATGTAATTGAGGTTCAAAGATAATATAATATTTTTAGTTAATCTTTTTTTTAATACCGTAAATTGATACCATGATGTAAATAAGTAAAATAATTGAGACAACTAAAATACCTATGGTATTTGTTGGTTTTCTTTGTATATCAAAAATATTGGCCATGATTAACCTACAAAAAATAAAATTAATTTTAAAATATTAATTTTAATAAAATTAAATTAATAATAACTACTCAGTAAATTATATATAATTAAATATTTTTTAAAAATTTATGAAATATTAGAGCAATTCAATTCTTTTATTAAATTTTATTTATTTTTCTGATTTATGAGCTTTTTAAAAGTTAAATTTTTAAATAAATAGCTGGTTTAAAAAAATGGTAACTAAACATAACCTTTATAAATATATGAAAATATATTCTTTAGAGTTTACATAATTATAAATTGAAAAAAGTTAACCTTATTTTCGAATTTTGTTGATTTATATACTTACGTATAATTATAAGATCAGGATAATTTCAATGATAAATTTCCAAAAAATATTTCTGATAATTATAAAACAAAATCTTTGTTTTTTATACTACAGTTACTATATTTTTTTTAAATCACGTTAGATAAAATTAAATTCCTTTTTTCTTACACTTATAGAATCTTACTCTCAAAAATAAAAAATAAGCTAATTTGAAATTTGATTTTGTGTCTTTTTGAAAAACGCTTCGAAAAAATCGAAAAATAAAGATAATCACCGCTTTGATCTTTTCAAGGGTATACGGTATCTACTATATGAAAATCTATGACTCAAAATATTATTTGCAGAATCAATTTCAAAAATATAAAATCTTAATTTCAATTTAAAAAAATATTAATAATATAAAAACAAGCTTTGAATTAGACTGCTGTACAAAAAAATATCTTGATTTTTTGTAAAATTTGATAAATACCAAAAAAAAATAAAGTTTGAAGAAAATTAAAATGATAAAAAGCTAAAGTATGAATTTTTTTTGTCATTAATCGAGCAGAAAAGAGTTTCAAAATTTAAAACTATAAATAAAAATTATAGTTAAAATACGAACGAAACACATATTAAATTTTAATGATAATCTTTCGATTTTAGAGATAGTTCTATTTAAGTTTAGTTTTAAAAAGCATTTACGAAAATAAATACTCTACCACTGATTTCAAATAAGTCTTTGACATTAATTTACGATTAATATTTTGAATAATTTGTTAATATAAAATATTCGATGCAAGATGAATTCAATTTCAAATTTTATACCATATTAATTACAAAAATTATAAGACGATTTTGTTGATGACTTTCAAAATCAAATTTTCTGAAAAGTTAAAATTGAAAAAAAGTCTAATAATTTAGCAAAACTTATATTAAAAATAGCGAATTATTTCATATTCATTCTGGGTCAAATGAGCAATCGTGCCTCAAAATCGTGAAAAAATCAACAAAATATCGTTTCATCAAAAATATTAGCGAAATTAATACGAAGCATTCAATATACAACAAAAATGGTACCCTCAAATAAAATTTCTCGCAAATCCGATTTTTTTATCAAAATTAAATTAAATACGTTAAAAATATAAAGGCCAGCGAGTTTAAAGACCTCAGTTTGTAAATTAATTGATCCACCCTTAAATTATTTAAGTTCTTAAGAAGAAAAAGGTAAAACTTCACTGTAAAAAGTAACTTTCTTATATTAACAAAAAAATTAGAACATTTTCGAAAAATTAGTAAATTTTCGAAAAAATTTGTACACACCAAACCTAAAAGAGTTTTTTGTTACGCAGAAGAGATTGAATATTTATTTAATTCTTTAGAGAGGAATTATTTTGAGGTTAATTCTTTTAAAAAAATTCATTTCTGTTTTTATTCTGTTCAAAAAGAATTAAAACAAAAATAAATATTTTTAAAAGAATTAACCTCAAAATAAATCCTCTCTAAAAAATTAAATAACCATTCAATCTTTTTTGCGTAACAAAAAACTCTTTTAGGTTTGGTGTGTAAATATTCAAAAAAATTCGTATATTTACTAAATTTATATTAACAAAAAATTCGAGTATTCTCGATTTTTTTTTGTGAATTCGCAACAAAAATTGATAATTTTCAATTTTTTTTTGAAAATTCACAAAAAATAATTGTAAATTTCCTAAAAATAGTTGTGAATTTACAACTTTTTTCGTAAAATCACAAAAAAAAATCGAGAATACTCGAATTTTTTGTTAATATACTAAATTTAGTAAATTTACGATTTTTATCGAATATTTACAAAATTTTTTGAAAATTCACCAATTTTTCGAAAAAATTCTATTTTTTTTTGTGAATCTAAGAAAGTTACTTTTTACAGTGTTGTTTTTCTGGTGAAGCTTAGTACTAATCAGATTTTTGAGGATGGGATCGAATTTTCAGGAAAATTTCCTATGGATTTTGTTAAGGAAATAATTTTTAGAGTATAAATCAAGTGTTTCAGAAAAAAAAAACAAAAAAAAATTAATATTATATTTACGGCTCGCATCCAAAAAAGTAAAGAATGACCCAAATTGCACGTAAATTACCTTTCGTGGCGAAGCTGAAGATGGTAAACTGCAATTTGGGGCATTCTTTATTTATGGATATAGGCTGTATAAAATTTTTTTGCGTCTGTGGCCTGAACCCCTTTTTCGTAATTAATTTTTCTGTACAGTAGCCACAACAGTACGATTTACTGACTGCTACGTGGCCAAGGAAATCGAAATTTCTCGCTACTGTCGCAGAAAAATTTTACACGGCCCTTGCCCATAAATAAAGAATGCCCTAAATCACAGTTTACCATCTTCGGCTTCGCCTCGGAAGGTAATTTACATACGATTTGAGTCATTCTTTACTTTTCTGGACACGAGCCGTAAATATACAATTTTTGCTGATAGGTTCATAAAATTTTCCAATGAGTATTTATATTTTTTGATTCGCTGAATACGAATCTTAAAAAATCCTGTTACCCGCAATGAGAATTTCGAGGTTATGTATTACGTTTTTTTTTTAACTTTTATTTGTTACTTTTATTTTTTGGGTCCCTGAGCATGAATATTATATCAGTTTTTACCTACACTGTAAAAAGTAACTTTCTTAGATTTACAAAAAAAATACAATTTTTTCGAAAAATTAGTGAATTTTCAAAAAATTTTGTAAATATTCGATAAAAATCGTAAATTTACTAAATTTAGTACATTATCGAAAAATTCGAGAATTCTCGATTTTTTTTTGTGATTTTACGAAAAAAGTTGTAAATTCACAACTATTTTTCGGAAATTTACAACTATTTTTTGTAAATTTTCGAAAAAAAATTGAAAATTATCAATTTTTCTTGCAAATTCACAAAAAAACTCGAATTTTTTGTTAATGTACTAAATTTAGTAAATATACGATTTTTTTCAAATATTTACAAATTTTTTTGAAAATTTACTAATTTTTCGAAAATGTTCTAATTTTTTTGTTAAGGGGGCAAGTGTCCTTAGCGAAGAAAAAAAGGTGTCTTTTTGTGGAGAGGTTTTCGGGTAGAAATAATTGAGATAATTTCTTCAAAATTGGCAGTTTATTAGATCATAAGTTACTAAACATTAATTTTTTTTTTTTTGTTTTTTTTTTTTTAAATGGCGCCGAATACAGGTGCTCAAAGTTAGGCCTCACTTTTGATTGTGGGCAGGATTGCAGCCTCCAACTTGTTCCGAAACAGACCAAATAAAAATTTTTATGTTTTTAAAGTATTTTTCTTCTGGATTGATGGAATGGAATTTCGGAAAATGGAAAATTGTGAAAATTATTCAATTTTTTTTTAAAACTGCATTTTTAACATGGAACATGTTTATAGGGAGGGGGTACTTCAGAACTTGAAAATTAAGGGGGGGGGGGGTCAAATTTGTCCTATTTAAGGGGGGTGGTCAAATATGTCCTATTTAAGGGGGGTGGTCAAATATGTCCTATTTAAGGGGGGTGGTCAAATTTGTCCTATTTAAGGGGGGTGGTCAAATATGTCCTATTTAAGGGGGGTGGTCAAATTTGTCCTATTTAAGGGGGGTGGTCAAATATGTGGGTCAAAGGTCAAATATGTCCTATTTAAGGGGGGTGGTCAAATTTGTCCTATTTAAGGGGGGTGGTCAAATATGTGGGTCAAATGAAACTTATAATAATTAGGAGACTTTGAAAAATCTGAGCTTAAGGACTTAAGATAATACAGATTTATGGACTTAAAATAATATCGATTTAGGGACTTGGAATAATATTGGTTAAGGGACTTAGAATAATTCAGGTTTAGGGAATCAAAATAGTTTGGGTTTAGAATCTTAACAGCTAGTAAGGTGATAATTACAAATTATAAAATTAGAAAATTGTAATGTTGAGTAACATTTATATTATACCTAATCCTCAGCTGGAAGTAAACATGTTCCATGCATTTAGGTTGTGTTTACACAAACCGGTTTTAAGTTTTTTTCACTTATTTTTTTGAAAAAAAAAAAAATGGGACATTTTTTGGAAAAATCATTCCATCAATCCAGAAGATAATTGTATTTTAAAATAGTAGCCAAAAAATCAGAAAGATATCTTAATTATAAAACGTTGTTTCGAGATAAACGCGTTTAAAGTTTCGGTGAAACGTATAACTTCTATAGCGGTGTCTCGCTTCATCTTCTATAACTTTCTTATTATTCAAGATATCATTATAAAAATTTTTTTCCATATTTTTAAGATGTTTTCGAACCCAAAAAAAAGAAAAACAAAAAATCGATTTTCAAAAAATTCTAAGGACACTTGCCCCCTTAATATAAGAAAGTTACTTTTTACAGTGTAAATTATTCTTATTGCTCACAATATAAAATATTGAAAAAATCCAAAAAAATACCTAAAGTTCCGTATTGCGAGCAGCTAGCAAATTTCAGCTAAAAACAAATATCATATTCATATTCAGCCACTCAAAAAACATATGTATCGGATAAAAAGGTTAAAAAACCCGCAAAAATTCTCAAAGTTTCTATTGTGGGCAACTAGATCGGTAAAAATAGATTTCATAATCGTATTTGGCGATCCAAAAAACAATAATGCTCATTGAAAAATTTCATGGACCTATTTGCAAAAAAAAAGTGACTATGATATAGAGGTTCAAGCCTTTATTATCTAGACTGCTAAAAAGTTGGGCAAATTATTTTTTTTCGTCACACTTAAGATAACAATTTTTTGGAGTTGATCTGAAGACCTGACCATACAAAGGTAAGTAAACTTTAAGAATATCAATCCATATATTAATCCTACAGAAAGACAGGCTTCTGTAATTGATAAGAAATTTCTAGTTTCAATTGGAATGTAAAAATAAAATTAATAGCTTAGTATAAAGACGTGATTAAATAGTTTCGAATAATAAATTCTTTTATCGATAATATTACACCGTATTTTATACAGTATTTAATGAAATCAATATTCGTTGATTTGCACCTAAAATAGTGGTTTGTTTTAATTAAATACCTATTTAATAAAATTAATTTTTTGTATCAAAAACAAAAGTTGTCCAATTAATGCTACCCAGGACGATCGGGTCCAAACAACGAAACTTCACGTTAAATTATAATCTCTTTAGTATAGATTGCCTTCACTAACCTGATTAGAAATTGACTCGTTGGGTCAGATTGGACCAATGTTCCCATTATCGGCACCAGATTGGCTGATTTACGCAGAACTAAGGGCCATATTGATATTCATTCAACAATAAAATATGTAACACGTGCGCGAAGTTAATTTAATAAATAATATGTAATTTTATTAATTATTAAAAATAAAATTTATGATAATTTTCTTTTGAGAGAATTCACCGAGAACAGTAGTTAATTTTCACTTATTTTTGGAACCTGGCACAAAAATATAGGATATGACCGTACTGTGAAAATGGCTGAATTTTTGATATGTTGCTGTTCCTGATTAAATGTTCTCCTGGGCACTAAGCTCTAAAATCAATATTTTGGCAGCTGCCAAGCTCGAAAGTTCTGTGGCTCCAAAATAACTTATGTTCTATGACTAAGTTATTAATCTTTTTAAACAATCTTTTTATTTATTTTATTAATATATTTTATATTATTGAAGTCATTGAGTTCTAATTTGCTGTCAAATTCATAAAACTGACAGTTGACAGCTGTCAAATAGATGCAAGAAAGGGATCACTATCCGTTTCATCCTCGTCGTTAATCATGGTTAAAGTAAAGAACGGGTAAAAATAAATAAAGACAATAAAAACGTACTTGACAGCTAACTTTATATATATTTTAATTGACAAGTCTTCGAATCGAGTCCAAAGTAATTTTTGTTGAAAGTATACATGAAAAAAATAATTGAACAAATACTATATTCTGTACGGTATTTGCGTGCACGCATTTTTTTATTTTTCTATATATTCATAACTTAAGTAATTTTTAGTCTTTATAAAGTAGTTGTTGCTATAAAGAAGAAAATAACGTTATCTCAAATTCAAAAAGTCAAGTAAGTCTTTAGTTCAAATAATTCAAAACTTTTTAACGGTATTATGTAAGACACAGTTATATAATTACTGAAAAGAAGACTAACGAATATATACAGTATATACATTGTTTGCTAATTTTCTTTTTAATGCTCACATTAGTAATTTAAGAACTACATTTTTTAGCGCAAAGATTTTTTTAATTCTATTTAATTTTCTACTATCCCTTCAACGCTGAGATGAATAAAACGTGCCACTTTATTTATAGCAACTTTATTTTTCATAGAATTCAGAATCTAACTATATCGGTTTAATTCCAAAAACTTTTTATTATATCAGTTTTATAGTAAATTTTAAGGTTGAATCAGGTGGAATTCTGGAAACTTTGATTTTTATAGCCGTTGATTAAGTTATATGTACCTTAGAATTTAAAAATAAAAATTTTGAAAATTTATAGACTACAGATGGAGATATTAGTGCTGAAAATTTTTTTAATTTTTAAGGTAAATTAATTAAGACTGTTTTATAAAGTTTCTGATTTTAAAAATCTTTGAATATAATGTTTAGAATATTTTTTAGCATCGAATCACTAAAAAAACTTTTTTATTTGCTGAATTTTTCTTCGAATAAATCGATATTTTGAAAATTATAGGTTAGGTCAAAATTCAAAAAACTTGAAAAATATTATATAATTATTGGGAAATGAAAACTTTTTTGTTGAATCGATGCTATATTATTTCCTGAATAAATGTATTTTTCAGATTTTGACAAGGAAAGCTAGTCTTGATGATAAAGATAACATTTCATAAAAAAAAAAAAAAAAAAAAAAAAAAATTTGTTCCATTCTGATCGTTATATTTTTATTTAACATTCTTATTTTCTATAAATAAGAAAATAATAAAAAAATAATTTTCTACATTAAATATATTTAAGGATTTTTAATATTAGAAGTTTTATAAAAAAGTCTTGATTAATTTAGTAGCTCAAAAATTAAAGAAATTTCATGCACTTATCTATGTCTGCAGTCAATTAATTTTTATAATTTTTTTTTTGAATTCCAAGGGACATTTAACTTTCTCAAATGTTACGAGAATCAAAATTTTCAGAAGTTTCGGTTTCCAGAAATTTTAAAACAAAAAATGCAATTTTTATCCACCTGATTCAACCTTAACGAACAATCCTTCAGAAAATATAAATTTAGGGTGTATCATCCAAAAATATTGTTTACTTAGAGGCTATTTCCAGGTAGGTGTAGTGATTTGGCCCCCGAAAGAAATCCTAACCTAAGTAGTGGCATTCCAAAACTTATCAAAAACCTGAATGATTCCCGTTGGAATTAGACCTCTAGGCCACGACAGGTCCCCGAAAACCTAAAAAAAACATTTTTGGGGGTTTTTAAAGATTTTATGGAATTTCTCCGATCCATACACAGATTATTATCTCTACATTTTAGGCTAGAAAACTTAACATTTTACCACTTATTAGAAAAAAAAATTTTTTTTGACTTCATGGCCTTTTGAAGACCTCGAAATATAATTTTGAATATGTCGAAAATCGATTTTTGAGCATAAAAAAATATACCATCATTAAATTTTTTTTTATAGTCTTAGGGAGTTAAATAACCATATTTTTTAATTATTTAGAAAATTTCCCGTAGAAGGAACCACTTTCTAATACCCGAAAGCTCCAAATCTTCTACCCCCGTTTACTCGCACTTTTTTAACCGTTATGAAATTTTTATTTTCAATCCATGAACAGATTATTATATCTGTTCATAGGCTAGAAAACTTAATATTTCACTGCTTTTTAAGAAAATTTTTTTTTGGGTCTTTAGGGCCTGTTTAAGACCCCGAAATATAATTTTGAATTCGTCGATAATCGGTTTTTAAAGCATAAAAAAATATATCATCGTTAAATTTCTTTTATAGTCTTGAAAGTTTGAAAAACTATATTTTTTAATTTTTTAGAAAATTTCCTGGAGAGGCAACCACTTTCTAATACCCAAAAGTTTTAAATCTTTTACCCCGGTATATGTGCGCTTTTTTAACTGCTATGAAAATTTTATTTTAAACAGTTTATTATGGTGCAAAAATGTAAAAGCATCGTTATTATACTAATTATTATCAATAGCCACCATTCTGCAGTCCCAATCGTACTATTGTGTTACCGCGGTTTATCCGTGCTTTATGCATTTAAAAATTAAAAATATGCTAAAGCAGGGATAAACGGCAGTAACAGAATCGCATGATTGGAACTGTAGAATGGTGGCTATTGATAAGAATTAGTTTAAAAACCATACTTTTACATTTTTTCACCATAATAAACTGTTTAAAATAAAATTTTCATAGCAGTTAAAAAAGCGCGCATAAACCGGGGTAAAAGATTTAAAAGTTTTGGGTATTAGAAAGTGGTTGCCTCTCCAGGAAATTTTCTAAAAAATTAAAAAATATGGTTTTTCAAACTTTCAAGACTATAAAAGAAATTTAACGATGATATATTTTTTTATGCTTTAGAAACCGATTATCGACAAATTCAAAATTATATTTCGGGGTCTTAAACAGGCCCTAAAGACCCAAAAAAAAAATTTTCTTAAGAAGTAGTGAAATATTAATATTATTTTTCTAGCCTATGAACAGATATAATATGTTTTATGGATTAGAGAAATTAGATAAAATCTAAAAAAAACCAAAAATATGTTTTTTTAGGTTTTCGGGGATCTGTCGGGAATCAGTAAGTTTTTGGATAAATTTTTGGATGCTACTATTTAGGTTAGGTTTGGTTTTGGGGGTCTAATCACTATATACTTATGATGAAATAGCCTTTACACTTGGATGATTTCAAAATTGTTTAATTTAAAAAACCAACTTAAAAATATTTTAAGATTTATTTAAGGGGCTGGTAAGGTAGAGCAGTTATCGATATTAGTTTTTTTGAAATAATTAATTTTGTTTTGAATTTTATTTCATCCACTCCGTAATTAAATTCTGCGTCGATTAAAAAAAAAAATTGTAAATAGCTCAAAATTTACTGGGAGAAAAGTTGGATTTTCTAAAACCGCTTGTTAAAATCGGGAAATCCAACTTTTTTCCTAGTAAATTTTGAGCTAATTACAATTTTTTTTTTTTAATAAACGCAGAATTTAATTACGGAGTGGATGAAATAAAACTCAAATTTTTATATTAGAACAAAATTAATTATTTCAAAAAAATAATGTAGCTAACTGCTCTGCCTTACCAACCCTTAATAGGGCTTAAAAGGGGTAAGAATTTAAATTTTGAGTTAATTCTTAAATTTTATAAGGTTTTGAGTCCTTAGATTAAAAGCAATATTTTTTTTATGTTCATTTTTAAAAATTTAATGTAATGATTAAGAATAAAAAATTTTTTTTAAACATCTGTTAATAAACATACAATTATGGAAGTGAGTTGAAATATACAAAAAAAATAAATCATGGGTAAAATGCAAAAAATTAATAGAGTTAGACATATTTTTAAATTTTTATATACTTGTCATTACAATTGCCTTTTATAATTTTCCTCATGTCAGAAGTAAAATAGAAATAAAGTAAAAATAGTTTTATAAAATCTGCTAATTTGATATTTTAATATCAATATGTTGATGTTTGGGACATCTTATTATTCTATCTGCGCAAATGTAATGAATGAAAGTTCAGATTTGTTATATTATCCATTTATTTAAATCTAAGGAAAACTTATTCATTTTTCTAAGGTTCTAATAATTTACTGCTTTTATTTTATTAGGACAGACTGCAAAGGTTTAAAAAAAAATATGCATTTATTTTCTCGCCAACAGCCAACTTCGAATGTCAGAAATAACCAATCAAAATTAACTATTGATCTTTTAATCAAAGGTGAGAAAGAGATTCAGTTATATGATGAATATACAGATATAATTTTAGTTTTTGGTAATATTGGCACTGATTTAGCTTCATTTAATGAATGGATTTCTCGAGGTAATGATAAGTTAATAAAAAAAGGATCTAAAAAATTTAAAAATAAAATTAAAATCCTTGATAAAAGCAACAATTTTATTACAAACAATGAAAGAACTTTTCCTTCAATGTTAGTAAATTCTAAAGAAAACTTAATTTACTATGATTTTCCTGGGTTTAGTGAAACTGCCAGCAGAAGCCATGAAATAGCTTCAACTTATTTCATTAAAAAAGTTGTAAATCATGCTAAAAGAGTGAAGATTCTTTTTATTATAAAATACTATTTGATCAAGAAAGAAGAAAGAAGAGCTAAAAATTTTTTTAATTTCATAAACCATATAACTAAACTAGTTAAGAACATAGATAAATTCGAAAACAGCTTTGCACTTGTAATCACAAAAGATGAAAACATTAATGACGTGAAAAATATTGTTAATACAGAAGAAAATAGTGAAATCATAGAAAATGCTGTTAATTTATTCAAAGAAATTAAGAATTACCTACTGATTGCCAGAGATGACGATAATAGTACTTCTTATGAACAAAAAAAATTTTACAACTATGGGATTAAATTCATTGACTTTTTATTAGTAAATGAAAACAATAAGTACGAAAAAATAGGAATATTTCGATTGAATATCCCGGAATATTTAAATGATAATACTTTGTTACTAGAAGAACAGAAACATTTGGGTAAAATACTACATAAAAATCTTCGTTTTACCACAAAAAATGATGATGACTTTGTTTATACTATTTCCGAGGATTCTAATTATATTATGAAGGATTTAGTAGAAGTAGTTAACAAAAACATGTGGATAAATCTTAAAAATATAGCAAAAGTGATACAGGAATATTTCTATTCTTTAGAAAATAAAATGCGTTACAAAATAAAATCCTTTATTGCCGATGAAAATATTATTGTAGACTCAGATAAATTAGAAGCTGAAAATTTTTTATTTGATTTTACTAATGGTTATAATATTTTATCAAATCTTATAAAAGAACTCGAAATATTAGAGAATTCAAAAGAATTAGTTACAAAAATTGATAAGTGCATTAACAGTTTAAAAATTGAAATGCCCGTAGAATATATTTTGAACGTTGCCAATCTGGGAAAGTATTTACATTTTTTGGAAATTGTAAGTAAAATGGAATTTGAAATGGAATCATGGGATAAGCCTTTTGTAAGTATATTTCAATACTTTTCTGAATCAAAAAAAGTTATTGAAATCGATATCAGCGATACATCATACAAAATAAATATTCATCTTAATACACTAGCAAATAAAATCCACGAATATTATTACAAGAAAATCAAAGTTATAGAAGTTGAACAACTACCGACTATTTTAAAAACAGAGTATGACTCTATCTTAAAAATAGTGAATGGAATTAAAAATTCAGTCTCAAAAAATGAATCATTGAAAATGATGGATACGATTGATAATTTTATGAATAATTTAAGCATTAATATAGCTAGAAATAGTGCAACAATAATTGTAAACAGAGAGAAATATTATAATTTTTTTGAAGTTATTAGTGAAGTATTTACAATCGAAGCGATGAACTGGAAATGCCCTTTTCAAGATGCTGTTATATTCCTAAATCAGTTAGAGAGCTGGTATACATTTTTAAATAGTTTGTATGCAAAGTTTTCGGAATATGAAATTCAAAAAAATATCAGTCAGTTTAATATTGATAATCTTAAAAATTGGAGTATACAAAAAAAAACCCAAAAAGTTAGAGTAAGTCTAACAGAAATAAAAACTCTAGGAATAAAAATAAATGAAAATAATTTGCAAGAATTTTATAACAGCTTAGAACAATATCACTTACCAGAGCATAATAGAATTAAAGAATTTCCTCTGACAGAATTACAACTAGAAGAATTAAATCATGTTCTGAGTATTACGTTAAAATACAGAATTAATATAACTTATATAGAACCGTGTATATATGTTATGGGAAATTACATTATACTTAATGATATTTTAAACTATATTCCACAATATATACACAATCTTTTAGAATTTAACAATGACTACAAAGGTTCATCAATTAAAATTATAAATTTTTTTGCTTTAAATACATTATTCATTGATCAAAGCCTAGAAGGAAGTAGAGATCTTACATTTATTGCTCCAAAGTGGGAAATATTAGGAAACAGAGCTATTCTATTAGATGGTTACAAAGGAGAACCAATTTATAGTATTACAAATACTAATGGGATTTCTGAAACAATACTTTGTAATTCTGAGAAAACGAATTTAATGACCGAGAATTATGGTAAACCAGGTAAACCTGGAGGACCTGGGGGTAATTTCTTTGGAATTGGAAATCAGTTTATTAACGGAATAAATTTAATAGTCTCTGCAAATGGAGGTACAGGAGGCCCAGGTCAAAACGGTTGCAAAGGTTTGGATGGTAAAGACGGAGAAAATATTATCGTTAATGAGAATTTATTTGATAAGAATTGTAATCCTTTATTTTATAACAGTTTTGGTTATACACATGAGTGTCATAAGCGTTGCACCAAAAAAAAATTCTGCACATTGATTTATTGTGATTATCAAATTTTTGGTGAACTTGGGTATGAAGGAGGACAGGGAGGAAATGGAGGAAAAGGAGGAAAAGGAGGCAATCCCGGAAATATTTTTCTATTTGAGCTAAATAATTATTCTGGAATAGTGAAGCATACTATTCCTGGAGAAGATGGGGAAAATGGTTTAGGTGGTATAGGAGGAAATGGGGGTAGAAATGGAGATGTTATATTTGTGCAATGTTTAGCTGATAAAAGTCAATGGAATAGATATGTTTTTAAAAAAAAAATATATAATTCTATTTATCAAAAATCAGGAAAAAAGGGTATTGATGGCGCCAATGATTTTAATATGGAGTCTGCTATGCCAGCAGTAACCATAAATAATTCGGAAAAAGCTAAAATTTTAAATGAGTTCAAACGTTATCTAAGAAAAAATTTGAATAGCAAATTTAAAAAAACTTTACTTACCAATTTCATAATAAATATAGATAATAATGAAGATCTTAATAAAATGTACAATACCCGAGAATTAATAAATGATTTGCAAGATTTGGAAGACCAGTTTAATAATTTAAATAAGGACATTGACTTCCTTCCATTCTACGAATCGTTTCTAAATAGAATAACCTTCTACGCCCATAATGCTAACGAAATTGAAGAACTAAATCAATATAAAAAGATTCTCATATATTTATACACAGCAGTTTTATGTAGAATGTATAATTTTCAGGATAACTATGAATCGAATTTAATTATTAATTTGGCTTCCTACCTTAATTCTGTTTACGAAGATATAAATAAATTAAAAGATTTAAAAGAAGCAAAGGATAAAGTTGACATAATAGACAAATATAAAGAAGATTATAAAAAAGAGATTGATATAAAAATTCAAGAAGCTACAGAGCTTATTTCAAATGAAATTATGTTAGAAATAAAAAATATTGGCGCTGAGATGGAAAATAATATTGATCATTTGATTTATGATGTAATGTTTTTACAAGAAATAGCTAAGGCAGAGCTGAAAGAATTGCAGAGAGCATTAGAAATTCAGCAATTATTTTCAGCTTTTCAAATTTTAGGTGATGTTGTTAGTTTTTTAGGTCCGACTGGAGCAGTAGTTAGTAAGACAATGGAGATGGGGAGCTCTGTTATGGAATACTTTATAAAAAACAGTAATAAACAAGAATTAAATTTGGAAAATACATTAAACTTAGAAGAAACGTTAACTCGTATTAGAAATATGAGAAACCAAAAAATTACGCCTTTAAAAACAATTTTGGAAGATGTATCACAAAAAATTACTGAACACCCAGAAAAATTAGGTAATTTGTCCATAAAAATAGGTGTTATCAAAGACAAGTTTGAAAAAAGTATTAAGAAAATGTTTATTTTTAAAGAAATTAAAAGTTTAGAAATGGAATTAAAAGGAACTTTAGAAAAACAGGAAAAGTTTTTAAAAATGATTGGAAATAATGAGATGGACCCAAAAACTAAAAGTGCATTAAAAGTAATAGGTAAGATAAATAAAGCTATCGACTTAGGTACGTCAATATATAACAAGTATAAGAATAATCAAGCATCTCTTGATACAATAAATAAAGCTATTGAAAGTAAAGAAAAAAAATTTAAAGAACTTAAAGCATTCGAAGATAGAATTTATAATATAGTAGCTCCAATGTTACAAAATATTTTCAACGATCTCTTAGATTTATCAAGTAAGCTTGGTACAAAATCTAAAGTAAATCTTGATGTGACAAAATGGCAAGTGCAAAGTGCTTTAGGGGATGTGGAATTACAAATGATGGAAATAGAGGAATATATATCTCAAGATGTAAAACTAGAAGGCAGTTTGGCACGCTGTATAGCAAAATTAAAAGATGGAATGACCACTTTAATAAATGTGTATACTCATATACAAGATTATCAAGATCATCAAAAGTTTGCAGATTATTTTGCATTATTAACCTCTAGTACAGTAGATAATATAGATATTGTTAATTTAGGTTTAGAAAAAGAACATAAAAATTTTATTCGTAATTTAGAAATTTCAGTTGAATCTAGTGTTGTATTGCAGAGGTATCAAGTAGCTATTGATGCTTTTAAACAGTTTGTTTTCCCTTTTGCTCATAAATATCTTAAAGGGATATTACTCCCTTCTAACCTTGAATTGAGAAAGAATAAGAATAAAATTGAACTTGAAAATTTAGTAATGGAAATTTCAAAACAAATAAGACTTATAAAATCAAATCTTATAAGGTATAAAGAGTCCTTGAAGAACGCTATAGGAATTGGAGATTTTCACAGTGGTAGTAAGTATTTAGATCCATTTTTCGTATGGAGTAATAAGAAATATAAAAAAGAAATTAGAAAAATTTTATCTGGACAAGAAGTAGTTATGAAAGCAAACATATTAAATTCTCCTTCTAACGAAGATGCAATTAAATTTAATACTATAGAACTTAATTTTCTTACAAAAGACAAAAAATCACAATATAAAGTTAATAATATACTTGATGGATTCAACATTAGCTTAACTCATTTGGGTAATTCATTTTATCGTTTTAATGATAAATTTTACTTGATAAACACAAATAGTCAGAATTTATGGTATTATTTTGAAAAAAATAAAAATGGGGAACCAAGTCGAAGAAGTGATGCATATGTTAAAATAAAAAGTGGTGATTTAATGCTTAGTCCTTATGCATTTTGGAAAATAAAAATAGTTAGCATTAAAAGTGAATATAATTTTTTATATGATGAATTAATGAGTTATGAAGATGAAATCGATCTGGAGCTTGCAGGTACAGGAAATTTTGTAAATAAGGGAGGATCTGGTGAAAATCTTATGATGGAAATGTATTACAAAGAAATAGATAAACATTTTTTTCTAAATGAATATCTCGATAATGAAGAAATTATTAGCCAATTTTCATCACAAGATAAAAAGATTTCTGGCAAAAGTAAGCGTGATGTTAATTACCAATTACAAAATGTAAACTTACAAACTGTAAGTAACAAAAAATGTCAAGTTACTTGCTATAATCAGGCAACTAATGAACCTAATTTTGAAAATAAAAAAAATTATACAAATGACAATAATTGGTTTTCATGGCTAAGATTTCTAAATTTAAATATTTTACCTGCTACTGAAGCTACTGCTGTAGAATATAAAAATGTAAATAGACAAAATCATATAATATTTAAATTATGTAATATTTATATGCCAATTGTAAATAGAATACAATCTTTGAAAGTTTGTTTTTTTTCAAAGTTATCAAAGCCGAAAAAAAATTTTAATACTATAAATGAGATGATAAATAACTGTACAGATAATACAGTTAAGAATAACATTTTAAATTTACCAAAAAAATTATTAATTAGCTGCAATGATCAGTCAAATAAAATAAATGCAACGAACGTCGATTTTAATGGTAATTTTATCCTCATACAGCTTATTATTAGTAAGTTATTTAGTATAAAAAATATTAATAACCCCCCCTTTATATTACCTGATCAAGAACAAAGTATTAAAAAAAAACAACTTGAGTTAGAAATTTCAAATTCAATAGATTCTGGAGCCAATAATGGTTCAGATGACTTTATTTTTTATTACACAAATTCACAAAAATGGTATCAAGATATGTATAAAGACATGTTTCAAGAAGCAATAAACAAAAAGCTACCAAGAAATGGATGAAAATATTGAAATAAAAAATTTATGCAAGTAAACGATTTTTTGATTTTTTCGTTAAACGATTAAAAGTACATACATAAGTACATACATAATATTTTATTGTAATCCAATACATACATATTCAAGAATCATAAATTCATCTATCTTGGTGATTACAATTTAGCTTATACTAAATGGTTCCTTAATGAAGAATGTCTTGAATTAAAAATTCTCAACAGATGCACACCTGCAAACAAGTTAGCTGCAATGTCACTTACAAATCTATTCTCAATGGCTGGTTTAGAACAAGTTCATCCAGACCATCCTAAAAAGAAATATTCTCTTGATCTGGTATTTTCATCAACTGGATTTGTTGAATTTTTTCATTCTCAAGATGCCTTAGTTCCTTTTGATTTTGATCATCACGAGTCTGCTACTTTACTCATACGTAACCAAGGAATTCATACACAAAAGGTTATTCAGCCGTCTAGATATAACTTCAATAAAATGGATAAAGAACTTCTCTGCTACTGCCTGGAATCCGTAAATTGGGTTGAACTTTTAAATATAGAATTATTTAAAATTGATAATTGTATTAATATTTTTTATATCTGTTTACAGGAGCTATTTGAACTGACCATTCCCAGACACAAACTTAAAAAAACTTCATTTCCATGTTATTTTAGCATAGAAATAATTAACAATATTTTATACAAAAAAAGACTTCATACGAAATGGAAAATATCAGTTGATCTCAATATTTATATTGAATTTAACCCATTAATGCCCAATCATGACATTCATGCCATTTGAATATTTTTTCATGAAAAAATCAATATTTTGGGCTAAAAATGTCACCTGGTAGGTAATTAGGGCTCCTCTTTTTATTTCTGAAGTCCATTTTTACGTACAACCCCTAGAAAATGTGTTATCATCCCTTAAATATGGGGTAAATTTTGAACATTTTTTAGTCGTTATATAAACTGATACCATGCACAAAAAAAAGATCTCTAGGTATTAAAAACACTAAATGGGACTATCAAAAATACAAAAAAAATTTTTTTTACTGATTTAGCATATTTAACCCCTTTAATGGGGTAGGGGGTGTATTTTTAGCAAAATATAAAAAACGAATATTTTGGGGTAAAATTATCATCTAGTAGGTATTTTTGCCCACTATTTTCATTTCTAAGGTCTGTTTTTGAGTACCACCCCTAAAAAATAAGATATCATCCCCTAAAAATAATTTAAAATTTACCCGATGTTTAGGGGATGTACGTAAAAATGGACTTCAGAAATGAAAAGAGGAGCCCTAATTACCTACTAGGTGACATTTTTAGCCCAAAATATTGATTTTTTCATGAAAAAATATTCAAATTGCATGAATGATGAATGTCATGATTGGGCGTTAATGGGTTAAGAAAAGTAGAGCCATTTGCACAAGGCTCTCTAGAATCTCTCGTTCATTTTATATTTCTAAAATTGAAAATTCCATCTATTTTCAACGTAGTACCTTTTGGCGTTATTTTAAATCTTTAAAATAAAATACTGTTTTTTCAGATGTAATGTCTTATGGAAACAGAACAGCTAATGGACCTGAAGAAATTTCAAATTTTTTTGCAGAATTTTTCAATTCTGTACACTATAAAAAATAATAAAATTTTAAGAAGTTAATATTAACTTCGCACCCATTAAGTCCCCGAAAGTGAATAATCCCTTGATTCAAGTTAACGGGGTTAAATCAATGCATCCCAACCTTGAGTCAGCTGACGTATATTTGTTAAAATAGCTGTCTTTTAGACTCAGGTCAACTTAATATTAGGCTGAATCCGGTAACTATATATTTGACTTACGTATTAGTTATAACTCCCTGAAATTTCTATCATCTCCTCGAATACCTTCGGGATGAAAATGGACCGTACGAGGGAAAACTGATATCCTGGAGGAAAAATTTTTAATTTTTCATTCAAAACAATTTTCCAATTTTCCAAGATGGCGGACCAAAAAACATGAAAATAGAAACTTTCTACATTATCTGGGGGTTTTCGGGGTCGAAAAAACTATTAAATAAAATTTTAATTTTTTTGTCCCAGCATATTTTCCAATTTTTCAATATGGCGGACCAAAAAACATTTCAGAATAAGCTTTTTACATTGCAAGGGAGTTTTCGAGGTCGAGAAAAACGTTTTTATGAATGAAAATTGGATTTTTTTTGCCCCAGCATATTTTCCAATTTTCCAAGATGGCGGACCAAAAAACATGAAAATAAAAACTTTCTACATTACCTAGAGATTTTCGGGGTCGAGAAAAACGTTTTTATGAATGAAAATTTTAATTTCTTTATCCCAGCATATTTTATAATTTTCCAATATGGCGGACCAAAAAACATTTCAGAATAAGCTTTTTACATTGCCAGGGGATTTTCGAGGTCGAGAAAAAAGTTTTTATGAATGAAAATTGGAATTTTTTTGCCCCAGCATATTTTTCAATTTTCCAATATGGCGGACCAAAAAACATTTTAGAATAAGCTTTTTACATTGCCAAGGGGTTTAGAGGTCGAGAAAATCGTTTTTATGAAGTTTTTATTTACATGTTTTTTGGTCCGCCATCTTGATGAATTTGGAAAATATGCTTGGACAAAAAAATTAAAATTTTCATTTATAAAAACGTTTTTCTAGACTCCGAAAACCCCCAGGTAATGTAGAAAGTTTTTATGTTCATGTTTTTTGGTCGCCATCTTGAAGAATTTGGAAAATATGCTGGGACAAAAAAATTAAAATTTTCATTTATAAAAACGTTTTTCTTGACTCCGAAAACCCCCAGGTAATGTAGAAAGTTTTTATTTTCATGTTTTTTGGTACGCCATCTTGGAAAATTTGCTGGGGCAAAAAAATTAAAATTTTAATTCATAAAAACGTTTTTCTCGACCCCGAAAACCCCTAGGTAATGTAGAAAGTTTTTATTTTCATGTTTTTTGGTCCGCCATATTGAAAAATTGGAAAATTGTTTAGGATGAAAAATTAAAAATTTCGCCTCCAGGATATCAGTTTTCCCTCATTCGGTATATTTTCATCCCGAAGGTATTCGAGGAGATGACAGAAATTTCAGGGAGTTATAACTCCCTAAATCAGGGGAGTTTATTATATTTACGGGCTTATACTATATATTTTTTTATGTCTAAGATAAGCTTGAATTTATTTCAATGTTATATTTGGATATAACAAATTCGAATTAGCTTAAATTAGCCCAATTACATTTTTTGTATCAAGCTAATATTTTGCTGAAAGAAGCTTGCTTTCAATTGAATCACGGGATCTCCCGTCAAGTCACTGTTTAAGTTGATTCAAGTAAATATTCGCTTCGCCGTATTTACCTTCGCGCTTAGGTTGCGTCAACTTCGCATAGCTTGGCAATACTCTATATTTTTCATAATACAAGCCTCCCTTTAATCCTCCATTATCTTGAAATATTGAGTATAATACTGAACCATTGTTCAGCTCTTTACAGATTTTACCCTTAAAGATCTAGAAAATGCTTTGGCTAATTTAAAAAATTTAAATACAATGGGACCTGATGGCATCCCAGAAAGTTTCTATAAAGCTTTGTCAAACGTCACTTCTTTTACCCATTTACATACTTTTTAATTGTCTCCTTAACTTAGGGTATATACCTGAGGTTATGAAGGAGGCATTTATTATTCCTGTGTTTAAATCGGGTAATAGAAGTGATGTTACTAATTACAGACCTATCACTATAATAAACATTTTAGCAAAAATTGTCGATTATTTAATCTACTCTTTGTTATATCCTAAATTAAATTACCTCATATCCTACAAACAGCATGGATTTATGAGAGGTAGGTCTGTGGTTACTAGTCTGCTTGAGCTAACTGATAATGCTATAGAAAGTATAAATCTCAAACTGATGTTGTTTATCTTGATTTTGCCAAGGCGTTCAATTCCTTAGATCATAGACTTTTATCATATAAACTTTTTAATCTCGGTATAAGGGGATGGGCTCTCAAAACATTAAATTCATTTTTATCTAAAAGGTGCACAATGGTTCCTTACAATAACTGTCCTATAGATTTACTCCATCATCTGGAATAGCTCAGGGTTCTCATACAGGTCCATTGCTCTTTATATTATTTATTAATGATTTGTTTGATCATATAAAGTCATCTAAATTAGAATTATTTGCTGATGACTCTATTGAGAAAGAAAATAAGAAATGTAAGGGATGCTGAGCTGTTACAAACTGATGTAAATAAGTTTTACGACTGGTCGTTAGCAAATGGTATGCCCATAAATATTAAAAAAAATATACCATAACTTTTTCCAGATTAAATTCTCCTATTTTATTTCCCTATAATACTAATAATTTGATATTAACAAGGGAAGTTGAAATTAGAGACTTGGGTGTTATTCTTGATACCAAATGGTCTTTTGACTCTCATAGAGCCTTTATTGCATCTAAAGCATATAAAATGCTAGGCTTTCTTAAAAGATCAACGTTTGAGTTTAAGTCGTTAAAAACTATAACTTTATTATTTAAATCCCTGGTTTTACCCCATTTAACTTATGCTTCAGTAATATGGAAACCATATACAGATACTGCTTACAAACCCATTAGAGGGGTGATCCATAAGTTCCTTCGGTATGCATCGTTACAGTCTCCCATGTCATATGATGACCATGATTACGCTACATTATATGAACTAACAGTTATTTCTACAATAGAATCAACTCATCTAATGGGTGATATTCTATTTGTGGCTAAGATACTTTTAGAAGAACCTCATTCAGATCTTTTGGGTGAAAACTTTATTTTAAGAAATGTTCCTTATAACCTTCGTATTCTAAGACCTATTGAGAAATAATCTTCAAATTGTGATCTTCTGTTTCATTCTCCTCTTTTTGGTTACAGGAGAGAGTGGAATAATCTATCTCAGGAGATACGTGATAGTGATGGATTCAATAATTTTAAGGCTGAAGTTAAAAAAGAAATATTGAGATACACTGATTGATCCATTCAATATTATTAAATTTATTAAATTTATCTTTTTCTTATTTTTGATAATTTTATATATAGCTGGAATGGTTTGTTCAATACTGGCTTGTTGTTTCTTGGATAGTTAAATTATAATTTAAATTAAAATATTTATTCTTAAATAATTTAAAATTGTTAAGATGCTAAATGCAATTTATAATAGAAAATTTATTTTGATAATTTAAATATTGTTTAAAACGAATGTATATTATATTATAATTACTGATATTTTATATTGACTTAGTCATGTACTCCCTTTTTCAAATGTACTATATTATTAATTTTGGGATGCATGACAAATAACTGTAAAGGGTGAAAAGCCCGTCAATTTATTATGAATAAATGAATAAATGAATACATAATATTTTATTGTAATCCAATACATACATATTAGACTGCCAAAAAAAAAAACGTTTTTTCGAATTTTTAAGGTGCTCAAAGCATTTTTGGGTGTCATTTAACTAAAAATATTTAGTCATTGAACAGCGCCAAAGCATTTTCGATTTTTGAAAAATGGCTAAGGATCGTCGGGCGGGTGTAAAGCTGTTAAATTAAAAAAACAACATAAATATAAAATTTTTGGAGGTATTTCGTAGTTTTTTTGATCACTGAAAACGATGGAATTTATTATTATGAATTATTTTTTTAAGGCAAAAAGTTATGGGCTAATTTTAGTGGTTAATTTTAATGAATAATTTTAGTGGTTTAACTCTGAATCCATCAAAAATAAATAAAAATAAGAAATTTTATCATTTTAAGTGACCCCAATAACATGCGGAATGTCCTTTTAAAATATTTCTTAAACATTTTTTAGTCTGCAGCAAGTTTTTGACGTCGAAAACTGTCCAATTTTTGATATTTTAACCACAAAAATTAGCTCATAACTTTTTCCCTTAAAAAATAATTCAAAATAAATGATTTCATAGTTTTCAGTGATTAAAAAAACTACGAAATACTCCCCAAAATTTTATTTTTATGCTGCTATTTCAATAAAAACGCTTAAACATCCTGTTCTCAAAATAAACTTCAAAATAATAACCAAGCTAACTATCTTTATAAAAATAATGTACCAAACTAGAATTTTCAACCCATACAACCTATACAACCTCGAACTTCTTACAATTTCCGACTTCACAACAAATACTCACTAACCTTATTTTCATAATAACATAACATAAAATACAGCATCTAAGGCCCCTCCACTAGTATCCCTCCCTTCCTCCGCCACTCATCTCATCGAATCTTAATTAGAAGCTCAGAACTTTCGCAGAGTTTTAATCAACAATCACAATCTCAGGAATAGTAATTACCTGTAAGAAATCATAATTTGAAAACTAAAAATTTAACCCGAAACGCTTATGTTTCTAAACTTTTTAAATTATCTTTTGGAGAATATCATGTAATAGCAGTAACTGAGACATGGTTACATAGCGCTTTCACTAACGGGTTGAAATACCGGGTTACACTTCAATCAGAAATTACAAGCAGGGACGTAGCTCAGGAGAAGTAGCTTTATGCATTAAAAATAACTTGGCTAAATTTCATCGGAAAAAGAAAAGTTTTTTTTTCTTCTGGAGTGACTTTTTCCTGACAATAAGATTTTTTACTTATTTTTTAAAAATTTTATTTACCTAAAAAGTTATTTTGAAAATTTGGGGTAGCTCAGATACGAAAAACACGGTTTTTGACATAAAAGTTTTTGGCATTCATCGCCGATTTCGTGTTCACGCTTTTTTTGCATTCTACAGGGTTCAAACTACCAGAAAATCATGGTGGCAGTCACGGCCTCGTAAATTTTTTTTTCTTCATTTTTGGTGCTTATAAAAAGGATTTTCTCGTAGAAATGCACATATGCGTATATCGGTATGATGAGATAAGAGAAATTTTTTGATAAAAGAAAAGAAAAAATGTATTTTTTTAATTTTCTTTACGTTTCAAGTCATTTGCAATTGTTTGTGAAGAAAAAAAAATTCCGCTAGCCACAAGGGGAATTTTTTTTAGTGTAATATATGTGGAGGAGACTAAGTGAAAAACATTTTGCTTACATTTCTACATTTTTAAACTCTTGTCGTTTGCATGTATCCTTATGTTTTATGATTCTTTACCTTTTGGGAGTAGTTTTAACAGAATTGCATATTTACACCTAACGTCTAATTAAAATTAAAAAAAAAACCTAGATAAGTAAATGTAAGCTAGATGTTGAATTACTCCATCTAAATTCTTACGCAGAAATGCTTATGTAAAATTTCATTGCAAGGTTTCGCATCACAACATTTTTAGTTTCATATAGAGAATAATATATACAGAAAAAATTTTTGCACTTTAAAAATGCTGAAAAAAAGCTATTTTGTTTAAAGCGATTTTGTTTTCAGTGAACATTTGTATAAATTGTAAATTGCAGGTCATTTACACAGCTATGATTAGAGTTTTTACCTTCGTGACCATCTTGTTACTTGCAACCTTACAAGTACCAAAAAATTCACAGAATGATCCATGAGAAACTGCTTCGCACCGCTCATCTTGCACCAAAGCTATTCTGCTTATTAGAAATAAGCTAGGGAGGGTCTGAAATAAGCAGACGTCTTTCTGTATTGGTATTTACAAAACTTATTAAGGGACAACTTACATTTATTAAGCAAAACCAAAAATTAATCCATATTCCTGGTGCTTAAATCAAGTTGGAAACTATGTTTCAAAAACTTCCTTTTTACTCAAAAAATTTGAAAATTTACACTGAAAAAAGTGGAACTTAGTTTGCTGTTACCCGAAATTTTCCGTTTCCCGCAAGCGGATTCTCGTTTCATTAAATAGTTTCAAAGACATCAAAGGTTTTTTTTTTTAATCTTGAAACTAGGACTCTGACTTTAAATTATCAAATCTGGTTAAAAAATAATTCAAAAGCGACGAGCAAGGAATTTTTAAAAACACGAAGCTTGTAAAAAATTTCTGGGATCTATAAAAATTAATTTCGTCAAAAATTACAATTTTGGCAGCAATTTAAACAAATTAAAAAATTTGGTCATTTTGAGCCAAAAGTGAACATTTTGGGCTATAGCGATGACAGAAGTAAAATATGAAAAAACACTTGCACCAAAAAAATGAGACCAACCAGAAGTATTTTTGTTAATTTTTGCGATTGCAGTGTTTTATTGAAAATTACCAAAAAAAAAACCTATTTTATAACATTGAGCCAACATAGAGCTTTGCGTTTCTATTATATTTTCGATTCATATTTTTAAGGCCCAAAAAGCCCATTGGCAGGTATGAAGGGTGATGTTTTTTCAACATAAAAAATTCATCTACACGGAAAAAAATTCTAAGTTGTATTGACAAATAACTTTGTTGAAATATGCCAACAAAGTATTTGTTGAATTGTCATAGTTACTTAGTTGATTCAAACAGAGTGAAAATTTTATTTAAAAAAAATTATTTTTTTTTTTTTTTTTTATTTTTTTTTTTTTTTTTAAATTAATTATTTTTTTTTTTATAATTATTTTTTTATATTTATTTAATATTTATTAATTTAAAATCTGTTAAAAAAAACCGAAGAAAAATTTTGACTGCTACTGGGATCGAACTGAGTATTGCGGCTTCCGAGACTGCGTGATTATCCATTCTGCTAACAGGACAGTTGTATTTAATAAAAAAATTTTAAGTACTATATGTTACAGATAATAATTTTCGAAATTATATGCAGAGTAAATTATACATACCCAGCGAAATGCATATTTAAAAATAATAGTTAAAACTATATCATATAATTTTTAGGAAATCCCATTTCTTTATTATAATAATAATGAATAATAATATAAGCAAAAGTAAATTATGCATACCCGCAGTGAAATTAATATTTAAAAATAATACTTAAAACTATCATTAAAAATTTTTAGGAAATTCCATTTCTTTATTGAATAATAATATAAACAAAAGCGCGCTGCTGAAGAACAGGTTTCGACTTGTCGCCGGCCGCGGTGTTAAATATATAAAAGGATAGAAAGAGAAAGAATGAATAAATATTTTAATATAAAAGAAAAAGCATTGACCTAACTATTAAAATTAATCATATTAATGTTTTAGGTTGTTGGTTTATCTAACACTGTGTTGATTCAACAAAGATTTAAGTGGTTAACTTAACAATTTTAATTTTGCTTGAATCAACTAAGTATTTGTTGGTTTAATGTTTTTATTTGACAATTGAACGTTTAATCTTTCCATTCAACAAACTTACAATACTAATCATATTTCAGTAACGTAATACGTTTAGTTTGTCTTATATTTTTTTTACGTGTATTAAAAAATTATAAAATTCAAGCTGCAGAATAGTACCATAACACAGGAGATTGTGTAATAACTGATAATAACCTCTAGCATGTAAAAGTTCTTAAAATATTATTGAAGAAATATTTTCAAAAATAGAATTTCATATTTACCCAAAGTACTGCACAGTATAAAGTTATTAATAACATCTTCACTTCCAATCTGTATAATTGCCAATGAAATGTATGAAATAATTAACATAAGAATATATGCTCTCAATGTTAATCCATGCATATTATCCAAATCTGGTAATATTGTGTAAATTGTAAATGTCAATAGTAAAAAAAGTACTGATATTAACATTAAACTTGTGTAATACCATGATACTTTTTGTTCTGGAGGTAAACAAACAGCAATCACATTGTCAATAGGGTTGTCTAACGCTATCGAGATTTTTTGATATTCTGAAAATATATAAAAAAATATTTGACACGTATTTTTTTATTTTTCATAAAAATTAAAAATGACGGAGTAATTATTAATTAAAGTAGCTAAAATACTGGTAGTGGGGGAACCGTGACGTCACAGTCCATGAAACGCTATGTTAAAAGTATAGGGAATCTGGATTGTGATGTCACGAGTAATTTATTTAACTCTTTATTTCACCGGTTAAAAATTGTTTAAATAAAATATAAAAAAATACGTGTCTAATATTTATTTATAAACTACAAAACCAACCAAATAGAATTTAAAAATTGTTTTCATGCAACAACCCTATTGTATTATTACTTGTAATTGTAATTCCTAAACAATATTCATCAGACGTAATAAATGGAGGTTCAGTTAAATTAGTAAATATTGTTGCATTCTCTAAAAAATATAACTCTTCTTCATTTGGAATAAGATAAAAAATACCAAATTCACATGGTAATTCATAAATTTTGTTGTAATTGTTTTCTGTTTTATTTATTGATAAACTTAACTTTTCATTAAATATTTTGGGAAAATTTATTTTATACGAGTCATTGTATTTTTCACTATCGTTAATTTTTACACATGTTTCATTTATAAGTAAAAAATTAGTTTCACAGCATATTCTAACCACTGTTAAAGTCTTAAGACTATCTAGTACTGATTCTTCATATGTTGATAACAAATTTTCCGGCTGCAAATAAAAATTTAAACCCAAAATTTATTTAATAATTATAAGTGTATATAAAAAAAGTATCAATCCGTTTTGAAACTTTTTTAACATACAGGTATACTGCATACAGTGTGCAGGCACGTAGCCAGGGAGGGAGCTCGGGGGGCTTAAGCCTTTTTTTTGTAATGTATTTTTTTCAAAAAAGGACTTGCTTTACTAGATTCTGGGGTCAGATTTTTAATATTATTGACCGTTAATTAAATATGGTGGCTTAAAAAGACAAAAAATCGATTATTGATACAAATTTAAAAATCTGACCCCAGAATCTTACGAATTAAGTCCTTTTTAGTATAGGAAGACTTTAAGTTAAAAAAGAATCATTTTTTCACCCGTTTTTTAAGCGAAAATCCGAGCGTCAGATGGATTGGTCGCGCCGGCGCTAATGTGTTAACGCGAGATTTGGAATCTAAAAAGAATAAAATTCCCTGATTAAATAAACGTTTAAGAGAAAAAAATATAAAAAAAAACAGCTGGTTTTTTAAAAAGTTACCAAAAAATTTTTGTCTAAAATTGAGAACTGAATAAATTAAATTAAATTATAATAGATAAAAATTTCAATGGCTAAAACAATTCGAAGACACTACAAACAGTTTTATACTTGTTTGATTTAAATTTACCCATATAATAATTTGTAATTTCATTTATAAAATATTGACAGATTAAGGAATAATAATTTAAAAAAAAAACGTTCTTGTCTGTAGAATGATAAAGTAAAGTTTTAATTAAAAAGCATTTAAAAACAGGCAGTTAATTGCACTTATTTGTATTCTTGATAAAATGATTGATTAATTATCGATGCAATACATTGCTAAAAAAAAAATAACTGGTTTTTGACGTAATATTAAGGACTTATGACCCGAATTGGAAAAAAAAGCAAATATTCACATTACCGACGCTATTTTTTTTTTATAATTTGTAGTTTAAAATAAAATTAGCCGTAAAAATATTAAAAAATGTGTTTATTATGCAATATTATTACAAAAAAAATTATTTAAATTTTAAAAATTATGAAAAAACATTATTATTTTAGGTTACGGTACTTGCTAAAACTTGGTTTTCAATAAATAATTAATGATTGAATGTGGTAACTTAGATAAAATAAATTGGAAATATAATCTTTGACAATTTATTTATCATATTTAATTAGTTTCATCTCAATGTGTCATCATCATCATACTTTTTGTAAGCTCCAAATGTGAATTTCCATAAGAGCAATGTTAAACTGACTACTTTTATTTTGCAATAAAAAGATAATTAATGTGGTAATAAACGTAAAACCAAGTTCAATTCAACTTTAAGAATGTTTAGCTTTAATAATTTTCCTGTATCATTCAGTTCTGTCATCATTTCCAATTAGGGTCATAACTCCTTAAGAATGCTTATTTGATTAAATTGTTTTTAAATAATACAATATCTTAACAATTTTTTATTTTTAATGACTACAACAAAATCAATGGTATTGATTTTTCACACGTGTAAGCTTCGTAAATAAATAAGAAAGTTAAAAAAAATGATTAATGCTTATTATAATAATTATACTGTATCACAAATATTCTAACACTTTTATTCACATAAAACTGCATTTCATCTTCATAAATCACCTTCGAATTTCGAAATACCCAAACATCACTTGTATTATTTGTAACATTTTTAAAATGAAAATCATGTGGAAAACTGAAACTATTATTATAAAATATAACTAATAAACATAAAACATTAAAAAAAACAACATAAACATTAAAAAAAAAATTCATAATTTTTTATAAAAAAAGAGGGTAAATAATAAAAAAACATGTTTTATGAGTAAAAGACAGTAAGATACTAAGCTTAAAGCATATGATAGATGTTTTAAAGGCGCATGTAACTATTTCGAAATGACCTACCTTAGCAAATTTAATAACGTTTATAAATATAAAGTTGTGATGTGCATTCCATGGTCATTGCTAAAGATGTGCGTGCATAAATAAATTACAACGTGAATAAAAATGTTTCACGAATGTCAAATAATCAATAATTCTATGCAGTGTTGATATATTATGGTAATAATTAATTTAAAAAGTAAAAGTATGCATAAAGTGCAGATAAGCGTTAGTGACAGAATAGCACGATTGGGACTGCAGAATGGTGGTTATTGATAAAAATCAGTTTAATAACTATGTTATTACATTTTTGGCACAATAACCAACTGTTTAAAATAAAAATTTTATATAGATTATAAAAGCGCGGATAACTGGCAATATAAGATTTATGAATTTCTGGATATAAGAAAGTGAAAATCCCCCCTAAAGAAGGTTTTCTAAAAAATTAAAAAATATGGTTTTTTAACCTACCTGGACTTTTTAAAAAAATTTTAGGATGGTATATTTTTTTTTAAATTAAAAAAACCGATTTTTGAGAAATCCAAAATTATATTTAAAGATTTTAAGGAGGCCCAAAGACTGAAAAATTTTTTTTTTTCGAAAAAGAGTGAAATGTTAAGTTTTCCAGCTTATGAGCAGAGTAGGTATTATATAGTTATGGGTCAGAGAAATTAAATAGGTTTCACTATGTCATTTAATAAATTCATAAGTTTATCTAAAAGTAAAATATCAATTTATAATCGTTTGAGTTTTTGGTTTTTTTTCTTGAAATTTTGAAAACCTTTCTTTTAATTTACCGGAATAGTCACTTTCTTTTATGCTGTCTTAATCCCCTAATTATTTTTTTAAAGTATAGTTCTCGGTGTTTTTTAAAACAATACTTAATAACATTTTTATATTTATTCGTTGCAAAGTTACCAGTTTTCAAATCGAAAAAGAACCAAAAAGTTAAATTTTATCGGTTACAGCTGCGAAAAGTTGCTTTTGGTCTCTAATACCCACGTCGTGTAAGGTCAGAAAAAAAGCTACCTGGGGTTGCAGAAGGTTAAGGATGCCCTAAAGGCCCAAAAAAAGTTTTTTTCTTGAAATGTGGTGAAATGTTAAGTTTTCCAGTTTGTAAACCTTTTATTGTAAAATTTTTTAGTTTTTCTAGGGCCTGTCGCGTCGTGGCCTAGAGGTCTAATTCCAACAGGAATCAGTAAGTTTTTTGATGAATTTTTTGATGTTATTACCTTGTTTAGGTTTGGTTTCAGGGACCAAATCACTATACTTATCCGGAAATAGCCTTTGAAAAAAATAAAAATTTAAAAACAGTTTTCATTTTGAAACCATTGAACCTAGAATCTTAAAAATTGGAATAGTATATTTTTGTATACTTAATCCAGACCATTCGGTTTTTTTTTAATCTCTGGCTTTTACCTTTTCATTATGTTAATTTCACAAAGAATCATCTATAAATTTAAAATTTTAATAAAAGCATTTTTTTTTAAATAAACATTATAAATTATAATCTTAAAATTATTATAAGAATTTTATTTTAAAAAATGCGCAAGTAAATTTTTAGATTACTTTGCTTTTAATTTGTTCATTGATAAGGAATTGCTAATCTCAATGGTATGCATTACATTAAATTAAAAGAAAATACACGTTGCAACAGTTTTGCGTTGCTAATGCTTTTGATTATAAGTTTCTATGTAATATAAATTATTAAATTCTTAAGAGGCATAAAAAGATTCTACAAAAAATACGAAAATGAAAGCAATGTGAGTATTTTACATTATAGAGAATGTTCTGTGGGTAGATTTAAATGAAGTGTGTATGAAATAAATGGTTGGGTCTTCAAAACTGCCCCAAAGTGTTTTTTTTTTTAAAGTACTATCAAAAATGAGTCACGAGCCTCCAATCTTTAGCCTCCCAGAGCGAAATCTCGATTTTTGGCAGCTATTTTTGTGTTTTGGACTTTTATAAAAAAAAGTAAAAAAAATGAGGGATCATTTTTTTTATTTTTTCTGTTAAAAACTCTCATTGACATGAAAAAATTTTTCTTTTTAGATCCGTATAGGAAATTTCCTGGCTATTTGATTTAGGGATCAAAAAATTTTTTGAGTAGCACATGCGCGAGAAATCGCTAAGATAGGCTATTTTTCTTCAAAAATCGGTTTCTTAAATGCCTACTAGAGAAAAATCTTTTAACCGGGCATAAATTTTTCCTTGAACTTTTTATTTTTTGGCGAAAAAAATTTCAATGGGACATTGCTTTTTGAGAGCTCTAGATCAAAAAATAGCAGCTTTCTAAAGTTCATTGTTTACAAATTTTGAGTTTCCCGCCAAGTCACTTGACCAATTAAAAATCTGACCGAAAATTTGGATTCCGCGGGAAATTTTACATAAAGATATATTTTTGGTTCCTCAAAGAGGAACCATTGTGATAGGTCAAATTTCGATTTTTGATTTTTTGGCATATAAGCACGTTTTGAGACCCCAGGAAGCTAAAAAACCGGTTTTTAAAAAAAGTATGTATGTGTGTGTGTGTGTTTGTGTGTGTATGTATGTAATTGGTTATATTTCACAAACATTATGGAGTTAAGACGTAATTTTTTTTCAAAAATTTTTTTATCAAAAAAGCTCGAGGTACTTTTTTTTTTTTAATTTGGATGTAATACTTCATTTATTTCCACAAAAGTACTTATATTTGAAAGTATGGTTTTTACTCTATATCTCGAAACTGATACTTAATTTTGTGAAAATTTTTTTCCCAAAATTTTTTTCACGAAAAAATACAAAAAACAACAATTTTTTTTTTCTTTTTGGACGTAGTACCTAATTTATTTTTATGAAAGTACTAGTTTTAGAAAGTTTGTTTATAGTCATTTTTTGGATCTAATACCGAATTTTTTAAAAAATTTTTTCTAAAAATTAAAAAAACAAAAAAATAAAAAAACCTGCAATATTTTTTTTTTGGGATGTAATACCTCACACGCCAGTCTTGAAGGAAAATTTATCCGATCCAAAATGGTGACAAGAACGGATTGTTTCTACTCATTAAAGACACTTTGTACATGACAAAAATACCCGGGAAAAAACTGGAACTGCTGCGCTTTTTAAAAAATTCAAAAAAAACGTATTTTATATGCATAACAGTACAAAACCTACGCAATTTTAGGGTTTTCAAGCATAATTATAGAATTTTTTTTTGAATCAATACTATTCTGTTTTATTTATGACTCCAGGAAAAATATAGTAATCAAAAATTAAAATTTTTGAAAAAATAATTAAATAAAGATTTTTTTAAGGGCAGTACTTTAATTTTATCCTATACCTCTTACATGTGAATTTAGGTTTTTATTATGGTATCAATCATCCCTAGGCACTAAAAATTTTTCTTGGCGTTAATATTCCAGAAAAATATATTCTATTATCAAATAACAATCAATTTTATGATTAGAGAAGTTTATAAAATGCTTAATTTATCAATTTCACTGATAACAGGCGACAGTCTCAATTTTTGCATTCAAGGGTCCAGGGAGTATTTCAAATATATTATAATTTTAAAATTTTTCTCAGAATTAAAACTTTTTCAGACATTATTTTCCGAAATTATATGTAGTTCTTGCACACAGAAAAACAGAATCAAATATTTATTTAGTCTTAGAATAATTATTTTCAACTCATTTAATTATTAGAATTCCAATTTTTTATCTAAATGACATTGCAGTTCTGAATGACTACATGCTTTAAATTTCTTCAAATTCAATAGTTTATGTTAAAAAATGATGCTGTATTATTACATAATAGCTGAAAAAATTTTTAGGCTCAAAAAGAAGTTGTAAGTGTGTAATAACTCAAAACTGAAATGTTAATTAGATAAAAAAATTGGGATTCTAATAATTAAATGAGTTGAAAATAATTATTCTAAGACTAAATAAATATTTGATTCTGTTTTTCTGTGTGCAAGAACTACATATAATTTCGGAAATAATGTCTGAAAAAGTTTTAAGTCTGAGAAAAATTTTAAAATTACAATATATTTGAAATACTCCCTGGACCCTTGAATGCAAAAATTGAGACTGTCGCCTGTTATCAGTGAAATTGATAAATTAAGCATTTTATAAACTCCTCTAATCATAAAATCGATTGTTATTTGATAATAGAATATATTTTTCTGGAATATTAACGCCAAGAAAAATTTTTAGTGCCTAGGGATGATTGATACCATAATAAAAACCTAAATTCACATGTAAGAGGTACAGGATAAAATTAAAGTACTGCCCTTAAAAAAATCTTTATTTAATTATTTTTTCAAAAATTTTAATTTTTGATTACTATATTTTTCCTGGAGTCATAAATAAAACAGAATAGTATTGATTCAAAAAAAAATTCTATAATTATGCTTGAAAACCCTAAAATTGCGTAGGTTTTGTACTGTTATGCATATAAAATACGTTTTTTTTGAATTTTTTAAAAAGCGCAGCAGTTCTAGTTTTTTCCCGGGTATTTTTGTCATGTAAAAAGTGTCTTTAATGAGTAGAAACAATCCGTTCTTGTCACCATTTTGGATCGGATAAATTTTCCTTCAAGACTGGCGTGCTCATTTAATTCCATGAAAGTACTAATATCTGAAAATACTGCAACCGGCGATATTTCACAACCGTTATGAGATTAAGACCTAATTTTTTTTTTCAAACATTTTTTCACCAAAAAAGCTCTAGGTACTTATTTTTTTTTTTTAATTTGGGTGTAATACCTCATTTATTTCCATGAAAGTACTTATATTTGAAAGTATGGTTTTTACTCTATATCTCGAAACTGATAC
This sequence comes from Anagrus nilaparvatae, assembly GCA_022575985.1. Lineage (NCBI taxonomy): Eukaryota > Metazoa > Arthropoda > Insecta > Hymenoptera > Mymaridae > Anagrus > Anagrus nilaparvatae. The sequence goes on along the minus strand of JAKSXM010000002.1, from coordinate 13,312,876 downwards.
TTAATTTTATTAAAAATTTTTTTCCTCAATTTTTTTTCACAAAAAAATACAAACAACCAAATTTTTATTTTCTTTTTGGATGTAGTACCTAATTTATTTCTATGAGAGTACTAGTTTTAGACAGTTCGTTTATAGTAATTTTTTGGATTTGATACCGAATTTTTCCAAAATTTATTTCTCAAAATTGAAACTGTTTTGTTAAACTACAATATTTTTTTTTTTTTTTTTGGTGTAATAATTTATTTGATTCCATGAAAGTACAATCTTGAATAATTATTATCCAATGAATTACGTTAGATTTTATTTGAAAAAAATAGATTTAGTTAAATTCAATACATAAATTTTCTTTTAACTTTTAAAAGTTAATAGAAATGAGTGTATGATTTCATGGTTGTAATCGGTGTCATCTGTGGCATATTGAAGTATTCAGCTCATTGTTTGAGGAACCTTAGTGCCAGCTAGTTGGCAGGGTATTTTATAATTTTAAGACCGTTTATTATTATAAAGCAGCGAAATTTTAAATTGAAAGATTAAAATATCTCATTTTTTTAAGGAATTTTTTTATGGTTTTAAATTGTACTGAATTAATCAAAATTAATCAGAAAATTCTTTATTATTTTGCTGTTTTAACAAAAAAGCCCATATAAAAATAAAAAGATATATCCCCATGTAAAATTTCCCGCGGAATCCAAATTTTTGGTCAGATTTTTAACTGGTCATCTGATTTAGCGGTAAATTTGAAATTTGTAAAAAATGAACTTTAGAAAGCTGCTATTTTTTGATCTAGAGCTCCCAAAAAGCAGTGTCCCATCGAAATTTTTTTTTTTTTTGCTAAAAAATATAAGGTTTAAGGAAAATTTTAAGCCTGGTTATAAGAGTTTTCTCTAGTAGACATTTGAGAAATCGACTTTTGAAAAAAACAACAGCCTATCCCTAGCGATTTTTCGCGCATGCACTACTCAAAAAATTTTTTGATCCTAGTATCGGATAGTCAGGGAAACTTCCTATACGGATTCAAAAGGAAAAATTTTTTCATGGCAATGAGAGTTTTTAACAAAAAAAAAAAAAAATTATCCCTAATTTTTTGACGGTCAATTTTCCTTACTTTATTTATAAAAGTCCAAACACAAAAATAGGTTGCCACAAATCAAGATTTCGCTCTTAGAGGCTAAAAATGAGGCTGGTGATTTATTCCTGGAGTACTTTCAGAACAAAACACTTTTGAGCATGTTTTGAAAACCCGACCATACTTCTCACACTCACTTCATTTAAATCTACCCCTGTATAACTGTGGACTAAAAAAAAATTACTAATTAAAAAGAGTTAAATTGCGTTCAGGTTAATCTATAAAATTAAATGATTATATAAAAAAATGATTACACTAAAACCTACACTGTAAAAAGTAACTTCTTAGATTTACAAAAAAAATAGAGTTTTTTTTGAAAAATTAGTAAATTTTCAAAAAATTTTGTAAACATTCGATAAAAATCGTAAAACTAAATTTATTATATTCTTGAAAAATTCGAGAATTCTCGATTTTTTTTTTGTGAATTCACAACTATTTTTCGGAAATTTACAACTGTTTTTTGTAAATTATTGAAAAAAAATTGTAAATTATCAATTTTTATTGCAAATTTACAAAAAGAAATCGAGAATATTCGAATTTTTTGTTAATATACTAAATTTAGTAAATATACGATTTTTTTCGAATACTTACAAATTTTTTCGAAAATGTTTTAATTTTTTTGTTAATATAAGAAAGTTACTTTTTACAGTGTAAATATCCATTTAATTACTGAAAATAATTTAAAATAATTTAACTCTGATTATTTTAAATCATAAAACTGTAATTAAAATTTTTCCAAAACTATATACTAATAAATAATAATATTCTATAAAAATTGGATTTAATTTTTTTTTTTTTTAAATTTATATTCGCTGAGGCCTTTATCAAGCTAAACAACACTAAAATGTATTTTTTATGTCTACTAGATATACTTTAGACTAACTATTGCATAATTATAACCTTGAAAATTATTATTTTACACCAGCAACAACAAGAAATAACTAAATCTTCATAAAAAATGATTTTTTTTCTAGTTCATGAGAGAAAAGATCTTATTTTTTTATGAACTAAATTATTATATAGGACCTCATATTTATCCAACTTTACTTATGAGAAATTTGTAAATTTAGATATTACTTATAGAATTATAATTTGTCTCAAACAGAACTAAATTTTCTTGATTATTTAATATAATATACTTTTTTTTTTACTAGGAGAAATTATAAGAGACTTCAGAAAAAATCACACTTAACATCAGTAAATTGGTCTATGTTTTTAAACAGCTTATATTCTAAGTTTTCCGAGTATGAAATTCAGAAGGAAAGAAGAAAATATAACGTTGCTAATATTGAAGACTGGGGGATCACAGATCGACCCCAAGGAATACATATAGATGAAAACAATTTCAATCTGTTTTTGCAAAAGATAGAAAAATATAACATATCAGAGTATGAAGAAATTAAAGAATTTCCAGCCAACAGCTTACAATTAGAAGAATTGAACGAAGTTTTAAGCATAACATTAAAATACAAAATAAGCATAAGCTTTGAAGAACCATCTATTTATGTTAAGGGAAACTATATTGTCTTTAGTGAAATCTTAAATGTTATACCACAATATATTTCCAGACTTTTAAAGCGAAATGCTGATCCTGAAGCAAAATTTATTACATTCATAAATTTTTTTGCATTACATACAATATTCATAGATAAAAGTTTAGAAGGTACTAAAAATATTGTTTTGATTTCCCCGAAATGGGTTGTTTTAGGAAATAGGTCGATAGTATTAGATGGTGTTAATGGGAATCCTCAATGTGACTTTAATCAAAATGATGATAAACATCATTCGGCAGAAAAATTACCATGTCCGATTAAGGCAAAAGATGGTTTTTACCCAGGAGAAGATGGACAAGATGGTAAACCAGGTGAAGATGGAGGATCTGGTAGCGATTTCATTGGAATTGGAGAAAATTTTATTGATGGAACAGAATTGACAATATCGGCAAATGGTGGTAGAGGAGGATTTGGACAAGACGGTGGTAATGGGCAGATTGGAGTAGATGGATTTGCTGTCAAAGTTAACGAAAAATTATTTGACAAAAATTGCAAGCCTTTGTTTGGTAATTTTGAGCGTAAAGAATGCAGTTATACATGTACTCCACTTCACCTATTTACTGTTAACTCAGATCGTTCGATTTTCTCAACTTTTATTACTGCTATTGCTGCAACTACAGGTTTTGTATACAATGAATACCAGTGCTCTGAAGGTGTTAATTGTTGTAAAAAAAAACGTTATTGTATATTTAAAATTCATGGTGAACGTGGGCAAAAAAGTGGAAACGGAGGAAATGGTGGAAATGGTGGAAGAGGAGGTAATCCGGGAAAAATTCTATTAATTGAAATTGGTAAAACTTCTGGGATTAAAAAACAAAATTGTTTTGGGAACGAAGGAGTGAATGGATTAGGTGGTAGGGGAGGAAAAGGAAGTAAAAATGGAAATGATGTTTCTGTTGCATGTTTTTTTGGCTCTTATTCGTCTGACACTCGCTGGTTAGAAGATCACAAATCTGATGATAATCCAGCTGGGAAAGATGGTATTGAAGGTGTAAATCGTAATAAAATAGAGTTTTCTAAACCTTTAGAGAATAACGATAATCTTGAACATTCAAAAATAATTAATGAATATAAAATTTTTTTAAGGAAAAATTTAAACTCTGTTTTTATGCAACCTATTTTAATGAATTTTATAAACAGTATAAATGAAAATTACGAAGTTAAAAAAATGTATAGCATTCTGGGACTAGCGAATGAATTGCAAGGCATAGAAGAACAATTTTATATTTTAAGAAAAGATATAAATTTTCTTCCATTTTATCAATCATTATTAAACAGGATAAGCGAATATGCGAAAAATCCTAAGGAAACTGGAGACATAAATCAAATAAAAACAGTTCTTATTTACTTATATACAGCTGCTTTAGGAAGGATAATTAATTTCCGGGCAAAATCTGAATCAGATTTGATTATTAATCTAAATGATTATCTGAGACAGGTGTTTAAAGATATTAAAACGTTAAAAAATATAAAAAAAGGAAACAATAAAATAGCCATCATAAATAAGTATAAGGAACAATATAAAAATGAAATTGACGTAAAAATCAAAGAAACTACATATTTCGTTAGAAATGATATTCTTATAGAATTATCTAATATTGGTAACGAGATTAATAAAAGAGTCAACGTATTGATTTCTGACGTTGTAAAATTTCAAGACCAATCTAAGAAACAAATAGAAGAATTGCAAAATTTGATAGAACTACAGGAATTATTTTCAGCTCTTCAAATTGTTGGTACAGTTGTAAGCTATTTAGGGCCTATCGGAAAAGTAGCTGGTAATGCTATTTTAATTGGTAGTGAGGTCGCAAAACAAAATGAATTTGATATTGAAGAAATACTAATTAAAATAAATAGTTTTGTAGAAAAAAGATTTTCACCTTTTAACGAAATTCTAGAAGATATATTACAAGAATTTGCCAAAGAACCAAATCAATTTGGCAATATATTTAATGAAATTGTTGATATTCAAGATAGGTTAAAGAACCTTGATAAAAAAAGATTTGATTTTAAAGAATTAAAAGTTTTGGAAATCGAATTAACGATGATTTTGGAAAAAAAGAAAATAGAATTACAAATAACTAAAAATGTTGAAATTCATCCAAAGACTAAATATGCATTAGCAATGGTTAAGAAATTTGAAAAATCAATTCAATTCAGCCAAGCCTTATTCAATAAAAAGTATAAAAAGGAAGAAACAAAACTCAATATAATTTACATGGCTATTAGGCCTAATAAAAAAAAATTTGAAGAGCTGAAAGAATTGAAAGATAAAATATCTGACATATTATTTCCAATGTTACAAAATATTCAAAATGACTTTCTGGACTTATCATATAATCTTGATGAAAAATCAAAAGTCAATCTTCATATAACTAAATGGCAGGTAAAAAGTGCCTTAGATGATGTAGGATTGCAAATATTAAATATAGAACAAGGAATAACAGAAGATTTAAAACTTATGTACAATTTAGCACCTTGTATAAGCAAATTAAAAGATGCCATAACCACATTAATTAATTTATACACTTACATACAAGTTTTACAAGAGCATCAAAGGTTCGAAAATTATATTGCTTCAATAAACTCCGTAACTGAAGATTATGAGAATTTAATCGATTCTAAGCTTGGAGAAGAATACAAAAATGCTATCAATAACCTACAAATAACGATTGATTCTAGTATTGTTTTACAAAGATACCATGTCGCCTTTGAAGCCTATAAACAGTATGTTTTTCCCTTTGTACATAAATATTTTGAGATTCCTCCACATTTCAACTCTGAAAATAGTACAAGTTTTTCAGATCTTGAGAATTTGGTAGATAAAACCATCGAAGAATTAGAAAAGATAAAGCGTTGGATAAATTTATATAAATTTCCTTCATGGATTTTCAATTCTGGTAGTAGTGGATACTTTAATAATCGATTTAATGGTATGCTACAGCCATTTTTTGTTTGGGATAATAAAAAGTATAAAAAGTCAATTGAAATGCTTTTATCTGGAGAAGAAGTATTTATGTTAGCAGATATAATGGAGTCACCGAAAAATGAGGATGCAATTAAGTTTACCACAGTAGAAATTAATTTTTACTCAAAAAATAGAACTTCGCAATATATAATAAATGATATAATTCAATCGTTTAATATTAGTATGACTCATTCAGGCAATTCATATTACCGATGTAATGATAAATATTTTTTAACTACGACAAATAGTCTGCATATTTGGTACTATTTTACCAAGGGTAACAACGGAGAACCGATTCGTAAAAATCGAGTTTATGATCAAATAAAACAAGGCAACTTTATGCTTAGTCCATATACTTTATGGAAAATAAAGATAATAAGCTTGAAAAATAAAAATAACTTTTCATTTAAGGATTTACTACCTTTTAAAGATGAAATAGAGGTGCATCTTGAAGGTGAAGGTAAATTTGTAAATAAAGGAATAGTTAATAATGAAGATCTCAAGGTTGCTAAATATTACCAAACAATTGATAAAAATTTACTTATTAGTGAAACTATTGATAAAAATTTACTTATTAATGAAACTATTGATAATATAGACATTAATCTTCGTTTTAATAGAATTAAGAGTAAAGTAAATCATTTATCAGCTAATAAAAGCTGTCATAAAGTAAAGAATCAAGCGAAAAAACTTATTAAAAACCATCATTCTATTAATAAACGTAATACAGAAGTAAACAATAACAATCCTAAATATAATAGTTGGATTTTTTTGGACAAATTGTTAAATTTTAGTATATTTCCTGGAGCTGCAGCTGCTAATCACAAAAGCAAGTATTTTAGAATGCAGAATAATTATTTAGTTTTAAGTTACTTCATTAATTATAAGATCATAAGTTTATTCATATTATTAAAATTGACAGAAAATATTTTTCAAGCTAAAAGATTAGATAAAATATCTTGAAATTACTCGAAAAAGATTATGATAGAAAATGCATTAGAAGTACCTCAGATCTGTCGATTCATAGTCGGCGATGACCAAAATTACAAACACGAAAGAACTTTAGCCGATGTATTTAGTTATTCAATTTCGTTATTTTAAGAAGCCGGGCACGGGTGATATATGTTCACTCTAGTGTCTAAAGTATTTCGCACATGGTGCTTAAACTATTTTTTGCCCTATTGAGTTTAAAAAGCATATTGAAATTTCACAAAAAATTTTACGCTCGCACTTTACGCCCAGGCGAGCAAAAAAATAATTTTTAACAAAATTACTAGTCGACTATTAGAAAGAGCATATTGGAATAAGAAGGGATTTCGGCCCCGGCAAGAAATCAAAAGAACCTTTTTACACTTTTTACGCCAGCTGCCCTCTGTTGGGCAAGGGGGGCAAAATTAATTTAAAAAATTTTTTAATTTTTAAAAATTCATATCTCTGGATCCTGAAAACGAAAAGTGGTCTACAAGGTCTTAAAAAATTGGATTTTCTATGCACTTAAATTCTACATATGGGCGATTATTTCTCAACCCGGCCACCCCCCTCTGTCCACAAATGGTGGCAACTTAAAAAGAATTTGGTTTTCTCAAATTGACTGGAAAAGGGTCTAGTTTTTTATTCTCATTGGCCTTTTCAAATCTTTAAATCTACTGTGCCTATTTTAGGCACTGAGCGCCGCCAGGTCGCCAACAGAAAAATTGAAATAAAAGTAGATTAACGGTAAGTTTTTTGAAATTTTTTTCTCTTAAAAGTTGTTATTTATTAAATCAAAGAAAATGAGACCATTTTCATGGTAATTGATTGATTTCTTAAAAAGTTTTGTGGGTGCTATGTAATTTTTAAAAATGGGTAAAAAACGGCTACTTTGACTGCTGATATCTCAGAACCTATATATCCAAAATAAAAAAGTTTTAGTGCAAAATGTTAGTCTTTTGATACCAAATAAGTGTGCCAAATATCAAAGGATTTGATCGAGTAGTTTCGGATTTAACAATTTTAAGGGTAATTCTGAAACAAATTTTGACCCATTTTTTTAAGAGAATTAATACCAAAAAATTGCTAAATCCAAAACTATGGATATGTAGGTTCAGAGATATCAGCAGTCAGAGTAGCCGTTTTTTACCCATTTTTAAAAACTACATAGCACCCACAAAACTTTTTAAGAAATCAATCAACTACCATGCAAGTGATCTCATTTTCTTTGTTTTAATAAATAATAACTTTTAAGAGAAAAAAATTTCAAAAAACTTACCGTTAATCTACTTTTATTTCAATTTTTCTGTTGGCGACCTGGCGGCGCTCAGTGCCTAAAATGGGAACAGTAGATTTACAGAGTTAAAAAGGCCAATGAGAATAAAAAACTAGACCCTTTTCCAGTCAATTTGAGAAAACCAAAATCTTTTTAAGTTGCCACCATTTTTGGACAGAGGGGGGTGGCCGGGTTGAGAAATAATCGCCCATATGCAAAAAAAATTTTTGAGACACGTAAAACACCTTAAAATATAAAAAAACGGAAAACTTTAGTTAAAGTTTAAACTTTGAAGTTAATTTTCTCTGCCCTAAAGATTTACTCATCCCTAAAAAATTTATATGTTTTTTGTCACTCTTGAAGTTGCAGAATGAAACCGGTTTCAACGATAACCCAACGTACATTTCTTTAAAAAAGCCGAAAAACCGATGGTTTTTTCATTTTTTTACTGATTTTCTAGGTTTATAAGCACGAATTTTTATTTAACTCTAAACACGTACTTTTATATGCAAATTTTATGAATGTAAATAATATAAAAACTTAAAAATTTTCATAGAATTAAAGTGCATAGAAAATCCAATTTTTTGAGACCTTGTAGACCACTTTTCGTTTTCAGGATCCAGAGATATGAATTTTTGAAAATTAAAAAATTTTTTAAATTACTTTTGCCCCCCTTGCCCAACAGAGGGCAGCTGGCGTAAAAATTCCAACGGGAAAAATGTTTTTTTTTATGAGTACTTTCAACTGTAAAAAGGTTTTTTTGATTTCTTGCCGGGGCCGAAATCCCTTCTTATTCCGGAATGCTCTTTTATAAAATTACCGAGGCTGCCTTAAACATATTTTGGAAACTAAATTTTAACAAAGTTGCTGTAAACATGCTCAGTATTTTACTCTAGTCAAATCGGAAGATTAGTTAATGGCCATTACCAGATTTGGACTATTTTTTGGGTCGCTGATCACGAATACCTTTAAAGGGATATTTTGGATATATTCGCTATTTGGCAATGTCCAGATTTGGTCTGTATGAGTTTTTCGAGTCGCTGATTACAAATTTTGGGGTCCTATGCATCCATTCTTAGACTGTCTATTTTCGGAGTAATTTTTGGAAATTAAAGGGTAAAGCTCCAATTCATTGTAGACAGAGCTTCAAAATTCGTGATCAGCGACCCGAAAAACTTATACAGACCAAATCTAGTAAAGGACAGTTACTAAACACCCTCCTCGGGTATTTGTCTGAAGTAAAGTAATTTTGTTTAATATTATTTTTTATTATCGTTTTAAAACAAATTACTATACGTCAACAAAGTTACTAAACAGACTTGGTAATTTTATATAATATCTAATATTCCACTACTTTCGGTTGGAAAAAGATATGAACTTCAAGTTATTTTATTAATAGATTCGCCAAAACTAAAGATAATTTAACGAAATAAAATTTTTCTAAAAATTTAACTATATTTTTATTCGGATCTCAAAGGAATTTAACGTAAATATTTTAGAAGTGATTTTTAGATTTGATTTTATTGCAAAAACAAATAAAAAAACGAACATATTAAACATTTTTTTTTTATCCATGACTTTAGACCCAAAAAAAGAGTTGAAGGAATCATTTGATTTTGACAAAAATTTAACTGGTGATAAATGCACCTTTTTGTGCATGGTACTGTTTGTAAAATTTATATATTTTAATTCACGAATTTTCTATGGGCTTCGGAAAAGAGGACCTTTATCTCAGTAATAAATGGCTGGATTTACTTCATTTTTTTTTTTATATACTCGGAAATTGATTTATTTGAGATTTTTGATTCTTAGGGCTTTAGAAAGGCTTAATTATCTCAGAAATATTGCACTTATTGTATATACATATGATTACTAGGAAAAGTTTTATTTTTACATTGACTACCCAAAAAAAAAATTTAATTTTGGGCCACTTCTGGTTTGATTTTGAGCGGTTTAAATTTTTTAAATTTACTAAAAGTCAAGTTCGAGATCAGCATTTCTGCTCAAATTTTTCTAAAATGATGGCCTATTTGTCAGTTTATATCAAAAAATTTTTTGAGATGTAACATTTAAATAAGCGCCCACAATCATTATTTTAGTCAGTTAAAATTAGCCAAAATTAGCTAAAAAATTGGGAGAAAATAAATATTTTTTTCCTCTCAGTTAATGTAGAAGTGGTATCAATGTAATTTTTATTTGTAAAATTGCCCAAAGATTAACAAAAATTAATTTATACGTTAAATAAGAGAAAAAAAATTTTTACTGCCCCCTGATTTAGCTAATTATGGCTAATTTTGACATGATTTTCGGCGCTCACTTAAATGTCATATCAAAAATTTTTTTGGGACAAGCTGACACAAAGGCCATCATTCTGACAAAATTAGAGCAAAATTAATGATGGTGAACTGCACTTTTTGTCAATTTGAAAAATTCAAACCACCTAAAGACAAACCGGAAGTGGCCAAAAAACAAAACTTTTTTTGTGGGTAGTCCAGGTAAAAATAAAGCTTTTTCCCAATCATATGTATATGTTACGCCCGAAACGAGGTAACGGCCGGTTCCGCGGAATCGGACAGTAAACCGGCCGGTTCCACGTAATGGGACGTAAAAAACATTTTTGAATGATACTGATGAATTATAAGATAAAAAATTTTTCGAGGGGCTACCGTCTTGGAAATCACGAATTCGATTTTTAAAAATTTTTTTTGATTTTTTTCTGATTTTGGCTTGTATGTACCTCAATCATGAATCGTTACTAGTTGAAATGGTTTATTTCCGTCTTTTAGCGATTTTTGCGATTTTTTTTGATTTTTTTTTATTTTTCGTGATTTTTTGTGATTTTTTGTGATTTCTCATGATTTCTCGTGATTTTTCGTGATTTTTCGTGATTTTTGGCGATTTTTGGCGTTTTTTAACCTTATAACTCACCCTAGACCTCAAAAATCTAATTTTTACTATTCAATATAATATTTAGCGGTTTTTACAAAAAAAAATTATGTTATTAAAATTATGAACGTTCAACGAACAATACCTAACCTAAACTGTTTTAGAAAAGTGGATTTATCTGGATAATAATTTTTCCGGTGGTTTTTCCCAAGGAATACTAAACGCAAATGAATCTTTGATAAAAAAGGCATAATTAATACAAGATTTTACATGGTTTAAAGCACCGGAAATATAAAAAAGTAAAGAAAGAAATTTTTCCACTTTAAGATTTTTATGTTATTTTTTACTTTTGAGTCAGTTTTCCCAAGTAAAATCTTCATATTTATGTTAAATATTTAATTTTTTATTATTTGTGATATTTAAAAATATAAAACACCGGAAAATATTTAAAAGAAGAAAAGTCTAGAAATTTGTAGGTTAAGGGATGCGTTTTTTTTCATTTTAGTCTTTAATCTATTTTTTCAGTAAATACAGATTACTTACAAGGAATAATTAATTAAATGGAAGATTTAGAGTTTATCATTAAATTTTATTGCCTAGGAACGATAACCTTCTATAGTATACAAATTCCAGTGAAATCGCGGTTTAGGGTGTTTAGTTACTGGAATTACCGTCACCAGATTTGGTCTATTACAGGTTTTTTGGATCGCTGATATAATTTTTATTTAGGGACCTAAAATAATTCAGATTCAGGCAGTTAGAACAATTTTGATTTATAGACTTAGAATAATATCGATTTTGGGACCTAGAATAATACGCGTTTAGGGAATCTATGACTCCGAAAACTATACTGGGATACCAAATATAGGCTCAATTAGCAATTGTTTTCAAGAATTTACTGATATAATTTTTAATTATCACCTTACTAAATGTTAAGATTCTAAACCCAAACTATTATAATTCCCTAAACGCGTATTATTCTAGGTCCCTAAATCAAAATTATTACAAGTCCCTAATCCTGAATTGTTCTAAGTCCCTAAATCGATATTATCCTAAATCTATAAATCAAAATTGTTCTAACTGCCTGAATCTGAATTATTTTAAGTCCCTAAATAAAAATTATTTTATTTCCCTACCCTTGAATTATTCTAAGTCTCTAAATCGATATTATTCCAAGTCCATAAATCTGTATTATTCTATTAAGTCCCTAAGCCCAGATTTTTAAAAGTCCCTAAATTTAAATTATTCTAAGTCTCATTTGACCCTCTCCCCTTAATTTTCAAGTTCTGAAGTACCCTCACCCTATAAACATGTCCCATGTTAAAATAGGTTCAATTAGCAATTGCTTTCAAGAATTTACCTGTCTTGCTAATTTTTTCCGATTTTTTATGATATAGCTTTCATTACTCAAAACTGGCCATCTGAAATTTTCAGACTGAAAATGGACGAAACCTTTAAAATATCGGTTTCGGTAACCAAAAATACATACGTTTCATTGAAATGAATCCACTCTCGTGCTGTTAAAATTTTTAGAAGCATTCACTCCAGTCAAATCACAAAAATAAGTGGGTTTTCAGCTACTAGACGTCACCAATATTTTCCAGTTTAGGTTTTTCGGGTCGCTGATCTGAAATTTCAGGGTATTTTCTATGAGAAATTGGTAGTGGGACTCTTTTAAAATTGCAAAAAACTAACCCAAAAATGGAAAAATTTTAGAGGTACACGGTGACCTGGAAGCGTTTTATTATGCGATCAAAATGACAAAAAAAACTGTATACTAGGGTCTTTTCTACACTAAAAAATGTCTACGAATTTTCTATCCGGACCTACTATCCAGCTACTTTAAGCGTTTGCTGTCAATATTTTCATAATTTGAATAATGATGATTTGAATTTTTTTATAAGACTGGCTTTTTTTTTCGAAGTATCCGGGATTCCTAACGTGCCTGCAGAACTCAAAAATATAAGTAGAAAAAATAAGTTTCTCGTTGGATTTAGACCAAAACATCGATTTTTGAGCCCACGATAGCTCTCAAAAGTTTTTTTTTGGCCTCCTTAAAATTGGGATTTTCTTAAAACTTTCAGTTTTTCCAGTGGATTAAAATTATGTTTAAAATTTTGTTCCAATTGATATACTTTAGTAATTTTTCCCCAGGAATCCGATGAAACCATTTATTTTAGTTTTTGACCACGTTTTATAGGAGAAAAATCGATTTTCGTTGCCTTTTAGGGTCCAAATTTCAAGGGGACCAATTTTAAAAGTTTTGTAGTTTTCCGAATAAATTTTTCTGTATGTTATTAACAAGAGAGACTTGTCTATTTTTTCCCTAAGAATTCGATGAAACCATTTATTTTAGCTTATGACCACGTTTTATAGGAGTAAAATCGATTTTATTGGTTTTTAGGGTCCCAATTTTAAGGAAATCTATTATAAAAAGTTAGCAGTTTTCAAAATAAGTTTAACTGATTATTTTTTGAAAAGAAGGTCTTGTATACTTTTTCCACAGGAATCCGATGAAACCATTTATTTAAGCTTTTGACCACTTCTTATGTGAGAAAAATCGACTTTTGTCGTGTTTTGGGGTCCCAATTTTAAGGAAATCAATCATAAAAGTATAATAGTTTATAAAATAAATTTTTCTGAATATTATTTACTAACGATACTTATGTATTTTTTCCCCAGAAATCCGATGAAATCATTTATTTTAGCTTTTGACTACCTCTTATATGAGAAAAATCGATTTTTTTTCGTGTTTTAGGGTCCCAATTTTGAGAAAATCCATTATAATAGGTTATCAGTTATCAAAATATGTTTTTCTGAATATTATTTACAAGAGGATCTTGTGTATTTTTTTCACGGAAATTCGACCACGTCAAAAATCGATTTTTGTCGTTTTTCAAGGTCATAATTTTAAGGAAATCCATTATAAAAATCAAGACAATATTGAAAATATGAAAATATTGGATAGAAGGTCCGGATAGGAAATTCGTAGACATTTTTTAGTGTAGAAAACATCCCACCGTACGGTTTTTTTTGTCATTTTGATCGAATAATAAAACGATTCCAGGTCACCGTGGGTAGTTTTTACAAATATTTTGGATGAATCGCCGATTTTTTATAGACAGAAACCTAACATTCATGATCAACGTCATAAAAAACTAAACAATCAAATCTTGGCACTCTAAGTTTGAATACATCAAAAATTCCCCTTTTAGGAGGACTTTGCAAATTTAAAGGTGAAGCGACAATTATTTTAGGCAGGATCTTCACATTCATGATCAACGACCAAAACACCTGTAATAGACCAAATCTGGTGACGGTAATTCCAGTAACTAAACACCCTAAACCGCGATTTCACTGGAATTTGTATACTATAGAAGGTTATCGTTCCTAGGCAATAAAATTTAATGTTATACTCTAAATCTTCCATTTAATTAATTATTCCTTGTAAGTAATCTGTATTTACTGAAAAAATAGATTAAAGACTAAAATGAAACAAAACGCATCCCTTAACCTACAAATTTCTAGCATTTTTCTTCTTTTAAATATTTTCCGGTGTTTTATATTTTTAAATATCACAAATAATAAAAAATTAAATATTTAACATAAATATGAAGATTTTACTTGGGAAAACTGACTCAAAAGTAAAAAATAACATAAAAATCTTAAAGTGGAAAAATTTCTTTCTTTACTTTTTTATATTTCCGGTGCTTTAAACCATGTAAAATCTTGTATTAATTATGCCTTTTTTATCAAAGATTCATTTGCGTTTAGTATTCCTTGGGAAAAACCACCGGAAAAATTATTATCCAGATAAATCCACTTTTCTAAAACAGTTTAGGTTAGGTATTGTTCGTTAAACGTTCATAATTTTAATAACATAATTTTTTTTTGTAAAAACCGCTAAATATTATATTGAATAGTAAAAATTAGATTTTTGAGGTCTAGGGTGAGTTATAAGGTTAAAAAACGCCAAAAATCGCCAAAAATCACGAAAAATCACGAAAAATCAAAAAAAATCGCAAAAATCGCAAAAAATCGCTAAAAGACGGAAATAAACCATTTCAACTAGTAACGATTCATGATTGAGGTACAAACAAGCCGAAATTAGAAAAAAATCAAAAAAAAATTTTTAAAATCAAATTCGTGATTTCCAAGACGGTAGAAATTTTTTTGACTTATCAAATTTTATTCATAATTTCATTAAACTGGCTGATGCCTGCCCCATTCCGCGGAACCGGCCGTTACCTCGTTTCGGGCGTAACATATATACAAAGAGTGCCTTAGATCTCAGATAATTAAACCTTTTTAAGCCTTAAAAATTCTATTAAGCCTTAAAAATCAAAAATCTCCAAAAAAAGCATCCAGCATCAGAAATTCACCATTTTTGCGATTCAAAGTTCTTTTTAGGCAGATTAATCCTCGCAATTCATGTGGTAATTAAAAATTGCATTTTTTTTTTTAATTTGCATTTTTTGTTTTATTAACTTTAAAAATAATTAGGTGTTTTTTATATTGAAAACTTCTTTCTGTGTTTCAAAATTCTATCTAATGCAGATTCTGCTAAGCAGCAGTTCTGAAATTTGACTGGCGCCCAAATATTTTAATAAATTGATTAAACAATTTTTTTTCAGATCAAAATAAGGATTCTGAAAGATTAAGTACATTTTCTTTACCAACAAACGATAGAAATAGCAACCAGTTACCAGCCAATGAAATCTTACAAACCACAGGTAATCAAAAACATTGGCTTGCTCACATTTATCAATTAATTGGAAAGAATGAATTGGAGAATAATAATAATAGTACTATGAGTAATAATAATTTTGTACCTAAAAGTAAAATTGCTAATACAGAAAAAAGATATTTAAATAATCAGTGGATTTATGAAAATTTTGATTTGCTTAGTAATTGTACTTCATTAACAAACAGTATGAAATCTTTGAATATTTTCATTTTATCGAAGGTATTAAAATTGACCAAAAATACTTTTGACGCTAAGATGATGGAAAATTATACTAAAAATTATTCAAATAATATTGCAAAAACAAATAATTTAATAAAGAGTTCATCATTTGAGTTCAGAAACTCAAAAAATAATGCAGAAACAACTAAAGCAGATATAAACTGTAACCTCATTCTGGGACAGCTAATTTTGTATAAATTACTTAAAAAAAGGCAGGTATTTAATAGTAACTACATGACGCCTGGGCAAAAAAGTATTAAAGAAATTAATAAACTTTTATCACTGACTTTACCTTTGTTAAGTCATAATTGTACAACTAAAAATTTTTTTAATGAATTTAATCATCACTACACAAACTCGCAAAAATGGTATCAAGAAATGCATAAAGATACGTACGAAGAAATAAATAGTAAAAGACTTCAGAGGAAAGAGAAAAAACAAAAATATGAAAATTTAGCAATAGAAAATTTTAAAGAAATTAAATGGATGTTTGCAGAAGAAATAATTTAAAAGCCTTTGTGATCCAAATATAAGTAAATTAAAAATTAATAGGCTTAATTAAATTAAGATTTGGACCGTTTTATTTAGAACAAGAATTTAAGTCATATCTGTAGAACCATGCTCGCAATCAACCATAATAGCGTATATTTCTTAATATTTGATCAGTATTACTGTAGTAGAGCCAGAAAAAATAGCTTCAAAAAAGTGCATTATTTATTACGAGCTTCTTTTTTTAAACCAGCAGATTACACAATTACATTTTATTCTTCAAAAGTTGCTGCTTTAATTCATAGTTTACCTCAAATGCGGATTTTGCTGGTTACAAAAACAGGGTTTAATAATAATTTACGTTGATTTGTTATTCATTATGAAATCATACAAAATTTTAACAGCCTTAAGGCTGCTGAGCTTGAATTTAAAATACTTGAAAATTCAAACATTTGCTTTAATTTTCAAGCAATTAGTACTTACAACCGACAATTTAAATTTTTTGTTAGAAAATCCCAGCTTTTACAAAGACACAAATATTAATTAAATTAAAAGATAAATATGCAAAACATAATAAAAAAAATTAATGCATGGAACGTGTTTACTTACAGCTAAGGGCTAGGTTTAATGCTTAAATGTTAGCAACATTACAATACAATTTGCTATTCTTATAATTTGTAATTAAGTCCATTAATCTGAATTATTACATGTCCCTAAACCCGGATTATTTTAAGTCCCATTGGAACCCCTCTTTAATCTAACATATTTGACCCCCCCCCCCTTAAATCGGACATATTTGACCTCCAGTAAATTTAAGGGTACCACCTCCATATAAACATGTTCCATGTTAAAATGATTTAATCATCGGTACCAAAAAATTAAAATTATAAGTTTTTTTGAAAATTCAAGAAAATTCATGTGCAGCAGCTTGATGTATCTTATCACGATTAAAAGTCTATGCAGCCAAATATGAAACTAGGTCAAAATATAAATTTAGTATGCAGTTTAAAATAATTCTTTACTGAAAAAATATTCCTCTTGCCTCAAATGAATTTTTTTATGAATGCATTAGAAAAGTCAACAGAATCACAAAAGATACTCTTAAAAGTTATTTTTCATAGTAGCAAATTATAGGAATTGTATAAGTGCAACATAATTTTATATTAATTTTGTGTTTTTATTAAATAAAATGTTTATTTTTATGCATGGTGCAAATTTGATGGTGGTGTAGCACCAGAAAATATTTAATTTTATTCTACAAAAAATAACTTTATGACTGTTTTTCATAATATTTCTGTAGACTTTCTAATTAAATTAAAACTAAATTAAAAAATCTTTGCAAGCCACAAGCGGTATCTGCTTACAAAATTTGAGGATTTACACTGAAAAAAAATATTCGAGTGGAATTCCGCTTTCCGTTAACGAAATTTTTCCGTTTCTCACAAGCGGATTCTCTTTTCTTTAAATAGTTTCATCGGTTTTTAAAGATGATAAAAATTGATTTTTTTTTTAATCACACAATTGGGACTCTAACTCTATATTATCATATTTGGTTAACAAATTATTAAAACGTGGGAAATAAGGCATTTTTAGAACATTGTTTCTAAAAATGCCTTATTCGCCACGTTTTAATGCTCCATGTAGCTTGTAGAAAATTTTTAGGACATATAAAAATCAATTTCTTCAAAACTTACCATTTTGGCAGCAATTCAAACAAATTTAAAAATTGGTCATTTTGAATTTGGAAAATCTTTTTAGTCATTATAATTACTGACCTTTTAAAGCTAAAATATATAGAATACATAAAGAGCATCCCGGAATAAGAAGGGATTTCGGCCCCAGCAAGAAATCAAAAAAACCTTTTTACACTTGGTTTTCTTTAGCCTTTTAAAGCTGGGAGTATGGTCTTCTATCTCGCCTTCTATCCTTTTTCCCTTAAATACTCTACAACATCCCTAAAGCCCTGGTCCATCACAATAATTTCACCAATCCGTAAAATACTGGATAAACCTTGATTATCTTCTAAAAGATTTCTTAAAATTTCTGCATAATTTATAGAACCTGAATAGCACGACGGCACATCTAATACATAACCATCAGTAGTATACATAAAAGGTTTTACCAAATTGTAATTTTTGTGCATTTTGTATGATCTCCGTTGGTAATCATTATTACGGCTTTTTTCACGTTCAACATAAGTTCCACAGTGAGAACTAATTTTCCAGATAGTTCAAATATCTTTGTAGCCATATAATTTGTGTGTTTACTTATCAAGTTAGTCCAATTACAAGACACAAAGCCAAATTTCAATGGTATGCATATGATTCAAAAGCATTTAGTACAGAATCAAATATATCTGATACAAGTGAATCATTTTTTAGTTTATAAATTGCTGAAATAAGGGAATTACGCTCCCTATGCGTAACTTAGAAAAATTACAATTGCTTGCATAGGATCGTAATAATTCTTTTATTAAATATTAATACAAGATGCAACATTATAATATGTTAAACAAAAATATATACTTTTCGATTTTAAAAGTTGCTGACAGTGAATTAAAAAGCAAAAATGATCATTTAACGGCGTTATTTGATTCAACATTTTCACCTTAGGTTTTAATGGAATCGGTTTGCGTAATATTTTAATAGTCCAACAAATAGGTTAAAGTGTGAAGTATGAGTATATGCTTGCATGAAAACCCTTATTCTTATTAAGAAACCTCAAAAATATTAGCAAAAAAAGGTAACAAAATTAGCGGTTTTTTATATCTTTTATCGATTTCTACGCTGAAAACTTGTTGAAACCGGTTTCAATTGAGAAATTTTTGATTTTTATTTATAGTTAATGCATAAAATTTTTACAAATAAGTCCTCATTATATAAAGAAAGTTATTTGTTCTTAGAAACTCTGGATATCTGCAAAAAAATGCTAAAAATCAATAGTTTATCTGTATTTTTGAGTTCTGATATGTTGGGATCCTTTTGAAACCAGTGCTAATAGAAAATTTTTAAGTTGTTATAATATTTTCATTCATAAAATTTGCATATAAAAGTAAGTGTTTAGAGTTAAATAAAAATTCATGCTTAAAAACCCAGAAAATCAATAAAAAAATGAAAAAACCATCGCATCGGTTTTTCGGCTTTTTTTAAAGAATTGTACGTTGGGTTCTCGTTGAAACCGGTTTCATTCTGCAACTTCAAGATTGTCAAAAAACATATAATTTTTAAACATATATTTTATATATTTTTTAGGGATGAGTAAATCTTTAGGACAGAGAAAATTAACTTCAAAGTTAAAACTTTAACTAAAGTTCTCCGTTTTTTTATATTTTAAGGTGGTTTACGCGTCTCATAAATTTTTTTTACATATATAGAATTAAAGTGCATAAAAAATACAATTTTTTGAGAACTTGTAAAAGACTTTTCGTTTTCAGGTTCCAGAGATATGAATTTTTTAAAATTAAAAAATTTTTTAAAATACTTTTGCCCCCCTTGCCCAACAGAGGGCAGCTGGCGTAAAAATTCCAACGGGAAAAATGTTTTTTTTATGAGTACTTTCAAGTGTAAAAAGGTTTTTTTGATTTATTGCCGGGGCCGAAATCCCTTCTTATTCCGGGATGCTGTTTATGAAATGTATTTACATAAATAATTATTTCAATAAATACCTTATAATAACAATAAAAATATTAAATAATTAAAAAAAATATTACCTAAACAATATGAGCAATTATTTTAAAAGTGCTACTTAATTTGAGCTTGAAATCGTAATTTTTTTTTTGAGGGCACATCGATATGACCCGTGTTTTCAGTTAGTTTGAACCTTCAGAAAACCGAAAAAAATCTTGAACAAGAAATCGGCGATAGGTGCCAAAAAGATTTTTTCACTTTTATGTCAAAAAACCGTGTATTTCGTATCTGAGCTACCCAAAATTTTTAAAATAACTTTTTAGGTAAATAAAATTTAAAAAAATAGATACAAAAATCTGATTGCCAGGGAAAAACCACTCCGTGTTAAGTAAATTTTGCTACTTACAGTTTTCAAAGGCTTTTGACCTAAAAATTGAAATTTTGTTCAATAAAAATGATTTTTTTCTAAAAAAAATGAATTTCCAGGAAAAAATTAATCGATTTAAAAAAAAAAAATTATTATTTTACGATAAAAATCAAGCGAGTAGTGCATGATTAAAGTTCAGAAACAGGCTTTTTTCAATAAAATTTCAATCTTTTTTAAGACGAATTTGAGCAAAATCTTAAATTGACGATAACTTGGCTAAATTTTATCGTAAAAAGATAAGTTTTTTTTCTTCTGGAGTGGTTTTTCCCTGGCAATCAGATTTTTGTATCTATTTTTTTAAATTTTATTTACCTAAAAAGTTATTTTAAAAATTTGGGGTAGCTCAGATACGAAAAACACGGTTTTTGACATAAAAGTGAAAAAATCTTTTTGGCACCTATCACCGATTTCTTGTTCACGATTTTGTTTGGTTTTCTGAAGGTTCAAACTACCTGAAAACACGGATCATATCGATGTGCCCTCGACAAAAAAAATTACGATTCCAGGCTCAAATTAAGTAGCACTTTTAAAATAATTGCTCATATATACATGTAAACACACATATGTATTGTCCTGCCTTCTATTTTGAGCCAAAAATTACAATTTGGTTCAACTATAATGATGACAAAATTAAAGATAAGAAAACACTCTCGAAAACACTTGCACTATTGTTTTTTCAACATAATAAATTAACCTTATTTTACCTTAATATTTTAAATAATCTTAGTCTTACTTTCCTAGTTATAATATTTATTTTCATTAATAAATAAAAAAAATTTTTTTAAAGTATAAATAAGCTTTTACCTATTAGTAATTACAATTGCTGGTTACATAATACAATATTTTATATTATATATGTTATTTTTGACTAAATAATTCTTTATTTTTATTTTTCTTAATGTATATCTATAATTAGTTTCTGTTAATTTTAATTTTTAAATTTTAATTTTTATTTTATAATTCTATTTTTCAAACTTTAAAACCTGGCTCACAAACAGATAATGTTTTATCTCCGTGAGCTACATGTCTATATGTATAAGCCTTCGAGCTTACTGGTAAATAAATAAATAACCTTTTAGTGTAATTTAGTTTTCCAAAGGTAGTGAACTCCCCTTGTTAGCCTTAAAACCGTTTTTTTTGGATTTAATTACTTATCAAACATTTCTACATGCAAAAAAAAATGGAAAATTAAATTTTTTTATATTAAATCCAAGAGGTTATCCCGCTTGCATTATCTAGAGGTCTCCCGCTCGGATTATCCAAGAAGTCCAACGCTTGCATTATCCAAGGGGTTATCCTTCTTGCATTACTCAGGTCCCCCACTTGTATTGTCCTAGTTGTTATTGAATGGATTATCCAAGAAGTTATCCTACTTGCATTATCCAATAGGCCATCCGCTAGGATTATAAAAGAGCCATTCGCTTGCATTATACGAGGTTATATTAAGAGGTTATCCCGCTTGTATTATCAAATAGGCCCCCGTTTGGTTTATCAAAGAGAAATTAAATATTGAAAAATTTGGATTGCAAGCGGGAGAACCTCCTGGATAACTGAAGCAATGACCTCTTAGAACATGCAAACAGGGAGCCTCTTGCATAATGCAAGTGGGATAGCATCTTGGATAATTCAAGCAGTCAGCCTCTTTCATAATGCAAGTGGAGAGCCTCTTGGACGGAGCTGGGATACTGTGACGTGACACGCTGTTATCCGTATATATACAGTAAAATAAAAAGTAAAATAAAATTATTTATCGTGTTTTTCATAGTTTTCAAATTTAGTGGTGGATTTTACCTCCCGAGCGAAGACGCAGAAACTACTTTTTGTACTATACTTAAGTTGATATTTTTCGGTTGCAAAAAGAAAAGCAAAAAAAAAATTGAACCTTCTTTATAATTTTTTTAAATCTTGGGGGTAGTTTTTTTTACCCCCTGGCGGACTATTAATATACCACAGTGGTATTAAAAACCTACAAAACCCCTTCTAGAATCAAGGATAAATTTTATAATATAAATATTTTTATGTTTATTTTATTTATAATATAAATTTTCTTATGTTTTCCATAATTTTTCTTATTTTATGGGTAGTTTTTATACCCTATAATTAGCCTTCATTTCCCAAATTATTAAGTTTACTATCAAGCAAGCCCAATATTTTGGTAACCAATCTTGAAAAAACAATTTGATAATTTTAGCTTTAGTTCCAAAATTTTACGAAATACCCCTAAAAAGGGGTAGTTTTTGATGATTTGAGGGATTTTCCTTATTTTCCAGCAACTTTAGACCCCGGATTCGGATTCAGCGTCCCAAAAAACCAACAATAGACCTTGATTCAAATTTGTTGTCGATATCAGACTTATTAGTGCGTTTTCCCTAGAGTACAAAATCATCATCCAAGCAAATATTAGTATATTAAAATTGTGCATTATCTCTATGGTTTTCTTATTTTTTTAAAACTTATCTAATTCATTTAATTACTTATCTATTACTGTTATTTTTATTACATAGTTATATTAATTATGTATATTTTCTAAATAATTTTAGAAAACGCTTAAAGGAATCTGATCATCGAGTAAAAAACTTAATTTTAAATTTACAATAAAATTTTAATACTATAAATAAAACATTTTTTATTACAATTTTGCTTTACGTTTTATACATTTTTGAACAAATAAAAAAGCTGCTTAAAATATTTATTTGATTTTAGTTAAATTTGATATGAAATATTTAAAAATAAATTCTTTTTACTTTTTTTTAAATATTCGATAAAATATAATTATATAAATAGCAATAAAAACATTTAAGTTTATTTTTTGAAACATTGTTTATATGCTTATTTAATAGAATATTGATGCACATTCGTCTTATTGTTACTAAGAAATCAATTTTGAAAATCTGTAAAAGTAAAAAGCGTTAAATTATTTAGATTTATCCTTATTTTGAAATAATTATACATACTCACAAAAAATTAAATTTTCCGTAATATTTTTCGATCATTTAGATCCTCTGATAGTATCATTAGCTTGCCAGAAAACATCAATAAGAAACTTTCCAAGAGGTTTCGCTGATAAAAAAGTCAACATAAATAATTGAATAATGGTCCATCATCATGGAAAATTCAAGGAATTAAGAAATAATAATTTCTATTCTAAATTAAAGTTTATTGAACTTAAAAACAAAAAAAACTTAAATAAGAATTTAATGAGAAAAAAGCATTCTAGAAAATTAAAAATAAACAAAGCAACTGTAAAAAAAATCATGTATAAAAGATTTTAAATTCAGAAATATTTACATTTATTTAATTTAATAAGCATCTATTTATTGAGAAATTCCTGGCAATAATTTAAAAATTCCAAAAATTTTCTATTTTTTAAAACAAATTTTTAAAAATTGTACATAAAAGTATTATAAAATAAAAAACGGAATGCAAGAAGGTGAATCAAAACAAAGCTAAAAACGAGGTTAAAAAGGATTTTCTTTTGTAAATGCATCAGTGCATTTAACACGAAAAATAGATTTTCCTAAATAATTCTTTGACACATTTATTCATACAATTAAGAGCATTTTGGAAGCAAAGTTATAATAATTAATTTAATAAATTATAGTTACTTATGCATGGACATACGCAGGGCCTATTTACATCCACGTTGGAAAAACCATCTCCGGTTCCGGATTCATTGTTAGCACTCCAAAAAATTCCCATAATCTGCCCTTTCTATTTCTTAAGGATATTTAAAATAAATAAAAATTAATTATATTAAGACTAGTCTTATATTAATTTTATGGATCACGTAACTCAATAAAATATATTAACCTAAAACTTTCTAATCAATAAACAGATAAATAAACAAATGAATTTATCAATATTATTAATAAAGAAAAGCTACCAATATACTATAAATTATACATAAAGTAACATACTCTTAATGGTTTAATTTGTATTCGATCTGAGTATAATAATATTTAACATTTTATCAAAAATTTACATTTTAGTTCAATGTAATTTTCATTCAAAATTCAAAATAATTTTTTTTTTGTGATGGGTCAAATTTTAATTTCTGATTTTTTGGCATATAAGTACGTTTTGGGACCTCAGGAAGCTAAAAAACCGGTTTTTAAAAAAATTATGTATGTGTGGGTGTGTGTATGTAACCGTTGAAATTTCACAAATTAAGATCTAATTTTTTTTTCAACAATTTTTTCATCAAAAAATCTCAAACTACTTTTTTTTTTTTTAATTCGGAGGTAATACCTCATTTATTTCCATGAAAGTACTTATATTTGAAAGTACGATTTTTACTCGATATCTAGAATCTGATAATTCATTTTTTGAAAATTTTTTTCCCAAAATTTTCGTCACAAAAAAATACAAAAATCACCAAATTTTTTTTTCTTTTTGGACGTAGTACCTAATTTATTTCTATGAGAGTACTAGTTTTAGAAAGTTTGTTTATAGTAATTTTTTGGATCTGATTCCGAATTTTTTCAAAATTTTTTCTCAAAATTAAAAAAACTGCAATATATTTTTTTTTTTTGTAATACTTCATTTAGTTCCATGAAAGTATTTATATTTGAAAACTTGTTCCAAAATTTTTGATCAATAAAAAAACTTTTAAAAGTTAATAGAAATGTATCTATGATTACATGCTTGTAATTGGTGATATCTTTGGCATATTGAAGTATTAAGCTCATTATTTGAGGAACCTTAGTGCCATCTAGTTTACAGGGTATTTTTTTTTTGCTTTTGAATTCTAATTTCAACCTCAAGTTGTGAACAACTTTCTTAAAAAGAAGGTATGACTCCTGAAATAGAAGAAGTTTTAAGCACTGAAAATGTTTTATCTCTATCTCGGAGTCAATTTATCTCTGAAATTCATGTACAGATGGCCCTAAAGTATTGATGTATTTTACCACGAGCATTTGTGTACTTTACCCTCAAAATCGAGGTATTCGCCACGCCATTTTATTAACATGGAACATGTACATTGGGAGGGGATGTATTTAAAAAAGTCTAGCTGGGCAGGGGGTTGAAAAAGTAACGATCTTAGGGTGGGGACCCCCACTAAATCAAACAGACTTAGAATATTTTCAATTTTTTGATTTCTAGCAGTAGTAGTAATGGCCTTAGTAGTAGTCATAATTGAAACAGCTTATAAAATATGCTGTATTTTGTATTTTTATGCGATTACCACCGGCGCGGCCAAAACGTGCACTTGAGTTTTCTAAGTTTAAATTTTTACAAAAAATAAAAAAAAAATGGTTTCTGGTCCAAAATCTTATTAGCTATCAGTTTTATGGTCATTTTTGGTTTACAGCCCTTCAGAAAAGGGTAGAAACATAAAAAAACGGACAGTTTGTATAGGGACAAAAGTTTACTTCTTTCTAAATCAATTTTAATAATAATAAAATTTAGAAATAAAAATTTTAAAACTCTTTCCATTGATTTATTTTTAATCACTACAAAATTTAACACCGGAATCATCCGAGCGCCCTCGCTTACGTTCGGATTTACCGGCAAGTGGGGATAAGTATTCTTATTTTTTCTTTCTAATTTCGTTACGATTTCATCATGACGATTTATCATGACGATTTTTTCATTTTTAACTACTCGTAGAAATAAAATAATAACTACGGTACGGTGACAAGAAAGAAGTAAACTTCAAAAACATGCCTTTTTTACCCTATTTTGCGGCCAAAACGTGCCACTTTATTATAATTCTGAAACATCTTAGTATTATTAGCTCTAAATTTATACCTGGAGGTTTCGAGGCTGCTGATTTCAAATATGAACTCAAAAAATCATAAAATTTCATCTAGAGGTAGAAAATTGGGGTGAAAAGATGTGAAAAATCAATTTTTATAAAAATTCTTTCTTTTTTTTATAAAAGTCTTTATTCTTACTGGAAAACTTATATCGGAGGTTTTCGAGGTTGTTGATTTCAAATATGACCATAAAAAATCATAAAACTTCATTTAGGGGTGGAAAATTAGGGTGAAAAGGGGTTAAAAATCAATTTTCATAAAAGGCTTTATTTTTACTTGAAAAACTCTATCGGGGGGTTTTTGAGGTTGCTGAGTTCAAATATAACCATAAAAAAATCATAAAAATTCATCTAAGGGTAGAAAATTAGGGTGAAAAGGGGTAAATCGAATTATCACAAAAAGCTTTATATTTTTTATTTTTGCTTGGAATACTGTATCAGGAGGTTTTTGACGTTGCTTATTTCAAGTATGACCATAAAAAAAAACGTAAAACTTCATCAAGGGGTGTAAAATTATGGTAAAAAATTTTCAAAAAATTTTCAAAAATTTATCAGATCTACTATAGACGATATTTCTAAAACAAGTACTCCTACAGAAAAAAATTAGGTACTACGTCCAAAAAAAAACATTGTTACTTTTTGTATTTTTTTATGACAAAAATAAGATTCATGATATCAAGTAAAACCGATACTTGTAGATATTAGTACTTTCATGGAAAAAAATGAGCTGTTACATTCAAGTTAAATATTCGTCTTTTTCCAACCGATAGTAGTTAAGTTGGAAAAATATGGCAGAGCTTTCAAGTGCATAAAATTAATATACAGCGTGCACATTATCAAAAGGAAACTTCAAAATAGCTAAAACTGTGAGACAAACTTAAATATGCCGAGTTGTGCAATAAACAATAAAATACCCTGCCAACTAGCTGGCACTAAGGTTCCTCAAACAATGAGCTAAATACTTCAATATGCCTCAGATATCACCGATTACAACCATGCAATCATATGTTCATTTATACCTAGTAACTTTTAAAAGTTAAATGAATTTAACTAAATCTATTTTTTTCAAAATAAAATCTAACGTAATTCATTGGATAATAATTATTCAAGAGAGTACTTTCATGGAATTAAATGAAGTATTACACAAAAAAAAAAAAAATAATTGCATTTTTTTTTTTTTTTTTTATTTAATTTTGAGAAAAAAAATTTGGAAAAATTTGGTATCAGATCCAAAAAACTACTATAAACGAACTGTCTAAAACTAGTACTCTTATAGAAATAAATTAGGTACTACTTCCAAAAAGAAAAAAAAAATTGGTGTTTTTTGTATTTTTTTATAACGAAATTTTAGGGAAAATAATTTTCAAAAAATGAATTATCAGATTCTAGATATCGAATAAAAATCGTACTTTCAAAATTTATAATTTATTTTTAATTAATTAAAAAAATAGGTTTTAAATTTATACCGAAGGATAAATAAGTAATTTTTTTAGAAAAATATTTTTTTTAAATATTTATGTAAATTTTTTTTTTTCATTTGTAATTAAATAAAAAAATTATTAAAAATGCAATTCAATTTAACAAAACATTAATTTAGTATGCATTCATAAATAATTTCCAGAACTTATGAGTTTTTGTGGATTACTTCAAAGAAATGTAAACAATAAGTTGCAAGAACTGAAAGAATAGATGAAATACTATTATTTCTAGGCTGTGTTTATTCATTCAAATATAACCTATAATACTTGTTAATTTTTTCAAAACAGAAATTAAAAAATTAATTCATCATATTTCAAAGCAGTAAATAAAAAGAAAATTATAAAAAGAATTCTACTACAACAAACTTTTTAACGCAAATTTCGAAAATATTTTCTGCATTTAAAAATTTTTTTTTCATAATTGATTTTGGATTTTAATATTTTGTGAGTACATAATGGAAAATTTTATTGTTGGACAAAGGAAGCGAACAAATTTTTTAAGTATTTTTCTTTATCCAATTTTTTTGGTTATTTTTATCACATTTTTTTGTAGTGGTGAGTAAAAAGTAAATCATCTAAAACTAAAAGAACATTTTTAATCACTAATAATTTTAATATTAATAGTTTTTAAAATAGGCGAATTCAACCCTCGTAAATATATTAGCCTAATACAAGAAAAATTTAATTTACCTGAATTAGCAGATGCGACTTACTACCTGGATTTGAAAGAATTGTCTTTAGTTCATGAAAATGTATTATCAGATTGGTATTTTCATTTTGATTTTATTATATTATTTAAACATATTTTTTTTGTAATTTGAAAACAAATATATCATCAATTTTCTTCTGTCATTCATTTGAAACTTATGGAGCTCAATTTAAACCAAAACAGCGTAGACTTAATGATCGGTTCTTCAATACGCTTCCAAAGTATTCCGAAAGCTCTACCAAAAATAAGCCCCAATGTCATTTTTTAGCTAAGAAGGTTCAGTTCTTGATTTTTGGCTTCCATTTTTGTATTATGGCCGTTTTTTAAAAAAGAGCGAAACAAGATATAATTTTTCTTATTTTTTCTGTAAAAATCTTATTTTTTTCAGTTCCAGATATAATATTTCCCGTAAAATCTGATTCAGGAATCAAATTTTTTTTTGATGCTACGTATGCGCGAGAATTTAATAAAACACCCTATTTATTTTTTAAGTAGATATCTCAATAGCATGGATGATAAATGCTCTAGTAGGACTCAAGTTAGACACTTCAAATTTTTTGATGAAAAAAAGAAAACGATGGTTACCTGCTTTTCTAGAGCTTTAGATCTAAAATTAGCAGATTTCATATGCTCATTTTTTACAAATTTCTAATTTCTAAAGAATTTTGTATCCATACGCTTTTGAGAAATCGACTTTTGAAAACAAATAAGGAATCTAAATCATTTCTCGCGGACGTATGGCTAAAAAAAATGTTTGATCCCAGAATTGTATTCTACAGGAAATTTTAAAACCGTATTTAAGAGGAAATAAATTTTCAATTTAATGTGAATTTTTTTATAGAAAACATAGAAAACAAAGAATTATCTCTCTCTTTCTCTCTCTCTATTCTATTATATAAAATGGTAAAAAAATGAAAATAGACTCCGAAAATTGAGAATCGAACCTTATGAGCTGAAAAATGAAATTTTGGCTTATTTTTAGTAGCACCTTTAAAAAAAAATACTTCGAAACAGATGTAATGATCTGGCAATTTAGTTAAGGTGCCAGAAATGTTAAATGCGTCAAAAATTTTTTTCTTTATAGAAATGGATTTACCTCAATAAAACGTATGTATTTTTGGTCATTAAAACCGATTTTGAAAGTTTCATACATTTTCCGATTACCAGTTTTGAGTAATGAACGCTATATCATAAAAAATCGACAAAAAATTTTCAAGATAGCTAAATTCTTGAAAATACTTGCTTATTGAGCCTATTTTTGGTACGCCACCTAGGTTTTCGGGGTTATGAGATTCGATCACGATTTTGAAGACAGATTTTTTCAAATCAAATGGCGTACCGTTAATCTCCCTGTTTTAGGCATATTTACGTTGTCTAGTAAGTCTTTTAGACCAGTTATCACGATTTTGAGTTTAGATTTTTAATAATCAATAAACTAGCGAACTCAAAATAGTATATTCCTAACCATAAAATTGGTTAGGTTAGGACTCTTAAAAATTTACTAGAAAACTATAAATAGTACTTCAAACAGAACTCATTGCCTATTCGAGGTTAAAATTTGTATTTTGAGCCCGACAGTTTGATTATTAAAAATCTGTCTTTGAAATCGTGATCAACGACCCCGAAAATCTAAGGGGCATACCGAAAATAGGCTCAATAAGCAAATTCAAGAATTTTCCAGAATTTACCTATCTGGGAAAGTTTTGGTCGATTTTTTATGATATAGCGTTCATTAATCAAAACTGGTTATTGAAAAAAATTGACACCTTCAGAATCGGATTTGGTGACCAAAAATACAAACAACTATCAGAGGTGGATCCATTCCCATGCAGATAAACTTTTTGGATGCATTTAATATTGCTGGCGCCTTGACTAATTGAGTCTGTGGTGGTTTGGTTTAAATTAAAGCCATAGAAATTTTCAGCTCTTTATTTTCATTCTATTTCATATCATAATATTAAATTTTAGGTTCCATGCACTGTATAAAATGCTCATAGCCATACTGTTGTCATTGATGTGCATAATGATTTCAATTTACAATTCATCCTTTTTTGTGAAGATGGGAATATTCTGGGCATTTTTTAATGGATTACAGACATTTACTTATTTAGTAAGAGATCTATTAGACGAGGAAAAACGTAATCCTGGACTATATGATGATGCAGAAATTATAATTGATCAATCTTTGATAACATTTTTAATTTTTTATAAAGTACAAAGTTTTGATAAACTAATAGCAAAAGCATCTAGTTTTATTAAAATTTGCAGCAGGTAATTGATTGACTAACAATATTTTTTAAATCTCTCATTTCTTAATTATAAATATTTTACTAATTTTCAGAGCGATGTTTCAATATCCAATATGTTTCATATTTTCATTTTTTTTTGTTATTCTACAATTTATGTCAACAATATTCGATTACTTAGCAAAAATTTACTTTATTAAAATTTTAAGTATTTTAAGATCTCAAAACATTGGACAATTTTTTCTATATATGATTGTCCTCACAAAAAATCTATTAATACTTTTCATTACAATATTCATCAGAGACACTTATGATTTTATACTTACTGCTGCTTTCATTACTTGTTACGTTTCACAAGGGAAAAAACAGCCAATAACGTTGAACAAAATATGTAAAACAATCTTTTTTGCAATCAGGTAATTTAAATACATTATTTATTAAAGGTACTAATTCGAATAATATATTTTATATATTTTATATTGATACTAACTCTAACAAATAGTAGCAATTATTTATTACCAGTAACTCACTATAAATAATAAATAGTCTGAATGAAGATATGTTGAAATTTTTTTATTATTTAATTATTTATTATTATATTTTCATATTTATTATTAAATTTCGTCGTATTTCAAAAAATGCATCTTCCTCTCTCTCTCTCTTTTGAAAATTAATAATATTTTTTCTTCCTAACCTAGCGGATCGAATACACTTTTGGGAGTCAAAAAAGAATACCCCAGAAAGCAGTTTACCAGCCGAAGGAGGATTGGCTTCACCTCAGATCAGAGGGTATTTAAGTTGCAATCTGGGAAATTCTTTTTTTCCCCTTAGTTAAAAATCTACTCCTTATTTATTAATTTAAATTACAAATTTTTTTAATTACAAATATATACTAGTATTTGGGTTATTTTACCCCGAATATTCAAGGGTATCGGTTAATAACTTTTTCTGAATTTCCGGTCAAGATAAGTGTTGAATCAAATGGAAAATTTACCCTTTCCTGCTAAAATATTGGCCCAATTTTTTGAAATCGATTTTTTAGAACTATTTTTTATCAATGATTTATAAAAAGTATTGTCAACTAAAATTGAATAGATGTATAGTAATTTTTATTTCAATAAGTCATACGGACCCAACCTATACATATACTAAACATAGAAAATAATCTCAAGTTAATAATCACTTGGCTCAAACCTAGCTTTAACTGTATCAAGAGATCTCCCATCAAGTTAAAAATAAGTTTCATTCAAGTAAATTTTCGCTTTGCCGCTTTTACGGTGTTAATTGATGTGTGTCAAGCCATATTGTCTTGGCATCATCGTATACTTTTTATAATGCATTATCGCGCAAACTAACTCACCTTATCATTATCCTACGAGTATATAGCTTTAATAGAGCATGCTTCACTCAGACTAATAATTAATTATTAAATGTTCATAATTAATTTTATTACTTATATATCTGAACCTTGATCTGAACTTATTATAACACGTTTTTTTCAGATTACACTGTGGTACTCTTTTTTATGGCGCATCTATTATTGGCAGGCTGCAGATGCTCGGGCAATTGATATTAAATGTTTTTAGGAAGCCCTACTTCAATGAAAATACGTTTATGCTTTGGATATGTAAAATTTGGCTTTTAGCTTCTTTCACTTCTTATAGATTCGTAATTATTGGTGCTTACGTAATCACGATTTTAAAAGGCTCAAATTTTCAAGATTCTATTAAAGAAATTTGTTCTCAAATTTTGAATAAACCACTGAAGTTTTTAATATACAAAGCTGTAAGTTTGTATAATTTTAATATTTAAAAATGTGAATGGAAAAAAAATTTTTAGCGCGCATCTTGAAATTTATTATTTTTTAAAACCACTTTGTAGGTGATTTCGATTTTTAAATAATCTCTTAACTAATTCGATTGATTTTAAATATATTTATACGTATGTCGTATACTTATCTCCTTCAACGTTAAATTTTTGCGGAGGTCACAAACAATTTGCACTTGCCTTTTGCAACCTTATTTTTTGCATTTTTAAAATATTTAAAAAAATCTTTTTTAAAAAACTTTTGTTTGTCAATAAATTGAAAATTTATATAAATACTATAAAAAAATTAAATTAACACACATTTACTGTAAAAAAAATTAATTTATTTTGTATCTTTTTTACAATTTAATTGACATTAGAGTGACTACGCGTTTCGGAAATAAATTCGCATCATAAGGTTATACAAGTTAATCTTAATTAATTTCTAAGAAGTCGTATCTTTTGCTGTTATTCTCTCAAAGATATGCATTTAAATATACAAAATATTTCCTTTGGAAACAATAAATGGTTTTTAGGCGTATAAATTATAAATAGATAGAAAAGATGAAAGATTAAAAGGTAAATTAAGAAATTGATGATACACTATTTAACTTAATAAATGGCAATAAGAAGTAAAGATTCCAAAAGTTTCGGTTTCCAGAAATCTTAAATCGAGAAATGCTATTTTTATCCACCTGATTCTTATTATCTTATTATCTTATTATATATTCTTATCTTCTTATTCTTATTATCTCAAATTTACTTAAGGGGCAGTGCAGGTTAAAATCCGACTTTTTTGAAAAAACCTAATTTTAAGAAAATGTTAACAAAAATTTGAAAATCCAAGAAAATGGCAAGATTGCCAAGACTTTGACGGATTCAAAACTGTGGGTTTGGGTCTTTTTATAATATGTTTGCTCGGAGAATTTTTTCTTTAAAAAATTAAAAATTAAAAATTAAGGATAAATTTTCAAAGAAAAAATTCTCCGAGCAAACATATTATAAAAAGACCCAAACCCACAGTTTTGAATCCGCCAAAGTCTTGGCAATGTTGCCATTTTCTTGGATTTTCAATTTTTTGTTAACATTTTCTGAAAATTAGATTTTTTTAAAAAAGTCGGATTTAAACCTGCACTGCCCTTTAATCATAAAAATTACGGGCCTAGGAACCTGGGCAGCAGATTAGGGATCTGCATTACAAAGCTTCACTACCTTTCCCTAGAATCTATTAGTAGTCGTTGCTTCCCTCTAGGATTCTCCCTAATAATATCTATTCAGGCTTCTTTCAGTTATGTATTCAGTTAATAAATTATGTTTACTACATAATAAAAATTAGTACATTTAGTACCTCTGATTTCAGATCTTTACATCTGTAGTAAATGGCATTATTGGAATTGCAACATTTCCAGCAACGTTTTACACTGAACCAAGAGACACAAATAGTATTATTATTTACTTTGTTCGGAAATTTATAAATGGAGGAGATATTGGATTTATTATAATAAAAAGTTTTGGCGAATCTCTTAATGTTGCAGTTATAGTTATGACTATTTGCATTTGTTTTCTGGATGACATTATGTTTTCAAAAATAAAAGAAGATCCTTGAGTTATTATCATAATTGATTGTACTGAAATAATTAATAAAACAGTTTATACTTAATGTTAATCCATGCATATTATGTAAGTCTGGTAGTATTGTGTATATTGTAAATGTCAATAGTAAAAAAAGTACTAGTATTAACATTAAACTTGTGTAATACCATGATTCTTTTTGTTCTGGAGGTAAACAAACAGCATGTTAATTTCAGTAGAAGCTTTCTGAATAATGTTCTTTATGCTATACGTATTAGGTGGCTCTGAAAAGGGCCGATGGTTTTTTTGTTAGCATTTGATGCGTGGCCCCACCCACACGTTTTCAAAAGATTAATAAATAAGAAGCACACAACAAATTCAATCACCAAGGTCACAGACATACACAAACATGCAAAGAGAAATCAAAAGTTACAATCATGTGAGCGCCTTGTGCTCAGGTGACTTCTCCTGGCCAGGAATATCAATGTCCACCTCTTCAAGCCTACGAGCTCGGAAAATTGCACCAAGCGATTCAAACAATCACAGCTTACGAGCTGCTTCAATGAGGATTCAACGTCCGAAAGCCATGGACTCCTCCAAGTGCACCAAGCGCGCGGAAAAGAAAAGAGCAAAGCGTGGCAAGACCAAGGCAAAGAATACTCGCGGCAAGGCTAGAGGCCCGCGGTAAAGGGCTAAGCAAAGACTGCGCTTTATCACGGACATTTATTTTCAATGCCTAAAAATAAAACACAGCAATTACATTTTTGATTGTACAATTATTTGTAACTGTATTTCCTAAACAATATTCATCTGATGTAATAAATGGAGGTTCAGTTAAATTTGTAAATATTGTTATTAACTTATAATTTATTTTTAATAATATATCTACATTTTAGTGCACAAGTATCGAGTCACAATACGGCCTGATCACAACGTTTATATAATATTATATCTGGAACCCACAAAGGAGAAAAGTCTTATATGTGTAAAGATTGTGGAAAAGCTTTTTGTTCTTCATCTCATCTCAAAAATTAGAAAATTTAAAAATTTTGAAAATTTTAGCATCATTACAAATTATTTAAGAAATTAAAATATCTTCACAATTGTCCAAAACTATGTTTATATTTAATTCTAGTTTATTCTGCATGGATAATCCAATTTCGAGGTTATCCTGATTGGATAATTAAAGAGGTCCCTCCGCTTGCATTATCCAAGAGGCTCCCCACTTGGATTATCCAAGAGTTCCCACGCAAGCTTTATCCAAGCCCTCCACTTGAATTATCAAAGAGAATATCCAAGAGACGCCCAGCTTGCATTATTCAAGGGATTATCCCTCTTGAATTATCCAAGAGGTTCCACGCTTGCTTTATTTAAGTGGCCTTCCGCTAGGAAAAACGGTATTTCTAAAACTCTCGCACTTCCATATGGAAAGTAATTATGCACTACGTCAGGAAAAAAAAATAAATGTGCTTTTTGTATTTTTTGAAGGCAAAAATTTTAAATAGGTATCGAGTAAAAACGATATTTTTAATAATTAGTACTTTTATAGAAAAAAATGAGGTATTAAAAAACCATATATTTAACATTTCAGGTGCTCTAAGACATTAAAAATTATAAATTTGTATTCTTTGGTCTTAATATACTTTTTTAGTAAATTATGATTACAAAAAATGTGAAAAAACATAAATCCGTCATAAGGAATAATTTAATTTTATAAAAAAAAGAATTGGTTTTTTTTTCAAATATTGAAAAAACGTGATTCTGAGCCTTCCAACTAAAAAAAAAAAACTATGAGGTGAGCAGAATTTTTTCTGTTCCTCAATTGTTCGTCACTTTATATGGTCTAAGGAACCAGAAATAACGTATCAGAAAGGTGAACCTTCAATTTTCTTTTTTTTCAAAAAGTTGAACATCCTAAGTGCAATCTTTCTGTGGATTTTCTCATACATTATCGATAAATATAAATATAAATCTTTTTATACCTGTGTATTTATTTATTTTATGTAAAATTATTGTTAAATTTAAGAAATATTTGTTTAATATTTATTTATTTAAGTTAAAAATGCAAAAAAAAATTTTAAGATTATCGGATTTGCTAAAATCTTATTTTTTTGATTTTTAAAAAAAAAGGGGAGCAGATCCAGATTTTTGCTGGCCGTTTTTGTCATGAACAAAGTATTTTTAATGAGTCGAATGAATCCGTTCCTGTTACCACTTTGGTTCGGATAAATTTTCATTCAGGATAGGTGTGGGTTGTGAAGTATCACCGGTTACATGCATGCAAATGTACATGCAAATATATATACACACACGCGCATACTTTTTTTAAAAAACAAACTTTTTAGCTTCCTTTAAAATTTAACCTACCACAATAGTTCCTGTATATTAGGAACAAAAAAAAATTTCAACCATTTTTCTAAATATTTTTAATTTTGGGGGTATCGTTACCTACTGTCACCCCCTAAAACTCACTTAATATATTACAGAAGTGTAAAATGCTATACAATTTTTTATATTCTCTAGAGTAAAGAATAAAAAGTCAAATAAAATTATTTATCGTGTTTTTCATAGTTATCAAATTTAGTGGTGGTTTTTACCTCCCGAGGGAAGATGCTCCCCAAACTGCCCGTAGAAAAAAATACTGGCTCGAATATGATACTTCATTATGAATATGATACAAAATTAAAAACGGCTTATTTTATCTGGAGTTATGCGTATTTTAGTTTGGTCGTTTTTCGGAAATTTTGATTTTTTTGCGTTTTCAAATTACTATAACTTTTTTCTATCATAACCAAAATGGCCAAAAATTTCAGAGAATATTCTTCAAACATTAATAAATAATCTCTGAAATTTTAGTGGATGATATTGGCTTCTATCCGTTTTCATACATTCCCAAAAAAGTCTTATTCTTCACGTATTTTGTGTATTAAAGTGGACCTATTTTTGGACTTTGTGGAAAAACTTTGCTTCCCGGGTTTTTTTGTGAAGTTTTGGTCATATAAAGTTCCCAGTTTCAAGGATTTTGCTTTTGCGTTGCAAAAACACGTGCTTGTAAGCACCTCAATTTTCCCATTTAAACAACATAGGAATTTTGACTTTTCAGCTTTCTAATTTTTTACAAAGCTTGCAGAATGTTTTGAAAAGCTACTAATCGATGGAAAGTACTATTTAAATATATAAAAAATGATACCCAACCTCAAGTAATCAAAAAAAATATTTTTAAAACGATTTTATCGGTAATAAACGAAAAAAAAGTACTCCATTTAAATTACATGAAGCCATGGAGTACTTTTTTTTCGTTTATTACTGGTAAAATCGTTTTAAAAATATTTTTTTTGATTACTTGAGGTTGGGTATCATTTTTTATATATTTAAATAGTACTTTCCATCTATTAGTAGCTTTTCAAAACATTCTGCAAGCTTTGTAAAAAATTAGAAAGCTGAAAAGTCAAAATTCCAATGTTATTTAAATGGGAAAATTGAGGTGCTTACAAGCACGTGTTTTTGCAACGCAAAAGCAAAATCCTTGGAACTGGGAACTTTATATGACCAAAACTTCACAAAAAAACCCGGGGAGCAAAGTTTTTCCACAAAGTCCAAAAATAGGTCCATTTTAATACACAAAATACGTGAAGAATAAGGCTTTTTTGGGAATGTATAAAAACGGATAGAAGCCAATATCATCCACCAAAATTTCAGAGATTATTTATTAATGTTTGAAGAATATTCTCTGAAATTTTTGGCCATTTTGGTTATGATAGAAAAAAGTTATAGTAATTTGAAAACGCAAAAAAATCAAAATTTCCGAAAAACGACCAAACTAAAATACGCATAACTCCAGATAAAATAAGCCGTTTTTAATTTTGTAGGTCGCATTCAAAAGGTCTTGAGTAGTACAAAATTTTACGACTATCCGGAAGTAGTTATATAAAGATTTCCAGATTTGGCACCAATTTGAAATTCCTGTTTTTTTTCGTTTCAGTAATCCAGCATTTTTCATCGCCAAATAAAATCTACGTGATAAAAGTGTCTATAAATTTTTTTGGTAAATTCTGAAGCTTATACCAAAAAAATGCGACCAACCGGAAGAAATTTGACTGAAAAATAAGGGAATGGCAAAATTTTGAAAATAGGCTAAAATAGGTCATTTTTTGGACCTTTTGGAGGTCATAACTTGGCCCCATATTGTTCTAGAGGGCTAAAAATTTGGCTAGGTGAGTTTTTTATAACCCCAAACATAATCTAAAAATTTGAGCCCAATCGGTGACATGCGTGCGCCCACTTTTGTATGAAAAGTAATGGATACACCCATATAAATAAATAAAGTACTTTTAAAAGACTTTGAAAAGTTTTGGCTTAAGGACTTAGGATAATACAGATTTATGGACTAAGAATAATATCGATTTAGGGACTTGGAATAATTCAGGTTCAGGGATTTGGAATAATTCAGCTTTAGGGAATCAAAATAGTTTGGGTTTCGAATTTTAACAGCTAGTGAGGTGATAATTACAAATTATAAAAATAGAAAATTGTATTATAATGTTGAGTAACATTTGTATTATACCTAGTCCTCATCTGGAAGTAAACATGTTCCATGCATTTAGGTTGTGTTTACACAAACCGGTTTTTTGTATAGATGATTGAACAGACGGTTAAATCATGAAATTTTATGAAATTTTATGAATAGCATACTTTTTTTAAATTTTAATAAATTTTCGGCCATTTAGCAGCAGGGAAAATATTTGATTATCTCCGAGAATATTCAAGCAAGAAGCTAAACAAATTCAAGCTATATATTTTTAATGTAATATAAAATCTATGAATTAAAAAATAATCTAAATTATAATCTTATTGTCAAATCTGTCTTTTAAAGCACAAAAATCTACAGGAAGCATCAACGCCAACATATTGAATTTCTTTAATATCACGAAAAAGATTTATTTATACCTTTTCACAAAAACTACCCCTACATGATCCACCAATATCTTTATAACTACCCTTAAGATCTAAGCTCTAACACAGTTTCCTATATTATTGTAAGTTTATGAAAATTGTTCTAATTTTTGGAGCAAGTCTACGCGTTTAAATGTGAATAATTTAAATTACATAAAAACTGAAAAAAGTTCAAATTTTTTAAAACCTGTACCCAAAAATGTATTTTACCGCTGTTTACTTCTCATAATTAAAGTTTTTTATCAGTTTTTTATACTTTTGGTACCTCCTCGCCCCCTAAAATGGGCCATGGATTAAAATAATTCATTTTTAAAAAATTGTTTAAAAGCTGTATTTTTTTGTATTAAAATAATTGTAATTAAATTTTTTTTTACAATTTATAGATTAGATTTTGCTTATAAGTTTCTATCCGTAGTATTATGTTAATTGCGATTATTTTAATACAAAAAAATACAGTTTTTAAACAATTTTTAAAAAATTAATTATTTTAAACAATGGCCTTTTTTAGGGGGCAAGGAGGTACCAAAATTTGCTTTCTCAGAAAAGTAGGCCAAATAGTCATAAAAAAAATGCAAATTTTTGCAAATTTTTTCAATTTTTCTTATGTTATTGGCCGTTTTTCAATAAAATAAAAATTTCCGAAAATGCATTTTTCATTTTGGGTTTTAGGGTTAAAAAAAATTATTATTTTTTTTTTTAATTTTCAGTGCATATTATTTTATACTTAAAATTTCATCTAAAGCAATTTTTTTTTAGTATAGTGCTTAAATATATTGAATTAGGCTAATTTTTAGCCGAAAGTGCACTCTCGCGCGCGCTGTTTTTATGTATATACCAGGCGCGACTTTGTAAAAAAAGGTGACATTTTCAATTCGTTTTTTTAATAATAAATATTAATTTTACGAAAAAAATCATAAAGACCTTTTTTTGTAAAATTTTATGGCCATCAAAAATGCTCTCTTGTTATAAATCTTCCTATCTTGAGTCGTTTACGAGAAATTTAAAAAAAACGAAATTTTTTAAGTTTTGGCCACAAATTTATGCCACGGTGACCTGGAAGCGTTTTATTATGCGATCAAAATGACAAAAAAAACTGTATGTTAGGGTCTTTTATACACTAAAAAATGTCTACGAATTTTCTATACGGACCTTCTATCCAGCTACTTTAAGCGTTTGCTGTCAATATTTTCATAATTTGAATAATGCAGATTTGAATTTTTTTATAAGACTGGCTTTTTCTTTATGGAAGTATCCGGGATTCCTAACGCGCCTGCAGAACTCTAAAATATATAAGTAAAAAAAATAAGTTTCTCGTTGGATTTAGACCAAAACATCGATTTTTGAGCCCAAGATAGCTATCGAAAGTTTTTTTTTGGTCCCCTCAAAATTGGGATTTTCTTAAAACTTTCAGTTTTTCTAGTGGATTTAAATACTGTTTTAGATTATGTACAAATTGATATCCCGTAGTATTTTTCCCCCAGGAATCCGATGAAACCATTTATTTTAGTTTTTGACCACGTTTTATAGGAGAAAAATCGATTTTCGTTGCCTTTTAGGGTCCAAATTTCAAGGGGACTAATTTTAAAAGTTTTGTAGTTTTCTGAATAAATTTTTCTGTATATTATTAACAAGAGAGACTTGTCTATTTTTTCCCTAAGAATTCGATGGAACTATTTATTTTAGCTTTTGACCACGTTTTATAGGAGAAAAATCGATTTTATTGTTTTTTAGGGTCCCAATTTTAAGGAAATCAATCATAAAAGTA
Organism: Anagrus nilaparvatae; assembly: GCA_022575985.1. NCBI lineage: Eukaryota > Metazoa > Arthropoda > Insecta > Hymenoptera > Mymaridae > Anagrus > Anagrus nilaparvatae. Next base: position 13,272,303 of record JAKSXM010000002.1, on the reverse strand, counting down.
TAATAGTTTACAAAATAAATTTTTCTGAATATTATTTACTAAAGAAACTTATGTATTTTTCCCCCCAGGTATCCGATGAAACCATTTATTTTCGCTTTTGATTACCTCTTATATGAGAAAAATCGATTTTTGTAGTGTTTCAGGGTCCCAATTTTGAGGAAATCCATTATAAAAGGTTATCAGTTTTCAAAATATGTTTTTCTGAATATTATTTACAAGAGGATCTTGTATATTTTTTCCCCACAAATTCGACCACGTCTTATATGAGAAAAATCGAATTTTGTCGTTTTTCTTAATCATAATTTTTAGGAAATTCATTATAAAAATCAAGACAATATTGAAAATATGAAAATATTGACAGCAAACGCTTAAAGTAGCTGGATAGAAGGTCCGGATAGGAAATTCGTAGACATTTTTTAGCGTAGAAAACACCCCACCATACGGTTTTTTTTGTCATTTTGATCGAATAATAAAACGCTTCCAGGTCACCGAGATATGGTCAATCGGAAAACGCAAAGTGAGGAAAATGCTCAAATATACTTATACATCCATCCAAGAAAATAATGCAACATTGAAACTTTTGATTCCTAATTTTACCAATTTCAATTCTTTCACTACTGTACTATTAGCTTTATTAAACAAATGTCAAATAAGTATAGGTTATAACCTATAAAGACAATAGAAAAATTCAAATTTGTAAAGAAGCAATTTAATTGGTCTTTATACTGTCCAGAATATACCGGCCCCATAAAACCCATCAATTATTATCTGGTAGGTTATAGGTTATATGGACTAGTTCCCAAACCTATATTTTCTTTTCTTACAAATTTTATATATGATAGATTGAGACCAAATGCATGAAAAATACTTTTAGAAAGTTCTATTAAATTCTTTAATTTTCAGTCGCATAATTTAGAAAATATTATTCACTTTTATAACACTCAAGCGTAATCAGGATCTCCTCATTATGCTTGAGTTAATAGAGCTTGAGATAATAAGTAAACAATTTATAGTAATTTATTAAAAAAATAGGTTGCACATTTATACAGAAGCATAAATAAGTTTTTTTTTTACAAATATATTTTTTTTAAATATTTATGCAGATTTTTTTTTCATTTGTAATTAAATAAAAAAATTATTAAAAATGCAATTCAATTTAACAAAAAATTAATTTAGTATGCATTCATAAATAATTTCCAGAACTTATCAGTTTTTGTGGATTAATTCAAAGAAATGAAAACAATAACCCGATCAGAAGTCGAAACATGGGGTCAGCAGGGTCCGAGGTGGGTGAGCCATGTTCCCAGCGCCGGTACCAGGTAGGCTGCGTCACGCGGGACGAGCTGGGTACCCGCTTGGCATGCCCTGTTCGTATTCTGCGCAAGCGCATTTAAATGATTATTTTCATTATTTCTGTTTATATTTCTGTTGTCTATTTAAGTTTACAGAATTTCTTTAAATAATTAAAAAAGATTAAAATAATAAATGATTAATGGCCATTAAAAAAAAGCTTGATGACATCAAAATATATATATATAGATATAAAATTTCATAAATTTAATTAATTATGAATTAGTGGATGAGTGCATACTTTTATATTAAATCTCGTATTAAATTAAAATGTATAGGTTATAAAAAAAGAATTTTTATTTTTAAATTACGTGGAGTAAAATAATTTTTATTTAATTTTTATAAATTTTATGGTAGAATATATTTAAGTGTATGAAGATTAGTTCCTGACATATTTTGTTTAATTGTTGAACCATTGTTTAATATAATTAATTATATATATATTATTATTTAAAAATGCAAATATAAAATATTTTTGTTATAATTATATATGCAATTATATATGCATAGAAAATAATGTGAGTAGTAAATAAAAACTAACTTTAGGTACAAAATTTAGATTTTATAATAATTTGTTATTACTTTTTTGTACAACACTATGATAGTATAGATAACCAAAATCTATTTAGGTATTAATTTTTTGATTAAAAATTTAAACACGTATTATTGCCATTACTTTATAATAATATGTTTATTTATTTTACATAATACAGGGCTATGATGTAAATAATCATCAAAAAATAATCATCTGTGCGCTTGCGCATTTATTCAACAGGGCTAGCCTACCTAGTACCCAGCTTGCCCCGCGTGACTCGCCGACCTTGGTTCCAGAATGGCCACCAAGCTCGGCCCCTCAAGGCAAGTGGGAAAAACCTCGCTCGTCTTCCGATCGGGAAGTTGCAAGAACTGAATGAATAGATAAAATACTATTATTGCCAGGCTGTGTTTATTCATTCAAATCTAACCTACAATTAAAATAACCTTTAAAACAAAAATTAAAAAATTAATTCTTCATATTTTAAAGCAGTGAATAAAAATAAAATAATAGAAAAAATTCTAATAAAACAAACATTTTAACGCAGATTTCGAAAACATTTTCTGCATATTCAAATATTTTTTTGATAATTGGTTTTGGATTTTTATATTTTGTAAGTACATAATTCTTTCCAGATATTTCACAATCTTTTCTTTTTTATAACAAGTATGGTAAATAAATTATATTTCATATTATTATTATTATTATTATTATTATTGCACTTATTCTGTAGTAATTTTTTTGTAACTTTTCTTATTTAGTTTAAAAAGATGGAAAATTTTATTGTTGGACAAAGGAAGCGAACAAATTTTTTAAGTATTTTTCTTTATCCAATGTTTTTGGTTATTTTTATCACATTTTTTTGTGGTGGTGAGTAAAAAGTAAACCGCCTAAAATTAAAAGAACATTTTTAATCACTAATAATTTTAATATTAACAGTTTTTAAAATAGGGGAATTCAACCCTCGTAAATATATTAGGACAATACAAGAAAAATTTAATTTACCTGAATTAGCAGATGCGACTTACTACTTGGATACGAAAGAATTGTCTTTAGTTCATGAAAATGTATTATCAGATTGGTATTTTCATTTTGATTTTTTTATATATTTAAACATATTTTTTTTTAATTTGAAAACAAATATATTATCAATTTTCTTCTGTCATTCATTTGAAACTTATAGAGCTCAATTTAAACCAAAACAGCGTAGACTTTATGGTTGGCTCTTCCAAAGTATTTTTTTCCGAAAGCACTACCAAAAATAAGCCCCAATGTCATTTTGTTCAAGGTTCAGTTCTTGATTTTTGGCTTCCATTTTTGTTTTCTGGTCGTTTTTTAAATAAGAGAGATAAAAGAGATTTTTTTTACTTCTTTTGTAAAAATCTTATTTTTTCAGTTCCAGTTACTAAGAGGAAATAAATTTCCAATTTACCTAATGTGAGTTTTTTTACAGAAAACATAAGAAGAATTCTCTCTCTCTCTCTCTCTCTCTCTCTCTCTCTCTCTCTCTGAGGATTGAACCTTATGAGCTAAAAAATGACAATTTAGTTAAGGTGCCAGAAACATTAAATGCATCAAAAAATTTTTTCTTTATAGAAATGGATCCATCTTAGTAAAACGTATGTATTTTTGGTCACTAAAACCGATTTTGAAAGTTTCATCCATTTTCCGATGACCAGTTTTGAGTAATGAACGCTATATCATAAAAAATCGACAAAAAATTTTCAATATAAGTAAATTCTTGAAAATACTTTGCTGATTAAGCCTATTTTTGGTACGCCACCTAGGTTTTCGGGGTTACGAGATTCGATCACGATTTTGAAGACAGATTTTACAAATCAAAATGGCGTACCCTTTAATCACAGAAACGGCGATTTATGCTGTTTTAGGCATATTTACGTTGTCTAGTAAGTCTTTAAGACCAGTCACGATTTCGAGTTCAGATTTTTAATAATCAAAATAGCGAACTCAAAATGGTATATTCCTAACCATAAAATTGGTTAGGTTAGGACTCTTAAAAATTTGTTAGAAATCTATAAATACTTCAAACAGAACTCATTGCCAATCCAAGGTTAAAATCTGTATTTTGAGCCCGACAGTTTGATTATTAAAGATCTGTCTTGGAAATCTAAGGGAGGTACCAAAAAGAGGCTCAATAAGCAAGTATTTTCCAGAATTTACCTATCTGGGAATTTTTTGGTCGATTTTTTATGATATAGCGTTCATTAATCAAAATTGGTTATCGAAAAAAAATGACACCTTCAGAAACGGATTTGGTGACCAAAAATACAAACGATTAACAGAGGTGCAGATAAAATTTTTGGATGCATTTAATATTGCTGTCGCCTTGACTAATTGAGTCTGCGGCGGTTTGGTTTAAATTAAGCCATCGAAATTTTCAGCACTTTATTTTCATTCTATTTATTATCATAATATTAAATTTTAGGTTCCATGCACTGTATAAAATGTTCATAGCCATACTACTGTCATTGATGTGCATAATGATCTCGATATACAATTCATCCATTTTTGTGAAGATGGGAATATTTTGGGCATGTTTTAATGGATTACAGACATTTACTTATTTAGTAAGAGATCTATTAGACGAGGAAAAGCGTAATCGGATGCTATATGATGATGCAGATATTGTAATTGATCAATCATTGATAACATTTTTAGTTTTTTATAATGTACAAAGTTTTGATAAACTGATAGCAAAATCATCTAATTTTATTAAAATTTGCAACAAGTAATTGATTATCTAACAATATTTTTAAAATTCCTCATTTCTTAATTATAAATATTTTACTAATTTTCAGAGCGATGTTTCAATATCCAATATGTTTCATATTATCATTTTTTTTTGTTATTCTACAATTTATGTCAACAATATTCGATTACTTAGCAAAAATTTACTTTCTTAAAATTTTAACTATTTTAAGTTCTCAAAACATTGGAAAAATTTTTCTACATATGATTATCATCACAAAAAATCTATTAATACTTTTCATTACAATATTCATCAGAGACACTTATGATTTTATACTTACTGCTGCTTTCATTACTTGTTACGTTTCACAAGGGAAAAAACAGCCAATAACGTTGAACAAAATATGTAAAACAATCTTTTTTGCAATCAGGTAATTTAAATACATAATTTATTAAAGGTACTAATTCGAATAATATATTTTATATATTTTATATTGATACTAACTCTAACAAATAGTAGCAATTATTTATTACCAGTAACTCACTATAAATAATAAATAGTCTGAATGAAGATATGTTGAAATTTTTTTATTATTTAATTATTTATTATTATATTTTCATATTTATTATTAAATTTTGTCGTATTTCAAAAAATGCATCTTTCTCTATCTCTCCTTAAAAATTAATAATATTTTTTCTTCCTAACATAGCGGATCGAATACACATTTTGGGAGTCAAAAAAGAATGCCCCAGAAAGCAGTTTACCAGCCGAGGGAGGATTGGCTTCACCTCAGATCAGAGGGTATTTAAGTTGCAATCTGGGAAATTCTTTTTTTCTTCTTAGTTAAAAATCTACTCCTTATTTATTAATTTAAATTACAAATTTTTTTAATTACAAATATATACTAGTATTTGGGTTATTTTACCCTGAATATTCAAGGGTATCGGTTAATAACTTTTTCTGAATTTCCGGTCAAGATAAGTGTTGAATCAAATGGAAAATTTACCCTTTCCTGCTAAAATATTGGCCCAATTTTTTGAAATCAATTATTTAGAACTATTTTTTATCAATAATTTATAAAAAGTATTGTCAACTAAAATTAAATAGATGTATAGTAATTTTAATAGAAAATAAAATAATCTTCATGCAAGTACCATATATTTTTTCGCAATTTTTCGACAGATAATCAAAAATAAATCTTATTGTTACTTTAGGTTAATGAACATCCTGATTAAATCTCCGTTATAAGTGTAAAAATTTTAAGCTATTTTACACAGCTAGTTGAGCTAGTGGTGAGAAAACGAACTGAGAACTAGTTTGATGTCATTATTCTAAGGGGATAGAATTTGAGTTAAGTATATGCTAATGCATGCTTCACTCAGACTCAATAATTTTAAAATCAACACTTATTTCTTTCAAATTTTAATATACATAATAAATATTTAATAGTTTTTACTATGCATAAACATTAATAATAAAAACGTGCAAACCGTAAATTATGTAAAATGTAAAATAGGTAAAATATCCAACGCGTTTCACTAAAATCGCTATAATTTCAGTCAGACGAGGGATTTTGTGAAAAAAATAATAGTGAATATCCTGATCACTTTCGAATACAACTGCATAAATTTTATAAACATTTATACAGCCGCACTATAAAAAATCATTAAATTTTATGAAGTCAAAATTGAGTCGACGACCCTTAGGTCCTGAAAAGAGAATAATCCCTTGACTCAAGGTATCGGGTTTGAATCAACGTATTCAAACACTCAGTCAGCTAACCTGCTTTTTTTGCACGGGCATTTATTTACACTGTTGAGCAGATTGAAGTCGATAAAAAAGTTCTCTTTTGTACTAACCTATCATATATTTTGAAGAGTAGAAGACGCAAGTTGTAAATTATAATTATTATGTTATTTTAAAATTATTAAAAAAATTATCTGCTAGATATTATTTAAATAAGTCATACGGGCCCAACCAATACATATACTAAACATAGAAAATAATCTCAAGTTAATAATCGCTTGGCTCAAACCTAGCCTCAACTTTTTTAAGAGATCTCCCATCAAGTTAAAAATAAGGTTCATTCAAGTAAATATTCGCTTTGCCGCATTTACGGTGTAAATTTATGTGTGACAAGCCATATTGTCTTGGCATCAGCGTATACTTTTTATAATGCATTATCGCGCAAACTAACTCACCTTATCATTATCCTATGGGTATTATAGCTTGAATAGAGCATGCTTCACTCAGACTAATAATTAATTATTAAATGTTCATAATTAATATTATTACTTATACATTCGAAATTATTACAACGCGTTTTTTTCAGATTACACTGTGGTACTCTTTTTTATGGCGCATCTATCATTGGCAGGCTGCAGATGTTCGGGCAATTGATATTAAATGTTTTTAGGAAGCCCTACTTCAATGAAAATACGTTTATGCTTTGGATATGTAAAATTTGGCTTTTAGCTTCTTTCACTTCTTATAGATTCGTAATTATTGGTGCTTACGTAATCACGATTTTAAAAGGCTCAAATTTCCAAGATTCTATTAAAGAAATTTGTTCTCAAATTTTGAATAAACCACTGAAGTTTTTAATATACAAAGCTGTAAGTTTGTATAATTTTAATATTCAAAAATGTGAATGGCAAAAAATTTTTTGTCGAATATCTTAAAATTTATTTTTTTTTTAAACCACATTGTAGGTGATTTCGATTTTTAAATGATTTTCTTGTTAAATTTGAGAATCTCTTAACTATTTCGATTGATTTTAAATTTATTTATACGTATACTTATCTCCTTTAACGTTAAATTTTTGTGGAGGTCACAAACAATTTGCACTTGCCTTTTGCAACCTTATTTTTTGCTTTTTTAAAATATTTTAAAAACTCTTTTTTAAAAAACTTTTGTTTGTCAATAAATTGAAAATTTATATAAATACTATAACATTTTAAATTAAATTAACACACAATTGTGAAAAACAATTTAATTGACATTAGAGTGACTACGCGTTTCGGAAATAAGTTCGCATCATAGGGTTATACAAGTTAATATTAATTAATTTCTGAGAAGTCTTATTTTTTGCTTTTATTCTCTCAAAGATATGCATTTAAATATACAAAATATTTCCTTTGGAAACAATAAATAGTTTTTAGGCGTATAAATTATAAATAGATAGAATAGATGAAAGATTAAAAGGTAAATTAAGAAATTGATGATACACTATTTAACTTAATAAATGGCAATAAGAATTAAAGATTCCAAAAGTTTCGGTTTCCAGAAATCTTAAATCGAGAAATGCTATTTTTATCCACCTGATTCAACCTTAACAAAATTGGAACTAAATAACATTCACATGTACATTATAAACTGTTTTACATTTAAAGTATTATCTCAAATTTACTTAAGGGGCAGTGCAGGTTAATATCCAACTTTTTTGAAAAAACCTAATTTTCAGAAAATTTTAACAAAAATTTGAAAATCCAAGAAAATGGCAAGATTGCCAAGACTTTGACGGATTCAAAACTGTGGGTTTGGGTCTTTTTATAATATGTTTGCTCGGAGAATTTTTTCTTTAAAAAATTAAAAATTAAAAATTAAGGATAAATTTTCAAAGAAAAAATTCTCCGAGCAAACATATTATAAACCCACAGTTTTGAATCCGCCAAAGTCTTGGCAATGTTGCCATTTTCTTGGATTTTCAATTTTTTGTTAACATTTTCTGAAAATTAGGTTTTTTTAAAAAAGTCGGATTTTAACCTGCACTGCCCTTTAATCATAAAAATTACGGGCCTAGGAACCTGGGCAGCAGATTAGGGATCTGCATTACAAAGCTTCACTACCTTTCCCTAGGATCTATTGGTAATCGTTGCTTCCCTCTAGGATTCTCCCTAATAATATCTATTCAATCTTCTTTCAGTTATGTATTGAGTTAATAAATTATGTTTACTACATAATAAAAATTAGTACATTTAGTACCTCTGATTTCAGATCTTTACATCTGTAGTAAATGGCATTATTGGAATTGCAACATTTCCAGCAACGTTTTACACTGAACCAAGAGACACAAATAGTATTATTATTTACTTTGTTCGGAAATTTATAAATAAAGGAGATATTGGATTTATTATAATAAAAAGTTTTGGCGAATCTCTTAATGTTGCAGTTATAGTTATGACTATTTGCATTTGCTTTCTGGATGACATTATGTTTTCAAAAATAAAAGAAGATCCTTGAGTTATTATCATAATTGATTGTACTGAAATAATTAATAAAACAGTTTTACTTAATTCAGCTAGTTATCAATAACAAAAAGTGCTTTTTTTAAATAACTAGACCTAAATGCAGAGAATGTAATTTTTACAACTGCATTAAAGTTATACTCGAGTTATACACGTTATAAGTAAAAATTAAATAATTAGGTTATGTTTTTTTTTCTTAAATTATTTAAATCTGCACATGAATTTAAAAAATACCCTGCCAACTAGCTGGCACAAAGGTTCCTCAATGAGCTTAATACTTCGATATACCACAGACATCACCGATTAAAATTTTGGGAAAAAAATTACACAAAATTAATTATCAGATTCGAGATATCGAGTAAAAACGATACTTCTAGATATCAGTACTTTCACGGGAAAAAATGAGGTATTACATCCAAATTAAAAAAAAAAAAAGTAGTTTGTGATTTTTTGTTAAAAAAATTTTTGAAAAAAAAAATTATGTCTTAATTCTATAATGGCTGTGAAATTTCACCGGTTGCATACACACACACACCTAGCTTGAACGAGCGAAAAGTCGAAAAAAAATGACGACAAAATCTGATAGTACAAAGTTTTCGGGAATAGTTTGTTATTTTCATATTTCTATAGCAGTAAGTTGGAGCTGCCCGTCTAAAAAATTTTTAGTTAATTTTGTGGGTGACTGAGAGATCAAAATCCGAAAATTTGATTTTTAGCTATAAATCTTTATTAAATTTAAAGAAATAGAAAAAAATTCGGATTGCCAGGGAAAAACCACTCCAGAAGAAAAAAAACTTATCTTTTTACGATGAAATTTAGCCAAGTTATCGTCAATTTAAGATTTTGCTCAAATTCGTCTTAAAAAAGATTGAATTTTTTTTGAAAAAAGTCTGTTTCTGAACTTTAAACATGCATTACTCGCTTGATTTTCATCGTAAAATAATAATTTTTTTTTTTAAATCGATTAATTTTTCCCTGGCAATTCATTTCTTTAAGAAAAAAATCTTTTTTATTTACCAAATTTCAATTTTTAGGTCAAAACTGTGTGAAGTAAATCTTACTACTTACTATTTTCAAAGACTTTTGACCTAAAAATTGAAATTTGGTCAATAAAAATGATTTTTTTCTTAAAGAAATGAATTGCCAGGGAAAAATTAATCGATTTAAAAAAAAAAATTATTATTTTACGATGAAAATCAAGCGAGTAATGCATGTTTAAAGTTCAGAAACAGGCTTTTTCAATAAAATTTCAATCTTTTTTAAGACTAATTTGGGCAAAATCTTAAATTGACGATAACTTGGCTAAATTTCATCGTAAAAGGATAAGTTCTTTTTTCTTCTGGAGTGGTTTTTCCCTGGCCATCCGAATTTTTTATCTATTTCTTTAAATTTAATAAAGATTTATAGCTAAAAATCAAATTTTTATTTTTTTTCGACTTTTCGCTCGTTCAAGCTAGGTGTGCACACACACATACAGACTTTTTATAAAAACCGGTTTTTTAGCTTCCTGAGGTTCCAAAACGTGCTTATATGCCAAAAAATCAATAATCAAAATTTGACCCATCACAATGGTTCCTCATTGAGGAACCAAAAACATAACTAATTTATAAGCTAAATTAACATAGGAAATGTTAATCTGCAAGAAGAGCAGGGTGAGGCAAGAATTGACTAAATGATTATCGAGAACGAAAGGAGTTAATCTCATCACACTTAGTTCTTGATTGAGGTCACAAAATCATTTTCGCGTTGCTACCTAATTTTGCTTTGTTCTTGGCCGAGGATTCCTCGTTCAGAATATTTAGCCCTAGAACCAAAAAACCATTTTTTGATCATTTTTGAAGATTATGTCGACGTATTTCATAAGAAAGTATTTTAATTATTTTCAAAAAGATAGGCAATATGTTTTTGTGTTCGCTGAATAAGAATATTTAGTTCCTGACATCAAAAACGTATTAGCTAGAATTTTGAGGACAATTAGAGATATTTCTTATAAAATCTGTCAAAATAACCTTCAAAATTTACCAAAATATACAGTTTTTCAATATTGGGGATAATTTTTTGTGATCAGGAAATTAAAATTTGGAATCACCGACACCAAAAACTTTAACTTTTAGTGCTTTTTTATGAGAATTAGATAAGTTTCTTACACACCAAACCCAAAAGAATTTTTTGTTACCCAGAGAAGAATTAACTTTTATTTAATTCTTTAGAGAGAAAATTGTTTTAAAACTGTTCGAAAAGAATTAAATTGAAAATATTTTCTTTTTTAAGAATTAACCACAAAATCATTCCTCTCGAAAGAATTTAATAAACATTAATTCTTCTCTGAGTAACAAAAAATTCTTTTAGGCTTACTGTGTATGTAATATGTAAAAAAAGCAAAAAAGGAAAACAGCAAGGACCTAAATATTTGTATTCAGATACCTCAAAAACTTCAATTTAAAATACAACACAAAACCTTTCAACACGTTTTATTTTACAAAAAAATTAAATTATTCATGCAATTTGTGTAAAAACTAATCATATTTCAGTTTTTTGAGTTGAAAAATTTTTTGTTGAATTTATTTTCTGTGTAAAAATAAAGTTAAAAATATTGTGTGTTGAGTTTGTGTGTTTTAATTTCGGTGTACAAAAGTGCTTCAATTTGTAAAAATACAGCGAAAATAACAAATTAACAAATTGCAGTCTATAAACCTAATAATTTACAAATCAGAATCAGTAAACTTTAAAATTACAAATTTGAATTAGTAAAATTATAAGTTACAAATCGGTAAACGCCAGTGTACTTTGTAAACCTTAATACTACAAATTATAATTTGTTATATTAGAAATTACAAATTTTAGACGGGAAAAGAGAATTTGTAAATTAAAATTAACAAATTAGGAATAATACAAAAAATAAAGGCAAAGTAATTTGACCTCCATTTTCCGTCTGTTTAAAAAGTTTATTGAATAAAGTTTTACAAAATATTTAGGAATCACTTATACCTAGTGTGCATAAACAAGTGAAAAATAAATTGCAATTACCATTGTTTTGATTATTTGAATTTTTAAAAAGCTGATTATCCATAACAAAAAATATATTTTAATAAACTAAATTAATAAATCTAAATTAAAATAAATAAACGAACAAGATCTGAAAATGGAGGTTATTTTACTTTGCGTTTATTTGGTATTATTCCTAATTTGTTAATTTTAATTTACAAATTCTCTTTTCCCGTCTAAAATTTGTAATTTCTAATATAACAAATTATAATTTGTAGTTTTAAGGTTTACAAAGTACACTGGCGTTTACCGATTTGTAACTTATAACTTTACTAATTCAAATTTGTAATTTTAATATTTACAGATTATAAACTCAGTTACCGGTTTGTAATTTTAAAGTTTACTGATTCTGATTTGTAAATTATTAGGTTTACAAACTGCAATTTGTTAATTTGTTATTTTCGCTGTATTTTTACAAATTAGAACTTAGAGAGTGATGAGTTCAATTTCTTTTGTATCAAATAAGATCACTGCCCTAAATCCCCATCATTTTGGGGAAAATTAAAATAGTTTCTTATGAAATATTGCCATATAACTTTCAAAATCGACCTAAAAATGCATTTATTTGGTATTAGGGTCAATTATTCGGGTTTGGATTCACAAATTTGAAATTAGCGTATTGAAAAACTCACAGAACTTATATAAGCAGCCTTTTGCAATGTTTAGAAAAAAAGTGCATGCATCAAACATATGTGAGCAGAAAAATATCCGTGACAAAGCGCAGTTTTTGCTTAGCATTTTACCGTGGGCCTCTAGCCTTGCCGTACTTCTTAGCAGCCTTGTCACGGACTTTGCTGCGCACATTCTTGCTTTGAAACGCTTATTATTAACTTTTGACTTTTGCTCCATTGCCATGACGAGTACTTATATATTTTCTTATTAAAAAACGTGATCATGAAAAGGGCTGATTGGTAAAATTAATTTATAATTTTGAGACAAAAATTTTCAAAAAATTAAGTATCAGAATGTAGATATCGAGTAAAAACAATAATTCTAGATATTAATATTTTCATAGAAAGAAATTAAGTGCTACATCCAAAAAAATTTGATGTTTTTTGTATTTTTTGGCGGCAAAAATTTTGAGACAAAAGTATCGGATTGGAGATAAAAAGCAAAAACGATAATTCTAGATTATGGTACTTTTATACAAAAAAATAAAGTACTACGTCCAAGAAGAGAAAAAATAATGTTGTTTTTTTACTTTTTAATACAAAAAATGTTGAGAAAAATTTTTCAAGAAATTACGAATCAGATCCAAAAATTGTCTATAAACGATATTTCTAAAACTAGTATTCCCATAGAAAACAATTATAGGTACTACGTCCTAGAAGAAAAAAAATATTGCTGTTTTTTTAAAATTCTTAATAAAAATAAAAAATTAGGTATCAGATCCAACAATTGACTATATATATTTTTAAAACTAACACTTCCATAATAAACAATTAGGTACTACGTCCTAAAAGAAAAAAAAATTGGTATTTTTGGATTTTTCGGTGACAAAAATTTGGAGAAAAAAATTTTCAACAAATTCGAAGATTCAAGTTGTCGAGTAAAAACGATACTTCATAGTATTAGTACTTTCATTGAAAAAAATGAGGTATTACCATTATAAAATCAAAAAAATCCAAATTAAAAAAAAAAAGTACCTTGAGAATACATACATACATTCATACACAAATATAGTCTTTCTTTTTTTAAATACCGGTATTTTAGCTTCTTGAGGTCTCAAAACGTGTTTATATGTCAAAAAATCAGAAATAAAAATGCGATAAAAAAACGCGAAATCTAATAGCACAAAAAACCTTCCAATTTTAACCAAAACTAATTAAATATTATTAGAATCATATTTTATCGTCCGATGATAATTGAAATATAATGATAAATAGTATTTATCGGTCTTTACGGACTAGTATTATTATTCATCAATACAAATGAATGTAATTGATGAATAATATTTAAACTGCTTTATTGTTAATGAGTCGCCCATAGCGTGTATCACATTAACAGCAGTTTAATAAATTTTTCTAAATTAAAAATAAATTTTTAATTTAATTTTTATTTTGTTTCTTAGATGTTAAGAAAAAAATTTTTGAGAAAAAATAAATGCCTCATCAGTGCCAACGAGAATCGAACTCGTGATCTTCTATTTGCCGGATAGACGCTTTAGTTCGATTCTCGTTGGCACTGATGAGGCATTTATTTTTTCTCAAAGATTTTTTTCTTAACATCTAAGAGACAAAATAAAAATTAAATTAAAAATTTATTTTTAATTTAGAAAAATTTATTAAACTGCTGTTAATGCGATACACGCTATGGGCGACTCATTAACAATAAAGCAGTTTAAATATTATTCATCAATTACATTCATTTGTATTGATGAATAATAATACTAGTCCGTAAAGACCGATAAATACTATTTATCATTATATTTCAAAACTAATTAAATTCCGAGGTAATGCATGCATGTGCTTTCTGGACTTTGCACTTTTTAAATTTAAAACATTTTTATATATTTTTTGATGGCCAGGTCTATTTACCCCAAAAATCTTACCCCCTCTACTTTTTTGGGGTAAATAAGAATTTCCCCTCTTTTGCTTTTTAATAACAAATTGAAATATTGTTTATTGTAAAAATATTTACAAAAAATGCTAATTTTAATAAAATAAAACAAATAAATAATTAATTTACGAAATAGCTAGTGATTATATTTCTAAAAAGAAATTTATATTTATAAAAAATAAATAACCAAAAAATATAAGATTTTAAAGGTTATCAGAGTCTATTACAACTGCGATTTTATTAGCAAAAGAAAACATAAAAAATTTACTCATATAAAAATAGGTAAAAATTAAAGTTTATTAGCTAAACAATAAACAAATAGGTTTTTTGATAAAAAAATTAATAAATCTAAAAATCAACAAATTTTTAACCATAAGCAAAAGAACTCTGATACGTTTAAACTAAATTTCACAAAATTTATTTTCGCTCATAATTTATCCTGAAATTTTCTTGATATTTGGACCTTCGTTTATTTACTTAAAAAACAGATATAACTTGCTAAACAAAGTAATTCAGTTGCAATAAAAAAAGTAAATCTCAAAATTTTAAAAACCTATGTATATAATTATATTGCTGATTATTTGTGACTATATTGGCAAAAATGAATGGCGCATTTTTTTTTTTTTTGTATTAGGTAATTATTTTTGCTATTTTAAAAGATCATGAATGATTAGATGATCATGAAATTGGATTGTAACTAAGAATCATAGGTTATATGTATTAAATTATTATTCATTTGTATAACCAAAATATAATTTTGTTTGTTTATGTTCATTAGTTTGAATGTGTGTAGCAAATGAGGGGAAATATTTATTAAGGAGTGGGGAAATTTTTTTGGGGTAAATAGCTCTGGCGTTTTTTGATAAACTTTTTGAATATTAGAGGCACGAACTTTTTTAGCGGCACGAAAAACAACTGTTTTTTCCGCGTCATTAGATCTAGCCAAATAAAAATTTCACCTAAAGCAATGAGAAACTAATTAGATACTTATTTTTGTGTATTTACGTTACGTAACACTTTTTGCTAAATATCTACACATATTAATTTGGGTAAGTAGCACTTTTCATTAACATCCACCAACCTTATCAGCTTTACGTTTTTTTTTTTTGAAAGACCCCTAAACTAGAGTTACAATGAATTCTAAAATGTTTTAAAAAGATTTTTCAATATTTAAATTCAATTTTAAACAAATTTACTATAGAATATCATGAATATAATCTTTATAGAAAAATTTCTTGTATTTTAAGGTTATTTATCGAGAATTTCTGGGTAAATATACGCAATCTAAAATTTGTTTTAGACATTCAATAAAATTATTATTTGTAATTTAAATACTATATTAACAAGAAATCAATTATTTATTTATTGTGATTTTTTTTTCAGTTTATAAGATGGATTTAAAATACCTGATATACATTTCAGCATTATTATTGTTTATTATGCAAGAAAAAGTAAGTGCAGATTGGGATAATACTTTGGCTGAAAAAGAACAATATGGTAACAAAAAAGTTTATCATTGCCTTTGCGAGTGTTTATACGGTAATATAAAATTGCGATTATGGACACATTTATTTTTTTTCATTAAAATAAAATAATTTAAGGTTAAAATATTTTAAATTTATGTATGACTATAATACATAACAACCCATAGCCAAAAAAATTAAAAGCGGATCAGATCGCACCTGAATTAGATTCTTTTTTTATGGCTGAAGCTCGTGAATGATTTTTCTTCAATAGTGGTGTGAAAATACGTCATTGTCGGTCGCATGCAAATTAGTGTATATGGGTGATTTTCACAGGAACGATATACTGTCCTACGTACTTATATTTCCGATACGATAGTTCTTTTGTACTTTTTTTTCTTTTTAAAAATTAATAATATTAATAAATATTTTTATCAATTTCCCAACCTATCGCGCATTTGTAACTAAGGTTATGGTGATAAAAACTTAGCCACCGTACGCTGTTCTATTATTTACCAAATTTTTGATATTAATATTTAGGATGAAATTTGAATTTAAATTTTTCTGTTGTGTGCAAATGAGTTATTTAGGTCCCAGAATACATTCTTTCCCTCAAAATAAATTTTCACGCAGTCCTTTTAATGTATCTTCATATTAAAGTCTGTCCCACGGTTTCAGCTATTTTTAAGCTTCTTAATAGTGCATGCGCTATATTTATGTTCTTGAAAACTCCATGTTAACTACTTGTACCTATATGAACCATAGGAAATTAAAAATTTTAAATATTAAAGCCATAACACTGAAAATTATAAATATTAAATTTTTAAAACGTCTTTGCAAAAAAAAATATTGCCTTTTCTTCAAGTTTATGCAATATTTTACTTAATATACCTTGTTCAAATACGTGTTTTGATGAAAAAGTAAGGATACGACCGTCATATATGATTTCTTCAATTATGAGTTATTAGAATAAACTAACCAACAGGTCCCATACGAATAACACGTAAAATTTATTTTTACATATCTAGCAGTACAATTAAAAATTTCAGGTGTGTATTTGGATCTCGATAATAAAAATGAAAACACACAAAGAAAAAGATAATCAGTTTTGTACTATAAACAATAAAAAAATGTAAAGTTTCTGTAAAAAACACCCATATATATTATATTTGTTGATATAATGTATAGCTTCCTAAATAGTCGGTTTACACAAAATAATACTGCATTAACTTTTTGAAAACGTACGAGTTTATCTTAAATTTAAATTATTTTTTCTACCTTTATATACACTGAGAAAACACGATGAGTAATTTTTACTTTATTTTATTGTAGTATCTAACCCACTTGTCAATTCGGGAGAAAAAAATATAATATATATTAGAAATATTACTGGGTGCGCCTATTGTTTTTATTATACCGTATAGTAAAAATTATGTTTATAAAAATTCTAATGCATATAGGAATTTTTAATATATAAATAAAGTAATTTCTCTCTTTCCTTGTCACCCCTTTTTTTTAGGCAGGTTCTACAATAAGCCACATTATACACAAATATACGCTGCATATACATCGGCAAATTTGTGTATGGCCAACCTTCAGATAACTGTGCCCTCTATTTTTCTTCGTTAATTATTGTAGACTTTTTACCTGCCGGTAAGGAAGATTTTAAAATTTGGTTGGCCATACCCAAATATGCCGATGTATATGCGGCGCATATTTGTATATGTGGCTTATTTTAGAACCTGCCTATAATAAGTTTTAATATACGTGCAGACACATTTCTCCATACATTGGTAATTTAAAGCAAAACTAATCATATAAAATGAACAAGTATGTTAATAAAAATGGAACAAATAAAATAAAAACGTTTAATATAGGTATATTAAGTTTGAATCTTTTTACCATGGGTTTAAATTATATAAAGAAAGAAAAGAGCGAGAAAGAAATATCGATTTACTTTACAGGGGGTGTAAGTGAGGAATATCAAAAACATATTTTCTTCGAAAAACTTCGATTTTTTCACGCGTATGTGACCGTATAGTACAGTGAAAGAGTGATAGGCTGGTAAGTTCGAATCCCTAAATTAACTTAGAAAAAAAAACTTCTTAACATTTTTAATGGGTAGATTTAAATGAAGCGTACACGACTTGTATGGTCGGGTCATCAAAACTGACCCAAAGTGTTTTTTTTCTGAAAGTACTACCAAAAATAAGTCACCAGCCCAATTTTTAGCCTCCCATAGCAAAATCTCGATTTTTGGCAGCCATTTTTGTGTTTTGGACTTTTGTAAAAAAAGTAAGAAAAATGAGCCATAATTTTTTTTATTATAGCTGTAAAAAACATACATTAAAAAACATACATTACCATGAAAAATTTGTTCCCATTAAGTCCGGATAGGAAATTTCCCTGGCTATCCGACTCCGGGGTCAAAAAATTTTTTTGAGTAGCGCATAGCAGTAGAGCGAGGAATCGCTAAGATAGACTGTTTTTTTTCAAAAGTCGAATTCTTAAATGCCTATTAGTTAAAAATCTTCTAACCAGGCTAAAAATTTTCCTAAAACCTTATATTTTTTGTTAAAAAAAAAATTTCGATGGGACACTGCTTTTTGGAAGCTCTAGATAAAAAAATAGCAGCTTTCAAAAGATCATTTTTTATAAATTTCAAACTTCCCGCCAAGTCACGTGAACAATCAAAAATCTGACCAAAAATTTGGATATCGCGGGAAATTTTACATAAGGATATATCTTTTCATCTTTTCAAGACCTTTATGTTAAAACAGCGAAATGATAAAGGATTTTCTGATTAATTTAGATTAATTTAGTATTATTAAAAAAATAAAAAAAACGCTGCCAAGTAATTGGCACTATGGTTCCTCATTAACAATAACAAAATATTCTTAATGGTCTATTTTACCTAGTATAAATGATAATTCTAGATAATAGTACTTTTATAGAAAAAAATTAAGTACTACGTCCCAAAGAAAAAAAATATTGTTATTATTTTTTTTTTTTTATGTAAAACATTAAAAAAAAAAAAATTTCAAAAAATTAAGTTTCAGATCCAAAAAATTGACTATAAAAAATATTTCTAAAACTAGTACTCCCACAGAAAAAATGAGGTACTACTTTCAAAAAAGAAAAAAATATTGCTGTTTTTTTTATTTTCTTATGCAAAAAGATTTGAGAAAAAAAGTTCAAAAAATAAAGTGTCAGATTGGAGATGTCAAGTAATAACCATATTTTCAGATATTGGTACTTTCATAGGAAAAAATTAGGTACTACATTCAAAAAGAAAAAAAATATTTCTATTTTTTTTATTTTTTAAAATAAAATATTTTGAGAAAAAAAAGTTCAAAAAATTAAGTGTCAGATTCTTGATATCGAATAATAACCATATTTTCAGATAATGGTACTTTCATAGGAAAAAATTAGATACTACATCCAAAGAGAAAAAAAATATTGCTGTTTTTTTTATTTTTTTATGCGAAAAATTTTGAGAAACAAATTTTCGAAAAATTAAGTATCCGATTCGAGATATCAAGTAAAAACCATATTTTCAGATATTACTACTTTCGTAGAATTAAATGAGGTATTATATAAAAAAAAAAAAGAAATTGCAGTTTTTTTAATTTTCAGAAAAAATTTTGGGGTTTTTTGAACTTTTTTGTGACAAAAATTTTGGAAAAAAATTTTCAAAAAATTAATTATCAGATTCAAGATATCGAGTAAAAACGATACTTCTAGATATCAGTACTTACATGGAAAAAAATGAGGTACTACGTCCAAAAAGACAAAAAATTATGGTATTTTTTTAATTTTTTATGTAAAAAATTTAAAAAAAAAAAATTTCGAAAAATTACATTTCAGATGGAGAAATCCTTTATAAACGATAATTCAAAATAATTTATTTGAATAATTATTCAAATTTTATTTATCGCTCGATATTAAGGAGTGAAGTTTAAATTAATAATTTAGAACGTGACTTTTACGAGCATAATTTGTTGTTTATTAATTTTTAAAAAACATTAATCCAACGTTTCGATTACAATGTAATCTTTTTCAAGGCTGGAATAATATAAGACATTAGTTTACCATAAATATACATAGAAATTTTTTACAAACAAAAAAACTTACAAGATGGAATAGTTATTGACAAAACTGTTTTAAA
The DNA here is from genome assembly GCA_022575985.1 of Anagrus nilaparvatae. Taxonomy (NCBI): domain Eukaryota; kingdom Metazoa; phylum Arthropoda; class Insecta; order Hymenoptera; family Mymaridae; genus Anagrus; species Anagrus nilaparvatae. The sequence goes on along the minus strand of JAKSXM010000002.1, from coordinate 13,252,226 downwards.
AAATATCATAAAACGTTGTGATATGCATAATAACTATGTGTGACATAATTGAAACAATAACTGTAAAAAGATTTAATTATGCATGTATAGTCAAAATATAATTAAAAAATAAATAAAAATTAACCTACGTATAGTAAAATGTAAAAATGTGAATATTGCACAAACAATGAATAGTACATATTGATAATATGGGAATTACTAATTTAAAAAAATGTAATATAAATAACATTAAATTATTAAAACTCTATAGAAAAACAATACGTTATTATGCTTTTAAATAACTACAATGTTTTGATTGTTATTGTTATTATTATTTAATTCCGTCAGCTGTGAAATTATCATAATGATGGTAAAATCATACAACTATAGACATCTATGAACAGGAAAGATAACCACAAACTTTATGTTAAGTTACGATGATAATAAACTTCTATGATAATGTAGACGCATTGTTTATATCAACGATGATTTATTTGATAGGCTTTTTCTCATTTTGTGGATGTTAGACAAATAAGGTTTAAAAAGTTGTTGTGAATCCCCTTGCTCATTTATGGCGTCCTCATAAATATTAATGTGTAGAACTTCACTGGTTTTTCTCTTGTGATAATTAGATTTATGATCTAATAATTTAAACTTAGACCAAGCAAAATTATGTTTTGTATCTTTGTAATGTTTTAATACAACAGGATCATCATCAATATTTTTTTGACTTGTTTTATCATTATTGATTTCACAATAATTAGGGGTATTTTCAGTTACAGTGCGTCTTTGTGGTCTCTTACGTGGCTGATTAATTCCTTTTCTTCTTTTTTCTTCTTCTTTTATTAAAGCATCTATAGGTGACTTGTGCTCATTTAATCTGATACCAACTTCCCACTTGGTTTCACCAATATATGTGGCTGGGCATTCTGTACAATCAATTTTATACACAACACCAACCTGTCTTTCTTTGGGTATTCTGTCCTTTGCTTTTATGATAATATTATTTTCACCCAAATTATTAACAATCATTGGTATGGCTAATATGTTATGTCTTTTGCAACATTCATTTACGCTGTCATAAAAACCTTCAACATAAGGAAAACGTAATTTTGGTTTCCTCATATTTATTGATCTTTGTATGTCAATAACATCATTATTGTTAGTTACATTGTTAACCTTCCTGTAATTTAACGTATCCAACCTCTTTTGTACATAATAATCAATAAATTTTTCAGGATACTCATTGTTAATTAAAATTTCTTTAACAATTTTAAGATTATTTCCATGAAAAATATCATCAGAAAGAAGGATGGCTTTGTCAACTAAACAATATATGATACCAATTTTTTGATGTTTGGTGTGTCCAGATCTGAAATTTACATATCTAAGAGAAGAAATAGGTTTCCTGTACCAGTTATGCAGTATTTTGTTCTCCTTCCTTGTTAATTGTATGTCTAGAAAGTTTATAGTATTTTCTTGTTCAACCTCATGAGTAAATTGTAACTTAGGATGGTAAGAATTGAATATATTCAACATAACCATAATTTTATTTTTTGGTATGCAAGTAATGATGTCATCTACATATCGAAAATAAAATATTGGTTTAAAATCAATACTATTTAGACATTGTGTTTCTAAGTCAGACATAACAATGTCAGAGAACACTGATGAAACAGCTGAACCCATTGGGGTCCCAAATACTTGCTTGTAGTACTTTTTGTTGAATTGTAAAAACGTATTATCATTTAGAAAGTCAATTGCCTTAAAAAATTCATCTAAAGGAATGATGGTATTTTTCCTCATTTGTTCATACCTCCTCTCAATGCCTGATTTGACTAACTCAGAAGGGACGTTTGTAAACAAACTGGTGGCGTCGAAGCTAACAAATACGTGATCATCAGGGATAGAAATGTTTTTAATTTTTTCAATAAAATCACTGCTATTTCGTATGTAAGAATCAGGCTTTTTGATGCAGTTATTTAATATTATGCTGATTTGTTTAGCTAAAAAATGTGTTGGGGTGCCAACAGTAGAAACAACAGGTCTAAATTTACAAACCATGCGACCATTATTATCAAAAATGACTTTATGAACCTTCGGAAGACCATATAATCTAGCTAAGCACGTATTTGTTTGTGTCAAGCTAAATTTGTGGAATTTCTTGGTTAAAAAACCATTTATGTTCCAACGACTTAGAAATTGATATGTACGTTTTTGTAAACCTTCAAGAGGGTCTTTATCTAACCTTTTGTACGTTGATGTATCTTCAAGTAATGCCTCCATCTGTTGATAATAATAATCCTTATAACATGCGACCGTGGATTTACCCTTGTCTGCATTCGTAAAGAAAATATTATTTTGTGATTTTAGGAATTTTTTGGTAAAACACACATCAGTATAAAATTTTCTATCGATGGCATTGATATGTTTGGTTTTATTTAAGTGTTGATTGATACAAGATATGATGCTGTAATGCATATCATCAATAACTTTATTATCAAATTGATTTTTGTCAATGAGATATTCAACATTCTTTATAGCCTGTATGGCATCAACGTTACTTAAACAAGTTCTAACTGAAAATTTTTGACCCATAGAGACTGTGTCTATAACTCTTGTTGGAATTTCAATATTGGTAAGATTTAAAAACCACTTTTTATTATTATTATTCTGGTCAGAGTTATTGATGTTAGAAGGGTGTTCAACATTATCCTTATTAATGAGTGCATTAATTTTTTTATTTGAGATGAAAATTAATTTTTCATTCAAGTTATCCAGATGGTTTTGATAAAACAACTTTAAAGAAGATACTAACTTATTATCAAGGTTTCTGAAAAGGATTTTTTCAATTAATTTTTGCCTATTTTTTAAAAACTTAAGATGAATGTTGATGTCTTTTATCTGTATTCTTAATATTTTCTTTTGCAAAATTTTTTTACACGAGTTGAATGACTTATTACCTCTATTGCTATAAAATTTCAGATGTTGGAGGTTGCTGTGTAAGTCTTGCATATACCTTGGAGTTAAATCGTTTGATCTGCAATGCAATAAGAATCTATTATGAGCTGAAACCTTAACAATCTTCTTGCTGATATTTAAAAACAATCTTGTCTTGTGATAAAAATATTTGTTTGAACTCTTAAGTATAGAGTCCAAAAATTGTGAAATAGAATTGAAAGTAGATGTTTCACTTAGGGCATCATTCAGTCCAGGCCCCATACTCATAATTTATTTGAATAATTATTCAAATTTTATTTATCGCTCGATATTAAGGAGTGAAGTTTAAATTAATAATATAGAACGTGACTTTTACGAGCATAATTTGTTGTTTATTAATTTTTAAAAAACATTAATCCAACGTTTCGATTACAATGTAATCTTTTTCAAGGCTGGAATAATATATGACATTAGTTTACCATAAATATACATAGAAATTTTTTACAAACAAAAAAACTTACAAGATGGAATAGTTATTGACAAAACTGTTTTAAAAAATATCATAAAACGTTGTGATATGCATAATAACTATGTGTGACATAATTGAAACAATAACTGTAAAAAGATTTAATTATGCATGTATAGTCAAAATATAATTAAAAAATAAATAAAAATTAACCTACGTATAGTAAAATGTAAAAATGTGAATATTGCACAAACAATGAATAGTACATATTGATAATATGGGAATTACTAATTTAAAAAAATGTAATATAAATAACATTAAATTATTAAAACTCTATAGAAAAACAATACGTTATTATGCTTTTAAATAACTACAATGTTTTGATTGTTATTGTTATTATTATTTAATTCCGTCAGCTGTGAAATTATCATAATGATGGTAAAATCATACAACTATAGACATCTATGAACAGGAAAGATAACCACAAACTTTATGTTAAGTTACGATGTTGTATTAAAACATTACAAAGATACAAAACATAATTTTGCTTGGTCTAAGTTTAAATTATTAGATCATGAATCTAATTATCACAAGAGAAAAACCAGCTGACGGAATTAAATAATAATAACAATAACAATCAAAACATTGTAGTTATTTAAAAGCATAATAACGTATTGTTTTTCTATAGAGTTTTAATAATTTAATGTTATTTATATTACATTTTTTTAAATTAGTAATTCCCATATTATCAATATGTACTATTCATTGTTTGTGCAATATTCACATTTTTACATTTTACTATACGTAGTATAGTAGTTAATTTTTATTTATTTTTTAATTATATTTTGACTATACATGCATAATTAAATCTTTTTACAGTTATTGTTTCAATTATGTCACACATAGTTATTATGCATATCACAACGTTTTATGATATTTTTTAAAACAGTTTTGTCAATAACTATTCCATCTTGTAAGTTTTTTTGTTTGTAAAAAATTTCTATGTATATTTATGGTAAACTAATGTCATATATTATTCCAGCCTTGAAAAAGATTACATTGTAATCGAAACGTTGGATTAATGTTTTTTAAAAATTAATAAACAACAAATTATGCTCGTAAAAGTCACGTTCTAAATTATTAATTTAAACTTCACTCCTTAATATCGAGCGATAAATAAAATTTGAATAATTATTCAAATAAATTATTAGTATGGGGCCTGGACTGAATGATGCCCTAAGTGAAACATCTACTTTCAATTCTATTTCACAATTTTTGGACTCTATACTTAAGAGTTCAAACAAATATTTTTATCACAAGACAAGATTGTTTTTAAATATCAGCAAGAAGATTGTTAAGGTTTCAGCTCATAATAGATTCTTATTGCATTGCAGATCAAATGATTTAACTCCAAGGTATATACAAGACTTACACAGCAACCTCAAACATCTGAAATTTTATAGCAATAGAGGTAATAAGTCATTCAACTCGTGTAAAAAAATTTTGCAAAAGAAAATATTAAGAATACAGATAAAAGACATCAACATTCATCTTAAGTTTTTAAAAAATAGGCAAAAATTAATTGAAAAAATCCTTTTCAGAAACCTTGATAATAAGTTAGTATCTTCTTTAAAGTTGTTTTATCAAAACCATCTGGATAACTTGAATGAAAAATTAATTTTCATCTCAAATAAAAAAATTAATGCACTCATTAATAAGGATAATGTTGAACACCCTTCTAACATCAATAACTCTGACCAGAATAATAATAATAAAAAGTGGTTTTTAAATCTTACCAATATTGAAATTCCAACAAGAGTTATAGACACAGTCTCTATGGGTCAAAAATTTTCAGTTAGATCTTGTTTAAGTAACGTTGATGCCATACAGGCTATAAAGAATGTTGAATATCTCATTGACAAAAATCAATTTGATAATAAAGTTATTGATGATATGCGTTACAGCATCATATCTTGTATCAATCAACACTTAAATAAAACCAAACATATCAATGCCATCGATAGAAAATTTTATACTGATGTGTGTTTTACCAAAAAATTCCTAAAATCACAAAATAATATTTTCTTTACGAATGCAGACAAGGGTAAATCCACGGTCGCATGTTATAAGGATTATTATTATCAACAGATGGAGGCATTACTTGAAGATACATCAACGTACAAAAGGTTAGATAAAGACCCTCTTGAAGGTTTACAAAAACGTACATATCAATTTCTAAGTCGTTGGAACATAAATGGTTTTTTAACCAAGAAATTCCACAAATTTAGCTTGACACAAACAAATACGTGCTTAGCTAGATTATATGGTCTTCCGAAGGTTCATAAAGTCATTTTTGATAATAATGGTCGCATGGTTTGTAAATTTAGACCTGTTGTTTCTACTGTTGGCACCCCAACACATTTTTTAGCTAAACAAATCAGCATAATATTAAATAACTGCATCAAAAAGCCTGATTCTTACATACGAAATAGCAGTGATTTTATTGAAAAAATTAAAAACATCTCTATCCCTGATGATCACGTATTTGTTAGCTTCGACGCCACCAGTTTGTTTACAAACGTCCCTCCTGAGTTAGTCAAATCAGGCATTGAGAGGAGGTATGAACAAATGATGAAAAATACCATCATTCCTTTAGATGAATTTTTTAAGGCAATTGACTTTCTAAATGATAATACGTTTTTACAATTCAACAAAAAGTACTACGAGCAAGTATTTGGGACCCCAATGGGTTCAGCTGTTTCATCAGTGTTCTCTGACATTGTTATGTCTGACTTAGAAACACAATGTCTAAATAGTATTGATTTTAAACCAATATTTTATTTTCGATATGTAGATGACATCATTACTTGCATACCAAAAAATAAAATTATGGTTATGTTGAATATATTCAATTCTTACCATCCTAAGTTACAATTTACTCATGAGGTTGAACAAGAAAATACTATAAACTTTCTAGACATACAATTAACAAGGAAGGAGAACAAAATACTGCATAACTGGTACAGGAAACCTATTTCTTCTCTTAGATATGTAAATTTCAGATCTGGACACACCAAACATCAAAAAATTGGTATCATATATTGTTTAGTTGACAAAGCCATCCTTCTTTCTGATGATATTTTTCATGAAAATAATCTTAAAATTGTTAAAGAAATTTTAATTAACAATGAGTATCCTGAAAAATTTATTGATTATTATGTACAAAAGAGGTTGGATACGTTAAATTACAGGAAGGTTAACAATGTAACTAACAATAATGATGTTATTGACATACAAAGATCAATAAATATGAGGAAACCAAAATTACGTTTTCCTTATGTTGAAGGTTTTTATGACAGCGTAAATGAATGTTGCAAAAGACATAACATATTAGCCATACCAATGATTGTTAATAATTTGGGTGAAAATAATATTATCATAAAAGCAAAGGACAGAATACCCAAAGAAAGACAGGTTGGTGTTGTGTATAAAATTGATTGTACAGAATGCCCAGCCACATATATTGGTGAAACCAAGTGGGAAGTTGGTATCAGATTAAATGAGCACAAGTCACCTATAGATGCTTTAATAAAAGAAGAAGAAAAAAGAAGAAAAGGAATTAATCAGCCACGTAAGAGACCACAAAGACGCACTGTAACTGAAAATACCCCTAATTATTGTGAAATCAATAATGATAAAACAAGTCAAAAAAATATTGATGATGATCCTGTTGTATTAAAACATTACAAAGATACAAAACATAATTTTGCTTGGTCTAAGTTTAAATTATTAGATCATAAATCTAATTATCACAAGAGAAAAACCAGTGAAGTTCTACACATTAATATTTATGAGGACGCCATAAATGAGCAAGGGGATTCACAACAACTTTTTAAACCTTATTTGTCTAACATCCACAAAATGAGAAAAAGCCTATCAAATAAATCATCGTTGATATAAACAATGCGTCTACATTATCATAGAAGTTTATTATCATCGTAACTTAACATAATAGATTAAGAGATAGCTATGGTAAAGTGTGCGTGTAGTTAAGACACTTGAATTTTTGTTCAGACGTAGAAAACACCAAAACGTACTAACCTTCCATTTAAATTTTTTTTCCCCAGCGGTATCCAAAAAAGTTATGAGTTGCTAAAGTTGGCCAATTTTGGTCAAAAAAAAAGTGAAGTTAAGACACCTCGGAATAGTCTAATATTTTAGATAAATCCAAAACGTACGAGGTTTACATTTGAAATTTTTTTGTATCTGGTGTTTTAAGGAGGGAGTCGGGCCCTGAAAGGTTTAAAATGGTCAAAATCAGAAATATTACTTGAAAGGGAATCTGGCACCAATAACCGGCTTGCGAAAAGGCTTACTATAGGTTTTTTGGGTCGCTGAATCCGAATCCGGGGTCCAAATCTAGAAAAAAATCTGGGAACACCCTTAAATGGGAAAAAACTACCCCTTTTTACGGGTTTTTTTGCAATACTTTGGGACTAAAGCTAAGATAACTAAATGATTGTAATTTTTCAAGAGTAATTAAATAAATATTGTGGTTATTAGATATTAGACTAAAATTAGGCGAATAAGGACCAATTTTAGGGGGTAAAAACTACCGCTAAAATAAGGAAAATTACGAAAAACGGTACTCCAGTAAAAATACGGGTTTGCTTACACTTACGGTTGCGAATACGAGATTTGCTCTAGTATAGGTTGTTTGGGTCGCTGAACACAAAAATTGGGGTCATTTGGTAAAGAAAATTGCGCATCCTCGGCTTCATCCTTAAATTTGCAAAAACTACCCCCAAAAGGTTTGATGTCATCACCTTCTGAGTCAATAGATTTATCCAAGGATCGGTAACCTAGGGTTTTTAGGGTGTTAATTAAGAATCTTGATGATTTTTTAAGGTAACATTTATATTTAACCCCTAAATTACCGAAAAATACCCCCATAAGGGGTGTTTTTGCTGTTTCTGCACTTTTTGGGTCAAGAATAGGCCCACAAGGGTTTTTTGGGTAGCTGAAAACGAATTTCATGGATTTCTTAATTAATAGGAATTAGATAGCTAATATAAGGGTGAAATATTAATTTTTCATTAAAAATCCATGAAATTCGTTTTCAGCTACCCAAAAAACCCCTGTGGACCTATTCTTGACACAAAAAGTGCAGAAACAGCAAAAACACCCCTTATGGGGGTAGTTTTCGGTAATTTAGGGGTTAAATATTAATGTTACCTAAAAATTTCAAATGTAAACCTCGTACGTTTTGGCTTTATCTAAAATATTAGACTATTCCGAGGTGTCTTAACTTCACTTTTTTTTTGCCCAAAATTGGCCAACTTTAGCAACTCATAACTTTTTTGGATACCGCTGGGGAAAAAAATTTTTCATAGAAGGTTAGTACGTTTTGGTGTTTTCTACGTCTGAACGAAAATTCAAGTGTCTTAAATACACGCACACTTTACCATAGCTATCTCTTAATCTATAAAGTTTGTGGTTATCTTTCCTGTTCATAGATGTCTATAGTTGTATGATTTTACCATCATTATGATAATTTCACAGCTGACGGAATTAAATAATAATAACAATAACAATCAAAACATTGTAGTTATTTAAAAGCATAATAACGTATTGTTTTTCAATAGAGTTTTAATAATTTAATGTTATTTATATTACATTTTTTTAAATTAGTAATTCCCATATTATCAATATGTACTATTCATTGTTTGTGCAATATTCACATTTTTACATTTTACTATACGTAGGTTAATTTTTATTTATTTTTTAATTATATTTTGACTATACATGCATAATTAAATCATTTTACAGTTATTGTTTCAATTATGTCACACATAGTTATTATGCATATCACAACGTTTTATGATATTTTTTAAAACAGTTTTGTCAATAACTATTCCATCTTGTAAGTTTTTTTGTTTGTAAAAAATTTCTATGTATATTTATGGTAAACTAATGTCATATATTATTCCAGCCTTGAAAAAGATTACATTGTAATCGAAACGTTGGATTAATGTTTTTTAAAAATTAATAAACAACAAATTATGCTCGTAAAAGTCACGTTCTAAATGATAATTCAAAATATTCGTACTTTCATAGGAAAAAATTAAGTATTACGTCCTAAAATAAAAAAAATTTTGGCGTTTTTTGTATTTTTTGGCGACAAAAATTTTGAGAAAAAAATTAAACAAAAATTAAGTACCAGGTCCAAAAAATTACTATAAATGATATTTTTAAAACTAGTACTTCCATAGAAAACAATTAGGAAAAAGAAAAAAAAGTTTTGTAGTTTTTGTATTTTTTGGTGACAAAAATTTTAAGAAAAAAATTTTTAAAAAAATTAATTATAAGATTCAAGATATCGAGTAAGAACCATACTTCTGGATATTAGTACTTTCACACGTAAGAAAAATATAAGAGAAACTAACTCATTTACCTCAAGATTTTTTGGTGAAAAAAATTTTGAAAAAAAAATTAGGTCTTAATAAGAATTACTAAAGAAATATTACAGGCTAATAGGTATCCCAAAAATTTTATAAAAAAATACACACAAAAATGGATAAATTTTAATAAATTAAGGAATAGAGGAAAAATATTAAAACAAAATGCGGCAATATATAAACAAAAAAACATTATAAAATTAGCTTACATACCAAACATATTTAACAGCGTGACCCGAACATTACGAAAATACAATTTTTTAATAGTTCCTTACAATAATAACATACTTTCGTGTATAATTAAAAAGGTAAAGGACGATATAAAAAATTCTAATCGCACCAACTTAGTCTATAAAATAGACTGTGCGGATTGTGATGTGTCATATATTGGTGAAACTAAACGTAGATTTTTTAAACGGATGGAGGGCCATTTGAAAGACATCAAAAATAAGTTAGATAAACCAATACCTAATCATTGCAAACTGTTGCATAATATGGATTTTAACAACATCGCGATATTAGACACGGAACCAGATTTTAGAACAAGAAAATTTTCGGAAGCGGTATATATCAATAAATTTAATACTACGATAAATGTAAATGAGAATGCCGGGTCGTTTAATTCTATATATAAAAATTTCATAGTCCCACGTTAACCCATTTGCGCCGGCGCGACCATACCACTGACGCTCGGATTTCCCTTAGAAAACGGGTAAAAAAATGATTTTTTTTTAAACTTAAAGTATTTCTTTACTAAAAAGGACTTGCTTTACAAGATTCCGGGGTCAGATTTTTAATTTTGTATCGATAATCGATTTTTTGTCTTTTTTGGGGCCGCCATATTTAATTAACGGTCAATAATATTAAAAATCTGATCCCAGAATCTAGTAAAGCAAGTCGTTTTTAGTAAAAAAAGACTTTAAGTTTAAAAAAAAATCAATTTTTTACTCGTTTTCTAAGTGAAAATCCGAGCGTCAGTGGTATGGTCGCGCCGGCGCTAATGGGTTAATAAATATTCAAATACATTTGATACGTATATTAAAGAAATGTGATGAAAAACATATGGCTATTTAATGTATTTATAAATATTTTTTCAAAGATTTTTTTAAAAAATAAAAAATAATTAGTATCATGTCGGCAGCACCCAGTGTCGCATAGCTCAAAAAACAAGTATTTTTATGTAAGTTTAACACAAAAATAATGGTTAATATAAAAATTTTTTAAATTCTCATATTGTTCATTAGTAATTAAGAAAAAATTATATAATTTTTGTATTCAGATCACCTGAAGAGGCCAACGGATTTGTTGATGAAATATTGTGAAATAAAAAAATTGTTACACATCAAAATAATTTGTATTGTTTTATTTATTTTAAATAATTTGAAACAATAAAAAATTAAGTTCAGCTCCAATTCTGGTCAATAAAATATTATTTTTACTATTTTAAAATCTCCCTGGTTGTGAAATACCACTGGTAACAGTGCAACATACATACATACTTACATACATACATACATACATATACACACACACGCACGCATACAGACTTTTTTTAAAAACCGGTTTTTTAGCTTCCTGAGGTCTGAAAACGTGCTTATAAGTTAAAAAATCGAAAATAAAAATTTTACCTATCACAATGCTTTCTTTTAATTAAAAAAATTTCTTTAAATTAAAATAATCTTTCAATTTAAAATTTCGCTGCTTTAACATAAACGCTCTTAAAAACATGAAAAGATATATCATTATGTAAAATTTCCCGCGGAATCCATATTTTTGGTCAAATTTTTTATTGGTCACGTGACTTGATGGGAAATTTATAAAAAATGATCTTTTGAAAGCTGCTATTTTTTTATCTAGAGCTCCCAAAAAGCAGTGTTCCATCAAAACTTTTTTTTTGACAAAAAACACGAGGTTTAAGGAAAATTTTAAGCCTGGTTAGAAGATTTTTTACTAATAGGCATTTGAGAAATCGACTTTTGAAAAAGAAAGCCTATCATAGCGATTCCTCGCGCATGCGAAACTAAAAAAAAATTTTTGACCCTAGAATTGGATAGCCAGGGAAATTTCCTATCCGGACCTAAAAGGAAAAAATTTTTCATGCTAATGTGAGTTTTTTACAGCAATACAGGCGGGACGCTGTCCCTCCTTATACGCGGGTTTCGCTCATACGCGGTTTTTCTATTTTTCTCATCCCTCCTTATACGGGGTATTTCCCTCCGTATACGCGGGATCTATTAAAAATTTGAAGCGAAAATTGATTACGTGAATGAAACCTGGGAAGAGATTTCAGTCTCAACTCTTGACGCAAGTTGGTCGAAACTACTCCCGAATTCGACATGCGAGAGAAATCTCTGCTGGAAGAGAATCATGCTGCACCTCAACAGTCAGTGTTTCAAGAACTGGTCGGTCTTGCTAGAAATTTAGAAGGCTAAGGATTTCACGATCTCGAGGAAGCAGAAATTTTTAATCTTGTTATGCCAGAACCAAAATTCCTGAGTGCGGAGAATGCTGAAGAAATGTTGCAGCTAAATAGCCCAGAGTCAATTCAAATTTCGGAAAATGAAGAAAGTGAAATGGAGAGAAACTTTCATATCAACTCTGTTATAAAAATTATTAATTTCGTTCAAAGTGCAATTGATGAGACTATGGGCCAAGACCCTATTATGACTCGAAGTATGGAATTCAATCATTCAGGTTGTAGTTTGGCATTTACAATTTATGAAGATTTATATAGAAGTTATATTAGAAAAATTAAACAGATATGTATCACTCAACATTTCACTAAAAAATACGTACACAAAAATACAATAAAAGTATAAAAATAATCAAAAATTTTTTTTTTAACTGTGGAAAGTTGGAGTTTCTGGAACCTAACCCCCTTATTCCCATAAGACCTTAGTCCCCGTATACGCGGTTTCCTTATACGCGGCACCTTCCTGGAACGCATTAACCGCGTATAAGGAAGGACACCTGTAATAAAAAAAATTATGACTCATTTTTCTTACTTTTTTTACAAAAGTCCAAAACACAAAAATGGTTGCCAAAAATCGAGATTTTGCTCTGGAAGGCTGAAAATTGGGCTGGTTACTTATTTTTGGCAGTACTTTCATAAAAAGCATAATTTTTGAATTTTATGATTTTTGTGAATTTAAAATTTAATAAATAATAAATTTTATACATTTAAGTAATTTTAAAAAATAGGAACATAAGAATATTTAAATGTCAAGTTAAGTTTTTTAAATGGTATGTAAAATACACATGTAATTCAAACATTTCAATGTAATATTTTGTAAAATTAAAAAATTATTTATAAAAAATAAAGGTCCTGAAGAGGTTCTCAGATTGAGAATGAAATATTGACAAGAGTGAAAATCAAAGTGTTTTGAATTTTTCCTTATAATTTATCCAGCAAGGTCGTTTTAAACTCAATTGAAATTTAAATTATCTGGACTTTCCAATATAATTTAAAAAAAAAATAATAAATACAAAAAAAAATAAAAATTATTTTTTCATGTGAAAATAACTTGCATAAAAAAATAAAAATACTAAATTAAAAATTATATTCCTGGTATTGTAAAAATTCTACATTAATCCAGTAATTATTAATTTATATTATAGTTTTAATTCTTTTACTGTACTTAAATAATAAATATCACAATAAAGTTAACCATGGTTCCCGATTACTAACAAAATACAGTAATTTTTGCTAGAATGTAAAGTAATACCTATTTGTATGTTTTTTCAGTGTATCTTTAATATCTAACCTTATTACAGTTGAATCAGCGAACGTCAATTAACCAATCATTAATATATATATATATTTTTTTTAATAGAAAATCGTGAAGATCTTGGACAATTCTTGCCAAATAGCTTTGAAAAAGATAAAGAGATATTCGATAATCTTGTAATAATTGAAGAAAGTTGGTGAGTTTAGATTAGATATTTATTTTTTTGTAACTAAATACAATATAAAAATGATAAATTAAAATTTTAAACAAACTTTGATTATTTATCGAAATTAAGAATTTCAAAATCCATTTTGTTAGAGATCTAACAAGGGGAGCTCAATACATTTTGAACACCAAATTACGCCAAATGGTTATGGATGAGTTTATTATGTTGAAAAAACGTGCCAACTATCCTCCGTTGATTCCAATGGGCCTTCTCGGCCTAGAAACGTAGGGTTCAATGTTATAAAATAGGGTTGTTTGGTAATGAAACGCTTAAAAATCTAAACGATTCTATTATTGCCAGTAAAAATTTAAATAATTCGAAAAAAATATGGAATTTTATAAATAAAAAACTTGGTAAAAATAATTCCAAATTTACTGAAATTAAAACAATTAATAGTAATAACGATATTCTTACTAATAAAAGCCAAATAGCTGCCTGCTTCAATAATCACTATAACACTGTTGGTTTAAAACTAGCAAATAAAATCCCTGACTCAATTGTCGATTTATCTAATATTAACAATAACTTAGATTCTATATTTATGAAAAGCACAAATCCAAATGAAATATCAAATCTTATCAAAAATTTGAATGATAAAAGTGGTGGAGCTGATAATATTAATGTGAAGGTGCTTAAAACACTGTTTACTTTTATAGTAAAACCATTAACTTTCATATTTAATACTTGCATAGCCAGCGGTATCTGGCCAACTGATCTTAAAAAAGCAGACATTATTCCTGTATTTAAGTCTGGTGATAAAAGTGCTATGATTAACTATAGGCCAATATCACTTATATCCAATATTGCTAAGATCTTCGAAAAAGTTATTTTGATTAGATTATCTTTCTGGCTGGTATAGAAACTAAACAGGCGCTGCATAAATTTACTGATTTGATCTATAATAGACTAAATGAGAAACAAGCAGTGCTTGGGACATTCTTAGACCTGTCAAAAGCTTTGATACGGTTAACCATCATATATTGTTAAAAAATGGAAAGATATGGAGTCAGGGGTACGCCATTAAACCTTTTTAAAAATTACTTACTGAATCGTCAGCATGCTGTTAAGCTTGGGGATACAAGAAGTGATTATGTTATCACTAATGTTGGAGTACCTCAAGGTTCTATTTTAGGACCTTATTTGTTTCTCATATACATTAATGATTTACTCAGTCTTGTTCCCAGAGTCTTTTCTTATGCTGATGATACAGCAGTTTTCACTATTGAGAAAAATTGGAATTTGGCTAATTCAGCAATGATGGATTCTCTTGAATTGAATAATAAATGGTTTATGGACAATAAATTAACACTCAATCTTGATAAGTCCAGTTTTATCGCTTTTGGTAACTATGCAAATAGCTTACCAAAAAATAATTATTCTATCACAATCTCTGATTATAAGTCAACTAGAGTATTGTCTTGTAAGTATTTAGGTATATATTTTGACCAACACATGCGTTGGGATACTCATACACAAAACCTACTAAAACGAATTAAATATCTACTATTTATTTTCTATAAGCTTAGGCACATTAACAAAAAAGTACTAAAGATTTTGTATAATTCTTTGTTTCTTGGTGTAGTGTCATATGCTATTTCCATCAGGGGATGTGCATATGATAATAGACTAAAAATTTTGCAGAGCTTTCAAAAAAAAATTATTAAAATTATAAAAATTGATCCTTCCCAATTCTTGGACTTAAAACAGCTTTTCAAGCTCAATGCTTTAGTACATTATTATGATGATCTTAAAAACTTATATAAAAATTCTACTTTCAGTACTAGAAAAGATCATATCAAGCTACCTACTATAAACAAATCTGTTTGCAAAAAAGCCCTTACATTATATCCTTAAAACTTTATAATTTATTCCCAAAAAACTTTAAACTTCTAAATGTATCTAATTCTAAAGTTTTAAAAAAGAGACTCTTAAAGCCTTTGAGCATTTTGAATCTGTTTAATAATTAAGTAAGATAAGCATAATGATTTATTATTGAAATTATACTTGCAATGTATTAAATTGTATTTAGTAAATATATTTTATTTTAATTTTGAGTATTTGAAATTCATATTAATAATTATTTAAGTAAAGACTACTAATCATTTTAACTATTGTTTTTTATAATACTAAATGTTTAATTTTATTTTTTATTTTTTTATTTTCTAATTACTTTTAATGAATTTACTTAATTGATTTACCTTTCCTCGCACAGTCAAACTCTGATTTGACTCTGAGGATACGGAAATGTTTTGTATATTACTCATTTTTGTTTATGTACAATTTTCTGTATTTTATATTGGTTAATAAATAATAATAATAAATACGCTAAAACCTCGCAAGTTAATCAAAACACTTCTGGTTGGTCCCATTTTTTAAATATAAGTGTCACCTTTCATACGCTGTGAACCACAATTTTTTATCTTTAATTCTCTCATTCCTATAGCTTATTAACCAAATGAATATTTTTAGCTAAAAATGACCAATTTTTTTGCTGCCAAATTTATCATTTCTGACCAACATGGGTTTTGCAGATCTCAAAAAATTTTTGCAAGCTTTAAATTTCTAAAAATATTTTTATTTGTCTTATTTTCTTGAGTCGTTTTTAAGAAATGGTTCTTCAAAGTTAACATTAAAAATTAGCTTTTTTAAAAAATCATAAAATTAAGACTACAACCTGAAAATATTATATCTGGTTAATAAATAATTGAAAAAGGTAGAGTAAGAAAATTTTTGTAAACTTGAAGCTTGAGGAAATATTTTGATGCCTATAAAATCCATTTTCGTCAAAAATTACAAATTTGTCAGTAATTTAAAAATTAGTCATTTTTAACCAAAAATGACCATTTGGTTAATCGGTTATAGCGATGAGACAATTAAAGATAAAAAATTGCGGCTCATGGCGTTTGAAAGCTGACACTTACACCAAAAAAAGGCATCAACCAGACGTGTTTTGGTTAACTTGCGAGGTTTTAGCGTTTCATTGAAAATTACCAAAATACCCGTTATTATAACATGGAACCCTGTGTTTCTAGGTCCAGTAGGTCCAGAAGGTCCAGTGGAATCAACGAAGGGTAGTCGGTACGTTTATTCAACACAATAAACTCATCCTTAACCATTTAGTACGTGTAATTTGGTGTTCCAAATGTATTGAATATAATAATTATAATATTAGATTGAAACCTGTATACTTTTATATTTTTACAGATTCGACCCAGAAGCTGAATTACTATTGTAAAAGTGACTGATTGGTTTTAATTTTCAGAATACATAATAAAAAAAAAAATTAGTAAAATTGTTTGCATGTTGCAGTTTTTTAATTACAAGATTATGAAATACAAAATTATCTTTTTGTACTTTAAAATTAATATTTATAAATTTTAATATTACATTTCTTGTAAAAATATAACTAATAAATATAATAATAAAATATAACTAGTATTATAATAAGATTTTAATTCCATATATATTATTTATTATGAAAATAAATATTCTCATTCTTTACTTTTCTTAATTATTTATGGAACGTTGATCTCAAAAATTAATTATTAACTTTCAAAAAATAACAAGCAATTAATTTAATACATTTTCTTTCGGATAAATTTAGCAACTCAGATTGATCTATACGTGAAAGTATAATAGTGCAAGAAACAAATAACCAAAAGTAAATATTTATTATTTTTGAAATAAAATTAATTCAGCAAGGTAAATCCTGTACATGTGTTATAAAATTACGCGACAAAAATAAGAGTAAAAAAAAACTTTGATCGAATTTGCATATGCACAAACAACATGCATGGAGTACGGTTGCTTACTGAAGTAAATTGTAAACTTAAAATAAGTCCCTAACTCGAATTATCCTAAGTCCCTAAATCCAGCTTAAGGTCAAGGCGCCAGCAATGTTTAAGGCATCCATAAATTTTAAATGAAGTAATATGAATCTAATTTTCCGCTATTTTCCTAGAAAAGTTGTAGCTGAACTTGGCCCCCTTGGTATATGTCTGGTGTCTCTTAAAAAGATAAGTTTCTACTGCTAACAAAGTTCTATAACAATCCTGAGTTTATTCTACTTATTATGCAAAATCCATTAGTTTTCGTTTACTTTTTCCAGATTTATATTTTTCCTGCATATTAAAAAAAAACTCAGAAAAAAAAAAAAAAATAATAAAAATTTTTTATCTCCGAAAAAGTTTAATTTTAGTGCAAAAAAAAAATTAAAAATTAAAAATGGCTTCTGCCGTGGTCTAGTGGATTAAGGCGAGCGACTTATACTAACAATAAGTAGAGATACTTTCATAAAACGTCGTGGGTTCGAATCCCAAGCCAGTAAGAATTTTATAACTGTATATAGACGTTATTCGTAGTATGAAAATACTTTCGTAAATATATACAGACTTAAAATTCTTCACCAGTCTGAAGCTAGGATTCTGTTTTCATCATAATATTTGAAAGAAAAATCGAATATTATGAAGAAAACAGGGTCAGAGTAGAAGACAAGACACCACCATAAAAAGTCTTTCACAGATGTTAAAGGGATGCAGAAGAAATTGATAAGACACTGCAACATCTAAAAGTCTTTTTAAAAAAATATATGTAAAGATATACATAAAAAATATTTATGTACAAAAATTAGTTAAAGATTGTAAATGCCTTCAGGCGTAAACCTATCAAAAAAAAAAAAAAATTTTTTATTGTCTACTCCCGTTTTGAATAAAAATTTAACTGAGTACGTGTAAGTTAGTGCCAAATCAAGAAACTCCAATTGTGACAGTAAAATTTTATCATATTTTTTAGATATTTTACTTTTTAACGAAATTTTCAAAAATTTTTAGATTTTACAAAAACAGTAAACATTGAATAAGTCCAAAATTACAATAGCTAAGTCTCAAAACCATGTCTCATGTCATCCGTAGATTTTTTTTATCATTTTGACACCGGTTTTAGTCATGGCGCTAGCAATGTTAAATGCATCCAAAAATTTTATCAGCACGAGAATGGATCAGTGAAACGTATGTATTTTTAGTCACTGAAAACAATTTTGAAGGTTTCATTCATTTTTAGATGGTCAGTTTTGAGTAATGAACGCTATATCATAAAAAATTGGCAAAAAATTAGTAAGATAGGTAAATTCTTGAAAAAAATTACTAATTAACCCTATTTTTGATATCCCAGTAAGGTTTTCAGGGTCACTGATCACGATTTTGAATACAGATTTATAAAAACCAAAATGGCGGACTCAAAATAGCGTATTTCTAACCTCAGAAACTGCGATTTATACTGTTTTAAGCATATTTACGTTGTCTATATAGTTTTTCGGATCAGTTATCACGATTCTGAGGTCATATTTTTAATTATCCAAATGTTGGGCTAAAATTGGTGGATTTCTAACCTCATAATCGGCAATAAATGATATTTTAAGCATTTTAACGTGTTGCATTATAAGTTTTTGGGGTCAGTGATCACGATTCTGTGACCAGATTTTTAATAATCAGCCCTAATACTGAAAAACCGTATATTTTGGTCAATTTTAAAGTTTATTTCTATTATATCTAAATATTCATATTCAATGACCTCAAAAACATTATTTATCATTTTAAGGGCAATTATTGACCTAAAAATAGTTTTTCGGTATTAGGGCTGTTTTTTCGGGGTGGGGTCCTAAAAATTTGTCACCTCAAAAATCTTAGGATTGTCAGTTTTCTGTGAATTAGATGGGTCAATATTTGTGAACTGTATATGACTTTGCATGGTCGGGTCTCAAAATGTACTCCAAAGTATGTTTTGTCGAAAGTATATACAAAAAAAATAATTTTCCCCAATTTTTAGCTTTTTAGATCGAATCCTCTATTTTTTACAGCAATTTTGGTTTTTTTAAATTTTTTAATATTTTTAATTTTTGATAAATTCGTCTTCATATATAAGCTAGAAAAGGCAAAGCAAAAAAGTTGATTTTCTCGCGCATGCGTAACTCAAATAAATTTTGGACCCCAGATTCGAATTCTACGGGAAATTTTCTATGGGGTACTATAAGAGTCTTTCTTTGCCAAAACATCAATGGTTGTTCGGCGGGGGGGGGGGGGTCGTCGGATCGGCCTCAAATTTTCCCCATGTTTTTATAACACTAAGATAGGAAAATCCTGAAATTTTTAGCCCTCTAGGTCTTAAACAACCCGAGTTGAGGCCAATCGAACTCATTGGGTGGCTCTCGATCAGCGTTGGTACTTTTTGGGAAAATGATAAAAAACAGCTTGAAAAAATATTCTGAAACATTATATATGTTGGGAAATATTCAGTAAATCCATTTCTGCCATTAGTTTTTCGGAAAAACCCCGGAAAATGGGAAAACGTGTTTTTGGAAAAACCGAAATAACTCTTTTGCCGCTATTTTTTTTTTGAAAATTTTCTTCAACCGAAATCCCATCGAACTAATAAATATTTATATAAAATATTTTCTATTTCGGCCAATAAGGATCGATTTTAGTCTGTTTTAGATTATTTTTTGATTTTTGATACTTATATATGTAATAAACCCTAAATGGTTACATAAATTGACTTTTTTTCTTTCAGAATCAAATACCCAGGGAAAAAGTAGTTGAAAACAAAAAAAAATTTGCTCTTTTCTATGAAAATTAACCGAGTTTTGGTTTACATAAGGAAAAAAAATTTTACTGTAAAGTGCGCGTTTGCGAGAAAAATTAATGAACACAAACTTCTCAAAAATTAAAAATTAAAAAAAATTGAAAAAAACCAAAATCGCTGTAAAAAATAGAGGATTGGATCTAAAAAGCTAAAAATTGGGGAAAATTATTTTTTTATATATACTTTCGACCAAACATACCTTGGAGTACATTCGGAGAATCGAAAATCCAAACTGTATACACTTCACAAATATTGACCCAGATAAATATCTTATGTATTGTATAGAAAAAACTAAAAATCGGGCCACTAGATACCAATAAATTGCATTCGGAGAAAGTTTTCAGGGTTGGGACCTAAATATTCTTATTCAGCAAATAAGGCAAAAATCTATATTCATCTAAAAACTTTCCAGGCCAATTTTGGATTATTTTTGTAACAAGACTACTGTAAAATGGCATTTGGCAAAAATTATATATTCATACTTATATTTTATAACTATTTATCTTAAGAAATATATTTAATTAACCTTTAAAATTGACCGAAATATACAGTTTTTTGGTATTAGTTTTCTCAACATCGGGACCTAAAAATTTGAAATCAGTGTATCAAAAAATTTAGCTACCATGTATGCTTAGCCTTGCACAAAACATAGAAAAAAAGTGCTTGCATCTAACATATATAGTTTCTAGACTAAAG
Organism: Anagrus nilaparvatae; assembly: GCA_022575985.1. NCBI lineage: Eukaryota > Metazoa > Arthropoda > Insecta > Hymenoptera > Mymaridae > Anagrus > Anagrus nilaparvatae. The sequence continues at coordinate 13,231,097 of JAKSXM010000002.1, read as the reverse complement.
CTAACCTCACTTTTATTTATATTCTAAGATAGTGATTCCCTTTATTTCTAAATAAGTATTTTTTTTAGAAAAACATTTTTTAAATATCTTTGCACAGATTATTTTTTTCATTTGTCAAATAAATCAAAAAAATTATTAAAAACGTAATTTAAGTTAACGAAACATTAAGGAAAAACCAGGAAAAAACATTAATTTAGTAAGTATTCATCAATAATTTCCAGAGGATTAATTCAAAGAAATGTAAACAATAAGTTGCAAGAACTGAAAGAATAGATGAAATACTATTATTTCTATAGGCTGTGTTTATTCATTCAAATCTAACCTACAAGAGTTGATTTTTTCAAAACAGAAATTAAAAAATTATTTCATCATATTTTAAAGCAGTAAATAAAAATAAAACTATAAAAAGAATTCTACTACAACAAACGTTTTAACGCAAATTTCGAAAATATTTTCTGCATATATTTAAATATTTTTTTGATAATTGGTTTTGGATTTTAATATTTAGTAAGTACATAATTCTTTCTAGGTATTTTACAATTTTTTATTTTTTATACCAAGTTTGGTAAATAAAATATATTTCATAATATTATTATTATTATATTTATTCTATAGTGATTTTTTTGTAACTTTTCTTATTTAGTTTAAAAGGATGGAGAATTTTATTGTTGGACAAAGAAAACAAACAAATTTTTTAAGTATTTTTCTTTATCCAATTTTTTTAGTCATTTGGATCACAATATATTGTGGCGGTAAATAAAAAATTATTTACCTTAAAGTAAAAAAACATTTTTAATCATAATAATTTTAATATTATTAGTTTTCGGAATGGGCGAATTCAACCCTCTTGACTATATTGGAAAGTTACAAAAAAGATATAATATGCCTGATTTAGAAGATGCATCTTACTACCTGGATTTGAAAGAATTGTCTTTAGTTCATGAAAATGTATTATCAGATTGGTATTTTTATTTTAATTTTATTATATTATTAAAAAAAAAAAATAAAAAAATAATTATTAAATCATATTTTTTTTTAATTTACACTGTTAAAAATACCTAATGGTGAATATACAAATTCAAAAATTGTTTATATTTACTAAAAAAATCGTAAATTTACAATAGTAGTATATTTACAACAAATTCGTGATTTAACGATTTTTTTTCGTAAATTTACGATAGGATCGTGAACTTATGAATTTTGCAGTATATTTACATCTGAAAATCGCAAAAAAAAATTGTAAATTTACTAACAAAATCGTAAATTTACGATAAAACTTGTAAAATTACAAAAAAATCGTAAAATTATTATATCAAATATTACTAATGGTAAATTTTTTTTTTGTAAATTTACGATTTTTTTAGTAAATTTACGAATTTTTCGTTAATTTACGAAAACTTTGTATAATTATCATAGGGAATTTTTAACAGTGTAGGAACAAATATATCATCAATTTTAACATGATACATGTTCATTGGAAGGAATACTTCCAATAAAAAGTCTGACTCAGAATATTGGGGGATGGTGAAAAATTGACGTTTTAGGAGGGGGTCAAATATCGACGTCTTAGGGGGGGAGGGTCAAATGGACTTGGAATATTTTCGATTTAGAGACTTAAATAAATTGAAGTGGAAGTCAGAGCCTGAGAAGGCCATTCAAAGAACAAAAATTTAGAATACTTTAGGTTTATGAACTTAGGAAAATTCATATTTCGGGATTTATTATAATTTCGGTTCTGGGACTTCTAATAAATAGGGAGTATACGTTAAAATAGTTATGAGTGAATTTGTTCCATTTTCGTTGGTTGTGTGAAAACAGAAACCAGTTATAAGTTTTTTCTGTAATTTATTTGAAAATTATAGAAATTTCAAGTCACTTTTTCTTCATATTTTTTATTATCATATTATTAATTTTTAGGTTTCATGCACTGTATAAAATGCTCATAGCTATGCTGTTTTCGTTGATGTGCATAATAATCTTAAAATACAACTCATCTTTTTTTGTGAAGATTGGAATATTATGGGCATGTTTTAATGGATTACAGATGTTTAAATTTACAGTAAAAGATCTAATAGATAAAGAAAAGCGTGATGCAATGCAATACAATGATGTGGAAAATCTAATTGATCATTCATTGATAACATTTTTAGTTTTTTTTAATGTACGAAGTTTTGATAAACTAATAGCAAAAGCATCTAATTTTATTGAAATTTGCAGCAAGTAATTGATTGTCTAAAAATATTTTTAAATTCTCTCTTAATGCTTAGTAATAAATATCTTACTAATTTTCAGAGCAATGTTTCAATATCCAATATGTTTCATATTTTCATTTATTTTTGTTGTTCTAAAATTCTTGTTAACAATATTTGAACACTTAGCAAACATTTACTTATCCAGAGTTTTAATATCCCAAAAATTTACAGGAATTTTTCAAAGTATGATAATGAGCATACATGAACTGTTAATAGGTTTAATTACAATTTTCATCACAGACACTTATGATTTTGTACTTACTGCTGCTTTCATTACTTGTTACGTTTCACAAGCGAAAAAACAACCCATAACGTTGAACAAGATATGTAAAACAATCTTTTTTGCAATCAGGTAATAAGGTCTGTTCTTTTTGTCCCGAAAAAGTAGAACTGCAGTTCTACTCCATCGAGTTAAACAGAGGAAAAAAATGCGCGCATTTTAAACATTTTGTAGGCTAGATTGTATTTCAATTAAATTTTTATTAATTTTTTTTAATTTAAATAATACAATTATTTACTGCTATTGATAAAAATCTATATTAATCATGTTTTGACTTTAAATTTTGAGTAAAAAAATTTTATCCCAAAAAAACGTTTTGCTTTTTGAATTACCGCCATGAAAAAGAACGCGCGTTCTGTTTAGTTTTACTCCAGTTTTACTCCAGGTTAACTTTTTTGAGACAAAAAGAACAGACCTATAAATACATTATTTATTAAAAGTACTATTACAAATATTATATTTTATTTTGATACTAATTTTAATAAATATTAGCAAGATTATTATTTATTATAATTAATTATTAAATGTTCATAATTAATATTATTACTTATACATTTGAAATTATTACAACGCATGCTTCACTCAGACTAATAATTAATTATTAATTGTTCATAATTAATTTTATTACTTATATATCTGAACCTTGATCTGAACTTATTATAACACGTTTTTTTCAGATTACACTGTGGTACTCTTTTTTATGGCGCATCTATTATTGGCAGGCTGCAGATGTTCGGGCAATTGATATTAAATGTTTTTAGGAAGCCCTACTTCAATGAAAATACGTTTATGCTTTGGATATGTAAAATTTGGCTTTTAGCTTCTTTCACTTCTTATAGATTTGTAATTATTGGTGCTTACGTAATCACGATTTTAAAAGGCTCAAATTTCCAAGATTCTATTAAAGAAATTTGTTCTCAAATTTTCAATAAACCACTGAAGTTTTTAATATATAAAGCTGTAAGTTTGTTTAATTTTAATATTCAAAAATGTGAATGGCAAAAAAATTTTTATCGCATATCTTAAAATTTATTTTTTTTTAACTTTGTATAGGTGATTTCGATTTTTAAATGATTTTTTTGTTAAATTTGAGATTCTCTTAATCTATTTCGTTTGATTTTAAATATATTTATATGTATACTTATCTCCTTCAACGTCAAATTTTTGCGGAGATCACAAACCTTATTTTTTGCATTTTAAAAATATTTTAACACTTTTTTAAAAAACTTGTCAATAAATTGAAAATTTATATAAATACTATAACATTTTAAATTAAATTAACACACAATTGTAAAAAAAAAAATTAATTTATTTTCCATCTTTTTATTATCAGGTTCCGAAATTTTTAATCAGTGTTTCTCTCATCACTGTAATCAATAAACTAATTGATGTCAAAAACTGTCAAATTTTTGACATATTAACTACTGAAAAGAGCCCATAACTCTTTGTCATAAAAAATAAATTAAAATAAATGATTATATCGTGTTTAGCAAACCAAAAAACCTATGTAATATCCCCCAAAATTTTATTTTTATGCTATACCCTTTGAATTTAGTAGTTTTACAGACACCCAACGATCCTGAGTCATTTTTAAAAACTCGAAAATGCATTGGCGCTGTTCAACAACCAAATATTTTTGGATGCGGTTTACGATGGATTTTTTTTCATAAAATGCCACCCAAAAGCGCTTGAGCACCTTAAAAAATCTAGAAAAAAATTTTTTTTACAGTCTATTTTCTTTTATAATTCAATATAATAGAAAAACATTACAAAACTTAAATATTATGTATGATCTCTTAATTTTTATTTCTCTAATTTCAGATATTTAAATCTATAGTAGGAGGCATTTTTGGAATTGCAAGATTTCCAATAAGGTTTTACACTAAACCAGAAGATACAAATAGTGTTATTATTTACTTTGTTCGGAAATTTATAAATAACGGAAATATTGGATTTCTTCCAATACAAATTTTTTGTGAATCTCTTAATGTTGCAGTTATAGTTATGACTATTTGCATTTGCTTTCTGGATGAAATTATATTTTCAAAAATAAAAGAAGATTCTTGAATAATTATTTTAATTTGTTGTACTGAAATAAATAATAAAACAATTTATACTTAAATTAAATGATCCAGCTAGTTATCAATAATAGAAAGTGTCTTTATAAAATAACTAAACCCAAATGCAGAGAACGTTGGTACAACCGCATCCAAATTGTACACGATATAAAAAACTGGAACTGCTGCCCTTTTCAAGAAATTCAAAAAAAACGTATTTTAAATGCATACCAATATAAAACCTGTACAATTTTAGATTTTCAAGCATAATTATAGAATTTTAACATGGGACATGTTCATTGGATGGGGTATTTGAAAAAGTCCGACTTGGCAGGGAGGGATGAAAAATTAACGTTTTTAGGGGGGGGGGGGGTGAAATGGACTTAGAATATTTTTGATTTAGAAACTTTTGGTGCAGAAGTACCTAAAACTCTTTGGGGCCCTAGGGACTTTTAGAGACTTCTGCACCAAAAAGATAAATACAGTAGCAGTAGATATAATTTCATTATATAGAGAGATATATATATGAATAATGTATATGGCTCATTATCGTTTTTTTTGCAATAATGACGTACAACACGTTTCCGACTAACAGATGCATTGATTTAAAAATTTTTTTTTTTTTAATTTTCAATTTCAATTAGTTTTTGATGGTACACCATAAAAATCAACATAATTTAATGTTTTAACTACTATAACATAAAAATATAGCAAAAAAGCCTTTACCGTTCCCTGTCACAAAGGAGATTCCTATACTTTGAGTGTCTGTCACTCACACCTATCGATTAATTTTCAAAAATTTTTGTTTTGGGCTTAATTGCTATATCATAAGGTTCAACTTTTTCCAAATAGAAAAAATTTAAACTTAGTTTTACTAATTATTACAAGGGTGAGAAGGTGTGTCACACGATTTTACAAAATTTTTATGAAAAACGTAATTTAATTATATTAAATTTGATTTCTCTTCGTAAAAACATTTTTAAAACCTTTTAACCGCATAAATGACAACTTAAATACATAAACAAAAAATTCTCACACCAAGAGCGCTTAAAATGATTGTTAAATAGGAAAAAAAAATGGGTTTAAGTTCAGTAATAACGAAGGGACAAAAACAAAAGCCTTTACCGTACCCCCCTAGATCTCCTATTAAGAAGCGTTGTAATTAAAATATTAAAAACTTAGCAAGTTTCAATCATAAAAATACTTTACTTTCCAAACAGAAAAGTTTTTTTGTTCATTTGTCTACGAATTATTTTGATTTTTCTATAAAAAAGCCTTTACCGTTCCTCATTTTTGTTAAAATTATTAAATATTTTTAAAATTTATCTCCAAAACTCGTTTTTTTAGTAAGAGTTCTTTAAAAATATATGATATTGTTCTCTAAAATACACAAAACCTAGAAAAATTCATGTATTAAGGCCGTATGTAACGATTTTGGTTTTTAATGGTTTTAAGCTGTTTTTACCTTAATAATTATATGAAAAAACGTAATAAATTGATGTAAAAGGTTCGTTATGGTGATTTTTATGCAACACTGAATAAATATTGGTGAAAGAAGTCTAAAAAGCCTTGTTCGGACTTTAAAAAAGGAATTTTTTATTTTTAGTTTTTGTAAGATATTTTTTCAAAAAAAAATGAAAATGAGCCATATACTAAGCAGCTCCAACTTACAACCAGGTCTGTTATAAGTGAACATAAGCCGGATGCTTGTTGGTTTTGTAAACACACAAACCGGTTATAAATTTTTTATTTTTATATCAATAATATCCTGTTTTATTTGTGATTCCAAATAAAATATAGCAATAAAATATTAAATTTTTTGATAAAATAATTAAATACAGATTATTTGAAGGGCAGTGGCTTAATTTTATCTTCTACCTCTTACATGTGAATTTGGGTTATTATTATAGTATCAATTATCCCTAAACACTAAAATTTTTTCTTGACATTTATATACCAGAAAAATATATTTTATTATCAAATAACAATCGATTCCAATGATTAAAGAAGTTTATTAAATGCTTAATTTATTTTGTCTGTTCAAAGTATCTTTAATGAGTAGAAACTATCCATTCTTGTGGCCATTTTGGTTCAGATAAATTTTCATTCAGGACAGGCGTATTAATTAATTTATGCTTTTTTTTCGTTACTGTTGTATTTTCTGAGCAAACTAATCATTCCATGTAATATTAAAAAAGTAATGTAATTATAATAACCGAAAATAACCGATCCCTGTTTGCAGATAGGGTTTTACGATTGAGCTTAAACTATTCGCAAGTAATCGCGTGCATAAAATATCCATAAAATTTTCAAGTCTTTCCTTTCAAGCCATTTACGTTAAATATTGAAATTCTTGATCGATTTTAAAGCACTAAAACTCCAATTTTCGCTTCCTTTAATAAAACCATGGAATAATTCACGGAAATTTAACTGAAAATTATACTCGATCGGCAAATTTCTCTGGCTATCTAAACTGCCAACCCCTTTTTAAAATTTTAACGTTGAAAGAGAAAAATTAGGAAAATGTGAGCTATTGAGACCGTTGATCATGACTGTAAGCTTCTAACTGTAGCTGATAGCAGAGTATTCCATATACTTTTACCTGCTATTAATATGGTTTGGGTATTTTCGCATAGAGATATGTTATACCAATAATTAGTGAAATATTTCAATTTTGAAAATGAAAATTTAGCAAAAAAGGTATATTTTTTTTAGGTGAAATTGATTTCATACCAAAAATCTAAAATCAGTGCATTGATAAACTCACCGATCTCATATAAGTAGTCTTGCACGAACTTCAGGAAAAAGGGCATATACATATTATATTACGGCTTGTGTATTAGCCTCTTTAAGGCCTCTAAATACAATTTCGAATTTTTGAAAATCAGTTTTCTGAGTATAAAAAGCATATACCATCCTAGTTCTGGTAGCATAGAGCTTCTGAAGGAAAAACTACTTTCAAATACTTATATAACTTCAAAATCTTCCATCGCTGTTTTTCCGTTGTTTTTAACAGTGTTGAAATTTTTATGTTAAACAGTTTTTATAAAGCACAAATACCTAAGCATCTGTATAAAACATATTTTTATAAATAACCACCATTCTGCAGTCCCAATCATCCTATTTCGTTACCGCAATTTATCTGTGATTTACGCATATTTTTGTTTTTTAAATACATAAGGCGCGAACAAACGTTAAAAAGTACCCACTGTAGTAGATTTTCTAAAAAATTAAAAAATTAAATTTGAATTTAAAACAAACAAAAAATTTAAAAATCATTGGTCACAGTTATTTAAACAAGGTCATAATTAAGTGTCTAAAGTATGTCTAAGAGAGCATTAATTATTATAAAAATTTTTCTTATAATAAATATTTGTTTAGATAATCGATAGGATTCTTAATATTTATTTTTTCTGCCAATCGTTAACTTTAAAGCAGTTAAAAAATGGTCAAAAAAGCAAAATATTTGACAAGTAAAGATATTCTTCTTAAATCATATTATGATATTAAAATATTCTTCATATTGGCTGTCATAGGTTTCGAGCTAAAAATTCCTAAAACTATGAAAAATTTTGGCATTAAATCTGACCCCTTTTATTAAATTTAGGCCAAGTTAATATGTAATTTCTCATTTATAAAAAAATAATAATTTATCCAATTTTCAAACAAACGCGTGTTCGATTGCGTCATAAATTCTTTTTTGATAATATACCTTGTATAATGAATCATTTAATTTTTATGCATAATTATTTGTGTAAGTATAATATTTTTTCTAGTACATACGAAGCACCTCCTGTAATAAGAAAATAAACCATGTAAGTCTTAATACTTTTATAACATTATTATAAATTGGACAATTTCCAATACTTTACCCGAAAATAATATGTCAGATCTAATTAAATAAAAAAATAGCATTTGGAATATGGAAGGAAATTGGTGAAAAATTTGTCTAAAAATCTTTGCAACCAAAAAATAATATTTAGTAAAATTCTTTATTATTGCATTTGTTGGACTGGATACTAAAATTTGTGAATTGCTTGTCAAGCTTAAAATTTTCTCCGACAAAAAATTATAGAATACTGTTATATTTTTTTTTTTTTAACCTAATACCTAATTTTTCTCCCTAAAAGTTCTAGTTTTGAAAATATCGTTAAAAGTTTTTTTTTATTGTTGCATTTAAAAACTAATAGTTTTTTCCATTTTAAATCTAATTCAAGAAAATATTTGCCCATAACTTAAGGCTCAATTTTAATTTTCAGAAAATTTTTATACATTTTCTATATTTTTGATTTTCTTGCTTAAAAACATTTCAATGTTTAGGAAAAAAAAAATATTTAGGAAAAAAATAAAATGTTTTCGAGATATTTTAATTTTTATAGACGGCAATCTACAGGAAAACATAGCGTTTAAAAACTTTAAACGCGTTTTTCTCAAAACTGCTATTTGGAATGGGTTGCCACTCTAACTCAAAAATTAATTAAGCTATCGACCTAAATTTTGGTGCGCTTTCTTTGTTATTCTTGTGTCAAATGTTTGAACTAATAATATAAGAAGAAAGTGCATTTGAAAATTTTTTATTGACCATTTTAGGTGCATTTTTGAAGTTAAAAATGGATATTTTTCGTTTTTGGTGCACCTAATGGTTAATTTTTTGAATTTTTTTCCAAATGTTAAAATTATCATTTTTACTAGGTAAAATTGACGATTAAAAATATTTTGTTATTGTTAATGAGGAACTATAGTGCCAATTACTTGGCAGCGTTTTTTTTTTAATTTGAAGTACTACTTATGTAATTAAATAATTTTAAAAAACTTTTTATTTTTTTATAAAAAGAGCGCAAAAATTACTAAAAATTCTTTCAGTCTCTTATTCTATTGCAAAAAAACTTTTCCTTTTAGGCCCGGATAGGAAATTTCCCTGGTTATCCGATTCCGTGGTTTAAATTTTTTTCGAGTTGCGCATGTGCAAGAAATCGAGTAAATACGTTACAACTTCTAGCATTAATATCTCCTTAGCAGATGAACCAATTTTACTTTTGAAATACCCAAAATTTTTCTCTTTATGTATGCTTCTTATGGTAAAATTTTTGTTTTGTTTTTTGGCTTCCTTAAATAACTAGAGCAAAAAATCTGATTTTAAGATTTTCATTTCTTAAAAATTTCAAATTTCCCGCCAGGTCACGTGACCAATAAAAAAACTGACCGAAAATTCGGATTTCGCGGAAAATTTTACTTAAGGAATTATATTTTTATGTTTTTACAAGCTTATATGTTGAGACAGCCAAATTTGAAAGAATTTCCCAATTAATGTCGATTAATTTAGCATAATTAATAATTAAAAAAAAAAAATAGGGTTAAATCCAGCTGAATGGTGACGTCTTGCAAAATGACCGATTGACCCCAAATTTGTGGCAGATCTTTTTATACACTGTAAAAAGTAACTTTCTTATATTAACAAAAAAAATAGAGCATTTTCGAAAAATTAGTAAATTTTCGAAAAAATTTGTAAATATTCGAAAAAAATCGTATTTTTACTAAATTTAGTATATTAACAAAAACTTCGAGTATTCTCGATTTTTTTTTGTGAGTTCGCAAGAAAAATTGATAATGTACAATTTTTTTTCGAAAATTTACAAAAAATAGTTGTAATTTACAACTTTTTTCGTATAATCACAAAAAAAAATCGAGAATTCTCGAATTTTTCGATAATATACGGTTTTTATCGAATATTTACAAAATTTTTTGAAAATTTACTGATTTTTCGAAAAAACTATTTTTTTAGTAAATCTAAGACAGTTACTTTTTACAGTGTATATATGAAACATGATTCCTCCCAATTGTTTAGCCCTCTAGGTGCAAAAGTGCCCACATTGGTCGGCCCATTTGAATTTTTTTGTAAGTTTTCAAATTTACTCATAATTTTTTTAGCAATTATTTAATAAAACCGAAAAGATGCACAAAAAAATTTAAGCCTCAGTAGAAGATTTTTCATTAATAGGCATTTGAGAAATCGTCTTTTAAAAAAAAAACAGCTAATGAATTTTTCTAATCTATTCACCAAATTATATTTTCTAATGGAGACGATTACAATAATTATTTTTATTAAGAGGGTTAATAAACTTATTTCTGTACTTTTTGATTTTTGCAACAGATTTTAGTAAAATATTACCCATTTACGATTAGTAACATTTTTCAATTTTAAATGAAGTCAAAAAATAAGGTAACACATTCAAGTTTTTAAAACTTTGCTTAATCATTCTAAATATTCTTTCCAAATTTTCCTAACTTTTTTTTTTACCTCAGTGATCTCTGGAGATTACTTTAGATCTATTTAAATCTTCAGTAATCTCTAGAAATCAAAAGTGATCTCCGGAGATCTCCAGAGATATGCGGAGATCTAAAGAATTCACTCGAAATTTGTGATCTTTTTTGATCTTTGAAGATCAGAAAAGATCACTGGAGATCATAAGAAATACTTCGAAAATTCGTCGGATATTTTTGGGAAAACTATAAAATTAAAAATTTTTTTAAATATTTGGCTAAAAAGTGAAATATTTTATAAAAATGATAAAATTTTACGGTCGCAAATAGTATTACTTGATTTGGCGGTTGTTTATACGTACTCAGTTAAATTTTTATTCAAAATGGATCTATTCTTAAAAATTTAGAAATTTTCCACAGACGTCGAAACAATTTTTTAATTTTTTCAAAAATTTAATTTGCAATTGGCAGCAAAATTTTTCAATGTATTTAGGATAACTGCGTTCAAAATAATGAATTTTTTTTTAAAGTATACTTATTAACTTGTTAATATAAAGTAAAATTTATCTAACGACCATATACTTTACCCCAGTAGCCCCCTAAAACCCCCTAAAGGGACAAATTTACATAACAAGTTTATTTCAAATTCAAAGTAAATATCAAGACCAGTGTTTTTCTTGCATTTCAATATTGTTGTAGCAAACAATTTTAATTGAAAATCGAGTGAAACAAGGACTAAGGGGGTTGAATGAAAATTTGATTAAAAAAGCATTTTTTAATCTGCATCTTTATAACTAGGGGTTTTTGGAGTCGCTAAATTTAAATTTCAACTTTTCACAGGCCAGAAATGTTATCCGATGCTTAAAATTGAGTATAAAATAAGGGGTCGGGTAAAAGTGCGAGGAGTCAATAGGGCAATAAAAATTAAATTTTTTTACCATCACAATAGTCAAATGAAAAATTTATAATCGGTTTGTGTAACTATACATAACCAACGAGCATAGAACATGTTTACTCATAATAGTAATAAATCCAAAATCCGAAATTACAATAAATCCTGAAATATATACTATCCTAAGTCCATAAACTTAAAGTATTCTAAGCTGTTGTTGTTATCAGGGCCTGACTCCCACTTCAAATTATTTTAAGTCCCTAAATCGAAAATATTCTAAGTCCATTTCACCCCCCCCCCCTAAAAATGTCAATTTTTCACCCCCCCCTGCCAAGCCAAACTTTTTCAAATACCCCATCCAATGAACATGTTCCATGTTAAAAAAAAGGCATACAAAAAAATTTAATCGATATTCACTTTGAGTTTCTATATGTATGTAATATGAAATTTTGTCTTTTTGGGTGTTTTAGTTTGGGGGCTACTGGGGTAAGAAAAATCGATAGGCGATAGGTTGATTTTGACATCATATTCATGTTTGGCAAGTCAAAAAACGTAGGGTAAGATATTCACGGTGAATTTCCATGGATTTTGAAATTATATCCCTTTGGGTGGTTTTAGGGTACTACTGGAATAGAATGTGATATAAGTGATAGGTAAATTCTGACTTTAAATTCGTTTTTAATATACCAAAAAACACAGGATAAGATAGCAATTACAAATTTTCATATAACATAGAAATTTGACCTTTAGAGGGGGGGGGGGGTGCAGAGGGTTGCCAACACAAAATCTGAGGATGTGTTAGGCAAACTCTGACCGCAGAAATGAATTCAGTGTAAAAATATGTAAGGATACCAATTTCAGTATCCAGGATCACGACTTTTTTTGCGTACTTTGTAAAAATTACTAGATCTGCGAAATCTAGGTTAAATTACTTTAATATTTACTCTTTTTTTCAGGACAAATTACATGGATCCAATGAGAAATCCTGATTTATTAAATTATAATCAGCGGTACATGGCCAATAACGAGAATTTGCAAATAAAATTCACCATTGATTTGCTAGAAAAAGGCGAAAAGGAAATTCAATTATATGATAAGTATAAAGATATCTTTTTAATATTGAGTAATTCTGCTATTGACAATATTACTCTTATCGATTGGGTAGTTGGACGAAGAGATAAATCAAATTCAATTAATTTAAAACCTAAAAAAAGCAATCTTAATCTTAATAATAATATAAAATATGAAACAATTTTACCATCATTTATAATAAGCAATGATACAAACTCAATATACTATAATTTTCCTGACTTTGGTAATACAGAAATAACCAGCCATGAAATAGTTTCAACTTATTTTATTAAAAAAGTACTTAATCATGCTGAAAGTATTAAAATAGTTTTTCTTCTTAATTTAAATTTGAATAACAAAGAAACAGACAAAATTATAATTATGAATTTGATGGAACGTATAACTAATTTAATTAGAGACATTGATAAATTCCAAAACAGTATATCTATGGTAGTAGCAATAGGTGATACTGAAAATGAGAAACTGTTGAAATTCTTAGAAAGCAGCAAAATAATAGAAATTATTGTTAAATATTTCGAGGAAATTAAACAGGAATTAAAAATAGAAGTAGGTCAAAATATAAATATTTCTCAGGAACAAAAACAATTTTATTTCAAAATCTTTCGATTGATCGATATATTATTATCAAATGAAAATGAGGACTATACTAATATAGGTATTTTTAGAAACCTGAATAATCTAGAAACATTTAGTGATAATGCTGTATTACAGGCAGAAAGAAATCGCGTAAAAAGAATTTTACATGAAAAGCTTAGTTTTACTAAAAAAAATGATGAAGATTTTAGTTATAAAATATCCGAAAATTTTGCGAATATTATAGACAATATAGTAGAAGAAATCAATGAAAATATATATAATAACTTGGAAAATATTGTAAAAGAAATTCAAGCATATTATTACGCTTTAGCAAAAAAAATGATACAAAAGATAGAATCCATTGCTGATGATATAGATATTATTGTTAGCGTAGAGAAATCAGATGCTCAAAAATTTATTGACGAGTTTAATAAGGGACTAAATTCTAGTTTAAATCTTGCGGGTATGATATTAGAAAATACTGAGGAATTAGTAACAAAAATTAATTATAGCATTGGCAACTTTAAATCAGAAAACTTTGTTAAATTCATAACAAACATTGAAAATCAAGTAAAATATTTAAAATACCTTGGATTTGTAAGTAAAAAGAAGCTTACTGCTAAGAACTGGCACGAAATTTTTCATAAAAATTTTAAAATTTTAACGAATTTGAAAAACAAGATTGAAAGGGAAATAAATAAAGCAGTGATAAAAATAAATGACGCACTTAAGGAAATAACAAAAAAAATAAAAAAATATTATTATGAAAAAATAAAGAAAATTAAGATTGATCAAATTTTTGTTTTTTTAAAAATAGAAAACGACTTTATATCAGAAATAACAAAGGAAATTGATAGTGCGGTATCTAAAAACGAATCTCTCAGAATTATAGAATCAATCGCACAAACAGCAATTATTTTAGGTATTGATATTAACAAAAGTATTTTACAAGTTATTGCAAATAGGGAGAAATATTTTCACTTTTTGCAGACTATGAGTAGCGAAGAATTAATCAATCAATCATTGACCTGGTTATGTCCCTTCCAAGAAACGGTTAAATATCTTGATCAAGCGAATAAGTGGTATATATTTCTAAACAGTTTATATTCCAAGTTTTCAGAATATAACATCCAAAAAGATAGAAGCAAATATAATGTTGCCAAACTTAAAGATTGGGGTTTATCAGGAAAACCACAAGGAATAAAAATAAATAAAAATAATTATAATGAGTTCTTACATAAATTAAAAGTTTATAATTTATCAGAGTATAATAATATCCAAGAAATCTTTGAGGAACAGTTACAATTAGAAGATTTGAATAATATTTTGAATATTACATTAAATCACACAATGCATATAAGTTATATGGAACCATTTATTTATGTAAAACAGAATTATATTATCCTTAATGAAAGCATTGATAGCGTTTTAAATTATATTTCACAAAACATACGTAAGTTTTCGGACATAAATGATGATCTCAATGGTAGATCGATTAAATTTATTAATTTCTTTGCCTTGAATACAATATTTATTGATCAAAGTCTACAAGGAACTAGGAGTCTTGCATTTATTGCTCCAAAATGGGAAATAATAGACAAAAAGTTAATAAATTTAGATGGCTCTAATGAAAAATTACATTGTAACTCAACTTATAATCAAGAACTTGTCGATTTGGAATCAAGGAATTGTCATAAGGCAAAAGACGGAATCTTCCCAGGTCAAAATGGAACGCATGGTAAACCAGGCAAACACGGAGGGCCTGGTGGTAACTTCTTTGGCATAGGTGAACAGTTTATAAATGGGATAAATTTAAAAATTACTGCCAATGGAGGTTCAGGAGAGTCTGGTCAGGATGGTGGAAATGGCAAAGATGGAAAAAAAGGGGAATCAGTTTTAGTCAACAACGATTTATTCGACAGAAATTGCAATATTAACGATGCTAGCAAGATGTTCAGTTATCAACATTTTTGTAATTTATTTCTAAACATATGTAATTTCACAATCTTAGGGAAACCTGGTCAAAAAGGGGGGAATGGAGGACATGGTGGAGCAAATGGAAAAGGAGCTAAGGCAGGAAATATAGACTTATTTGATCTGGGAAATTATTCTCAAATATCAAAGTATAATATCTCTGGTGAAGACGGGAAAATTGGTAAAGGTGGTAAAGGAGGAAAGGGAACTAAAAGAGGGGATACATATTTAGTTAATTGCGATTTTAATTCTAAAGTAAGCAAATATTATGTTATAGGAATACTTCCTACTAAAGAAGCTCCTGTATCAGGAAAAAACGGAATTGATGGTTTTATTACACACGAAAAAGAATCTAGAGAACTAGAACTTGCAATAAGCACAAGTGAATTGGAAAAAGCTAAAATTTTAAATGAATATAAAATTTATTTGCTAGAATACTTTGACAGCCGATTTCAAAAACCTTCACTAACAAATTTCTTAAGAGCAATAGAAAACGATCCAGATGTTGACAAAGTATATAACACAATTGCGTTAATAGATGAGTTGCAAAACCTAGAAAAACAGCTGAAAATGTTAAAAAATTTTAAAACCCTTCTTCCCTTTTATAAATCTTTATTAAATAGAATCATTAGGTATGCACAAAGTCCTAAGAAATCGGGAGACCTTAATCAGTATAAAAAGATTCTTACGTATTTATATACAGCTACTTTAGGTAGAATACAAATTTTGGAGGAAAACTTCGAATCTAACTTGATTTTTGATTTCTCTAAGTATCTTAATTTATTACAGGAAAATATGAATAATTTGAATGATTTCAAGATTTTTAAACAAGGAAATAAAAAGTTAGAAATCGTAAATAAATCTAGAGAGAAGTATAGAGATTTACTTGACAAGAAAATTGAAGAAGCTAAGGGACTTATTTCAAATAATATTATGCCAGAGATAAATAATTTAGGTAATGAAATTTATAAGGGAATGGAAACATTGGTTACTTTACTAGAGAAATCAAAAGATAATGCTGAATCAAATTTAAAAAAATTGGGGAATAAATTAATATTACAAGGAATTTTTACAGGTTTAAAATTGGTAAGTGGAGTTATAAGTTTTTTAGGTCCGTTAGGAGTAACGGCAGGTATAGCGCTTTCAACTGGAGTTCTAGTATCAGAATATTTAGTTTCAAATTTAAATGCAAGAAAATTCAATTTAAAAAGAACATTGAACGTTCAAGAATCTATTCTCTACATTCAAAATTTTGGAAAACAAAAAGTTATTTGCCTAAGAAATGTAATAAATTACATATCACTTGAAATTGATCATTACCCAGAAGAATTAGCCAGTATATCGAAAAAATTAAACAATATTGAGGAAAAGTTAGAAAAAATGGAAAAAAATTTTAACTACAAAGAATACGAAAAATTAGAAAAATATTTAACCGCAGAATTAGAAAAAAAAGAAACAGAACTTAAAAAAACTTCAAAAGATCAAAATACTGATAAGGTATTAACAGCGTTAAATAAATGTAAGAAAGTTATTGATTTAAGTACGGATTTGTATGATAAATATAAAACTGAAAAAGCAAAAATAGATCTAATACTTAATGCTATGGAGGGTGAAGAGCAAAAAATCAAAGACCTGAAAAACTTTGAGAATAAGATATATTTTGTATTATTTCCAATGTTCCAAAGTATTCAAAGCGATCTTCAAGAATTGTCTGATGTTACCAAGTCCAAAACAAACCTTGACGTAAGTAAGTGGCGTATACAAAGTACTTTAGGTGATATAGATATACAAATAATGGATATATTAGAGTATATAAAGCGAGATGTAAAAATCGATGGCCTTTTGGTCCGCTGTATTTCAAAATTAAAAGATGGAATTACAACATTAATTAACATATACACTTACATTCAAGATTATCAAGAACATAAGAGGTTCGCAGATTACATAGCAGAAATAAGCACTTCTACTATAGATAAAAATGATATTTTGAATTTGGACATTGACGAGAAATACAAAAATGCTTTATTTAATTTAGATTTATCAATTAAATCTAGTATTTTATTTCAGAGATATCAAACAGCTACAGAGACATTTAAAAATTATGTTTTTCCTTTTGCTCACGATTATCTTAATGGGTTATTATTATCTTCACTGGATTTTGCAAGTAATTTAAATGAAAATGACCTTGAAAATTTAATACATGATACTACAGCGAAAATTGGAGAATTAAAATCAAATCTAATAAAATACAAAAACCGTATTGGCGCCATGGGTTACCAAGTATTCAATAATCTTTATGATGTTAAGGAGCCGTTCTTTACATGGAGTAATAAGAAATTCAAAAATGAGATTGAAGCCCTTTTATCTGGAAAAAAAGTAATATTGAAAGCAGATATATTAGAATCTAACCCTCTTTATGAAGCAATTAAATTTGATACCGTAGAACTTAACTTTTTATCAAAAAATAAGACATTACAGGATAAAATTAATAAAGTATTTAATTCTTTTAATATAAGTATGACTCATTTAGGTATTTCATACTATCGATTCGATGATAAATTTTATATAATAAAAACAGGTAGCCTGAATATTTATTATTATTTCCAAAGGGACAGTAATGGGCAACCAATTGGTGAAAGCAAAATTTCTAAAAAACTAAAGAAAAGTGATTTGATACTTAGTCCGTACGCATTATGGGAATTTCAGATTATAAATCGTGATAGAAGCAAAAATTTATTTAGAAAATTAAAAGTTTACAAGAATGTAATATCTTTACATTTGGAAGGTAAAGGTCATTATATTAATAAGGGAGGGTATGGCGAAAATCTTATGGTAGGGAAGTATTATCAAGAAATTGATAAAAATTTTTACCCCGACATTAATAATGATGAATTTAATAGTGACAAAACAAGGAAAATTTCATTATTTAAAAAAAATAAAACTTCAAATAAAAAAAAAATTGAAGTTAATCAATTAATGAATGAAAAATGCTTCAAGACCATAGAAGATAAAAAATATAATGTTATAAGAAAGAGAGAAGCAAATAGTGAACCTTTTTTAAAAAACGAAACCAAAAATAATGAGAATAATAGCTGGTTTTCATGGATTAAGTTTCCAAATTTTAATTTTTTACCCGAAGCTGAAGCTACTATTATCAAAAATAAACATTTTAATAATCATCAAAAAAATTCTATTTTTGAAACAACTAGTGTTTTTATGACATTCATAAAAAGTATAAAATTTTTAAAACTATCATTTTTACCAACTTTAGAAAAATCAGGAGAAAATATTAAAATTTTAGACATGAATTCAAATAAATACGAGGATAATATTATAAACGCAAATATTTTCAATTTACCGAACAAAATTCCAATAAATTTAGATTGTAGCAAAAATAATAAGCAAATAACAACTACAATTGACATTAATAGCTCTTTAATTTTTAGCCAGCTAATAATCTGTAAGTTTCTTAACAGCAAAAATATTTTTAATAGTACTAACTATGAAACACTTGAAGAAAAACAGAGTATAACTATAAGCAATCTTAAGTCGGATATGCTATCTATTCTTGAATACAATTATACCACTAATGGAATCGATAATTTTGTTCATGGTTACAAGAGTTCTCAAAAATGGTACCAAAATATGTACAAAGATGCATTTGAAGAAGTATTAAGTAAAAGGCTTCAAAGAAAATCTAAGAATTACAAAAATGAAAATTTATTTGGAAAAATTTATGAAAACAATGAATAATATTTGATAAAGTTACCAAAAGCAGGTTTTTATAGATCAGAGTTCTTTTGATTTCTTTAATTGCATAACCTAAAAATATAAAAAAATATATTAAATAACAAAACAAAAAAAATCTGCTGCCAGTTAGCGGAATTCAGCTTATGGGCAGCGGATTTTATTTTCTTACTCAAAAAATTGCAAATAACTTGAAACACGAAGAAAATTAAAAGAAAAAAATTTCGCTTATTTAGTGATGTGCACGCAGTGGTGATGCAAATTTTTTGAAAAAAAAGATAAAAATTTGCAATTATTTGAGCAAGGAAAATAAACTCCGCTAGCCGAAAGCAGAATACTAACGCTTGAGGCAAACATATTTTTTTTCAGTGAAGTTTTTATTTTATTAAATAAAAATCCTGTAGCAAAGAAGCCCCACCAGTTACAATCAGCATCATTACAATGTTAAAATTTAGGTAATTAATTTTTTTGAAAGAGAAAATAATGCATATCCTTTTTTATTTTTTCACTGGATATCAGATTATTTGTAAGAAAATTATTTAAATTCTAATGTGCATAAGCCTTTTATTCATTAAAAGTTGGCAAACTAAAGTTGGTAAACAAAGACGATAAACACAGTCAACAATCCATAATGAAAAAGATGGCTTTGATTTAAACATATAAAAATGTACATTTAGTATTACAAGCGTAAAAAAATTGGTGAAACAGTATCAGAATATGCTAGTAGAAAGTGCAAAAACTTGAAAGGAAAATGATCGAATTTTTCGCTTTGTCGTTTTTTATTATAATTTTGTAATCATCAAATCAAAATGGATTATAGTAGTTAATAAATATTAATAAATATTAAAACTTGTTCAAAATATTTTATTTATCCTTTATTTCATCTACAATTAGTTTTTTAAGTTTTTTACAATTATACATTGTAAAATGTAAATCGATTTATTTTTGTTATCAAAAAATTTGAAGTGTCAGAATCAATTTGAGCTCTACCAGAGGTGTATTTATCACTATGCTTTTGAGAAATCTACTTTAAAAAAAATGGCGTACGTCCATAAACCTGTATTATTCTAAGTCCCTAAGCCCAGATTTTTCAAAGTCCCTAAAGTGAAAATTTTTAAAGTCTTATTAGACCCCACCCCCCTCTTAAACCCGAAAAATTTGACTCCCTTCCTTTAATTTTTAAGTTCTGAGGTACCCCTCCCTGTAAACATGTTCCATTGTACAAATTGTTTGCCTTGAGAACATAGAAGTATCGATGTTTGAGAATGAAGACTGAAAATCTTTGAAACGTGGAAAATTTATTGCAGGAAAATATTGTAAGCTCAAAAATCAAGTATTTTTATATAGTTATACTTTTGGAAAATAATACTATGAAACCGATTTAAAGACACGACAATCATTTTGAAGCTAGTTTCATTTAAATTTACCCCTACACAAGAAATAAAAAAATTACTTTTTAGTGATATTCAATGTTCAGCTAATATCATCGTTTATAAAAATAATAATAAAAGTGATTTTTTTTTGGATTCTTCAGACTGGTGTGAATTCAACTTTTTGCTTTTTCATTCTACAAATTTCATAAACTTTATTTTTACATAAAAATGCAATATTAAATTAGATGAATATTTTAAGCAAATAACAATTACTTATAATTAAACAAATTATTATAACATAAAATTTAAATTATATGTTCCCGTTGACTAAAGTCAATATATTGACCATTGCAATATTGAAAAAAGCCCATAAAACCAAGAGTTAAGCACCTATAATAAAAAATTTTTCATAATAAAACAAATACAATAAATCTAATTTGTATATCCTTTATGCCCAGTAATGACCAATAGATAAATAAAACACATATTTTAAATTTATAGTAACAGCGGGGGTTGATAATAACAGCATTGTCACAAATTGTAATAATGATAATGATATCGAACTGATATTTAATTTTATAATCGAGGACTTTTGTGTTAGAAGCAAATATTGAGGATTGAATTAACCGTGGACTTGGTGAGGTTTATTTCTACCTTTATATTCTTAATGGGGTACAGATATTTTCGAGATAAACTCTATAAATGAGGTAATAATATAATAATTTCGGAATCCGAAAATAATTTAATATTGCCTATTGTATGAATAACAAGACTATAAAATTTCATGGATTTATCAGCAAAACGTTTAAGCTATAAAACCTCCACGTGTAATAAAAAAATATTCCAGTATTCAAAAAAATTGATTGATTGATGGTTTTATTTATAGTTGTTATTGTGTAAATTGCATAACGCAGTAAAATTAAATTATATAATGAGAAATTTGATGACCTTGCTGGACCATATGAAATAAAAATTACACAGTAATTTTATTTCGATTAAAATTTGGAATCTGCCTCAGAACCTGTATTGCAGCTCATATATCATATAAAAATCAATTGGCTAAGGAGACTAGCATCTTGTTGGAAATCTGTTAGCCAATCTAATTGTTTTATTCACAAATTTACACTTTTCTATTTCTTTGTTTATAATAAAAATGGGTGTCGATGGTATAAAAGATTTTTAAATAGGAAAGGTATACATTTATATATTTTTTAATTACTTGGAATTTGTTCAAAAATCGAAATGTTTCGTTGGAAATATTAGTAAAAGATGTAATATCTTAATATCTTATATAATATCTTACTACTATAATTAATTGATGGTAAATAGTCAATTCATGAACGAAGGATTTTAACTGAAAAATATTCATTTTATTATATATTACTAAAAGTGGTATTACATTTAAATACTCACATAGTAAATATCAGCATTTTTGATAGAAAATGATTAACAATTTTTTTATCAATATTCCAAGAATTTTTTGATCCGAAAATTGTGTAATGTTATTATAAACACAAATTTAAAGTTGGTACTCTCGCAAAAAAATCATGATGGTTTACCATTTGGTTAACTATCTAGTTTTTCAGACGGTTGACCAAATGGTTATTGGTTAACCACAAGGTATTTTAAGGGAATAAAAAGGTTAGTGTAAGACCCTCACGATGAAAATTAACTATGGGTAAAAATGGATTATTGTTATAGCATATAATCATAGTATATTAAGTATCAAGGGCGCAAAAATTTGGTATTAGCAAGATAACTCTCGTGGTAGTGTCGAAGACAGGCACAAGTAATAGAATTTGCGTTAGATCCTAATTTTGTCTGCCTCAAGGGGCGGTCCACTCAGAGCACAGTAATTGTCGCCTGGTGTGCGCCTGGAGTGCGATCAGTGTGCGCCAAATTTGCGAATCATTCTGGAAGCGCTGCTAATACTTCAAATTGATTTCATAGGTAGGAAACAACATGTTTTATCAAAAAAACCTCCCGCGCACTCTCTTTTTAATCTTATAAATAAAATAAAAATATTTGCATCTTTCGGAAGTCCTACAAAAGCCTTATAAGATTAAAAAGAGGGTGCGCGGGAGGTTTTTTTGATAAAACAAATTGTTCCCTTCCTATTAAATCAATTTGAAGCATTAGCAGCGCTTCCAGAATGATTCACAAATTTGGCGCACACTGGTCGCACACTGTTCGCATTCCAGATGCACACCAGGCGCACAATCACTGTGCTCCGAGTGGACCGCCCCTTGGTCTGCCTATAATGGTCTTTAAAATATTTTTTGTATACCTAGCCACAAGATGAGTGCATAAAAATCCGAAAAGATTTACGAGTTTTAAGCCCAAGAGAGCAAAATAGTTATTTATGAAACAAGTGGTATAAAGTTATAATATATGTCAAATGCGAAGTTTTACAGGGCCGAGCTGCCTAGCACCGACGGACTGTGATCGCATTTGGTAAAATATACATTTATATCACAAATTTCAAATGCTTTCATTGAAAGCCAAATCCTACTTCTTTTCCCTTATTGAACAAATAGATATTTTATAATGATGACGTCTAAGGTATAGTTTGCCTTTAAAATGGAATGTAAATTCGATCTTTTCTGTATGATAAGAAATCGCTCGTAAAGTTTCACTTTACGCACGATTAGACATCGTAATTATTAAAAATACTATTTATAAACTGGAATTAATAAATAAAATTCTTTGTTCATTATCGCATTATTAATTGTTTTTTACAATGAAGTTACGTCATAAATTTTTTATTGATAATTATGCCGTTAAAAACTGCAGATTCTTAAATAAAAATTATTTTAAACATTTCTCAGCCTTTATTGCACACAGTTGATACAATTTACATAAACATAAGGATACAAATAAAAGAAAAAAGCTATGTAAGTACTTCAATCAATCAATACTTAACGGTTAGCAATAGCATAAAAATTTGTAAAATACCAGTCTATCAATGATCTTAGTCCATTTAATTGTACTTAAGTAAATTTATTCAGTAAAATAAGCTAAATTTTATTAAATGAAAATTAAATTTTTTATGACTTGAATTTATTTTTAGTTTAACTTTTTAATTTTGAATAAACTAAAGCTAATTTTATGAATTTGATACATTTAATAACTTAAGAACTGAATTTTTATTTTTACACTGTGCTTTCCTTAATTTTTCCTATATATACATACATTAATTTTTTACATAAATATTCATGAAAAGGATGTTTTGTTAATATCAATATCGTAGCATTTGTTTTTAAAGTTTATAGAAATAATCTATAATTCTTAAAAGAATCTATTGGAGACTATTATTTCATAAATGCTAAAGCTAATTCAGAATCAAATTCCAAATTTCAAAACAAAGAATTTTGATAATAATCATTTCATAGAAATAATTGAGAATCAAATGAATAATTTTATTTTACTTTAGTAACTTCTTTGAATTCGTATTTGAATTAAGTAATTCTTTAACAGCTAGAAGAAAAATTAGTAATATTATCAGAGTTAGAGATACGACAGGCATGTAATTTTTTACAACCCTTAAAAAGACCCTAAAATCCTAAAACTTGAATCAATTTAATATTAGGCTGTCAACGCATGTAATTAATTTTAGACCAGGTATATTTGTCCAGAAAATTTTCAACTGTTTTGGGTTAAATAGATTTTTTGGTCAAATAACCAAAAAATTATTAAAATTTTATTCAAAAGTTTTTATTGAATAAAAATAAAATTTAACTCAGAATTCATTAATTAACAATTTTTAAAGATTAGAAAATTTAAGAATGGATTATTTTTTCAAAAAATAGTGCAGAGTGCAGAAATGCAAGCATTAACTCTACAACTTTAGTCCTCGAAAACATAGAGGTTAAAAATATTTTTCACTTTTGTTTATGTGTGAGTAAATTTTACATAAAAATTTTCTGGACAAATAGCTCTGGCGTTAATTTTAATTTAAATATAAATTCATTTTTTTTATTTTTTGGGCATTTTTATTCATAAAAAATTACATTGATCCCAGTTCTACATTGACTTGAAAAAAAAAAATAATTCGACTCCTTTTCTAAGCTGATTTTGGCTAAGATCTCAAAAAAAAATTTCTTCCTGAAACCGAGATGAGTCTGAGACAAGACCATAAAATATTCATATTTCGAGATCCATATGATACGAGATAATTCAAACACCTAAGGTGAAAATTGGTTTAATATGTATTTTATAAAAATTTATCTGCAAGAATTTTACTGTTGAGATTAGTTAACCGAAGGTATTACAAAACCTAGGCTAATAACGTAATTCACGAGGTAATTCACAACCTGGTGAAAATTTTGTAACCAAATAAAAATTTATCATATCTTTCATACACATCTCAAAATATATTTCATCTTTTGAAGCAAAAAGTCTAAGAAAGGGTTTAAATTTTATTGTTAAAAGTTTTTGTTCTTTTAAAGTTTGAGAATGTATCAAATTAAACTAGGTTCATTTTTACAGATAGTTAAAATGACCCTCATAACTTTTTTTGAGTCAATTATCAGGGATGTGATTATGCATATCAGCTACACTGCAAAAAGTAGCTTTCTTGGATAAAAAAAAACAGATTTTTTTCGAAAAATTAGTCAATTTTCAAAAAAAATAAAATATATTCGATAAAAATCGAAAATTTACGAATTTTAGTCTATTTACAAAAAATTCATATATTTACAATATTTTTTCTGACTTGTAATTTTACGAAAAAAATTGTAAATATACAAGCGTTATTTTCGTCAAAAAATTAACGGATAAGCGTTTTAAAAATGTAAAAAAATATTATAGAAATATTTTAACCATACCTATTATATCTTCTTTTTTTGAAACAATGGTTTAAAATTTTCAATTTTTCACAAAGTAATTTTTTTGAGTTGGCACCTTTTGATACATTTAAAATAAATCAGTGCTAAATTATTGGTACTATGCTGTAAAAAGTAACTTCCTTAGATTAACAAAAAAATAGAATCTTTTCGTAAAATTAGTAAATTTAAATATTTGAAAAAAATCGTAAATTTATTAAATAAAATATCGAAAATTTCGAAAATTCCCGATTATTTTTTGTGAAAAAAGTTTTAAATTCGTAACTATTTTTGTAAATTTACAACTGTTTTTTTTGAATTTTTAAAAAAAAATTAGAAATTCTTAATTATCAAAAAATTAAGTTATCACCGTGCCAAAAATTTCTATATATTATGGTCATAATATATGTTAATATGACATATAATTGCCATAATTTACTATCGATCAAAAAAAATGTAAACCTCTCGAGTTTTTGAAATATTTTCCAGAAAAATGGCCTCAGAATGTTCCGGTAAAAAAAAATCTGTTGACAAATTATCCTTCGATCTCTGTAAAAAATTTTATCATTGTAACTTTATTAGGAGGAGAGGGACAGCAATAAATGCATCAAAAAAGTAAAAAAAAAAATTTTTATTTTTTAGGCCGTTTTTAAGGCGTACCTCTGAAAAATTTTAAAAAATTTTTCATTTTTTTTTTTATTTTTTTTTGCGTGTAAAAATATTTCAAGAATATGAGAAAAAATTTTTGAATAAATATTCATAACCATTTAAAAGATATTATGGTTATTGTGAGCAGAAAACCAGGTTTGTGAATTGGAAAAAAAAACTTTAAACGCGTTTATCTCGAAACCATTTTTTGAAATCGGTGACCACGATTGCTCAAAAAATACTGGTTGGATTTACTACATTTTTTTTTTTTTTTTTTATTAACTAAATACCTGGTGGGTAAACCAAAAAAATTTATAAAATTAACTTTTTTGTACTTTTTTTTTGACGTATAAGGTCCAATTCCGTGCGCGAAAATAGAATTTTTTTTTATTTTACGGGTCAAATTTTTATTTTTTTGAAATTTTAAAATTTTGTTGGTTTACCCACTCGGTATAACGGTTCTAAAAATAACCTCGTTCGATTTTTTTGTTTCTGGGTACCTGGAGTAGAGGTATCCTGGTCACCGCGAAATAACAGCCTTCAAATTTCCGGTCCATAATTCCAAGACGGATCAATAAAAAAAAAAAATAATTAAAAAAAAATGTATATTAAGACTTATATATTCATTTAAAAAAAAAATTTTTTAAATAAATATTAAAATAAAAAAATTATTACAAATTTAAAAGTGCGTTTTTTTTTACTTAAAAAATCAGAGGTATGCCTTAAACGTTTAATTAGTGCATTAAAATTATTTTAAATTAACCAAATTTTAACTGCAGGTTTTTTAACTCTTTACTTCACGGGAGCGTCAAAATTTTCAAAAAATATTAACAAATAAATTTTGAATAACAATTTAAGCTAGAATCGCTTCTGTTTATCGTAGAAACGTAATTATTTTTTTAAATGACAGGTAATCATTTGGATTACAGTTTTAGAATTTGGTCAACGTCCAAATATTGATTTGATAACAGTATCCAAAAAACGAGTGAATTTTTATGAATAGAATGCTAATAAATAAACCACATTGTTCTTTAATAACCTGATGAATAAAAAAATTTATGACTTAAACACCTGTCAATATCTTTATATTTTATAAAAAAAACAAGGTAAGCGTAGGCATTATTGATTACATATTACGATCACGACAAATGCATTTATGAATATAAATTAAGACTTTGTTTATACGAGAAAACTTGAAAAGCGCACCTCTGCCTTAATACTTGTTTGAAAAGAAGTTTTACCTGGAATTTTCCTAATGATTTTGCAGGTTCCAAATCTGTTACGCTTACCCTAATTAGTAAAAATACTCAAAGATATCTACGGGTGCTTGTGATTATTATCAAAATCCATTTGTTCCCCTATCTTAAAAGATCAAAATCTTAAAAATTTGTGCGAAATACTTTCAAGCCGGTTACGGGATTTTTGAGTTTGGGGTCTCCAAATAATAGAACCAAATTGAAGATGGGGTAAAACCAATGTTTTAAAAAGAATGGTGACCGAAAGTCATACGAACAGCGTTTAATAAAACCAATCATTTTACATGAAGTTGATATAACATGATCTAAGTGATTGCTAAAAGACCAATTTTCATCAAGTATAATCCCAAGATCTCAATCTTTAGATACTCTAGGTAAGGTAAATCCGCTTAACTGGTAATTAAACTTAAACTTAATTAAATTTTTAAAAAAGCTGATAACTTAAGATTTTGATATATTAATGCCTAATTCATTTGCATTTGACTAAGAAAAAAAGTTTATAATACCAATTTGTAAAAGGATAGAGTAAATGGGTGAGTAAATCGCGTAAATTTCACTTCAAAAAAGCATTAATATTAAATTTATGAATTTATTTATGTATATTTTGTGGGAATATTAAATAATTTTTTTTTAAATCGAAAAAATATGTAAGTAACCTTCTGAGCCTATATTGACAAGCATTTTTTAAATAACTTTTAAATGAATTTAGAAATAATATGGGTGATGAAAAATAAGCAAAACTAAATAATAATTGAACTAATTATCAAAAAAATTGTACATTTAATCTTTTTTAAATGTATTAAAAGGTACCAACTGTGCATAACCGGTTCTTTTTCATTTTTCATGCTTAAGGAAGGAGTAGATGCATTAATTATTAATTAAAAAAAAAAAATTACTTTATGAAAAATTAAAAATTGTCAACCTCTGGTTCTACCTCAGAGCCATATGTCTCAAATATTAGAGTCATCGGACAGCCAGCCCTGCCGGTAGTGATTGTGAGGTTGCTCGCTTATAAAAGGATACTTACATGCTTTTCGCGAACAATCTGTTGCAACAGTTCACCAGCAAGTCGTGCCATTTCCGATGACACCTGCTTCTCGCCACAGCCAGAGTCTCCCGGTAACTGAGGTAGTTTCCCTTTCCAGGATAGCACTCCGTGGAGCACTTATCCTTTCTGGTCTTGCAAAGGAAGCATTTAAGCATTTTCTTGCGGCATTCATTCTTTTTGTGGCCATCCTCGCCGCATTTGAGGTACGCTTTGCTTCTGTCCGGGCCCTTACAAATATACTGACTATGCCCATATCCAAGACACTTGAAGCAGCGCCTTGCGTCCGCACGGAGGCGCACTATGCTCGATGCCCAGCCAGATTGTATTTTATCCTTTTTAGCCAGGCATAGAGCGTCAGCCTCAAGTAGGCTCAACACAGCCATCTGGCTTATCGTGCCTTTGGTTTTGAAAATAGAGACCAAGAATAGGCCATTTTCAATACCTATTGCCTTGGCAACAACCTCCCGAATCTCCTGTTCCTTGGTGACCCCATCCAGGTTTTGAATTTAGAGCTTCAAAGTGGAGATCAAGTAACGAATATTCGACTCAGGGCCCGTAACCCACTTCACCGCGTCTTCCAATTTTTGGCGGTCCTTGATGGGTTTTAACTCAATAAGGACGCTAACATTTTGCGTCTTCCTTATTCGTTGGACCTTTGTGCCAGATTTTTCGAGATTGTAGCTTCTCTTTAGTTCGAGGAGTGTTTCCTCGTAAGTTTCTCCCACCGCCGGAGTAATCTGGAAGGCTTGCTTCTTTCTTCGAAACCTGCGCTGCCGCGCCGCCATGATTTCTTCATTTCCTTCGCTTTGGACTTTTTGGCCTGCTGTTTCGTTTTTGTCTATTTCCCCCTTGCCTTTTGTATATTTACAATTATTTTTCGTAAATTCGCAAAAATACTTTAACAGTACAAATAAAGAAACTCTTAATTGAAAGCTGTATGCTACCCGGGGTACAAACAATTTTAACATTTCAAAGAAATCATAAAATTTAGCTTTAAAATATATAACGCGTAATTCAATCTTAAATAATAATAACTTTAAGTTATGATTAATTTATTAATTTGACTCGTGTATTTTGGTGAATTACTAGGAAGAAGCATAGAAAGCGTTTAGTAAACAATCTAATCAAGAGCATCAATAAAAAGAATGCTGTAATAGATGATACTATTTACCTCTTAGAAAAAGGAGAAACTGAAATTCAACTAAACGATTCATACAAAAACATAATTATATATTTAGGAGATTCTGATGCTGGTAAGTCAATATATGAATGGGGAGAAAATAAAAATAAAGACAATGATTCACAAAAAAAAAAAGAATCTTTAGATAAAATAAATTTTCCTTACTTGAAAATAAAAAACGATTCAACAGTATCTTATTCTGATTTTTTTGGATTCAGTGATGCTAGAATTCCAAGCCATGAAATAGTATCGATTTATTTATTAAAAAAATTATTAAATCACGCTGAAAATATTAAAATAATTTTTTGCATTGATTACTCTTTAATCGAAGAAAACATTGATCGAATGAATTTTATGAAACACTTAAAAAGTATAACTAACCTAATTAAAAATTTAGATAAATATAAAAATTATATTGGCATGCTAGTTACTGTAAAACCTGAAAAGTCTCTTAAAATAGATGTAGTTAAAGTATTGGATATTATTGCTAATTATTTTAAGGAAGTCAAACAAGACCTAATTTCAGAAATTGATAGTCATGCAATGATTCTTGATGAAAAAAAAAAATTCTATGAAAAAGCTATAGAATTTATTGATATATTACTAACTCAAGAGAATGAAGAGTATGCTAACTTTGGATTTTGGTTGTTAATAAAACGAGAAGGCAATGAGTTAGAGGAAAAGAAGAAAAAAAAAGAAACAAAATATCTTAGGGATAAAATTAGTTTTAATAGCGAAATGAAAATTAATGATGATTTTGATTTCATTTTATCGGAAAAGTCTGAACTATTAATTAATGACATAGTAGATGATATTTATTCAAAAATATTCCTTTATTTACAAATTATAGCACAAGAAATTCAGCAATATTATAATGAATTAATAAATAAAATGCGTGAGGAGATACAATCTATCATAACTACTGACAGTATTTTTACCAATGATAAGAAAAAGGATGCTCAAAAATTTTTGTTGGAGTTTAACAATGGGTACGATGTTACGGAAAAACTTATAAAAGAACTCTACTATTGTGATACAGAAGAAATAGGAACAAAAGTTAACAAAAGTATTAGTATCTTGAATTTCAAAAACTTTAACGACAATATTTTAAATATTACAAACGAAGTAAAATATTTTACCTTTTTAAAACTTGTAAAAAATAAAAAGTTAAAAACTAGGAATTGGTCTGAAGCATTTATGGATACATTCGCATACCTTACTGACTCAAAACAAGATATTCAAAGTGATGTAAATGAAATAGCATACGAAGTAAATCAGCAGCTTTATGAAATAAAAGAAACAATTCATCGACAATATGAAGATAAAATCCAGGTACTAGAAATTGATAAAATATTGTTAGTATTAAAAATTGAAATCGATAAGATTTTTAAACTAGCAAAAGATATTGCTAATGCAAAAACTGAAATTGAAATAATAAATACTATTAAAATAATCGAACAAGGTTTAAATAGCTTAGATATTGGCTTAGATAGATACAGTATATTGTTTATCATAAATAAAGAGAAATATTTGAATTTTTTACAATTAATTAGTAATGAAAATTTAGTCACTGAGAAATTGACATGGGTGTGTCCATTAAAAGGTACAATATCTTATCTCACTGAAAAAATAAATTGGTATAAGTTTTTGATCAGCTTGTACTCTAAATTATCTGAGTATTCAATACAAAAAAACAAAAATAAGTATAATGTATTTTATATTGAAGATTGGGGTATTAAAGAGAGCAAAAGAGGAATAGAAATAAATGAATTCAATGTAAAAATTTTTTTAAATAAAATAGCAGAATATAATTTATCAGAATATAAGCAAGTTAAAGAAATTTCACTAAATAAATTACAGTTTCAAGAACTAAATCATGTCTTGAATATTACATTAAATTACAAAATAGAAATAACTTTTAAAGAATCATGCATTTATGCAAAAGGGAATTATATAATCGTTAATGACGTTGTAAATGATATTAAAAATTATATACTTAAAATTTCAAAAACAAATGATACAAAGAACGTTCCCTCTGTTAAATTTATAAATTTTTTTGCACTAAACACTTTATTTATTGATCAAAGCCTAGAAGGAACCAAAAATCTTACATTTATTTCTCCAAAGTGGGAAATAATCGGTAATACTGCTGTAATTTTAGATGGTTATGAAGGCTATTCTTTATGTAGTAACTCAAAAAATAATAAAATTTCTGATTTCAAAAACATTTCCTGTTCTAAGGCAAAGGATGGATTTTATCCAGGGGAAGATGGAATGCATGGTTATCCAGGTAAACCTGGAGGGCCTGGTGGAAATTTTATTGGCATCAGTGAAAAATTTGTAAATGCAATAAACTTGACAATTACTGCTAATGGGGGTTCAGGGAGCTTTGGCCAGGATGGCGGCAATGGTCAAAAAGGAAAGGATGGTACTAGAAAGAATTTAAAAGAAAAATCATTTAATAAAGATTGTACTCCTCGGTCTGATAATATTAAATTCGTCAAATGTTATGAAACATGCCCAAAATCCGTTTTAGAATACCTTAACCCATTTAATGAAAAAAACAATTGTTGGAATGAAGAGCTTTGTGATAGCGTAGTTTTAGGCGAATCTGGACAAAAATCAGGAAATGGTGGAAATGGTGGAAAAGGAGGAATAGGAGGTTATCCAGGAAATATTTTACTATTTGAATTAAACAGTTACTCTGGTATATCAAAACGTAGCTATAAAGGCAAAGATGGAAAAAATGGTTTAGGTGGAATAGGAGGATATGGCAGTAAAAATGGAGAAGATATATATATCACATGTAAACCTGGTTTTGTTTGGTCTGAAATAATTTCCGAAAAAATATTAAACAAAACTAATAATCCATCTGGTTCAAATGGTATAGATGGCGCTAATACTGCAAATATTGAATATCCCCAATTAGCTTTTAACATAGATAATGCTGATATTTTAATAATTATAAATGAGCATAAATTATATTCGAGAGAATATTTAAAAGATCGTTTTCAAAAGTCTTCTTTGATTAAATTTATCAACAAGTTAAGCAATGATCAGCAAATTAGAAAAATATTTAATACGTTTGGGTTTATTATTGAATTTCAAGGTTTAGAAAAACAATTTTATGCTGCAAATGGAAATAAAGACTTTATTCCTTTTTATAAAACCTTATTAAATAGTATTAATGAATATATCCAAAATCCTAATAAAATGGACGATTATAAAAAATGCAAAAGAATTCTTTTTTATTTATATACAGCTACATTTGGAAGAACATTATATTTTAAGACTAATTACATTGGTAATATTCAATATTATTTGAACTATAAATTAATTACATACCTTAATTCAGTTAAAGAAAAAATTAATAACTTAAGAAATTTAGAATTAACGAAGAATAAGGTTAATATAGTTAATAAGAATAATGAAGAGTATAAATATGTAATCGATATGCAAATTAAAGATGCTACAGCTCTAATTTCAAATCAAATTATGCAATATATTAAAAATAAAGATACTGAGATGGATAAAATAATAAATTTATTAATTGCTAAAAGAAAATCATCGAAAAAACAATCAATGGAAGAGCTAAAAAAATTGAAAAAATTATTAGAATTACAAGAACTATTAGTAGCTTTGAAAATTTTAAGTGAAGTTGTAGATTTGTTAGGTCCTATCGGGGACATCGCTATTCAAGCAATTGAAATGAAAAGATCAGAAGAAGACCATTTTCTTTTAGAACCTGCTATGAAAAAAATAGTTTTGAAAAAGGAATCTAATTTAAAAGAAATATTACTTAAAATTAAAAATTTTGTTGACCAAAATGTAGCACCGCTTAAAAAAATTTTACAATGTATGTTAGGAAAAATTAAGGAAAATTCAGAAAAATTAGGTAATATATCAGTCCAAATAACTAATATCAATAACAGATTAAATGTAACTGAAGAAAAAAGTTTTAATTTTAAAGAAATTAAAAGCATAGAAAACGAAATAAGATTAATATTACAAAATAAAGAAATAGAATTAAAAAAAACAACAAAAATAGATGAAAAAACTGAAAATGCTATTGCAATAATTCAAAAATTCAAAAAATCTATTGAATTGAGTGTGGTATTGTTTAATAAATATGCAAACAGTCATGATAAGATAGAAAAAATATATAAGGCCATAGAAAATAGCGGAAGAAAATTTAAGGAACTTAAAGAATTTGAAGATAAAATATTTAATATTTTATCTCCAATGATGCAATACATTCAAAATGATCTTCTTGAATTAAAAAAGAAGATTGGTACCCAATCTACATTAGAACTTGATGTAACTAAGTGGCAAGTGCAAAATAATTTAAGAAACGTAGAGTCCCAAATTCAAGACCTAAATAGAAAGATAATGCAGGATTTGAAAATGGATGTATCTTTAATTGATTACATAAAAATGTTAAAAGAAGAAATAACCGTTAAAATTAATTTGTATAATCATTTACAAGATTATCAAGAACAAAAAAAATTTGCAAATTATATCACTCTGATGGACTATTTTAATACAGATAAAATAGAAAATGTTTTTCTAGTACCAAACGAGAATTTTAAAAGCATCATTAACGAACTGAAATTAACAATTGAAACTAGCATTATATCTCAACAGTGTCAAGCAATAATTAATACATTAAAGCAATATGTTTTTCCTTTTGCTCATTATTTTTTTCGAGAATTGTCAACTTTATCAAATTTTGAGACAGAATTATTAAAAAATAAAACAGGCTATGACAATTTTATAAAAGCAGTCACAAATGAAATAAATCTGATAAGAATAAAAGAAGACAATAAAATCTCTCAGAATTTTAATATTCTTATTAACTTCGAACATTTTGGTATTCTTTACAGACCAGGTCCATTTTTTGAATGGAATAATAATAATTACAAAAATGAGATTGAAAAACTTTTATCCGGACAAGATGTAGTCCTCAAAGCAGATATAATGAATTCACATGAAAATATGGATGCAATTAAATTTGTTACTATCAACCTTGAATTTTATTTAAAAAATAAAAATTCACAGGTTAAGATAAATAATATACTTGAAAATTTTAATATAAGTATGACTCATTTAGGTTATTCGTATTATAGATACAATGATAAATTTTATCTTATGACCACGAAACCCCAACATTTTTGGTATTCATTTAATATGAATGATAATAAGAACCAAGATACAATTAAAAAATACACTGACGCATTAATTAGCCCGTATTCTTTCTGGAAAGTTAAATTAATTGTACAAAATAAGAATAAATTTTCTTTTAAAGATTTGCAAGTTTATAAGGATGAAGTTAATCTAGAACTAGGAGGTACAGGTTATTTTGTAATGAAAGAGAAAATTCCTGAGGATCTTCAGATGGATAGGTATTACAAAGAAGTGTATTTAGATTTAGATGAAAATTTAAATGAAATTCCTTCAGTATGGAATAATAATAAAGAATATGAGGTCCTTGAAACGAAAAAGTCGATAAAAATACGGAATAAGAGAAATGAGAATAGTTATAAGAAGTACAATGGCTGGTTTTCTTGGTTTAAGTTTCCAAATTTCAATATTTTGCCTGTAGCTGAGGCTGTTACTACTGAAAATAAAAATTTGCTTAATCAGCAAAGGCCTTTAATCTTCAATTTATGTAGTAGTATTTATATGCAGTTTGTAAAATTGTTAAAATATGAAATTTTATCAAAGCCTTTAAAATCAATAAAGTGTACATTATATTCAAACCCGTTAGAATGTATATTATACAATTATAGAGGTAACATTGATAAAGAAAATATTTTAGATTCACCACATAAATTGTCAATAAATTTCTCTAGTAAAAATAATATACAATCAAAAATTTCAATTGATATAGACGGCAATTTAATTTTTGGACAACTGGTAATTTGCAAATTGCTGAATAGTAAGACAAATTTTAATTTTAATTATCATCTAAGTCCAGAACAAGAATGGAATATAAAATTAAATAATATTGCATCAGATACTTTATCTTTTTTAAATTATAATTCTACGTACTCCAATTGTAGTAACAGTTTTATTTCTAGTTACAAAGATTCACAAAAATGGTATCAAGATATGTATAAAAATATATATGAAGAAATATTAAGTGAAAAGTTGCAGACGAATTAGAGCCAGTAAAATACAAAAAAAGGAGCACAAGCAACAAAATTTTTCTTTAAAACTACTTATACTATTTAATTTTGATGAAATGGAAGATACCAGCAAGAGAACTCTGTAGCAAAAAACTTAACAATTCAAATTCCAGTCTTGATATTGTAAATATCCAAATAAATATGCTGATCTTATTAAGAATGATGATGCATTAATCTCCAAAATAATGCGTGAAGAACTGTTTAATTACGATTGATAGTTTTTAATAAATAATAGTGAACTGAATTATAGTGGTTACTTTATTTTAACACAATTATTTAAGAATACATTCTCGTGTTTTTTAAAATAAAAACATAAGAAATGACGTTATAACGAAAGAATATTTATTTTTTTTCGATATAAATTCCGGCTACATTATGTTTTATTGTATTGCGCAGTGGAGTCAGGGCTTTAATCACCAAAAACTTGCTTGTAAACTTATAGAAACATAAATTCAAGAAAATATAATGTAAATAAACATATATATATTTAAAATATATAGTAATAAATTGAAAATTCACTTGCAAACTTATAGATACATGAATTGAAAAATTAATTTATAAAAATTATCATAATTTAATTATTGATTTTTAATTAAATTCTTAGTAAGTAAAATTTTTAGGAAAACTTATAATAAAGTAACGTAAAAATAAAAATTAATTAAATTACAATGAATAAATTTTCAAGATCGGTAGTTGGAATGATAGGTTCAGAGGATTGATACTTTAGATTCGCAAAAATGGCACCTTCATAAGAATATACGTAAACATATGCTTATTATTTTGGAAATGCTTTTTGACCCGTTGTATTCAGCATATAAGTCATTACATAAAAGATCATTCACATATATTTTCTTATTTGCTTGTATATGACTTATAAAATCTGGATTTAAAATTTATAACCGGTTTGTGTAACTACACAACCAACGAGCATGGAACATGTTTACTTATAATAGTAATAAATCAAAAAACCGAAATTACAATAAATCCTTAAATACATACTATCCTAAGTCCATAAACTTAAGGTATTCTAAGTTTTTGTTGTTATCAGGGCCTGACTCCCACTTCAAATTATTTTAAGTCCCTAAATCGAAAATATTCTAAGTCCATTTCACCCCCCCCCTAAAAACTTTACTTTTTCACCCCCTCTAAAATCGTCACTTTTTCACTTTTTATTGAGTTATAGTTGTCTGATTTCTTATGACTATTATTAGCTTTGAACTGCCGGATATTTAAAATGTGAGTAGTCAGACAACCTGCACCAATTTTATTTAAAAAGTTGAAAACAATAGTTTGGTTTATATTTAAAATATATATAACAAATAAATGCTAAGGTCTAAGGTAAATAAGTATTTAACATATGATTGTCAATGAGTTAGAAAAGATTTGTTGTATACAATAATATAATATAATATTTAACACTATTCGAAGTTATGTCATGAATTTCATGAGGCTTAGAAACTTTTAAACTAATTTTTACAAAAAACTAACACTTTTTATGCCCAATTATTTATAGTTAAATTATTTCATTATCTTAAGAATTCATTTATTAATACTTAGAAAAATTATATAATTCTTTGTAAAGTAAGAAAAAATAAAAATTTGAAGAGCGATTTATCAGACAACTTTGTACTCATACGCACATCCACACTCCTTTTATTATGTAAAAAGATTAATCATAAAAATTTAAATTACGTTATTGTTACTCAAAACTAGGAGATCATCGGTTAGTTAAATTTAATTTTGTTAACAGGCTCACAGGAAAAATTTCTCTCAGATTTCGCCGTCCTTTATCCGTGCCAGTTATACATCCTGATTCGTGCACTTATATTTTTTTTATTTATATTAGTCACTGATTAAATAAATACCTTAACAGGAATTTTCATAGAACGTTTAATTTTATCAACGTTTAATCAGAATAATTATCAGTTTCTAATTTGTGAATTTAAAAGAATATGGACAATCTGTTTTTCAGTAAACTAATTCCTAACGAACCATGAGAATCAAAATTTATTTTCTAAAAAATAAATAGTCTAAGTGTCTTTAAAATCACAATCAGTCAATTAAGTTAAACAATTAGCCTTATAAAGACTATTTCCGGATAAGCATAGTGATTGGGCCCCCACAACAAAATTTAGCCTAACTTGTTTTATCCAAAAACTTACGAAAAAAATTCTTTGGTGGAAAATTGATAAAATCTCGGAAAATATTATAAATTAGCAATCGAAGATGGCTAAATTTATTCAAAAAATCAAAATTTTAAGGTCTTTTTACTCTTGAATTTTTTTCTGGAGAACAGCCAACACGTTGGTGTCCGCCATCTTGGAAAATTTCGGTTAATCTGATCAAATTTTGCGCAATTAAATAAATTATACAGCCCTTTTTTTCAATATGAAATAGCTTTAAAGCAATATTCGACTTTATAAAGTTGGGGCCAACTTTGAGTGGCCATATTTCACTTCGGGTCAAAAATTTTAAAAACTAACTGACCTCATATACGTGTAGTTGTAAAAGTCTGAAATAAAAAGCATTAAGGACAAATATCCAACAATAAGAGAAATTCAATAATTTAATAAAGCGACAGTTTATGTCTATAGGAAGATATTTTTATTCTTTTATAATAAATAATGATTTTTAATTTTATGTTTTCTTTATAATTATTAATTAATTATTTATTTAATTATTTTCTTATTTTTATTAATTCTAGAATATTCTTTAAAACCGCTTATATTATTTATTTACTTTTGCCACTGCAATTATTATCGAGTACTTTATAAATGTATCTACAGGACTCTGCCTTATCGATGATAATTTCGGCGGATACTTAGAATATTTATTTGTCTAACTGATGTGTCCAAAACTGTAGGTTACAAGATTTATTGAAAACTTTAAGAAAATTTAAAATACTAGGTTTGTGGAATTAAACAACTGCATCTGTACAAATATGTTTATTTTTTTTAACGACTAAAAATACAATTTCACTTATGGCCGTGTATTATTAAAATACCTTGAAATTCAGATTTACACTATTAAACAATACACTTGAAAAGAAACAAAGTTTTGCTTATTGCTAACAAAATTATTTTTTTATATTATAGTTTTTTTAATATTTTTTTATATTACATTTTTAGGGAGAATTATAAAAGCCTTGTCAGATATACAAAGTTGGAAAATAATCAGTGGCATTCATTTTTAAATAGTTTACGGTCCAAGCTTTCAGAATATACAATTCAGAAGAATAGGAAAAAATTTAATGTTGCCAACCTCAAAGACTGGGGTATAGATAACAAACCACAAGGAATCAAAATAAACTTAAAAAATTTCAATGATTTTTTGCAAAAAATAAAAGGGTTTAATTTATTAGAATATGAATATATTAAACAATTGTCAATTAATAAATTGCAATTGAAAGAATTAAATTTTGTTTTAAATATATCATTAAATTATACAGTGAACCTAAGTTACACAGAACCCTTAATTTATATAAAGGGAAATTATATAATTATTAGTGATATTTTAAACTATATTTCAGACTACGTAACTACTCTTTCAAATATAAATGTAGATTTTCAAGAATCGTCAATTAAATTTATTAATATTTTTGCATTGAACTCTTTATTTATAGACCAAAGTTTTGAAGGAACTAAAAATTTGATTTTTTTTTCTCCAAACTGGGTAGTATTAGGAAACAGATCGATAGTATTAGATGGTTTTAATGGAAAATCACATTGCACTTTGGTCCATAAGAGTGAATTTGATTATTCAAAATGTAGGTCCCAGGTAGATAACGGTACATATTTAGAAACCCGTGGAAAAGATGGTATTCCAGGCAAACCTGGGGGACCTGGTGGTAATTTTTTCGGTATTGGTGAACAGTTTATTGGTGGAAAAAATTTGAAAATCAGTGCTAATGGAGGAACTGGAGGTGTTGGCCAAGATGGAGGCAATGGTTATGATGGAAAAAATGGAGACAATATTTCCGTAGATAAGAATTTATTTGATAGTGGGTGTAATTTCTTATATTATAATAAAAAATTTAATTACAGAAATTTATGTTCGGCATATTACTGTAATTATACTATTTTTGGTAAACGTGGTCAAATAGGAGGAAATGGAGGAAATGGCGGAAGAGGTGGAACTGGAGGTAATCCAGGAAATATTTTACTTTATGAAATAAATAATTACTCTGGAATCTCAAAGTATAATATAAAGGGGAAAAATGGAATAAATGGTTTAGGAGGTATAGGAGGCCGCGGAGGTAAACATGGAGATACTATGAGCGTCCAATGTTTACTTAATAAAAGGCCTGAAGATAGATATGAATTAAAAGAAAGAATATATAATGACAAATATCAGATTTCAGGAAAAAACGGTATCGATGGTGAAAATACTGCAAACATGGAATTCCCAGAGCCAGCATCAAGCATTGATAAAAATGATGAAAAGAAAATTATATTTGAGTATATACGTTATTTATTTGCGAATAAAAATCTTCTTCATAAAAAATCTTTTATAACCGAAATAGCAAAAAAGTTTAATAGTTTTGAAATTGTGAGAAAAGGATTAGCTAACGATCAAAATTATCTTAGTGAGAAGACTGATAATTATATGCTAGATTTATTAAATGAATTCAAAAGCTTAGATGAACTGTTTACCTCAAATATTTTACGAATTACTTTAAATAAAGATATGGATGTTCTTCCTTCTTTTCAATCTTTGTT
Source organism: Anagrus nilaparvatae (assembly GCA_022575985.1). Taxonomy (NCBI): domain Eukaryota; kingdom Metazoa; phylum Arthropoda; class Insecta; order Hymenoptera; family Mymaridae; genus Anagrus; species Anagrus nilaparvatae. Next base: position 13,190,732 of record JAKSXM010000002.1, on the reverse strand, counting down.
AAATAAAATAACCGTTTACGCAGAAGAAATCGGGGATAATTATGATTATAAAAAAATTCTCATTTATTTGTGCACAGCTACCTTAGGTAGAATATATAATTTGGAAGGTATGTATGAATATAAATTATTTACTGATTTAAATGAACATCTAATGTTTATGAAAAAAGAAATTTATGATATGCAAGAATCAAAAAATGGAAATAAAGATTTAATAAGTAAATATGAATATACTTATGGAACTGTTAAAAGTCGGTCTTCAAAACATGGAATTGAAGAACCAATTATGAAAACTCTTGATATAATTTTAGAAAGCATGAAAAAAGAAAAAGTAAATATTTTTTATAAAATAAAAATTATGCTCGAGTCTATGCTAGCATTTTATAAAATTTTTAAAGTAAAAGAACTTCGAGAAAATTTTGAACTTTTTTTAAAATTACATGAATTTTTCAAAATATTTGAAACCGTTGGTGAAGTTCTAAATTTATTAGGTAAAATTGGAGAAGCAACAAATCCATTCACAGAAAATAATTCGATACCAAAAACTTTAATATCGGGGGATTTATTAGAATTTGTACCTGGTAGACAAAATAATTATTTTGAATACAGGGATTTTCGAAGTTTTATAAAAGAAGTTGAAAATTTTGAAAATATTAAAGTAATACCGCTCAAAAATTTACTTAACGATTTATTCAAAAAACTTAACGATTTTCCAGATATATTAAACGATATGTCAGAAAAAATAGCTTACATAAAAAAAAAACTAAATACAATAATGCAAAAAAAATTTAATTTTGAGGAAATTGAAGACTTAAAAAATGAGTTAGCACCGCTATTGCAAAAACTAGCAAGAAAATTCGAAAATCCCAATAACGAAATTATTGATCAAAAGACTCAAGATATAACAAAAATGATAAATCACTTGAATAATTTTCTTGAATTCAGTACTGCAACCTTTGATATATATAACTACAAAAAAAATATTAAACTATTTGAAGATTTAATAATTATGGCAATTAAAAATGATAAAAAAGCTTTTGAAAACCTGAAAGAGTATGAAAATAAAGTATACAATATTATGTCACCAATGTTAAGAGAAATTCATAAAGATCTTAAAAACTTAATTATCCATAATTTTAATATAGATATTGATATGTCTAAGTGGAATGTACATAAAACTTTAGAAGAAATGAAGTTACTTTTTCAGTTTATTGAAGAGTACGTATTACAAGAATTTAAATCGGAGAGTAATTTAGTAAGATATACAGCAACAATGAAAGAAGGAATAAATATTGCTATTGAATTTTACGCTCATATACAAAATTACCAAAAACATAAAAAGTTTACCAACGACATATCTTTTTTTAACTCAATAATTAGGTATAGAAGTAAATTTAATAGCTTAGAGCTTGAAAACGAATATAGAAATTCTCTTTATACTCTACAAACGAAAACCGCATCTAATATTATATTAGAACAATGCATGATAGCCTTTCATGCTTTTAAACAGTTTATTTTTCCATTTGCTAATGTTTATACGAATAGATTTAAATATTTACCAGTGGAAAATAAGAATGAAAATGATTTTGTGAATTTGCTTTATGACATTGCAAGAAATTTCGATGAAATTGAAAAAGAAGATTACCAAAAGCGCATTAACGGTTCAATAACATTTTATAATTGGAATTATGAGGAACACAGAAATTCTATCGAAAATCTTTTATCTGGAGAAGAAGTTTTTATGAAAGCGGATATATTGAAATCTCCTAAGGAAGCAGATGCAATTAAGTTTAATTCATTAAAACTATATTTTGATTCAAAAAATAGAGCATTACAGCAGAATCTAGATGAAAGTATCCATCATAATTTCATGTTACATATGACTCATTTAGGTAATTCATATTATAGATACAATGATAAATTTTACGAAATTATGACACCAAGCCGATATTTTTTTTTCTCTTTTGAAAATCATAATGGAGAACCAGTTATGGAAAGCTATACTTACAAGTATGTAAGAAAAGGCTTGCCCATGCTTAGCCCATTTGCATTATGGAAAATAAAGTTAGCGGAAGTAAACAAAAATGGCTTTTCATTTCAAGACTTAAATATCTATAAATATGAAGGGATTAATCTACGGTTAGGAGGTACTGGTCAATATATAAAAAAGGAACGCATTAGTGATGATTTAGAGATGTGGAAACACTATAAGGAAGTTGATTTAGAAAATAATGATATACAGATGAGAGCAGAGTATTTTCCTATATTCAAACATAATATTATATCTACTAAAATTAAACGAGAATTAAATCCAACATTAGAAAATAAAACCTTAAAAATTATAAGTAATCAAAAATATCAGGAAATAAAGAAAAGTAAAGATAACAGTAATGAAAGTTCAGAAATTAAAGTCAAAAATACTAATGATGATGGTTGGTTTTCATGGAAGAAACTTCTTAAATTTAATATCTTCCAGGGAGCTGAAGCTAGTACAATAACAAATCAAAATTCAATTAATTGGGGAAAAAATATATTTTTTGACTTAAGCAGTACTTACTTACCATTTATAAATAATATGAAATTATTAAAAATTTCAGTACTATCAAGGGCATTGAAAAAAAGGATTACTTATATTAATGAATATGAAAAATTTTCAAATGATTTTATGAATAATATTATTGAGACAAAAGAAAATACTCTACATTTACACAAGAACTTATCAATTAATTTCAATGATAGCAAAAATAATATGCAAACTTTGACATTCGATATAAGCAGTAATTTGACTCTTTTACAATTAATTATCTGTAAGCTTCTTGGTAGTAAAATAAATCCACTTAAATTCGAAAAATATGCAGAGGAACAAAATTTAAGACAAAACAAATTTTTATCAGAAATTTCACTTTTAAAAAATCATAATTCTGTATCTAAATATGGTGTCAATGATTTTCTGCACTATTACAATAATTCGCAAAAATGGTATCAGGATATGTACCAAAATGTATTTGAAGAAATATTAAATAAGCGTCTTCAGAGAAATATTAAGAAATTTAGAGAAGAAGAATTATCAGAAACTATACTTGGAAATAATTCAGGGATATTTCTATAAGATATTAATCTTTAACAAAATTATTACATTCATATGTTGCTTTAACAGCATGCCACTTATAACATAACTTTATTTTTTTTTAATGGTTTTTTATTCATAATTACTTTTTGGACTTTTATCTTTAACTTAAACTCAAATTTAAAACACAACACCGCATTTTTCTAATAACTATTAAAATGTGAGTGTTTTATTTTAATTTTCAAAGAGTAGTTATTATTTTTTGGCTTAGATTTTTCTTCTTAAAAATTTGATTTTGAAAAACAACTACCAGCTCGAAATATTTTAAAAACTGGCATTGAGTTATTTTTTTTACATAATGTAACCAGTTAAATTGGTTATTTCAAAATCTTAGATATTTACCTACCCTCAAATCAGTTTCACAAAGAACAACTCAAATATGATTATTTTAGTGCAAGAATAAAAAATATTTTAAAATTTATTATTCTTTTAATATTAAAATTTTTTTTTATTTACTATGCACAATATAATAACAACAATAATAACTGTCAATACTTTCTATCTTGCATACATAATAATACAAAGCTTTTAAATTTAAAATATTATGCATTAAAAAAAATATATATTCAGTGATTTTTAGTGAATCTATGCATAAATTTCATTTTTTTTTATATTATTTTGTGAAACAGATATTTACTGATGTAGATTGGGCTTATATTTTTTTTTATGGATAGTATAGTATCGATAAATAAAATAAAAAGTTCATATTTTAGTTTTTCAATAATCTATCGATTTATATGTTAAATTAAGCACACAAAAATGCTGTAGGCTGTACATTTTTTTTTTTTTTTTTTTTTTGAATTTTTGATAAATGAGAAAGTTATGAATTTTTAGAACAATTTTATTCTTAAAAAAAAAAATTAAGTTGATGTGAAAAATTGTTTTTTGAAGAAATCTAGTTTTAATTTTACACAAGATTTACTTTAGTTTTTAGATAAGATAAATCAATTATAGGAGTTGGGTATAGTCCAATATTTACTGTCTTATGCAAAATAGGTTAAATATATAGCTAATTTTTGTTGTTGTTTTGATTAGTTTTATAATAAAAAATAGACTAATTTTAAGTAACTTAATTAAATTTTGCTTATTGCGCATTTTTCACAAGAATTATTTTGCCTAAGCAAAAATTTTTTTTCAACTCTGTTCTTAACCTGTAGAAATAATGCAAAAGTAGTTATTTTTAACCTGCTTTTTCAGTCAAGAAAAGATAAATTATTTCACAGTCTCTTCATTAGCATCCATCCAGACAATTAACATAATGTAAAATTTTTAATCTATGATAAATTGTTTACTAGGAAAATAGCTAAAAAAATGATTTATTTCATCTGAAACTTTTTTAATTTATGAATTTAAAAAATTTTATTTTATAAATACTTTTTTTTTTAATCAGAAAAATAGCTATTTTCATAATATTTCAATAATTAAACAAGGAAATGTCAAACTACATAAAATTTTATTACTTAAACAAAATTATGACATAAAAGTAAACAATAATTGTTTAATAATCATAATTTAATTTTCCTCCACGTTTAAGCATTAAACTAATAAAAAAAAAGTTTCCATTTCATTTAATCAGCTGATCAATTAATTAAGTTTGATTGCAAGAATATTTGCACATTTATTCTTAATTAACGTTTATTATTGTGTTAGTGATATTTTTTCTAATAAATAAGTAGCTTGAAAGTATTAGTGGAATTTAATGCAATTAAAATAAATGATGTTTAGGTTGATTTATAATTTAAATAATTAAACTTAGTTTAGATACTGTTTAGTTAATTAAATAAATAAATTAGGTATTTTAATTTACAAATTCAAACAAAAGTTAAAAAGTTTTAGGTATTTATTTTACGAATCATTGTTTTCTATTTTACACACCTTTATTAATTTTGACAAAAAATTTTTTTTTCGAAATTCAAGCTAATATTTTTTTAATATAAGCAAACTTTTTTAAAATTTATATCAAGTGTAAATTTTTTTTATAAAATTTTTTTCACGTCAAAATTGCTAAATTTATTTATTTGAGTTACAGTCATGCGTGTGATAACATTAGTAATAAAAATAGAAAATAAATTTTTTTCAACGACGATTAAACACCAGCACATTTTTTATAATTTATTGCAAATAAAAAAAATCAATATAAAATAAAAAAGTATTTTACTCCAAAGTTTATAGGTCATTTAAAGCAATTTTAAATTATGAATTTTATCCTAAGCATCACAATTTAATGGTGGTATATCCCAGGGTATAATATAATCGTCATAAACTTTTGTGGGCGAACAATTTTATAGTCAAAATTTAATTGCATTTCCTTTTCATATAAGATTTTATAACCTTTTAAGTATATCTTATCAAAATTAATCTTTAGTCATGGTATAATTGGCTAATATAACGTTTTATTAATCGAGTTTAAAATGAGTTAGAAATCTAAAATTAAATTTTATCAGTTTATGCTTAAAAAATAAATGAAAAAAAAATTTAGTGTCAAAACAATATAAAATGGAAAGTTTTTTTTATCTTATTTTATTATGTTCAGTTTATTGCTACGTAAAATTTTTTTAAGTGTCTTAGAAAGATCATGAATTTATATTGCTACCATGGAAAAAAATATCCTATTTTTTATGTATTCTGTGCATATACGAGTGACTTGGATAACGTTTTTTTTTTCTAATAACGTTTGGGATTTTCAAGATAATGTTTCACCTTTTTTTTTATTTCATATTTTTTTTCGTGAAGTTTTACCTGTCACATTCGTTAGCTAACATTCAAGTTTAATTTTATTGCATTCTTTACATAAGGAAGATTTTATCAACTTAATATTTATGATGTCAAGATTCAAGCATCTTTTAATAGAGTGCTTGATTGTAATATAATTTTTTTCAATGCGACCTGTTTTATAATAAAAAAAAATATTGCAGTTCACTCTTTGCCTAGATTTTTTTGCCAAGTATAAAAGAAATATATCTAGCTAGGTCTCAAAATTTTTTTACAAGTTTCAAGTTTTTAAAACTTCCTTACTCGTCCTTTTAACTTCAGTTTTTTCCGAAATATGGCTCTACAAAGCTAGTAATAAAATATGATTTTTTTTTTAATCCTTAAATTGAGAGTCTATCTTTGAATTATGGTATATATGTTACACCCCAAAAGTGTAATTGACAATTTCATGAATTGGTCAGAAATCTTCAATTTTTCAATTAAATTACAGATTAATAAAAAAATTATTTCAAGTCTAAACTAAAAAGCATTTTATTCCCTACACACTTCTCAAGTTCTGGAACTAAAAGTTAGCAAAAACTCCAAAAATTGACCACTTTTTCTGATATTCTAGTTCCAGCACTTGGTACTACAATTACCAATAAAACACACCAAGATTTAGGTCGATAACTTAATAAGTTTTTGAGTTAGAACTGGAACCAGACTGGAACCGATTTCAAAAAGTGTCCCATAAAAATCAAAATATCTCAAAAACATATTTTTTTTTGCTTGAAATTTTTTTTATATATTCTTGAAATATTTTTAAGCAAAAAAATGAAAAGTGCATTAAAAAGTGCATTACAAATTTTAATTTTTGAAAAGGGGGTCTTAATGTGTATTATATATTTTTTTTTATATACTTTATTATTATTTATTTTTTTTTTTTCAAATTTTCCTCTATTAAAAATGAAATAGAATACAAATTAAAGTGTTACAATATAATAAACAATATTCTAATATAAAATACATTTTTAGTTTAGAATAATTTTTTTTTTTAGTTTAGTAATAATTTTTTTATTAATATGAATTTTTAATTATTAATTTTTAATTATTAATTTTTGAAATTAAAGAATATAATACCGACTTCTGTATACTTGAATGTTATTTTTATTAATTCTAAAATTTTTGACCAAATCGTGTAAAAAGATTTCTGACCTATTCATATTGAAATTGTCAATTACACGTTTAGGGTGTAACATATATAAAACGAATAATCGAAAAGGAACGAGTAAAAAATTTTTGGAAACTTATATCTACGAGATGTATGTATACAAAACTTTTGAAAATTGGTCTAATTGGGCCAAAAATGGGAATTTGTTTTTTTATTGTCTACAGCAATGAGGAATTTTTTTTTTATACTCAAACGATTGCAAGTGACTTAAAACGTAAAGAAAATTGAAAAAAAAAATTTCCGTTTACATTGAAAATATGCGCGCATTGATATGAGATTGAGAAATTTTTTTAAAAAAGCAAGAAACAAATTTTTTTAAATTTTCTTTACGTTTTAAGTCATTTGCAATCTTTTGAGCAAGAAAAAAGAATTCGGTAACCGGAATATTTTCGCTTGTGCCAAGTGAATTTATTTTATTTTTCAGTGTAATCTCTGGTATTTATTTTTCCAATTTTCTACGATTACAAATTTTTTTCTTGAAAGCTTTATAAACTAAACAGTTTTTTAAAAAACAAATGTTCTTTTAGCACGATTTAAAATTAAAAACTCTTAATATTTACAAATCCATTCTAAAAAAAAATCAAAATATTCAATTTAAAAATGCATAAGTTTTTTATATCCCATAAAGACTAAAATCAAAAATTAAATGAAAAAAAAAATCAAAGTTACAATCTTAAATTTTACATTAAAAATTCATTTCAAGTACTAATAAAAAAAAAATGTAAATAAAAAATTTTTCTTTATATTTATGCTTAAAACATTGAAATGAAAAGTTTTAATCAAAATCATAAATAAAATGTACCAAACTTTAAATAAAGCTATACTTTTCTACATCTAACATGCAGAAAAAAAAGTAAATAAATAAATATAAGCCTTGCAAAAAAAAATGTTCTCTTCTCTCTCTATACTCACATAAATTGCGTGATTTTAAAAAGTTTAAATTATATACAATACACAGTTTTTATATACTTTGTCCTTATGCATAAAAATGAATAAGTATAATTTTATATGGGGTTAAAAAAAAGTATGCATAATCATATATAAGAACTTAAAAGTTTTCCAACAAAATTAAAAATATCGACTTTTTTTCACTGTTATCTTACACAGTTGTTAAAGTTTAACTTTTTTTATATAAAAAATATATATATCAAATCTTTAAAAGTTATTAAATATATTAAATTATTATTATTATTTTATAAAAAATGAATTTTTTATAAAGCAAAAAAAAAATGAACGTCAAGAAAAATATGCTTTTACTAAGATTTTCATCCTTTTAAAAGCTCTGAAATTATATAATACTTAGAATATAATAACATAGAAGCTATAAATTAAGGATAACGTTTAAAATACGATATTCACATCACTTATGTCGCAGTTTAATTACAAACTTTCTGAGCTTACAAAAAAAAAAGTTTTAATCTATATTCGGTATACGTTTTTAATTATTTATGATAATTTACTTTTACTTTTTTTTTTATTTCTGTGATACAAAAGTTTCTTGTATTGAAATAATTAATCATAAATTAAGTTATTGGAAAGCAATTGGCATAAACGCAAACTTTACTATATTTGACCGCATTGTTGAATTATTGTTGAGCTTATTCGTATTGTATTATATTGTTATTATATTATTTTATTAAGAATTTTATTTATCTAGGGGATGTAGAGGCTTTTTGGAGTACTTGCTTTTATTAATTATTTTACTGATATTTGTCTAAGAATTTTTGAAAATGATTTAACTCTTATTTGATACACGAAGGTTTATTTTGAAATAAAGACTTTATATCAACTTAAAATTGACATTTTTTTTAAGGCAAATCGATATGACTCTTGTTTTCCGGTAGTTTGAACCTTCAGAAAACAGAAAAAACTGCCTTATAAATTTCGCTACTTTGAGTTTTCAAATAATTTTAAGGTAATAATTGAAAAATGTTAGTTAAAGAAATGAATAGTCAGGGAAAAATTAATCTCGACTGAAATTTAAGCGAATTATGCAGTTTTTAAGTTTAAAAATTCACTTTTCTTAAAAGAATTTCTAGTTTTTTTAACGAATTTCGGCAGAATTTTAACTTTACGCTTATTTCTTAAAATTTTATTTGCAAAAAAAATTATTTCAAAAATTTATGGAAGCTCGGAAATGAGAAAGACAATTTTTTTTGACTTTCTGAAGGTTGAAATTATCTGAAAACAAAAGTCTTTTAAACTCATTTTAAATTCAAGTCTTAACTTCAAAATAAATTCATATAAAGTTAAAATAAATCTTCAATGTTATTAAAGTTCGGTTTATATTCATTGGTATTATGAGCTTGTATTTGATATACAGATAAATATCAAATTTAAATTCACTTTTGTGATCATTCTTGCATTATCACCATATAGTATTGATCGCAGGTGATGGTTTTTATTCTCTAAATCAAGATACATCGTTTCTAATGGAGAAGAACAGTCGTGCCTATCGGAGTTAGTTCCTCATAAAAGAGCGTTGAGGGGCTCATTTCCGCCTATGAATAATAATAAAAATAAACATTTTCTCTCGCATTTTCTATAAAAGGTCATTAAATTATAATCTAAAAATATTCCATCTGATAAAAAAAAAAAAATTTTTTTTTTTTTTAATGCACAAAATTATTGAATACAATAATTAAATCAATTTTATTTCAATTAATTTATCCTTTTTTAAAGGTTTCTTTGTACATTTATTTTTTTAGTTCATTTGTCTCTTTGTATTTTATAATTGAGTTTCATTAATTATTTTTTTTTAATATAATAGAATTATTTATTACAATTAATAAAAATGAGTGTATAACATAGAATGAAATTTTAATTATGTATTATTTACTGTGTTTGATGAATAAATTATTGTAAAACAATTTTTCGCACATCTTTTACTTTACATACCTATAAATTTAAATATTCAATTTTTTTAAGGTATTTTTTTATGGTAAGTAGAAAATTTTATATTTTAAGTAAGTTTTTTAAGTAAGTGCACGCGATAAACTCATAAGCGATAAAATCTGTATAATAAAATGCATACTATTAAATGATGATTGATATTAATTAAATCTAATTTTTGTATAAAATCAGTTTTTCAATAACGACTAATTCAGTACATAAATTATTTATTTAAAAATCTTTTTTCGATATTAAGTTGATATCAACGTGAAGAACGCAAAAACTTATAAACATTACTGTAACATAGAAAGACTCATAAATAGCATTTATCGGACCCTTGGCATGTCATGAAAATAATTAATCTGATTTTCAGATTATTGCGTATTTTGATCCGCAATATTTTTTGAATTTTAAAAACCTGATTCCGGATTCTGATACCGAATACTTTTATCTTAGGAACTGAAACTTGTCATAAAAGCTTATTTTTTATTAATAATTTCAGAGAAAAATAATTTTGAACTAATTTGATAACTCAACCATTGGTTTGAAACTTGTTTGATTTAAAACTACCCATACTAGTCTTACTTGACAATTCAATATATTTTTTTAGTGAACTTGCAATTTTAAGTATTAAAAATGTTAGTGGTTTTTTTTCAAAATTTGAAAATAAACTGTTTTAACGGATGTTTAGAAATAATAGCCTTTTATTATAGTAGTTATATAAGTAGTCATAGCTAGATTCTTTATAGAGCTGACTATGTGAAAGAACAGAAGATAATTTTCTTTATAATAGGATTTTCGAAAAATATTTAGTATAGTTTTTACAAAGTTAAGGCGGGTGGGTCCTTTACAAAAAAGAAAAAAAGTGATTTTTGTTTAATTTTTTCCAGTAGAAATAACTAACTTAAACTCTTGAAAATTTTTTCAAATGAAAGGAAAGCATACGTTAGCAAAATTTTTTCTAAATAAAATAAAAGTAATACAGGTTTAATGTTAAATATAAGTATTTAAAAAAATTTATTAATCAATTAACGCCTCATATCCCTCTTCAAAAAATGAATTGAGCAAAAAATTCATAAAGTAAGTATTTTTAACTGATTTTCAAGCTGATTTCTTTATTGTTAAAATGAAAAAAGTATAAATATGCTGTTATCGTTCCAAATTATTATGAATAAGTATACACATTTTGTTAAATTCATTGTAAATCAAATATATTATACAATTTGTGTCTAACCAAAATGTATTAATTTTTAAATAAAACAGAAAATAAATATATATGGGTACTTTTCGTATAGATTGGAGCATGCTCAGGTCACTAATTGGGCTTAAATTTTAGAGTACAGTTGGGGGTCATGAAGTAGGGCACCTTGGATCAAAATTCTGTTTATCTCATATTGAAGATAACTTTAAAAGATAATTTTATAAGTTAAAAATGCTCTGAAATTTAAAAACAAATAGCTGTATCTCATTATTTCACCAGTACCGGATTTCCGAATTTTTTTTTTCTTTTAAGCGGTTGCAAATGGCCCAGAAATGTGGTGCCCTATATTTAGAAATCATTTTTTTCACTGATAGATTCATAAAATTTTCTGATGAATATTTATGTCTTATATAAATCGCCGAATATATGTGGCCATAATAATTAATAGATAATAATCCAAATCTGTGTTTACCGAAGGTAGTCTAGTTTCAAATAATTATGAACTTTTCGGTTATTTTTTGCAAGTTTTCATTTCTTACTTATATTGTTTAAGCTCCTGCATGTAAAAATGGTACTTCGGACAAAGAATTGTTTGAGTACGTCTTTTTTTTCTAATAAGCATAATATTAATGGATATTTTAATATATGTCGTGTTGCATAGAAAATTTTTAAATATGTAAACTAGTATTTCGCACAACGTGGCGCACGAAAGCAAATTTAACACGATTTTTGCTTCGGCTGAGCTTGCAGTGGCGTTTGTAGATGCACTGTAAAATCGGTCTGAGGCACCTATCACTCACTACCTGAATTATGGTCTTTTGAAATACTACTTAAATTTAAATAATCTTTTTAATCTTTTCTCTGATATTATACATCTTTGTGTTTAGATTATTTATATTCTAATTTTAATACATTACTAATAAAGCTTTTCAAAGAAAACTACAAATGTTAAAACATTTCTTTAGGTTTTAATTCTAAGTAAAATATAAAAAACATACTGCAAATAAATTCTTTCCTTTCTTGCTCTTCTTATACCTTTTTACAGAACGAATTTAGTCTGGTATTTATCTTGGGTGTAATAATTTATCTAGACAGACACAGTATACAGATAAAATAAATACTTTTTTCAAGTAAAGATATTAAAAAAAGTGAACTAATCGTATACCAAACTTACCTTACTCTCCCCTATATTTAGATATTAAAATATTTTTTAATCTGCAAGCTATCGATTATAAACTTTTTTTTTGTAATTAGCTTTTTATTTGCATCTTTTTTTCCAAAAATAAATGAATAATAAACTTGATTAAATATTAAAATAAACTTTACAGCAAAAAATAAACTTATTATAAAAATAAATTTTATCGATAAATAAAAATTTATTTTAAAAAAAAGCTTATTTTACTGATACAGTTTTTATTAAAATAGAAAAGGATAAAAATACAGTTGAGCTTTCGATCTGTATTGATAAGATTTATTTAAAGGTATTAAAAGTTATATAAAGTATTTAAGTATTTTTGTATATCTTATTATCCTCAAGTAAGATCTTAAAATGAAAATGAATAGAGATTGATATTAAATTCAGTAGAACATTTGCTAAACTATATGTCTTCCATAAGTATTAGGTCTTATATTAAATATGAATGTGTATGAAAATATAATGTTTTAAAATCTTTTTACCAAAAATATTTTTCAGTTATTTGGGCAACAAGAAATACTTATGACAGTCATCAGATTTTTTTCAAAAAATATCAAAATATTCATAGTAAGGCTGCTCAGATTTCAGAGGCTTAAAAATTCCAACAAGGCAATCTCAGAGTGTAGCCTAATATATTTAAGTTATTAATGCAACGATATTTATTTTGAGTGCAATTTCAGTCAATTAATTTTAATTCAGGAGATCTTTCAACCATATATCTCACTCTTCATAATTTTTGGCAAGAGCCTCCTAAAAAAATACACTACAATAATTCTAGCTAATGTTTACTATTTTATGCCCCTGAATTTTATTACTTTAATAACATATTAATATCTATCTGTCAAAACTCTTAACTAAATGTTATAAACTTATTTAAAATGAGGTAACTAAAAATTTCAAAAATTGTCAATAAAATATTTTATTAAAAGTCTTATTCTATTCTCAATTAATGAAATTTCTTAATTGAAAGTGAAATATAAATTGATTACAAAAATAACTTTTGTTCCAATTTTTATTTATTTTGAAATTTCATTTAATCAATAAAAAAATGTAAAATTAGCTCTATTACAATTTAAAATTAATTTTAGAATTTTATGTATTCTCAAATAAACTAAAAATCAATGCTAAAATCTAATTAAAAAAGATAGATTGACGTTAAATTTTTTTATTTATTTTTCAACTACTTGATTTATAATTTAATTACTTGAGTGTAGAATAGAATTCTTTTTCATATTAAAAAGACTAAGAAAAGAGTTAAATATTCATTATGAAAAAATATATGAATGGCAAATAATTAATGTTTCCTTTTCATTTTAAAAAAAGATTAATATGTCAAAAATATTTTACTACGAAAGTAAGAAAAAAAAACTAATTATTATTTATTTTTACTTTATTGTTTTCATTTGTTTTTAATCTAATAGTTTTTGTATGAAAATTAAAAAATATGCAAAAATTTAAGAATACATTTAAATATTATTAAGTCTTATTGAAATAATTGAATATTTAAATGTAGGCAAGTTTTTTAAAAGAAGTAAATCTCGTCATTAAAATTATCAATTTTTTTCATCTTTTATTCGATGAAAAAGTTTTTTTTTTCAAAGGTATAAATTTCAGTTTTTATTGAATTATAATTAAAATTAATTTGATTTTAATTAATATACCCTTTTTTGTCTCTTTTTTCGTTCATTTTTTTAATTAATTTCTCTCTTTGTATTTTATTAATTGAGTTTTGTTAATTTTTTGTTTTTTTTTAGTTTTGTATCAATTAATTTATTTATTGGATTAATAAAAAATAGATACACAATATTTTCATTAAAAATGTAATTTATTGTGTCTAGTATTATTATAGGATTGTAAAACAGTTTTGTGTATTTTTTTGCTCATAAATGTAAAAAATATTCAATTTTTTTTAGGTATAATTGACAAAATTTTTTTAACTTTTGATTCCTCGTCTAGACGAAACATTTTTTGGACAGTAATTAAATGGGTTAACATCTCAATTAATTAAAAAAAAAGGAGCAAAGTTTTAAAATTCAGGTATAATATACTTGGATTGGATGAGACATTTTCATGGTTAACAGCATGGACGCTAGATGAAAGGACCCCAAGTACCGTGTTAATTAAGTGAGGCTAAATCAAATTCTTATACATGTAAAATAGGGTCTGGAAAATTGGGTCTGGCTCAATTATTTAGCCTCAGTAATTAATATATGTATTATTTAATTAAATAATCGTAAAAAATTAAATTTCAAACTAGATGCACTCAAAATTTTTTATCTAAAGCAAAAATATAATTTATAATATTAATTTCAAATTTTCCTCAATTTATAACCTGAAACCATATTATGCTTGGTGTCCTTTCATCTAGCGTCCATGGTTAGCAGCATCATCTAATCCTCAGGATGCAGTCTTCTAAAGTCTATCAGCTTCAAAAAAATTTTTATACTTTCAAAATAGAAGAAAAAGTAAATACAACTTTTATTTTAAAAAAATTTTTAGTACAAAAAGAAGCCTAAATTTTTTTTTTTAAGGTTCATAATTTATGAATAAATAAATTATCAAAAATTATTTACCATGAAAAATTGTGAAAAATATTATAATTAATACTTTCAGTTACCAAATCCAAAAATTTTTTTCTTTTTAGTTAAATTTTGCCTAAAATTAAAAGTTTCCCAATCCTCTTCCAGAATCCATCAAAAAATTAAAATTTTTACCCATATATTAACAAAAAAAAAAAAAAAAATTTAACACCTAAAGCAATATATCAAGACTAAATTATTTCTTTACTTATAAAATTAAATAAGAAATAAAATTAATTGAAATATAAAACTTGTAAATTTTTTATGAAAACATGATATTATTATAACATTATATTTTAATTATTTATGTAAATACAATTTTAAAGGTGTGTAGTCAGTATAGTAACATAAAACAATATATAACTCATTTTATTGTTCTTTCTTGTTTACATTTTTTATCAAAAAATTTCATGACTTTCATTATTTTTTTTGTTCTATCTTATATTTTCTTTTTTATTAAAAGTTATAAATTAAAATTGACGTTTAAATATAAATTAATATCATATTTTTACTTAACATTTTTTCGGGTCAAAAATGGGTTAAATGCCATTTTTTGTATTTATTTGTTTAGTTGAACAGGATTTGTTATGAAATATTATGCTAATGTAGAGATAAAAATATTTTTAAAAAAATATGATTATTCAGAGTTCAAATATTTTTTAACGATTTTTAAAAATTTTATTCTTGAAGTAAGCCTTTACATAAACTAACTATTTACACCCCTAAGTAAATGTTAATAAAACATCAAAAAGCCAGATTAAATGGTCAAGAATGACAAGTAACAGATAATAAAATAAACCGACTTTTGATATTTATTCGTAAAACCATTGACAAGAAATCGATTCTCAACCCTACAATAAAAAAATATTCTTATTTATTAATAAATCATGTCCCCATTTTTAAAAATTATAATTAAAAAAACTTCCTCATCTATATTACTCTTGTAATCTCTGTATTCTTTGAAGTTTGTATTTATTGTAATCGATTTTTATCTATGAAATCATCAATAATTTTATTTTTAAAATTTCAAAAAAATATTTTTTTTCTATAGAAAAAATTCCAAAATAAGAATAAATAAATCATTATTTTATACTTTTACTGAAAAAAAGAATTTTTTTGCCTAAAAATTTTATTAGCTTATAATTTTACGATTATTTAGTAGTAAAAGCTCATAAAATAAAATAAATATTTTTGTTAATGATGTATCTACGTAGAAATATGTAGGGGAAGTAGGGGTATAATATAAAATAAATTGAAACTTTTGATGCAACTTTATGTAACTGCAGTAAAGTTGTAATTGGAGTTTAAATGCAGTGATGCAGTCGCTCTGCTGACTCTGGAACAGCAGTTTATAACTTATTTAAGGTAAAGTAATAAAAAATACTTACTTTTGTTTGAATCGTAAAATTTGTCGTTATTTATTGAATTTGCATAATAAACTTTGATTTTATTGCTGCTGACAAATTGTTCTATGCTAGTCATTTTATGGTTCAAGTAAAATGTGATGTTAAATCTTCCAAGGAGAAAAATAGTGCTACCAGAATATTATAAATTTTGAAAAACTTCTAAATATTTTTTTAAAACTGAATTTAAATTTTTACAATTATCTACAATTACTTCCTTTGTTATATTTTTTATTCTAAAAAAAAGCCCAACAATAATTCTGAAATTAATTCTCTCTTCCCATTTTACCCCAACCTCCCAAGCACCTTATTTATAAAACTGATGATAGCATCACCCACATTAATTATCTGTGAATAATAAACTGCTCATAAAAAAAGGTAAATGACTTTCTCATATACAAAAATTTATTTGCAAAAAAATTCAGAGTAATAAATACATAAAACTTACCAGTAACAATACACATAGTACCAAAATACATAGTATGAGCCAAACATTGAAAACTATAAGCAGTAACTAAAGATGTAACATAAGACATTAAAGTTTTGCCATAAATATTTCTTAATTCAGGTATACTAGCATAAACGAACAAAGTCATTAATAAAAATGGTATAGAAATTATTAAACCAATTTTTATGAAAAAATGTTCATTGTTATATTTTTTATTTTTTATTGTACCATACTCACGATTTGGTATTAAACAAACAATAATTGTTATTTTATTGTCTTTTAAATCTAAACAGTATTCGTTGTTGTTTATGTAACCTAGTGATTTAACTGATATTGTACCATTTTCTTCGATTAAATATTCATCTTCTAAGATATTTTCTGGTTCCAGTTCTAATTGCTCGTGTTTACAACCATTTGTTTGAATTATTGAAAATTGGTTATTTTTTTCTTTTATCAATGGGTGATTATTTAATTTTTCAATTATTGTATTTTTTATCGTTATGTTACTATCATCATCAACACATTCGTTTCTTATTAAACTCGATAATGACTGTCCAAATGGACAACATTTATTTATACATGGTAAACCTAAATCACAAATACAACCATAATGAATTTCATTTTCAATCCAATGCAATTCTTTTGGTATTAATATTTCTTGGTGAATTAGACTACCATTATTTAAAAATTTTTTTTCGTTTTCATTTGATGTTAAAATTATTGTGTTATTTGACTCACATGATTTTTTTTCACTGTTTACTTTTTTTAAAAATATTAACAAGATTATTAATAAATATGATGTTGAATACATTTTGCTTTGTGTACTTTATCACTTTACATTGACACTTTTTAATTTATGCACATTTGTTGACTTAAACACCTTTTTTTCTAAAAATATTAATCACTTTTAACACACACACACACACACACACTCACAAAAAAATATTATATTTTAATTAAAAAAAAAGCAGGTACACGAGACACAAAATAAATTTTTATAAAATTAAATTAATAAATCACTTAATAAATTTACAACTTTCTTTTAAAAATAAAAAATAAAAGAAAAACAAACCCTTATGTATGACTACCCTCTAACACAGCACGCGACCGACTAAACTTTATGAATCGTAGTATATTTACCTCTACTACTACTAAATTTCGATTTTTCTTTGGATTCCCGCAAAATTTTAAATTCTGTCTTTTACTACGCATCTACACACACACACACACATACATACTAAAAATTTATTTATTTTAAGTAAATATTGACAGGAAATACGTTTTTTTTTTTTTTTTAATTTAATTTTTTTTTATTTATTCAATTTATAGTAAATTACACCACAAAATAATATTGAACTTTGTTTAAATAATCTTAAATAAAATAAGTGTGTGAAGGAAAATAAATATTTTGTATTTACTTTTTTTTTTTTTAACTTTGCAAAAATTTTATTATTATTAGTATTATTATTACTATGAAAATAAATAAACAGTTAAGCTTTTTTTTTATATGATTTTTTGTTCCAAGGACTATAAATAATCTATTATTAAATTATATGTTATTATTGAAATAATTTTTCTCATTCAAGAATTCAGTGTAATTTTGTACTAATTATAGATTTTTTTTTTTCTTTTATTACTTGAAATTTTTTATGAAGAATAATTACAAATTTTTTTTAAACTTTTAAATTTAGTTCGGGGTATTAACTGAGATTGATTTACTGAGATTGATATTTGCACCAGAGAAATTTTGTTAATTTGAAAGAAATGTAGTTTTTTTTTATTAACCTTCAAAATTAATAAAAAAAATAAATATATTTAAGTATTTATTTACTTGATTTCAATTTAAATCAAGTATTTATATATGAGTGAATCTACACGAAGTGCATAAAGAATTAAATAGTATGATCTCGTATCCCAAAAACTAAAGAATGGCCTAAATCGCTTGTAAATTCAATCGTTAGCCTCGCCTTGGATAAAATTAACATTAACATTATTAATTGATATTATTTTTATATGGACAAGGTTTGTATACAATTTTTCATGAATTGAGCAGAAATAGTACATTTTTAAGCAAGGGAGAAAAAAAAGAATTACCCAGATTGCACGTTAATTAGCATCCGAGGCAATTTTTCTGTCTCAGTGGAGAGTAAACGCTCAAAATAGCTGGATAAGCTTTTGAGTAGCTGCTTGAAAATATGTGATATATTTTTACATTGTCTACATTCTTGGTTAATGATATTTAACATTAATTTAAATATTTAGTGAAACATTTCAGTTTAAATTTTATCTTTATCAAAAACAGAAAAATTTAGGCTTATATTTTAGTTTATTTCAAGAATAACTATTTCGATCGGATATTAATTTAGCTTTAACAAAAAATCATTTTAACGTCCTTATAAGCCAAAAAAAAATTTCAAGCTCCAAAGATCTTTATTAAGCGCTGTACCTTTATCAAAATTATTTTAAGTCATTTGACACCCCCCCCCCCAAATATAGCATATTGATCACCCCCTAAACATGGCACATTTGACCCACCTCAAAATGATATGCTTGAAATACCACCCATGATGTTCCATTTAAAAAATAATATTTTATTCAACTTAATTAAAGTAGAACTTTTTCGTGCATTGATGCGATGGGTTTATCGCACTTTATAATAAAATTTTTTATGAAATTTATGATATAAATGCAAATTTCTTCGAATGCGATTGCAGTCCGTGCTACGCACCTCGAGCCTTTAAACTTTCCCTTTCGGTGTAATACAATTTTATATAGCTTGTTTTATAAAATACTATTTTTCGCTCGAACATTCAAGAAGTATATTTTAACATGGTGGCTTTACTCAAATGGATCTTTTACACCAAGAAACAAAAGCTTAAAGGATAAAATAGGATACCTTCGGATATTTTATAAAATAATGCTCACTCCTTTTTGTTCAACGTATACTAACTTTCAATATGATTTTATTTATTTTCTTTGCGTTAGGTATAAGTTTTTAATCTCTGTAAACTGCAATACTCATTTATCTTCTTACAGTTCGTAATAGTTCGTAAAGTACAGAAGCATGTATTTCATAAAAATAAATAATTTACTTTTAGAATGACCGAAATTTTAATTTTTGCTAAAAATTGAATTTATCAGTTTAATTTTGTTTACTTTACATTTTTGTTTTCCTAGGCTGTGCTAGGGTGTGTTCAATCTAACTTGTTTCTGAAAGTACAACTAAAACTGATTGTATGTACGCTTAGCCAATTTTAGCTTTAGATAAAATCCTTGATTTTCGGCAACCATTTTTGTGCTTTTGTCCTACTTTGGTAAATTAACTCAAAATATTTTTATTTTTGTTGCCAAATAGTTATTTTCCTGATAAAAATGTTACCGTATTAGGTGCGGTGTTTATAGAAAATTTTCCATAGAGTTCAATTCCGAGGTCCAAAAATTGATTTCGACAGTACATGCGCAAGCTATTCGATTTTAAAATTTTTTCCAAAGAATGCAAAAATATGACTTTATACTTTAGGAATTCCCGAATAATCCGAATTATTGGTCTGATTTTCATTTTGCCACGTGACTAGGCGAGATATTTAAAAAATTATTTTGATATTATTTTGATATTCAAAAAGTATTTTGAAAAATATCATTTTTTGATCTGGAGCTTTTAGATGAAAAAATTGAGCCTGCACATATGATGAAAAACGTAATATAATTCAAATTTCGAAATTCGAAATTAAGTTCTACGGGAAATTTCCTACAAGCAAAAATAAGAGCATTTTGAGTTAATTAACTTACCACAGTTGGACAAAACTGCTGCTGAAAATCGAGGATTTAACCTAGGAAGCTAAGATTCGCTAAAAGTACTTATTTTTACTTGCATGCCCGGAAAAAATAATTTGTTCCAATTTCTGCGACCTATCAGTTTAACTTCGGTTCAGTTGGGGTCAAATCGAAAAAAAACTCATAAATATAATTTATTTCTTCAAAAGTGAAGTATAACGATGTGAGAAATTAACAAGGAATTCATGTTTAGCAGCATTCATGTATTTATTTATTTATGTATTTTCATAATAAATTAACGCGCTTCTCACCCTTTACAGTTATTTGTCATGCATCCCAAAATTAATCGAATTTTTTATAACTAGGAAATAAATAATTTAAAGAATTATGATATACCTACGTTTACTTCAAATATCGTTGGTAACGTGACGTGGACAGATGATGGTAAACCATTTTACAAAAAGGTTGCATGATGCGTTCTTACTCATATATGTTTATAAAATGTTTGAAAATTAATAATCATAGTTATGTAAAAAATTATATATAAAATTTTATGTTATTATTTTATTTTAAAAATTGTCATTTAAAAAAAATAAATACACATACTATACCCACTCATATTTATAACTATACTTACTTTGATGAATAATATTTGTAAAAGTTTGTCAACTTTAAAGTCATAAAAATATTTTATAAATTAAAATTTTATAAAATTCAAGGAAAATATTTTTATGACTGTAAATATTCAATATGCAATTTTTTACTTTTAATTTTTATTATTTTCTAAATATTTTCAAATTTTAATTAATCTTTTATTTTTAGGCTCTTTTTTTTATATTTTAATTGAGAATATTTATTTAATATATGTACAATTTATTCTCTTGTATTTTATATTTAATATTATAGTAATTATGGTTTTGTAATTAGTTCTTTTGAAAGCTGTCAAAAGCATTAAGTTGCATGATATTATACGTTATCCTAAATCCTATTAATGAAACATATTGCAATTTGACGGCTGTATCTACATTAACTAATTTTTGAGCGGAGCATATTTTTTATTTTTTATCAAGCTGACCCATTTATTTTGTACTTAAAATGCCAACTATAAAAATAGGCTTTACACAACTAGGGTAGAAAAAGACTACTTTATAACCTGTACGGGACGCAATTTTTGCCCTTTTTGTGTATAATATTGTTCTATAAAATTGTTATAAAAAAGTTTATTTTGTCGAATGCGAAGGCCCATGTAAGCCTTCATATCAGGCAAAAATAAACTTTTTCGCAGCATGTTAGAAAGTATAGCTATTTTAATTTATATAGTTTCTAAGGTAGATTGTTAGTAGTCGGAGGTTTAAATGTTCAGCTTATTTAAATATTATCATTCCTTGAATTATTTTTAAAGAAGCTATATTTCAGCATTTTCTTATTCATAGGTCTATTTTTCTAATTTTTGATTTGAAGCTTGAAATATAGGCTCAAAGTTAAAAAATATATTAATGGCTACTGAGAAAGAAAAACGAGAGCTTTTATTTTCTATACATAATTAGTTAAAATTTTTGGCCAAACTAGTTAGAACAGAGTAAGAGGAGGGGGGGGGTGTGGAATCGGCGCAAAAAGTATTGTATACGAAATTGAAAAAAATTACTCAATTAATTTATTTTTCCTTGTATGAAAATTGAAATTCATTTTCTTGTTTCTAGGTGTAAAATTATATAAAGCAGAAAAAACGAGAAAAAAATTATTATTGGTTTTTGAAATTATCAACAATATGATAAAGGCTATGCCCGGATCTATATAGTGAATCGGCCCATGAAAGATATTTGAAAACTAGTTGTATTAGGTCAAATTACACCTAAAAAAAATAGGATCCCGAAGTTTTCAGACCTCCAGATGCCTTCAGCTCTGATTGGCAGCATTAATGACAAAAAAAAAAAAAAAAAAAAAAAAAAAAAAAATTACATAAAAAAAAAAAATGACAAAAAAAAGTAAATTTTTAGCGACTTTTTAGTCGTCTTTCTCATCCTCCCGTGGTAAAACGATTCTGTCAAAATGATCTTGCAACCTTTCATTCAAAAGGTTAGACGATATACTTTTAGATAAAATTACTTTTGGAAGTGATTTTAGTGCATCCTTTTGATTGGTAGACCATAAACCGTCCAAAATAAATTTTTTTTCTTCTTAAATTTCAACTTTGGCAGCGATTTAAAATAATTTGAGAGATATACCCATTCTATTTTTTTTTTTAAACAATGAAAAATAAAAAAAATTTTCATTTGCGACCATCCGCGCTCAAAAATATTTGGGGAAACATTGTCAAATACTTAAAAAAAAACTGAAATAACTTTTGTTTTTAATTTTGCGATTTTTCGAAAAAGGACCCCGTGCAAATGAATAGGAAATGGCCGTTCAATCAAATTAGGTGAATTTTTTGTATGTTTTAGATTTTATTATCCTGAAAAAAAGTCTCCATGGACACAAAGCTCCAAAGTCTCAACTTTTGCTGCTACGGAGCTTGAAAGCTCCATAGCACTATTAAAGAGGCACACAAAAAAAAATCATGTACCAGAGGATAGACTCCCTTATATGGGGTTTTTTGGTGGTGCTAAAACCGAATATGGCTAAAGAAAACTTATAACCGGTTTGTGTAAACACAACCTAAATGCATGGAACATGTTTACTTCCAGCTGAGGACTAGGTATAATACAAATGTTACTCAACATTACAATACAATTTTCTAATTTTATAATTTGTAATTATCACCTTACCAGATGTTAAGATTCTAAACCCAAATTATTTTAATCCCCTAAATGGAACTTATTCTGGGTCCCTAAATCAAAATTATTCCAAGTCCCTAAACCTGAATTATTTCAAGTCCCTAAATCGATATTATTCTAAATCCTTAAACCTATATTATTCAAAGTCCCTAAGCTCAGATTTTTCAAAGTCCCTAAATTGAAATTATTCTAAGTCTTATTTGACCCCCCCCCCCCCTTAAATAGGACAAATTTGACCCCCCCCTTAAATAGGATAAATTTGACAACCCCCCTTAAATAGGACAAATTTGACCCCCCCCCCCTTAATTTTCAAGTTCTGAAGTACACCCTCTCTATAAACATGTTCCATGTTAAAAATATTTAGAAATATAAAAATATTCATCCTGGACACTAAAATATATTAACCATCATTTTAAATGTTCCTTATGAAATAAGTCAAAATACCCTTCAGAATTGACCAAAAGATACGGTTTTTCGGTACTTGAGCTAATTTTTTGGGGTCAGGACCTAAATATTCTTATTCAACGACTTCGAAAATATATTACCTATTATTTTAAGGACAATAATTAGAAATGTTTTTTATGAAATGTATCAAAATAAATTTCAAAATTGACCGAAAAATAGAGTTTTTCGGTATTAGGGTTGCTTTCTCGGGGTCAGGACCAAAAATTTGAAATCAGCAATAAAAAAACTTACCTATCACATAATACGAGTAGCCTTGCACAAAAAAGTGCATACATCTTAAACATATAATGCTTCTAGACTAAATAAAAAAAATAAAAAAAGAATTTGGAATTTTTTCTTAAATCAATTTTACTGATTTATTGGAACTCGTTTTATGCCTTTATTGATGATTTTTCATAGATTTACACAAATATAAATTATTTTATTTATTGTTAAAATTATGTTATTGAAACATAAAATCCGTTAGACTAAAATAGTATTTAATTATTAAAAAAATATGTGAAAGTTATATTATTATACTTATTTTTAAAACTTGTATTTTTTGTTGCATGCAAATAATGTATTGATATTATATTATATTTATATTTAATTAATAAATACATTTGTTTATTTTAATTTTTTTCATATACTTTTTATTCAGTGTCAATATCAAATATTGCAAAGTGTAAAAAATAAAAAACAACAAATAAATAAAGAACAAAATATTTATTTTAGAAAAATAAAGCATAATTTAATTAAAATGATAATAAATAATTTTCTTTTATTCTTAATAATTACAATATTTTTAAAAATTAAACAAATTTTAGCAGCTAATGGAATTATTTTAGAAAAAGAGTTTGATAGAACTTTTATTAAGCTGTCTAAATTTGAAAATTTTAGTAATCTTTATTTTAAAGTTGATAATGTAAGTCGAAATCTTGAAAATTTGAAGTACATCAATGAAAATATTTCTCTTAAGTCATTTGAGGTAAATAATATTGAATATTTTGTAATCAGAATATTTGAAACTAAAAAGTTTAAATAATTTACAATTTATTTTATTGCTTATTACAAATTCATTGATAAATAAAATTGGGTCCTGTTTAATTCAGAGTGTAAAGTTACGATCGGAAAGAAAATTTTTTGTTGGGAGTAAAATATTTGTTGAATAACAAATTCCTGGACAAGATTTTTTACAGTCTGATATTTTTTATTATGACAATTTATTTCTCTTATTGATTATATATTCCTTGCGTGGCTGGCTCTTACATTTCAACTAAAATAATATTTTCTTTTTTCCTTGTAGGAAAAACATGTTGTTGAATTTTATGACAGCGATACGAAAATTACTGGATTTTGTGGAGATGCATGGACGATATTATCAGAATACCTTAATTTTACGTAAGTACATTGCTTCATTTTATCTGCTATCAAAAAAACCTGATTTTTAAGCAATTTTGAATAAATACTATTCAAATTTTTTATCGCTCAATAACAAGAAGAGTAATATATACTTAGGCCGTCTTTAAAAACGATTGCCTAGAAATTACTAAAAAATATTTATGTTGGTACTAAAGGGGGGCGGAATAATTTTTCGTCTTCAAAAACGATTTTGAGCTTTTGATGAAACTAGGGGTCGCGTCAAACCAAGTCTAAGGCAGTTCACACAAAAAGCCCAAAATCGTTTCTGAAGACGAAAAATTATTCCGCCCCCCTTTAGTACCAACATAAATATTTTTTAGTAATTTCTAGACAATCGTTTTCAAAGACGGCCTTAAAATAAATTTTTGATCATGACCTTTACGAACTTGTTTGTAAGCCATTTTTAACTGTTGACTGTTTGATGGATCATTTTACTATAAAAACTTATTCCTTTAATAATTTAGTTAATCAATTAGCACCAAGGCGAACAAATTGCGCCACTTGATATTTAGCACAATATAATCTTTTTTATAAAAATTTTGATCAGTAAGCGATCAGAAAGCGCTCAGACAGCTCGCACGTATGAGTGTTAGTTGAAAGAGTGGTTATACTTTGAAGCTTCCATAATATCTAGCATAATATAATCTTATCATAGAATTTTTAATATAAAAATCATTTTTGGAATAATAACTTATGAATATATTCCAATTATATTCAATATCTACTTACAAACCTTCAGAAAATATAAATTAATTATAAAAAAGGGATTTTATACTTATGTCATAGATAAAACAAGTCAGTTAGATAAAATGCTATTTATTAAAATATTAATTACTATTTTTTACTCAAAATTTGCGGGTAAAAATATAAATATCATGGAAATGCTAAATTTTGATGGGATTTTAACTATGATTATTTGCTAATAATTTAGCTCATTTACCTGTATAGATTAGATTCATTCATATATATATGACTCGTTTCATATAAAATCTATAGTGATTTAATCCAGTCCTTGCGGAGAAAAAACGAAAATATCGATTCTAAATTAAAAAAAATTAAGGAGAAATGATAAAAATGGTAATATATCAAGAAAAAATCGGTTTAAAAAAAAAATGGTACAAAAATTTTTAAGTTGTATTTAGTTGTGCCTCCTACAGTTTGGCTAAATTTTATTCATTTGTTGTCGAGTAATCACAAAAATACTGGTTTTATACATCCCATAATTACGGGAAAAATGCTAGAAGTTGAACTTTTTTTTAAATTTTAAGTGATTTGAAGGATGTCTAATGACCTCTTCTCAAAAAATTTCGATTTACAAATAACAAATTTTTTTTTATAAGTTTTAAATATTTTATGTAAGCCCAGATAAAAGAAAATTTGTTTTCCAATCCTTATTTATAAATACATTATAAATAATATTTTTCAATTTATGAAGATCCCATCAAGATCTTATAAAGAGAAAATACTCAACAAATATGTGATCGCGCCTTAAATTAATCATTTGCGATTTTTTTATGAGAATTACTTTTAAAATATTTAAAAAGAAAATGGGCCCGCTTTGTTTTTTATAAAAGCCCTCGTCACAGGCTGGCGTGATTCCAGACAGCTTAAAATATAATCTGTACCTATCAATGTAGAATCAACCTATTATGTTACTATATTGGGGTAAATGTACGTCATTGCGTTCATTAAAAAACGTATATATAATGAAATTGTCTATTACTGAATCATTAAAATTTTAGTTCTTCTGGAAATTTAATAAAATCATTTTTTCAGCTTGAAAATCTCTAAAACCGACATTGTAAATCCAGGATTTAAAAAAAATTATAGTATTGGTAATTATTCAAATATGTTATTAGCTTTGCAACTTAAAGAAATTCATGTGATTCCAAAAATCGCTTATTACAATGATACTACTGATGTTATAGATATCCTAATGCCTTTTTGGAAAAATAGGTAAGAATAAGCAAACAATAAATCTATACATTTTAAGTCTTTTAAAGACAGTTCATTAATTACAAAAATACACATTACCACATAAAATTTTCGGAATAGCTTAAATAAAATGTTTATTTATTTTCAGATTCAGTATAGTTATTAAAAAGACTCATAGTTTTGAAAGTTTTTGGGTTCGAAAACTTTTTTCATGGGACTTGTGGATTTTTATTGCAATTTTTTATTTATTATTGATAATCATTAGCGTAAGTTTAAGATCTGTAAAACATTTAAATATCGTAAACGTTGGCACAAGTGATTCAATATTTTATACTTTTGGAGCTTTCTACAATCAAGGTAACTCTAAACAGCATATAATTAGCCTTCAATAAAATTAAAAGTTTGAGTAACGAAAGTATTTTAAAATAGGAAATATTCTTTATGATAATTACAAAAAATGCGGATGGTTCATATTCTCAGTAAGCCTATTTTCATGGTTAATTTTAACATCAGTTAATTCTGTATTAATTACGTTAATAACCCAAGCAGCTTTTAACCCTGGCTTTAATGATCTTGATACGTTAATAGAAAACACGAATTATAAAGTTATTGTTCATAAAGATGCAGCCCCTCATAGAGTACTTCAGGTATGCTTAATTTTTATTAAAAATCGCAAACAGACGTAAAAAAATGTAAATAAATCTTATTAAGTATATTTACTTTATTAAATACGAGAGATGCCATAAAAATTGGATTTCATAAAAATATAAAAATTTTTCTCAAAAGTACAATTAAAAAAAAAGTAATTTAATTTCTTATATTTTAGGGTAATTATGACCCGTCATTTATTCGTGTAAATAAATCAGGCAGAATACTTTTATCATCAACATATGATTACATGTATGAAATTATCTGTTCAGATAACGTGAACAGTTACGTTATTTTTAACGATTTGCCAAGAAAATTATTTATTGATCCAAATGACTGTGAATGTTTAGCTTTTGGTAAATCATATCTTCAAGTTTCAGTAGGGTCTGTAGTACACAAAGGATATAAATATAAAAGAACTTTAAAAAAAGCGTAAATAAAATCATTTTTAAATAATAAAATAAGCTAGATAAAAATACGTAAATAAATTTGGGTTACATTTGATTTCTTCTTTTAAAAATTTGATTATTTTATACTTTTTAATAAAATTAAAATAATTATATTTCATATTTCAGAATTATAAAGCTTTATGAAATAGGTATAATTGATTGGTTACAAACGAGATGGCAAAAAAATGAGTATGAGAAATTTAGTACAAACGACTTCTTACCAGTAACCTTAGAACAAGTGAAATGGGTTTTAATGATGTATTTAACTGGTTTATTTTTATCAGTTATAACATTTTTTATTGAATATATTTTCTTTCATCTAGTAACAAACAAGAAAAAATTTAAAATATGATTTTAATCATACAAACTTTATTGAACATTATTTTATTAACACAATATTTTATTTATTTTCAGCAAACGATTTTTTACTCTTTTCATCCAAGTCACACATAATTATTGTAAACGCTTCATTAAATATTGGATCAAGCATAATAAAAGATGTTAAAATAGTATAAACGAGTGTGAATAAAAGTGGAATAAAATCAAATATGTCTTTGTTGTTAAAATTTGATAATTTTGTAATATAAGTAAGTGCTGAAGAAATAACTGAAAATAGGATAATACTTAAAATCAAAAAACGGGAGAGCCCTTTACTAAACAAGTCAAAAAAAAAGGATTATTGTTTAATTTTTTCGAGTAGATATAATTAACTTAAACACTTTAAAATGTTTGCAAATAAAACGAAATTTATTTAAAAATACAATTTTGTAAAAAATTTTTTTACGAACTAAATATGGCGTTGATAGATACTATTCCCACAAAAAAACGTCTTTTGAACTTGCATGCAACGTAACTCAAAATCTACTCAACTAAAAACTCATTTCTTTTTATTCGAATTAAATAAATTTTTTAATTTTGATAAAATAAATATTCTGCTCCATTCATATTTTAAATAGATATTTTGTTGATCAAACTTATTTTCTTATCTAAGTTAAAATTAATATTAAAATATTTAGGTAAAAATTTTTTAAAAGTATTTTATTATTTCTTTTTAATTTTTATTTTTAGACTATATTTAATTTTTCAACAAAAAAATTTTCAAGTAGTCAAATTAGTCACCAAGAAAAAAAATTGAAATTTTGAAAAAACACGCGGACAGTATTTTAGAAATAACAAGTGAATCAGATCTCAGGGTAATGCTTGCCGCGTATCAAAGTTATGACAATGAAAATACGAGTGCGTTAACGTGAAAACTGGATGACGAATCAAACTCTTTAATACCAGAGCTTGCTCAATTTATTCCAATATTAAAAATGAGATTGTAGCTGTATTTCGTGTGAAAATTGTCAACACTAATCAAGACTCATACCTTTAAAATAATCAAGATTGTAAAGAAATGCTTGATACGTTATGTCCCCCCTGGGTTCCTAGAGACCATTATATGCCGGAATGTTGTAATAATAATGATACTTTTTTCAATACACCCTTTACTATAAATGAATTTCTGATAGCTTTAAAATCAAGAGGTGATAAATCTGCTCCTGGTATAGATGGAATAAATTATGAAGTACTTAAGGACTAACTAAAGGTGCCAGTTATTTTGAACACTTTCATAATTCCTATAGTAAACCTTGGTTTCATAATAAAAATCTCAGTCGAGAATTAATTACCACTATTAATAGATGCCGTTCAGGTCACTATAATTTAAATAAATCCTTGCATGAAATCAAAGTAGTTTCTGAATCTGCATGTGTATGCGGTTATCCCGATGAAGACCTAAACCACGTTATTTGGCAATGCCCACGCTTCGACCAGGAAAGGAAATCTCTAATTCGTAAATTTCGGCAAAACAGGTATCAATTAAATATAGACATAAAAAAGTTTTTAAGCAAGCCAAGCATAAAAATGATGAGTTATGTGAACGAATTTCTTAATGATTGTAAAATTAAAATTTAAAATAAATTTAAGGTAAAAAAAAAAAAATAAATAAATAAATAAATAAATAAATAAATTAATAAAAAAAAAATTTATATAAATAAATAAATAAACAATAATATTAATAATAATAATAATAACAAGAAATTTGTATAACCATTAATTTAATTCGTTAAATAATTGTAAGCCATAATTCCCATATAAACTTGTACCTAATCTATAAAACTGTAAAGAATAATTGTTAAAATAATGTTTAATGTAAATGTCAAAAAGTACAAAATAATGTTAAGTTAACGTAGCTGCATAGCCTCAAAGAAGGCTCGAAGCTTAAATAACAAAAAAAAAAAAAAAAAAATAGGCTATTAATCAGAGCTGAAGGCATCTGGAGGTCTGAAAACTTCAGGATCCTATTTTGGTGTACTTTGTCCTAATATAATTAGTTTTTAAATATCTTTCGTGGGCCGATTTACTATATAGATCCGGGCATAGCCTTTATTTGATAAGTTTGGAAGTCAGAAGTATTCAAAATTTAATTATATGGGTCTGTGAAAAGTGTAGATAAATAAATTAGCTTATATTTTTTTTAAACACATATATATGGTTACCTCATAAAAAATATTGCGGTTACTTTACTGTCTTTAATATTTGCAATACAGATCATAAAAAAACCACAAAATTTCCTATTTTATGTATTATACTATATAATAAATATTACTGTAAATATATATTGTTAAAAGCTATTTTCAAAAGAATTTAAAAAAATATTAGAATAACTTTTACATGTCTAGGGCAAAAAAAGCCTATTTTCTACCCTATGGAAATCGATTTTTTGTCCATTAGATGCCAAACTACGTTTTAAACCACGGGATAAAATATGAGGTTTGAGTTTTACATGTTATCTGCACTCACTCGTGCATGCAATTTCAAAATAAATTTTTTGTCCTTTGTTTAAAAAATAGCTATTTCGGTCCAAAAAAATTTTGTTGAGTAAATTAAAATTAAAATTTAAATTAAAATTCAGTATAATTCGAGAAATGAAAAGTTTCACTTTTAATCACGTTGTCTGATGAAGATGTAAGTTACCCTATTTGTAGTAAGTTATAATAATATAGAGTAATAATTATTTTTATATTGAAGAAAAGCTTATTTTTTAAGTCTTAAGAGCTTTGTTAAGACGATCATCTCTCAAGTAATTCAATTAATTTTTTTATTAATGACTAGACTTAATACATTTGTCTATAACATAAATTAATAGTCACTTTAATACTTTATTAAATAAAATTTTATTGAAAAGCTTGCGTTAATTGGGTGAATTATGAATTTGAAAAAATTTTGTTATTATTTAGACTTCTAAAGTAAAAAATAAGAACAAAAATATATGACTGGATACTTACCACCAATTAGATGAAAATTAAGGAATTAAGGACATAATTTTATTGTTAATATTTTTTTATTATTCTGACAAAACAACAACAAATAAAACAATCTAATATACCTGCTTGAATTTGGTAACTAATTACTTTAATATTCTTGGAAATGAATTTAATACTGAAAACAATAATTTTTAAAATATTAATATCATTTACAAGGTGAAACAAAATAATAGAAAGCTTGTATATGGATAAAATAATTTTTTTACATAATATGAAGTTACATGAAAAAAGAATAGATACCTATTTTTTTTGTTTTTCAAAAAAATTAAATTTAAAAATTAGTTACATCACATTTTTATATTGTAAAAATAGTAACTGCGGTTCCTCTGTTCCTTTATAAGGTTTGTATATTTTATAAAAACGACAAAAATTTTTTTATTCAGTTCCAGATTATGCAAAAAAATTATAAAAATTTTGACTAATAAAAGCTCCCTATAATTGAAATATTTTAAGATTTTAAGGAAAATAATAGACCAATTTTTTTTCAAAAATATATTCATTTAATTATAAAATTTATAGTTACACTTTTCACTATCTCAATAACTGCTTATATTGCATTTATTTACTTTTTAACAAAAATTTTTATAACATACAAAAAATAATTATTTAAGTATATGTAATATTTACATTGTTTTTGGTATTATTATTTTTTTTTTTTTAGTTATAAAACACTTTGTTTGATAATTTTTAACAATTATACATTAGTCTTAGGAGTAAATCTATTACTATTTAAATTAGATATATTGCTATTTACATTCTCGTTAGTTATAGTTATTATGTTCTTTACAGTTGGTGTAGACTTAGTAGTTGGATTATTTACTTTTTCAGTTGGATTATTTACTTTTTCAGTTGGTTTATTTACTTTTTCAATTGGATTAATATTTGTGTTATTAATCACTTGAGTAACAGTTTGATTTGTATTCTTGTTTGTATTATTAACTGTTTCAGTCTCTGTTGGATTAGTAGCAACGTTTTCTAAATTTTCTTCAGACTTAGCATTTATGCTTTTTATATTTGGATGTAATAAATTAGCTAAGGCACAGCACACCATCATAATATCATTAACTACTGGTACTAATTCTACTTGAATTAGTGATAAAATACTAAATAGCCTTAGCCTTTGAAGAAATCTATCAAGATGAGTTTGTACTGTCATTTTTATAGAAATTCTTGATAAATCATTATTATCCTTTAAAAGTTCTTTTTCAGAAGTTGGTGTAATGTATGTACCATTTTTACCATGCAAGTCGTATCCATTATTTACAAAATGTTCATCTGTTAATATTAAATCATGTCGTTCTATTAAATCAGTAAAACCACAATCGCTTGTAATAAAACTATCACTTTTACTTCCTCCATAATGTTTACTGACAAAACAAATATAACCATTTGGCTGCATTGCGACTAAAAATTTTAAAGAATACTTGTTTAATAATTTTGAATAATATAATTTTCGCTCTTCCATTTTCTTTGGTTTTTCTGTTGGAACTTCAAAAATCGTAATTATTGCTTTGCATTTTTCATACTTTCTTTTAATTTCAAACGGTAAACTGTCTTTTATAACTTTTCTGTCAAGCCAATAAATATATTTTTTTAAACTTCCTAATTGTTTCAAAACATCTAAGAAAACTGATGAAACAGTGCAACGATGAATATTAAATAAAATAGATAATCCTGAATAATTTATTGCAGTTTTGATTTTCATTAAAAATAAGAGTAATTTGTCTTTTTTGGTTAACGTTGTTTTAGCGTTTTGTTCAGGCATGGAAGAATTTACCAACTCAAATGTTTGCATATTTATACCAGTCAAACCTGATAATTGAGATGATTCTTTAATAGATGCAATTCCATTAAATAAACAAGGATCTGGCTTAGCTACAGCTAAAACTGGCACCGGTACTTGTTGAGGTACAGGTACCGCTATCGGAACCGCAATTTGTTGAGGTGGCTGATTAATTATAACAAACTGCGTGGGATTTAGATTACAATCAGATACTTGATCGACTAAAAATTTACTTGTTATTTGAACTTCTGCATCATTTACTTTATTATTTTTTATTAAATTACAAATAAAAACATTTAGACTAGAATTGTTACCAGATTTACTAAAATCATACTGACATGAAAAGTTATAAGTTTTCTTGATGTTCGTTTTTTTATAGATACCTTCTGAATAATTATGTTCAAATTGTATATTTATAGCTTCTATACTTGGTTTTGATTCTTGTTTTATTATTTTATCTTTTGTATTCCTTAATAACTTAACTTTTGATAAACGTGACTCATTTTTTATTATATCTCTTTTTTGCTGTCTATCAAATCTAGCGATACTACTTTTTCCTGTTTTTTTTTTATCATTTGGAAAAATAGTAGGTACATAAGCAACGTGTAAAGGATGTTCTGATTTTTTTCCTCCCGCAAAGTGTTCACTACAAATTTTCGAGCTCTTGCGTGGAGTCCAATTTGCATCCTTACTGTAAAACATTAAACAAAAACATTAAAAATGTGACATTGTTTTAATTCATTTGTACTAATCTATCTAGCCGTATATTATCATTTTTAAATGTATTTTGATTCTATAGTTTAGCAAAGATTGATTGTATGACCAGATAAGCACATATATAAAACATTGACACTATACAGTGTGATATCTTCTTATTAATACACAGGTACATACAGGAAAGGAAGTCAAATCGCGAAAATCTATTTTTAAACAGAAAAAATGATCTTAAAATCTTTTGTTATTTAAAGAGAAAGGTGTCTACTATTGGTTGAAACAATTTTTAGTAGTGGCGGTTGGCCCAAATTTGACCAATCTAATTTTTTGGGCAAAAATAAAATATCTTGGGAAATACAGGGGATAATTATTTGGTGCAAAAACAATTTTTCCCCCTACGTGATACTCATAATTTCTTTATTTGAGAAAAATTCAAAATGCGATATTTTTTCGCATACTACATAATCATTTTAATTATCTATAAGAAAATCGGAGAACTATCTTTAATTTCAAAAAAAAATAAATAAATAGTATATTACGATCCAGGGTCCAGAAAAGTAAAGAATGGCCCAAAACAAGAAAAAATTTTGTTGCACCAAATAATTGTCACATAATAAATTTTCAGAAAAATAGGTACCAAGGGGTTTTTTGGGTCGCTGATTCGAATTTAACGTCGGGATTTTCTTGAAAACCCTTAAAACAATAAAAACTACCCTTTTTTAGGCGTTTTTTGCAATATTTTGGAGGTAAAGCTAAAATTCTGAAATTAATGTCATTTTTAAAGTATAATTATTTATAAGAAGAAATTGGATTTATTTAACTAGTTACTAAAATTAGGTTTAAGGGAACTGATAAAAAAGAGGTTAAAACTACCCCTAAATAAGAGAAAATTGAATATATACATTATACGAAACTATTTTTCTTACTCTCTAAAGTGAAAAGTGTGAATTTGGCTGAAAATTCAAACCATCGCATTTTTAAAGTAGCGATTTTTTTTTCACACATCCAAAGCAGTGAACTTGAAATTCACACTTTTAAAGGTCGAATTTAACGTTTACACTAGGAATGTGTAGCGCGTTTCTTGTAAAAATTTTGTAAAAATCAACAAAATTTCAATATTTAATAAAACTTATTTGAAAATTTTCCGAATATAAGGGTTAAAAAAAATTTTTTTAAAGGTTTAATTCAACCCTTAAACGAAGGGTTGACAACTTAGAAATACAATCTCGAATACAATGAACTTCTGCGTACTTCTAAAAAAAAAATAAATAAAAAAAAAGGTTTTAAGAGTATACCCGAGAAAGTTTTTTGGTGCACTGAATCCGAATCTGCACTTGGATTACTTTTTACGATAATGATCAATACTGATATTAAAATCGAAACAGACTGAGAAAAAGAAAATTTCTACCATGTTTCACGAAAAATTTAATATGTATGGAGGGGGGGGGTGACACGGACTTAGAATATTTTCGATTTAGGGGTTTAGAATAATTTGAAGGGGGAGTTAAAGAACAAGAACTTACTATAATTTCAGTTTTAGGACTTACAATAATAATAATTAGTGAGTATGAGAATGGCTGCTGCGTGGCTCTAAAGTGGTCGTTTTTTTCACCAACACATTCAAACATATAAACATTTTACGTATACATGTATGCGTGCCTTACCCTAGTTTACCCCGATTCATACATGTATACTCAAATATAAATTTTGTGCTATTGAAAATTATGATGCTTTTTAAAAAAATTTTTTTGCTTTTACATGTTAATATTGAATTGTTATATTTAACCCAAGCATAAAATTTGAAAATTAAAGTTATTTATATAAAACAAAATTACAAGTTTATTAATTCCCGCTGATTAAACAAAACCACTACACTTCTTGCTACACTTCGCCCTTTGTGCTGATTTTTTGATATAGCCATTCTCCATAACCAATAATCACAGCGCCACCTATAGCAGAAATTTTACTTCAAGTACCGACTAAATGTATCTAAATTCATATTTGTTAAATTATTCGTTAAACATGGTAGAAATTTCCATTTGTACGAAATTGAACATAAATAACAAGCTAAACTGCCAGCCATACACCCTCATAGCCTAATGGAGTGGTAACAATACAAAACCTTGAACCTGAAACCCATATAATCTAATGAAGTGGTATACAATCAATTACTATACCACAAGTCTTGTTGTACGAACAAAAACTGGAGAGTTAGTGTAGAATAACTTTACCTGTTAACAATATTTTTAAGAAATAGCTTAAAAATTATTTTCAGGATACAAAAGAATGCATGAAAGTGTATTTTGAAACCTTTTTTTCAGTATTTGAAGCCAAAGAAAACCATAAAAAAATATTTTTGACCAACGGAAAAATATTCTAAGTTTTAAACCCAAATTATTACAAGTCCCTCAAACCGGTTTATTTTAAGTCCCTAAGCTTGAATTATTTTTAGTTCCTAAACCTAAATTATTTCAAGGAGGCTTAACCGCTGATTCAATAAAGTTGATACAGTATTTAAAACTAATTGGAAATGTAATTCTTAAGTAATTATTTATCAGATTTATAAAGTTTCATAGCTCTATCTCATTAGCACCTTACTTTTTTTAAAGCCTAAGCCAATTTTTCCATAAGAGCAAAGTTAAAATACCACTTTTATTTTATTCATTAAAAATTAATTAAGTTGTCG
This sequence comes from Anagrus nilaparvatae, assembly GCA_022575985.1. Classification (NCBI taxonomy): domain Eukaryota; kingdom Metazoa; phylum Arthropoda; class Insecta; order Hymenoptera; family Mymaridae; genus Anagrus; species Anagrus nilaparvatae. The sequence continues at coordinate 13,153,971 of JAKSXM010000002.1, read as the reverse complement.
ACAAAGGTAAAAAAAATTTGATTTTGGCTTAAAAATTTTTAATCTTTAATATTCATCACGTTTTGTTACATTCTCTCATCAATTTTTCCAACGGATAAACCTCTTTAAGCCCCTAATTTGAAATTATTTCCATTGGACCGCCCCCCTTGATTTTGGGATTCCCAGCGCACCCCTCCCAGTTTCGCCGAGCACTCATGCTAGTACTCACGCTAATGTCTAAACTTTTGCGCCCTTGATACTAATATACTATTTTAATCCTGTATGCTTTGACTATACTCTTTGCTAATTAAAAGAAATAATTTAGTGCAGATAGTAAGTATTAGAATTCGTTGATAGTACATTTTTAACTAAAGGAGCAAAACAAAGAATGGCCCAGATCGCACGTTAATTAACATCAAAGGCGAAGCTGAAGATAATAAACTGCGATATGGGGTATTCTTTTTTTTCACACATGGATAAAACGCAATTTTTGTTTCTCAGCGGGGAGAAAACACGTTTTTTTATCGCGTTGCGGGGTGAGAAGTGTCTTTGACTCGATAATAAGAAAAATTTAAAAAATTGCTTCCAACCCCTGTGCATATGCAACAGTAATAATATTCCTAGTACACAATAATACAAGATGTGTGTAGTCTGATCACGTGATTGTGTTAATAAAATTTTTTACCAATTAAAATACGCATATAACACAAAAACAAATTTATAAAAATAAACGTAGATAAGAACAGTTTAGCCCTTTATTTTATAAAAGAAAAAAGAACGTAAAAATATTAAATTATAGAAATAAAGAATCCATATTCATATATAAACATTCTAAATATGTTTTGATATTCAATTAGTTCAACTGTATGTTTAAAAAATATTATCGAATTACCTGGAACTCAATAAACGTAATTCCTTTTTTTTTCTTAAAAATTTTTTCCGAGGAGTTATATCCTCTTTTGAAAATATAGTAGGTACATAATTTGGAGCATTTGGTTCACTAGATTTACAACCACCCACGAAATGATCAGAACAAATTACATCATGTAATCTTGGAGTCCAATCAGAACCATCAGCACTACAAATTTAACACGTAAAAATAAATAATTAAAATGGTATACAGAAAATATTATTTTCTAACAAGGTTAGGTTTACTCACTTTTTTCTATTTATTGCTTTGAGCCAAAGATTTCTTTGATCCAACTTTTTATTAGATCGAGGAAAATAAATAAATTTAGCATTGTATGATCTCCACGTGTTTGAACAATTTGGTACGCAACAAGATTTGTGAGACATAATAAATAAAATTTAAAACTTTTTGTTTATATATATATATATATAATTTAATGTCCCCTCAAACATACTTTTTGCAGTTTTTTTCCATGCGAGCGCTTCAGTCGAAAACATATGATTATCTTATATACAGGGTGAAACAGATAAGCTAGTATAAAAATAACGAATAAGAGAGAAAATTACTTCTATGGGTAATACTAGCAGAAAATAGTTGATCTAAAATACACAGTGTATTTATTATTTGCTTGCAAAAGCTTGCATATATTTTTTTGGATAAAAATCGTAAAAATCATATGGGTACATAAAAAAAAGAAAAAAATTATGAAACTGGTCATACATTCAAATGTACTAACATTTTATTCAGCAGCTTTTTTTGAGAGCAGATTTATAGAGAAAAAATATACTTTAGATATTGCAAAATAACCTATAAGTATTAATTCGTGCATGCAATAACGTAAATAATTTTATTATACTAACTTATATTTTCTAACTGCTTCAATCCACAGATTACGTTTAACTTGCTTCCAAGAAACAAACAAGCTTGGAAAATGATAAAACATTATATTTTCACTTTTTCTTGTTTTAGCTGTACAGCCATTTATACAACAGTAACTATGTTTAGATTTTCGTTTAGCTGGAGCTTCCATTTTATTTATTTTTTAATATTAACAAATTTTAAACTTTTATTTATTTTTAACAATACTTTTTTCAATTTGTTTTCTTATTGTTTATTTGTACGTCTACACGACACAAAAAGTACCTTGATAGTGGCGCCAATCTCAGCGACAGAGGTTTCTTTTATTTGAAAACAATAGATGGCGTTAAGTGTATCTTTTAATACCGTATTTTAAATTAAAAATTCTTCATTTAATTTTTTTTTTAATTTTAATTTTCTTATTTATATTGAATTTAAGCTATTTAGAAATAAAAATTCGAGATTTTTTGTTAGATATTTATTGTATTAATAGGAGTTATGTTACATAACAAAATTTGCTAATAAAAAATTATTCTATATAAACAACTAATAATTTTATAATTGTAATTAAAAATTAGAAATTACTTTGTTTTTTTTTTTATTTTGGCAAAGAATAACGTTTGAAAACGTCGACAGCTTCTTTGATACACACAAATTTATTTCTATCTATGCAATCACAGTAGAATTTTCCACAAGCTTGTTTAAATTGTCTATCAAGTGTTCCAAATTGTTGCCAAGCAGCTTCTTTATTACAGTAATCTACTACCTTGTTTAAATGATATTCAGGGCAATCATATTGTCTTGTAATAAATGCATGTTTTTGGCAAGGTACTGAAAAATTAATTTTTTTTTTTTTAATAGTATTTAAAAAAAAATATGAATTAAAATTTTTTTTTCTTTTATATTTACCTCCATTGCTGACTCTTAATGCATTCATATTGATTTTGTTGGTTTGTATATCATTAGGGAAATCGTCTTCTTCATTAGCGTTTAATGTACCGCAAAGTCCAGATGTATGGCCGAAAAATTCTTGAGGTACTACTATTTCCAAGAAATTAACACCATCCCAAGTGAGTTTTACACCAATTGGTTCAAATGATGCAATAAGATATTTTCCAGATTCAACAAATGTTACATTAATGTCTTCATGTACATTCTTTGAAAGAACAGTTGGTCTTAAATCTTTAGCTTGTGTAAATAAGTATTCACTTTCTTTGTAAGACACTCTGATAGTTTTATGGCAATTCTTTTCTGAACAATCTGGATCACTTTTAATTGTTACGAAAAATTTGTAGGTAAGATCTTCTTTCAATAAAAAGTATTCACAGTCAGTTTTAATACCATAAAATAATCCATCAAAAGTTAAAAATGAATTGTATCCAAATGTTGTACAAGTACGACGGTTCTGTGCCGCTTTTACAATAAATTCTTTACTTGGACTGGTTGAAGAAACGTAATCTAAGCCAGCTGATACAATGCTTGCAGATAGTGCAATGATGCACAAAGAAATTAATTTAGTCATTATTGATGAAAATTCTGTAATTAAAAAAAAAAAAAAACTAGTAAGTTTATTAAAATTTTGTAAGAAAAAAATATGGTTTGTATTTTTTACACCGGGATTTCATTTCAATCAGATTTTAGTAAAATTTATTAATTATTTTAAATAATTTTTTTAATTGTATTACCTTTATAATTCCTTTAGATGCCTGATTGGAATTATGGAACTGTATGATAGATTGTGAAAAAATATCTCCTTTTATATAATAAAGAAATGCAAATTAAGTAATAATCAGAGTAATAATCATATAGTTATGTAAATTTTAATTTAGGATAAGTAAACAAGATATAAGTAATAATATATAGGGTGTGCATATTCAATTTTTAAAAAAATTGGGTTTTTTATTTTTACAGATACATGCACTGAAAAAAAATTGCAAATAACTTGAAACGTAAAGAAAATTTTAAAAAAACATTTTTTCTTTTCTTTTTTCAAAACATTTATCAAATCTATAAATCTAAATAATATTGATAAACGCATATTCCAAGTAAGCGAGAAAATTTTTCTTTTTTTAAATTTTTTTTACGTTTTAAGTCATTTGCAATCGTTTGACGGGATAAAAAAAAAAGCGGAATTCCGCTTGCAGCAAGCAGATTTTTTTTTTCAGTGTGAATCTCCTAAGCATTATTAATATTAATAATATTTAGTATAATTAATTTTAATATTTTTTATAATTGTTTATTTTATTTATTTTAAATAGTTTATAGAAATTTGAAGGCATATTGAAGGCATATAAGCGAATTTTTTAATAGAATATTTTATTGTTTAATTTATTATAAATGAAATGGAAGAATTCAATAATTCTTTCAGTAATTTTAACGATTCCCGACGAATTTTCGAAATATCTCTTATGATCTCCGCTGATCTTTTTAGATCTCCGGAGATCTCCAGAAATCAAAAGTGATCGCAAATTTCAGGTGATTTCTTTAGTTCTCTGGAGACCTCCGGAGATCTCCGGAAATCACTTTTGATCTCTGGAGATTACTGGAGATTTAAATAGATCTAAAGTAATCTCCAGAGATCACTGAGGTAAAAAAAAAAGTTAGAAAAATTTAGAAAAAATATTTAGAATCATTAAGCAAAGTTGTAAAACGATAAACTTGATTGTTTTACCTTATTTTTTGGCTTTATTTAAATTTAAAAAATGCTACTATAAGTTATTTTACTAAAACATCATGCAAAAATCAAAAAGTACAGCAATAACTTTACTAATTTTTATAATAAAAATAATTATTGGAATCGTCTCAATAAGAAATACAATTAGGTAAATGAATAAAAAAAATTAGTTATTTGATCATTAATAATTTTAATTAAATATATTAATAGACATATTTTAAATTAGTCAACAATTTTTATAAAAAAATAATTATAATTCATTTTTATAATAACAATAATTATTACCATGTTAGGTACTTTATAATCTATTTTTAAAATAAAAAAATAAATAATTTTTTACTAATCTGGCTAAATAATAATATAATACTAAATATTCAAATATTTTTTAAACAAATTTTTTTAATTACTTTCAACTAATATTTTTATTTGATTATATTTTTTTCACAATTTTCAAAATTCGTTCAACAGAAAAAGAATTGGGAAATTCAAACATCTGATTCTATAACTAAGGCTAAAAGTAAATAAATTGAAAAATTTAATTATAAATGCAGAGAAAAATAACAGAACTTACTTTTATTTAGAACTTATTTTTTATGATAATTTAGACTTGAAGAATACTATAATTTTTATGAATTAATTTAAGTAATTGATCGACCTTTTTGGGCTTAATTAAATAAAAAATATTTTATTTATTTATTTAGCAACATTTCGTTGGTATACCACCAACCTCGTCAGACATATAAACATTTAAATTTAAAGCAAAGAATATTTTATTCTTTACTGAGTACCAGTTCTTATAATTTAAGAGGGCTGGATGTCAGCCATTTTTTCAGCTCTCAACCAATCAGAGACGTGATAAAATATTAATTTTGGCCACCAAAATAAGGCTTCAATTTTCAATTAAATTAAAAAAGAAAATTGCTAAATTCATCTTCATAAAATGAAAAATGTGTCTCTGCTTTTCCTAGATATTACAAAATTTTCAAAATTTTCCTTCTACTCAAAAAATTAAATGAAATTGCAACCCCAATGTCGTCTGCTTCACTCATTTTTTTGGTTAGATTGTACTGCAGCTTTTCTTTCATTTTTTAACTGAGAAATAAAATTTTCTTAAACCTAGGAAAAGCAGAGCCACATTTTTCATTTTATGTAGATTAATTTGGCAATTTTCTTTTTTAATTTAATTGAAAATTAAAGCCGTATTTTGGTGGCCAAAATTAATATTTTACCCAGTCTCTGATTGGTTGAGAGCTAAAAAAATGGCTGACATCCAGCCCTCTTAAGATTTAGCCAGATTAGTAAAAAATTATTTATTTTTTTATTTTAAAAATAGATTATAAAGTACCTATTATGGTAATAATTATTGTTATTATAAAAATGAATTATAATTATTTTTTTATAAAAATTGTTGACTAATTTAAAATATGTCTATTAATATATTTAATTAAAATTATTAATGATCAAATAACTAATTTTTTTTATTCATTTACCTAATTGTATTTCTTATTGAGACGATTCCAATAATTATTTTTATTATAAAAATTAGTAAAGTTATTGCTGTACTTTTTGATTTTTGCATGATGTTTTAGTAAAATAACTTATAGTAGCATTTTTTAAATTTAAATAAAGCCAAAAAATAAGGTAAAACAATCAAGTTTATCGTTTTACAACTTTGCTTAATGATTCTTAATATTTTTTCTAAATTTTTCTAACTTTTTTTTTTACCCCAGTGATCTCTGGAGATTACTTTAGATCTATTTAAATCTCCAGTAATCTCCAGAGATCAAAAGTGATTTCCAAGAGGTCTCCAGAGAACTAAAGAAATCACCTGAAATTTGCGATCACTTTTGATTTCTGGAGATCTCCGGAGATCTCCAGAAATCTCAAGTGATCTCCGGAGATCTAAAAAGATCAGCGGAGATCATAAGAGATATTTCGAAAATTTGTCGGGTTGTTAGTTTCTTAATAATATTTCGCCCGCCCGAAGCAATTGCTTCGTTTGCTTGTGCCTAAATACGGCCCTGGGGCTTCCCTCAAAACTTGATAATTCTTATTCTATATTTATGTAATGTAACGTTCGAGGTAAAGTTTATATTTTTTTAACAATCATGTAAAATAAAAAATAGCTGCTATTTTAAGAACCTTAGAAAAAAAAATTCAGTAAAATATATTAAAAGCAACGAGATTTTTAAGAGCAACTGCTAAAGTCCGTAATTTTTATATTTAGGCAATTTTTATTTGTACATAAGGCCTTTCAGAAATATTAAAAATTTTCCGGAAAAAAGATACGTATAATTTGCCAAAACGCTTTTCCAGATCTTGGAAATTCTATTGTGTTGTTATTTTTTTTTACTTGGGAACTAACAGAAGTATATCCCGTATTATTCCTGATTTTTATGAAAGACTACTTATATATAAAATGTGAATTTTCCGCCAGGCTAATATCAAATTTTTTGTTCTAGAGTCTGTAAAATCAGCTTTTAATGCAAAAAAAAATATTTTTCAAAAACAACTACAATTTTGAATATTTTTTATAAAAATGCTAATTGTCCTCGAAATGACAGGCAATATATATATATATTTTATGTTTTATAAATAAGAATTTTTCGATCCTTACTCTGAAAAATTAGTCCTGTTATACACATTGGTCCATTTTTGCATGCGTTCAAATTAAAAATAAAACAGTCACATTGTTTAGATATCAAAATTTTTTAAATTCATGATATGAAATAGTAATTATTTTATGAAGAAAGTGATATAATGTTACAATATACAGAATGCTTTAAAATTGTACCACCCATTACTTTTAAAGTTAAAGTTACTTTTAATAGATTATAATTTAAAAATAGGCATATCTTATAAGAATATCTTAATGTCAAGTTCAGTTTTTTAAATGTTCAATATATATATGTAATTTGAAAATATTTCATTGTAATTTTTGGTTCCTCATAGAGGAACCATTGTGATCGGACAAATTTTTTTTTCTGATTTTTTGGCATATAAGCACGTTTTGAGACCTCAGAAAGCTAAAAAACTGGTTTTTAAAAGTCTTTATGTATGTGTATGTATGTGTATGTACATACGTATGTCTTTATGTATGTGTATGTATGCGTATGTACGTATGTCTGTAACCGGAGATATTTCAGTACCAGTATGCCATTAAGACCTAATTTTGTTTTCAAAATTTTTTTTACCAAAAAGTCTTGATATACTTTTTTTTTTTTTTAATTTGGATGTAATACCTCATTTTTTCCCATTAAAGTACTGATATCTAGAAGTATCGTTTTTACTCGGTATCTCGAATCTTATAATTTATTTTTTGAAAATTTTTTGAAAATATGAATGCCGCTAAAGTAAAAGGTAGTTTCGTTAATGTAAAACTCCTGTGTTTTATTGCCGGAAATTATGAATTTGGTTTTCTCTTTGTAGAAGTGAAAATTGTTTTGTGTGGCCCAGAATTCTATGTTTTTTAGATCGCTTTGAACGAGAGAGATGCCTAGATTGTAGTCTTTCTTTGGGATTTGAATGTAGATTTGGAGATCATCGGCGAAGAGTAATCGTTTGGCGTAAGAAATATGGGAGCTAATATCATTCATGTAGATGAGAAATAGTAAGAATCCCATTACTGAGCCTTGGGGGACACCGCTTTTTACTGTTTCTGCTGAAGAGGGTTTATCTTCTACAATTGCAGATTGAGTTCTATTTGAGAGGGAACTCGTGAACCAATCTATTGTGTTTTTGGATAAACCAATGCTAGTTAATTTTGCCAAGAGAATTTCATGAGAAACTCTATCAAAAGCCTTTGATAGGTCCAGCATTAATAAGATGGTGAGGTTTCCATCGTGATAATCTCTGCAGATATTGTCAGCAAGGGTCGTTAATAAGGCTTGAGTGCTGTGTATTTTTTGGAAGCCAGATTGAAAACAGTCAAGGATTTTGTATTGGGCTAAATATTGTGAGAGTTGATTATGTAGGATTTTCTCGAAAATTTTTGATAATATAGATAGTAGTGAGATGGGGCGATAATATCTTAGGGAAAGAGGATTTGGTGTTTTGTTTACTGGTAAGATGTGGCTGTGTTTCCAGGCGGTCGGAAATTTGTTTAGAATTATTGATTTATTAAATAAGGAAAGAAAAACTTTAGATAATGTAGGAAGACAGAGTTTTAATACTTCTAAGGAAATATCATCCGGGCCTTTGGACTTGGTTGAAAATTGCTTGAAGGCCCAATTTAAATTATCTAAAGTAATTTTTGAAAATTTGAAAAGAGGGCGGTTTAAATCTGTTGGTGGGTTTATTGGGTGGGGGGAGGGGGCGGTGCTTTGAGTGGACAGAAAGTAGCTATTGTGTTCATTTGGGGAGAATCGAGGTGTTGAGATGGTTGTTGGGCTGTTGAGACCTAAGTGTTCTAGTTCATGCCAAATTATGGCTGGGGGATTATTTGTGGACAATTTATTTAGGAAATAATTCATTTGCAGTTGAGATTTTTTCATTTAGAGAGTCTCTTATATCCCGGTAGGCGTCGAGGCGAGGCTGAATGCGTTTACGTTTATATCTACGATAGAGGTAGTCTAAATGCTGAGATTCATGTTTTAGTTCAGGGGTTAACCATGGAAGTGATTTTTTTGTGATTTTGTAAGTTTTGAAGGGAGCTGTTGAGTCAAGAACGGAGGTAATGTTTTTAGCAGTGGTGTCCCAGATTTGGTCAATATCAAGACTTCTGAAAGCAAAAGACCAATCAAACTGGCGAAGACGGATGGTAAATTCCTCTGGATTGATAGATTTGATATTTCGAAAAGATGGGGTGGTTTCAGGGGAGTTGGGGGTGAAGATGTCTATGGTAGCGTGGGTGAGGTAATGATTGTTAATAAATAGTTTTTTGTCAAACGAGAGAATTTTTTTGAGTATCGCGGAACATATTTTCTTAAATATTTTTTTTTCTTGATTATAAAACAGTAGATTCCCCAATTATCAAGTTTTTCTGGAGGTAACCCTGATAATCTAATGTGCAAAATGGTTAAAATGTGGTAAATTTTACTTTATTGTAATTTTAGTCGAAGACTACCTTCTAGTCTATATGAGTTTTAAAGATTAATAATATTTTTTTTCCTCGTTTAAAAAAACATCGAAAATATATAATCGAACATAGTTTCATCAGTTTAAGCTTGCAATAGTTGGAAATTTTAAGTGTTGATTGTTATAATTTTTACGTTTGAACCCCATCTTAATATGAAGTCCAATTTCGGATGGTAGACCTAAAAAGGGTCCGTTTTACAAATATTGCCTCTTTATATTATTCTAAAAATTTTGTATTGAAGTTAATTACATACTATGTCAATAAAATGATTATTTTTTAATAAAAATAATTTTTAATTTAAATTTATTAAAAAAAAAGAATTTCACCTACTTTTATTTTTTTATTAATAAATTATGCATTTTAATTATTAAAATTATTAATAATATTGACACATTTATTAATTATTTAAGTAAAAAGTATTTATATTAAATTTTTTTTTTTTTAATTAAATACCTATACTAATAGAAATGTTAAATTAGATATTTATTATGTAAATTTAATTAAGAATAAGGTTATCAATTAAAAATACGATCAATTTTTAATGTATATTAATCTATTATAATTATTTAATTCAATTTTAAATAAAATAATTAATCACTTATTTTAATTCAATTACTCTGCAATCTGCATAATGCCTATTTTTAAAATAATTATGCCACGTACTGTACATGCATTAATGCATAAATAGTATACTTACGGCTCGTGTACAGAAAAGTAAAGAATGGCCCAAATCGCACGTAAATTAAACTGCGATTTGGGGCAATTTTTTATATTGGCAAAGGCCGTATAAAATTTTTCTGTGACAGTAGCGAGAATCTGCGTTTTCCTCGGCCGTGCAGCGGCCAGGAAATCGAACTTTTGTGGCTACTGTACAGAAATAGTATATTTACGACTAACGTCCAGAAAAGATATATAAGTATATATAAGTAGCAAAATAGGGAAAAATTGTATACGACCCTTGTCCATAAATAAAGAATGTCCCAAATCGCAATTCACCATCCTCGGCTTCGCCTCGGAAGGTATACGTACGATTTGGGCCATTCTTTACTTTTTTGGACGTTAGTCGTAAATATACTATTTCTGTACAGTAGCCACAAAAGTTCGATTTCCTGGCGTTTTTGTAAGAAAATTTGATTCGTGGTCCCAGCCACAAGTTTTAATTACAATAAAAATCACAAGCACACTAAAAATTCAATCACAAAAAATATAAAATTACACTTTAATACACAAACACACAAAACACATTCAAAAACTTACAATCAATACGAGCAACTCATGCTCAGGTGATGTCTCCTATCCAGGAATTTTAAATCCACATCTTCGAGTCTGTTAACTCAGAAAATGCACCAATTAAGCGTGTCAAGAATCGCAGCCTACAAGCTGCTGAATAAAGAGGAAAGGAAGTCCTAGCAACTGCACCAAGCACCAACCATACCAGCAATCAAACAATTTTTCATTGACAGCTTAAAGAAAGCCTCAAAATTAGAACTGAAGTCAGGACGGCAAATACTGCTTTGTTTAGAATCACGGTTAAATTTATAAGCTTATTCTGACTTTGGCCTCCTTAGCTAATTGGCATGCTTGCTACAAAACCAAAATTTTTGGGTCATAAAAGCCTGAGTTTCTAGATCTGGGCAACTAAAATCAAAATTCTGCTTGGCTCTTTATTGAAGATCATTCGACTCTAGGAGGAGGTGTCGCGGGGAATTTTTTGCTAAACTTTTTCAGTAATCATTTATATGTATTTGTTTATAAATAGAGTATTTTTAATTTAATTTTTTTTTTTATAAACAATTAGCTGTAGCTCATTAGTGAAGAGGTTTAGCGAAAAATTTCCTACGATAACTCCATCTAGAATTAATTGGTATTCAATATGAGCCAAGCAGAATTTTTATGTAAGTTGCCCAAATCTGGGAATACAGGCTTTTATGACTCAATTATATATTCTTCAATTAAATACTGAAATGCATTGAATTTTTGGTAAAAAAATTATTATGAATAAATATATAATGCTTAAAATTCATGTCAGAAAAATGATATTGACAGTTGACAGCTGTTAAATAGCTGTCAAACGGTAATTTATAATTGGGATTTATGAAACCAACACACATATATATGTTTTTGTTGTCGCTGAATTCAAATCTGATGTCAGAAAAATGATAATGGCAGCTGTCAACTAGCTGTCAAATGGTAGAAAGTAATCGGGATTTAAAAAATCAGCACATATTTATATGCTTTTGTCGTCACTGAATTCAAATCTGTCAAATCAATCTTAAAATTATATTAATAAAACCACCAAAATTAAACCATTAACTATTCTCTTTAATTTGTCAATAAAATTAGAAATAGTTCCTGATAAATGGAAAGAAGCCTTTGTAAAACTAATTTTTAAAACCGGAGACTTGAATAATATAAAAAATTATAGACCAATTGCAATTGCAAACAGTTTCGCGAAAATACTAGATGGTTTTATTAATAATAATTTGGTCATTTATTTCAATAAGATAAGATAATAATTAAACAACAACATGGATCAATGCCTAAACAATCTACAATTAATAATCTTTTAACTTATAAAGAATATACATTAAAATCGTTTAGAAACAAAAAACAAGTCCATACTCTTTATTATACAGATGTTCCCAAGGTGTTCGATTCTATTAATCATGAATTGCTAATATTACTCCAGTCAAAACGCGGTTTAGGGTGTATTTTCTACTGCCGGCATGAGATTTGCTCTACTATATGTTTTTTGGGTCGCTGATCACGAAAATCAGGGTCTTTTCCAGGAGATATTGTCGGAACACCCTTAAATTTGCAAAAACTACCCCCAAAAAGGGTTTTTTTTTTATATATTAGCAAACTGAGTTTCTAGATTTAGCCAAGAATTGGCCTAAGAGGGTTTTTTGGGTCGCTGAACAAGAATTTGAGGTAATTTTTTATAAATAATCAATATTTCACCATTAATTTCTGCACTTTGAGCAGAAACATTTTCATATTTTTATATAAACCGCAATTCTTAATCAACAAACACAAAAACGCATATGGTCCTTATTTAGACACTCAAAGTACAAAAATTGCAAATGCACACCTTTTTAGGGATCGGTTTTGTTTATTTTAGGGTAAAATATTAATTTTTATTAAAAAACATCACCCAAATCCTTGATCATCGACCCAAAAAATCCTGAAGGACTTAATTTGGTCGCTCATAGGGTTTTTTTTGCTAATTTAAGGGTGAAATATTAATTATTTAGAAAAAATTCCCCAAAATTCTTGATCAGCAACCCAAAAAACTCCGAAGGACTTTAATTGGTCGCTCAAAGTGCGGAAATAGCAAAAAAACCCCTTTTTGGGGGTAGATTTTGCAAATTTAAGGGTGATCAGCGACCCAAAAAACATATAGTATAGAGCAAATCTCATGCCGGCAGTAGAAAATACACCCCCCCCCGCGTTTTGACTGGAGTATATATAAGTTGGAGGGATATGAAGTAGGTGGTGAAATATTGGAATGGATCAAGTCGTATATTTTGTGCAGAAAAATGTTTGTTAAAATAAATGATATTATATGAAAAGAAATTAGATAAGTATCGGGTGTACCTGAAGGATCAAACTTAGCTCCCTTATTGTATATAATTTTTATAAATGATATTTCAAACTGTATAAAAAACTCAGAATTCCTTTTATACATTGATGGCATGAAATTATATAAAAGCATAGAGAATTTTGATGATGTACAATTATTTAAAGAAGATATACAGAATTTATAATTAACGTCATACTAAAGTCAAATATGTCGGTAAAATTTTTAAAAATGTACTTTTACTTTTCTACGCTTTAGAAAATAAAAAAAAATTATTTCAGGCTTTAAAGTATAATTTTTGCAAGGGAATCAATCAATATGAAGTTACAAATTTTATTAGGAACGAAATAACTACATTTTACAAATTTAAAACTCAGTCGGTAATCCTATGTTAAAAACATAGAGGTTAAGGATGATCTTAATTTGAAAAATGATAACAGAATGCGATTTAATATAAGTAAGTGCAAAATTATGGTTTTCAAAGAAAGGTATTCCTCCTTAAATATCGATACCCATTATGTATTAGAAATTGAAATGATGGAAAGAGTATCAATACTAAAAGAGTTAGAAAAATTTTTTCAAGAAAACATGAACTTATCTACTCACATAAATTTCATAACTTCTAAAGCAAAGATAAGATTATATTTGCTGAAAAATAAATTGCAATCTTTTAGCAAAACTGAATCATTAAATTTAATGTACAATGCTCATATAAAAGTACAACATCAATATTTTCGTATTTATGCTTCAAATGGAAAATTCCATTTGATTATAGAGAGCACAACTATCATGGAATAGCTTAATCAAGTGATAATATAATATTAGATTCAGCTAGAAATATTAGGGAAATTAAATTTTTGTATAATATATTAAATAATATCATAGATGCAATTGAAATCCTAGCTTGAATTGATTTTAGTGTACCTGTAATCAAATTGAGAAATAGAAATATTTACAGAAAGTTCTTTTTACAATACCTTTTGAACTCAAAGATTCTCAAAAAAAATCGTTCAAAACTACCACAAACTGTTTTGAAAGTTAGAAGCAAATCGTATTCCCAAATAGTTGACAGACCCCTTGTTATCTTCAAAAAACCCCCATAAAAAATTTGGTTTTTTTGAAATTTTGACGGTTTCCGCGGCTTAAATTTACTCTAACCAGACTCATATTGAAGGGCTTTGATAGATAAAAAACATATACATTTTCTAGACAGGTAATTTTTGATATAGCAAAATAATTAAATTTTAAAGTAAAATTTTTAATGTTAGTCCTCAGTAATTTTGAATTTAAGGGTTTCTAAAGTGGGTATAATTATTTTTTGACTTTTGTATGGGAAAAAAGTATCAAAGATGAATTTTTTAAGACCTTGTACACCTATTTTGATACTATGGAACCAGAGATATGAATTTTTGGCAGATTTTTGAAAAAAAAGAAAAAAAAAATTCATTTTTGCCCCCCCCCCCCCTGCCCCATGAAGTGCAGCTGGGGGCAAAATTCCAATGGAAAACTTATTATTTTTTTATGTATAAACAATCTGTAAAAGGTTTTTTAGATATCATTCTGGTGCAGATTTTTCCCTAATATTCCGGGATGCTCTTTCATTTGGGGTTTCAATTCTTTCTTAAAAAAAACGAACTTAAAATTAAAAGTTTATCTTTATGAAGAATTATTCTAACTTAAGTCTAAGACCACTTTTTATTCAAAGAATATAGAAAAAATTACTTAGCCTCTTACCTTCGTGAACTCCGTATTGGCATCAAGTTTAAATTTCAGAATATAAACATTATTTGATCCAAAAAAAATCCTATCTATACTGAAATTTGGAGCAAGATAATAAAGCGAGATAATAAACATTAAGATAATATGTTTTGATTTATTTTCACAATTTATTTTGAACCTTAAGCCTAAAAATCTTAGAAATAGTTATCTTTTCAAGTAAAATAGCCAAGAAAATTTTTTGTTTTATATTTAGATCTTTAAAAAAACTCAAATAACTTTTATAAAATTTATTTACAGCAAAAGAATGTTTAAAAATTTTAAATTAATTTTAAAATTAAATTACAATAATAATTAATAATTACTCAATAAATAAGAACTAAAAGAAATAAACAAGTTTAATTAATTTAATATGAGCAAAAGCAAAAATATAATTTCTATATACAATTTCTTTTAAAAACGTTAATAACTTCAATAACACAACTTGTTTTATTATTTTCTTTACAATCACAGAAAATTTTTTGACAAGCTGCCATAAAATTATCTTTACAATTATATAATTGATTTTGAGCTACTAATTTTGAACAATAATCAATTATATCTTTCTCTTTTTCGTTATAACACGATTTATACCAATGTTCGGTATTTCTTTGATAACAATTTTCTGAAAAAGTAATATTTTTTATCATTTTTAATTTAGAAATTATAATTAAATAATTTAAAAAAATTTTTACCTTGATTACGAACTCTTAATTTATTAACATCTAATTCATTCGTAGCATCATTTTTAGGGAATTGATCGTTTTTGTTACCATTCATTTTACCACAAAGTCCAGTAACTTGATTAGCATAAGTTTCAGGAACTTGTATTTCTAAAAATTGTATACCATCCCATGTAACAGTTATTGAATCAAATTTTGTAGTTAAATATTTTCCACTTTGTTCAACATGAAAATCAGCATCATTGCCATTGAATTTTGTGTATATCCATGAATTTTTATTTTCGTATATAAATTCAGGATGTCCATAAGAATTTTGAGTTAATAAATATTCCTTTTTATTGTAAAAAATTTTAACAATTTTACGACAATTTAAATGTTTACATTCTGGGTCGCTTTTTATAGTTACAGAAAAAGTATTGTTAAATGTTTCTTTGAATAATAAGTATTCACAATCTGTATTCACACTATGAAATAGACCATCAAAGGTTAAGTAAGAGAAATAACCAAAGGCTGTACAGATACGATTTTTAATTCCATTGTTAAATGATACTCTGGAAAAAATAAAAATAACATTACAAATTTTATAAACAAACGTTTTTGTTTTCAAAATCAGATTCTAAAACATTATATTTTTAATATTGAAGATGTTATATTTCATAATTTATTTATTGTTTCTTATTTTATATAATAATTTTTTTTATTTACATCCAAATTTATATTTATGTTCTATATGATTTGAATTATATATGTAAAGAGTGTACAATTTTGTCTTGGCAAATAAATACAATAATAATAATAATAATTTCATCAAATTATTCACTATAAAGTTAAATAAAAATTTAAATGAATGTTTATAATTTAAAAAATTATTCAACATAAAAAAATAAAATTAAATCTTACTTTGGTGCATTTAAAAATGCTAAAGAATCTTGTGGCAGAACTGCATTTAAACCATTGAATCCAAGTGTTAAAAAAAATAAAAAAAATAGTATTTTAATCATGCTGAATATTTTTGTTGAAAAATGAAATTGAAAAAAAAAACGATTAATTAAATTTTTGTTGTTGAAATATTCTAATTTATAGAGAAATATTTCTTAAACTTATGCAGAAAAAGATATAAAAAACTTAAAATTAATAAAAATTGTATTTATCTAACCTAATAACGACACTTGTATGTAAATTAAATTTTGACTAAAATATGTATACTTTTTTTATTATTAATAGATAAAGTGAAATGTGTTAATAAAAAAATGATTACAATATATTTTAAATATGAGCGTTTCTTTTTAAATTAGGTATAATCTTCTGTCAAAAAAATGAAGCAACGTAGAAAGATCTAGATTCTAATGTTGGATAGGCTTTTTTTTAACTTGTTACTTCTTGATCACCAATTGGATGTTATTTCGTTTATTTGTGGAAAAATTTTACTGCGAGTTCAAAATAAAAAAAAAATAAATAAATCGAAATGTCCATTTGACCTCCCCCCTAAAAACGTCACTTTTTTACCCCCTCCCCGCCCTCTACTGCGAGGGAATTTTCTGGGTACCCCATTCTATGAACATGATCTATGTTAAAAAATGTGCAAATTTGAATTTCTTCTACTTAGTTTTAAAATATTTTCATCGTGCAAACAGAGTCGCGTCGGATACGCTAATCTGAAAGCTCCAGATCAAAAAATGATATTCTTTTAAAAAAATACTATTTTATTAAATTTTTGAATATTCTGCCTTATCACGTGACCAAATAAAAATTTGACCAAAAACACTGACTCTTCAGAAAATTTTAAAGAATTCAGAAGTTTAGATTTTCAGATTTTTTTAAACAAAAAATGCTATTTCTATCTACCCGATTCAACCATAAATAGCTAAATCAGAAATGTACAAATAAACGATCGAGAATCTTCGATTGTTTTTTTTAATTCATGAAAAATGTTGTAAAATCTCAAATATATTTTTTTAAAATTTACAATTATTTTTCGTGAATTCAAAAAAAAACTGAATTTACTAGTTTTTTTGCAACTTTTTTTGTGATTCTACTATTTTCATTCAAATAGAAGGATTTTTTCGTAAATTTCTGGTATGAATTTTCTTTATTAAGTATTTTTTTATCTTAATTTAATATATTTAAGATTACATGAAAATTTTAATATTTTTTCGCAAACAAACGATTTTTTTTGTACATTAAATTTTAATAGTATTATTGAAAAATTGATTTGAAATCCTATTTAGTGAAAACGAAGTAAAAAAGTGTACAGGCTAATTCACTGAGATTTTAATAATAATTGTCTTAAAAGTTTGGTACAACTCCGACTACTTTGGGAAATGACAAAAATTTGTCTTTACAATAGGTGATTGCAAGTTATTGGTTCTTATTTTTATGTGACAAATTAATGTCAAATGCTAAAAGAATATATCTTATTAATACTATATCCGAAAATTAATTAAACGTAAAAAAAAATATGCAAATTAACTTCAAATTTTATGATTTAACCATCCGCATACACAAAAAATTTGATTTCATAATGATCAGTAAGATTTAATTGAAAATTCAAGCAAATTCTTTTGGCAAAATAACTAATTCCAATGAGTTTAACTATTTACTATCCAATAACCAAATTTTTATTAACGAGTATCTACTTCAAAATATCCATAAATTTTTGATGGCTGCTAAACAAGTTTGACAAAATTACGGTCTTTTAGCATAAAATCAGAAAAATAAGAATAAGAAATAAGAAATAAAAATAAGAAAAAGATTGGACTTTGGAAAACTGAACACTTCCTTTAGCCTTTTACATCATTGCTGTCTCTGAAACTTGATTCTACCCAGCCTTTACCGATTCAATGGTCGAAATCAACGGTTATTCCATAGTTAGAAATGATAGGCACGGTAGAAATTCTTGAAGAGTAGCCCATTATATTTAATCAAATCTTTCATACAAAGAACTATCTGCCAATGAAGACTCAGAGGTAGATAAACTCCTGGAATACCTGATCTGCGAAGTTTTCTACTTAACTACTCAGATTATGGTTGCGGTAGTCTATAGACCCCCTGATAATCCGCTCTCTCATAATATGGATTTTCTCGAAATTATAATAAGCCTCGCCGTCAATTATAGTAATTTTTCTCGGTGATTTCAGCGTTAATATGTCTTTTTTTCAGCGTCAGTATACTTTACTATATGTTAATTTCAGTAGAAGCTTCCTGAATTATATTATTCTTTGTCTTACGTAATAGGTGGCCCTGAAAAGGGCCGTTGGATTTTTTAGCATTGTTGCGTGGTTTAGCCACACGTTCTAAAATTAATTAATCACAATCACACAGCGAATTCAATCACACAAAATATACAATATATTTTCGTACACAAACATGCAAAAAATAAATAACACTCACATTTTTATACCGCTAGAGGGCGCAATATAAAAAGATCGTATATTTTTTATCGTCTGTTATTAAATTATTTATTTAAAAATATTTTAATTTAAATTTAAATTTTATTTCTATTATAATTTTGGATAAGTTATTTCCAACTTGTGATATTAGTTTCATTAATTAAGTATATTAGTTATCTATAAAATCTCATCGAAACTCCAACTCAATATCTACTGTATTACCCGCTTCCCTACAGTATCGACGGAAACAACAGCTTATTAGACGTTTGAAACAACGTCTGAAAAGACGTTTGAATAAGGTTTTAAACATAGTAAATCAATATATTGTATATATATTATATGTATACAAATTTTTTTAATAATATTTTAACTGCTATTTATCAAATTATAAGGAAAATGTGAAATAAAAAATTTTTTTGGTATGTCCAAAATATGAATTAAAATTTATTGGTAAAATTTTTTTTTATTTTAGCATCATTTTTACAGAGTATATAACTGAAAAACAAATAAAAAATTTTTTAAAAATTCAATACTTTTAAGTTATTAAAGTACCCCTTGAATTTAATTTTTTCATAACAAAGGCAATAATTTCACATTTTTTATTGTAATTTTTGCCCTCGTTACAAAAAAACAGCAATCACCATTATCAGAAAACTTCATTTTTCTAAACTTGATTGCAAGACCCTAGGCTCTACACCCCTCTGGCTTTTAAGCCTCTCGTTTAGAAAAATAATGTTTTCAAAAAGTATATTATTAATAAGCTGTTAAATTGAAAATTTTATTAATAATATTTTTTCATAAAATTATACACAGTATAATTTTATTATATTTGATTTTAAATTATAAATTAATAATTTTTTAAAAGAAAACATTTGAATTAAAAATTTAAAAAATATATTATTTTTATTTAAAAGAAAATTCCACTAAAGGTCCACTGGATACAAAGATAGAAATTTTAACTGCAAATCTGAAAAAAATATTTAAACAAAGTAACATGTAATAAAAAAAATTATTATAAAATTTGAAAAGTATATACTTATCTAATCTTATTTAAATACTATCTCTGTCAGAAGACAAAAACAAATTCATCGATGCATGTTTTTGAAGTGACTATACTGAAAAGTGAAAAATTAAACTAGTAATCACAAGGAAACTATTTGTAATTTCTCTGTTTCTACTCATTAATTAGAACTATATCTGAAAGATTCAATGTTCTATCTAATTTAGGAAAAAAGATATAGATGATTCTATATCAATTAAGTTAATACGAACATACAAATTGTTTTAAAGTGACTATCTTAGATGGTGAAAAATCAAACTAATGAGAATAAGAAAACCATTTACAGTTTTTCTGCTTCTACTTATTAATTAGAATTATTTCTGAAAGATTCAATGTTCTATCTCTTTTAGGAAAAAATATATTCATAATTCTATATCATGCAAGTTAATGATTCTTCGAGATCGTAAACTTTTATAATGTAGAATTATGAATATATTTTTTCCTAAAAGAGATAGAACATTGAATCTTTCAGAAATAATTCTAATTAATAAGTAGAAGCAGAAAAACTGTAAGTGGTTTTCTTATTCTCATTAGTTTGATTTTTCACCATCTAAGATAGTCACTTTAAAAAAATTTGTTTGTTCGTATTAACTTAATTTATATAGAATCATCTATATCTTTTTTCCTAAATTAGATAGAACATTGAATCTTTCAGATATAGTTCTAATTAATGAGTAGAAACAGAGAAATTACAAATAGTTTCCTTGTGATTACTAGTTTAATTTTTCACTTTTCAGTATAGTCACTTCAAAAACATGCATCGATGAATTTGTTTTTGTCTTCTGACAGAGATAGTATTTAAATAAGATTAGATAAGTATATACTTTTCAAATTTTATAATAATTTTTTTTATTACATGTTACTTTGTTTAAATATTTTTTTCAGATTTGCAGTTAAAATTTCTATCTTTGTATCCAGTGGACCTTTAGTGGAATTTTCTTTTAAATAAAAATAATATATTTTTTAAATTTTTAATTCAAATGTTTTCTTTTAAAAAATTATTAATTTATAATTTAAAATCAAATATAATAAAATTATACTGTGTATAATTTTATGAAAAAATATTATTAATAAAATTTTCAATTTAACAGCTTATTAATAATATACTTTTTGAAAACATTATTTTTCTAAACGAGAGGCTTAAAAGCCAGAGGGGTGTAGAGCCTAGGGTCTTGCAATCAAGTTTAGAAAAATGAAGTTTTCTGATAATGGTGATTGCTGTTTTTTTGTAACGAGGGCAAAAATTACAATAAAAAATGTGAAATTATTGCCTTTGTTATGAAAAAATTAAATTCAAGGGGTACTTTAATAACTTAAAAGTATTGAATTTTTAAAAAATTTTTTATTTGTTTTTCAGTTATATACTCTGTAAAAATGATGCTAAAATAAAAAAAAATTTTACCAATAAATTTTAATTCATATTTTGGACATACCAAAAAAATTTTTTATTTCACATTTTCCTTATAATTTGATAAATAGCAGTTAAAATATTATTAAAAAAATATGTATACATATAATATATATACAATATATTGATTTACTATGTTTAAAACCTTATTCAAACGTCTTTTCAGACGTTGTTTCAGACGTCTAATAAGCTGTTGTTTCCGTCGATACTGTAGGGAAGCGGGTAATGGCGGCTACCAATGTGAAATGTGCTCTCTGCAAAATTGAAGACGAAAGTACTGAAGTATTATATTGTAATTAATGCCATAATAAAATGCAAATTTTTTGCATTAAAAGAAATTTCTCAAATATTCAAGATTGTTGCACTTCGGTTTTAAAATACATTGATTTAGATCTAACAAAGAATACGGATATTTTTTTTTCTCAAACTAGTATTAGTGAACACACCAGTAATTATGATTCAAATTCAAATCAAAACAATAAAAATTTTACAAATATGATACAAATGGATGGTGTAGAAAACCTAATAGCTGAACCTGAAAAAACATCATGCAACAGTTTACAAGAATTAGCTGATTTATTTATAAATAAATTTAATATAATTGAAAATCATTTAAAAACACAAGATCAAATTAATAATTCAAACGCTAAAAAACTGAATGCGATAACAAAATTTCTACTTTATCATCCAAAAGTGAAGAATTAGAATCTTCAGTAGGTAACCTAGATACTAGAGTCACAAATATTGAAAACAACTTTATTCATGGTAACACAAATTACATTTCTGATTCATTTATTAATGAAATACAAAACAGATTACATAAACAAAAGAATTTAATTTTATATGGAGTTGATGAATCTCTAACACAAAATAATAATTTTGCATATTATTAACAAAAATTGACAAAGACTATAAAAATTTATTTTTCAGCCGAATAGGTAATTATAACAAAGACTTTAACAGACCTATTAGAATTTCTGCTAGCTCTAGGCAAATGGCCTATTCAATATTTGAGCATTATGAAAAATTACCAGATGAGATTACTCCAGATCGTACTTGGAACCAGAGAAAGCATTATAAAAAACTATATACAAATATAACTCAAATATAAATCAAGAATATTCTCACCCTTCAAGATATAATTTAAATAGAATAAATTTAATAGAATAAATTTAGAACTTTACTTAGTAGGATAGATTGGTTTAACATAATTGCTTTCAAAATTATGGCTTCGAAACATGTCTTGAAAATTTTTATTTAACATTAAATAGCCTCTTGGAAGAGACTGTTCCAAAATTTCAATACAAAAATTTTAATTATCCTAAATGGTTCAGCAGAGATTTAATTTATTACATAAATTCTAAAAAGAAAAGTCACCTTTTATGGAAAAAAACAAAATTTTTTTAGTATATATAGAATTTAAAAGACTACGAGCTATTTGTAAGTTTTTATCAAATACTTGCTATGTTAATTTTACAAATAAAGTTGAAAATTCCATATCTCATAACATTAAATTTTTCTGGAAACATTTTAATAAAACAAATTCTAAAACATACCAAATACACTATATCTAAATAATGAATTTAGTCAAGATAATATTTCCTCAGCTAATCTATTTGCTATTTTTTTCAGTAAAGTCTTCAATCCTACTAATAACACTCCTTTAACTTGTAATTTACCTTTCAAAGAACCTATTATTGATGACTTTAATATCACTGTTGACTTAATCACCCAAGCTGGTAAAAAACTAAAAAATTCTAATTAATTTGGACCAGACTACATTCCTGAATCCCTCATAAAAGCTTGCTATGATAATTTAATCTTACCATTATTGCTATTATTTAAGGAGTCTTTCCAAAGTGGTTATATTCCACATATATGGAAACACTCCTTTCTTAAAGCAATACATTCAAAGATGGTGACAAAGCAAACATTGAAAATTATAGGGCGGTAGCCAATCCTTGTATAATTTGTAAATTATTGGATGATATTTTCTATGTTAATCTTTACAATTTCATTTCCTCCTTTTTACATACTGAACTGAATATGGTTTTAGAAAAGGCCATTCAATAATTAATAATATGTTTAAGTTTGCCAATGAAACAGCTGAAACTTTAGATAAAGGTTTTCGAATGGACTCAGTCTATCTTGACTACTCTAAAGCATTTGACAAAGTTGACATAGATCTTATGGTCAGAAAATTAGACCACATATGTATTAGAGATAAAGCCTTAACCAGGATTAAATCCTATTTATTTGGTAAAAAACTAGCAGCATCTTTAAAAGGTTCTTATTAAAACTGGTTTGATTGTACATCAGGAGTGGCCCAAGGTTCACACTCTGGTCCTCTTTTATTCTTAATATTTATCAATGATCTACCTGACCGTATCCAGTATTCAATGAGGATTCAATGTCTGAAAACCATGGACTCATCCAAGTGCACCAAGAACACCATGAACCAGCTAACCGGCAAAACAATTTCTCATCCACAGCATAGCCGCGTGCGTGAGGGCTGAAGTTAGGACAGCAAATGCTGCTTTGGCCAGAGTCACAGTTATATTTATAGCCCTTTGCTGACTTCTACCTCGCTCGCTGATTACAGCGCGCGCGACAAAATCGTCACGAAATTCACCATGCATGCTATGACCAAAGACAGCAAAGAGTTCGCAAAGAAATAGCATATACGCTATAAGCAAAGGGAGCAAAAAGATCGCAAAGAAATGTTATAAACATTATACCCGCTATGAGCAAAGGGAGCAAAGCGTTCGCAAAGAAATAGTATGCTCACTATGAGCAAAGCGTGGTAAAACCAAGCCAAAAGCTACGCGCGGCCAAGTTCGTGGAAAGGCTGTCAAGAAGCACAGCAAGGCTAGAGGTACACGGCAAAGTTACGAACAGATATTTTTTTTTAAGTGCCTAAAAGTAACACTATAACTTTATAATCGATAATAACTTTTACCTTATCCCTCATGGTGTAACCCTCATGGAACCAGCTTCTAATTCTTTCATTGATTTAATAATTATCGATGAAAATAACGAGGTGATTTCGTTGTCTAAAAAAATTATTCATTAACAAAAAAAATTATCATACGCTACTCTTGACATCTTAACACCCAACTCCCTTGGAACGAATATTTCCTTCAACAACATCAAAAATATTAATCCTGAGGAGTTCACAACTCGTCTTCGACAATTTGACTGGTTATTTACTTTTAAAAGTAGAGATTTTGACCTTATCTGGGATACAACTGCTAAAAATATCATATCTGTTCTTAATTCTGTAGCTCCTCTAAAATATTATAGAATTCCTAAGAAATCTCTTCCATGGCTAACACCTGAGTTAAGAAAGCAATCTAAACATCTATATTATCTTTACTGTCGTTATAGACGCAAACGTATTTAGCCTCGCCTGGATGTCTATAAAGATTTCTGAGATATTTTAAATGATAAATCACAGCAGAAAAAATAAACTTTTACTCAAACAAACTATCAACAAATAACCCTCTTTCAAATATTAGTATAACGATCTCTACGAACAAATAATAATCTTATATTTCAAAGATACATAAGGCATTTTCATACCATTAATTTTATTTAAAATTTTTTACAATTTTAAATAAATTAAAAAAATTTTTTTTAATTGATGTTAAATAATTTTCCATCAATTTGTCTCGAGCGGGATTCGACCCCACGACCTTTGGTTTGCTGGACCAAAGCTCTACCAACTGAGCTGTCGAGAGCGGACATCCCAAGAGACAATCAGGATCAATTTCTTTCATTCAAGAGGCAGCTTTGTAGATCTAGTGCCAAATTTATATTAATTAATTAGTTTAACGTTCGTCATATTTTTTCAAATATTAGTATCAATAATTAACGATCTCTACGAACAAATAATAATCTTATATTTCAAAGATACATAAGGCAGCATTTTCATACCATTAATTTTATTTAAAATTTTTTACAATTTTAAATAAATTAGAAAAATTTTTTAATTGATGTTAAATAATTTTTTAAGATAAATTAATAAATAATTTAGCTTAAAAAAGTGGTTTGAAAATTTGGTCCGGCAAACCAAAGGTCGGGGGTCGAATCCCGCTCGAGACAAATTGATGGACAATTTTTTTCATTCAAATCACTTTTTTAAGCTAAATTGTTTATTAATTTATCTGAAAAAATTATTTAACATCGATTAAAAAATTTTTCTAATTTATTTAAAATTGTAAAAAATTTTAAATAAAATTAATGGTATGAAAATGCCTTATGTATCTTTGAAATATTTTATGAAATATAAGATTATTATTTGTTCGTAGAGATCGTTAATTATTGATACTAATATTTGAAAAAATATGACGAACGTTAAACTAATTAATTAATATAAATAACCCTCTTGCTGTTATCTGGAGTGAACTACCATTATTAAACCACGTTCACTCCGGACAAGCACAACAAATATTTCTTGTCCACTCAAAATTTTGATCCCTCCCTACAAAAAAATAATCCTCCGGTAATTATGAATCGCCCCGTTTTAAATTTACTAACATTGCGTTATACAATTTAAACTGGGCTCTTATACAATTCTCTACCAAATTGAAAGGCCCTGAAGATATTTTATTAAAAGTACTCAAACTCTGTTTACTAGCTCTTTCAAAAGTTTTTGTATCCCTTTTCAATAAGTCTATAATTCTCAAAAAATTTCCGTCTACCTGGAAACATAGTCATATTATACCTATTAATAAAATACCCAATCCCCTCTCCTTAAGCAACTATCGTCCGGTTTCTCTTTTATCAATTATTATTTTATTAATATTTTATCAATTATCTATTTTATCAATTTTATTTGTTTCTATTTTACAATTTTTTTAAGAAAATACTTCATAATCAATTATCACAATATTTAATTCAGCATAAAGTTCTTGACAATTTCCTATCAGGCTTCTTAAAACAACACAGTACTCAAGCTTTATTGATTAATCTAGTTGATGTTATTTGTAGGGTCTACCATTATGGAAATATCACCAACTTATTAATGCTTCACCTTTCAAAGGCATTTGATCGAGTATCCCACAATCTCTTATTGTCCAAGTTACTGAACCTTGGCTTATCCAAGGACGTAGTGGACTGGTTTTTTAGCTATCTTTTAGATAGAACTCAATCCGTCATAGTAGGCGAAAAAATCTCCTTCGCGGAAGTAGTTAATAGTGGTGTCCCCCAAGGCTCTGTTTTGGGGCCGTTACTCTTCCTAATTTACATGAACGATATTGGATCTCATATTCTTTACGCCAAAAGACTACTTTTCCCGGATGATTTACAAATTTACCTTCAAATTCCCAAAAAATATTACAACCTAGGTATTTCTTTTCTACAAAACGAGTTAAGAAACATTGAAACCTGGTTTTCTTAAAATAATTTTCACTTCAATAAAGAAAAACAAATTTCATTATCTTTGGCAAGTATTGTCGGGACTTTTACACGAATAAAACTACATTCTACTTTAGCGGTAGTCATATTCCAATATCCAAATCAGTCAAAAATCTTAGTCTCTTCCTCGATCAGATATGAGCTGGAACACCCAAATCAATCATATGTCTAAATCAATAAATTATATTTTCTAAAGACTCAGTTACTTCAATAATTTTATTTCCCTTTTACTCCGCAGACGTTTAGTTTGCTCATAATTAAGTGCCATATATATTTATAACACCCTAAATCTATTATGTATTTTAAAAAGTGGTTGCAGTCGTTATTCAGAGGTTCAAAATGGCCCCTAGTTACAGGCTATTTGTATGTAATATAAAAAAATCGTTTAAAAACCGGAAACTTAAAAAATCGGTATAAGAAAAAGGTCGTCACTATTTCAGGAAGTCGTTATAGGATATCCCACTGTATTATTTTTCCTAGTTACACATTTATTAATAAATAAATAACTTTTTTTTAAATTGGTGAAAACTTAATTATTTTTTTTTCTTTCTAAGAAATTAAAATGAAAAAAAAAATAAATTAAAATAAATTACATTTTTATGTACAATTTTTTGCCAACAAATAAATCATAAAAAAATGTTATCTTTATTTAATATTTTTTAAGCTTTTGTGAAACAAAATGAAAAACGTAATTTAAGTTATTAAAAATTTTAACAAAGTAATTCAAATATTTATAAAAATTATTATTTTTTAATTATTTTTTTTTTTTATTACACCGCATTTAATTATTAAACGTAAGTAGGATGCAAACTACACCTACATATCTAGATCAAGAAACTAATATAAATGTCGGAGTAAATGCAATCAGTTCGAGTTTGGTACGAGTCGAGTTTTAATGCGGTTTTTGCATAATTACCTGTAGTTTATGTTTGGACTTGAGAAAGAAAACCAAGTAATTAAAACTTTTTAATTAACTGTATATACTTAATTTGAGTGAATTAAATTATTTTATTTTTTAATTATTAGCTCAAAATGCTGATCAAATTTGTATTTTTCTTATTTTTTGTGACAAAAGTTACATTTGCATCTGTTCAAAAATTAGATACTGTATATCAATGGAAATCTATTGATTTCAAATGGGATTCACCTGAACAAAAGAAAGAAGCAATAAAAAATGGAGATTATGATTATAAAAAGGTCATACCAATGGACAGCAAAAAAGACAATGGTTTGAAAATTTTTTTAACTTAAAAAATTATAATTACTATAATTTAATTGATTTTTTATTTTATTTTTAAGATGGAAGAGTTTTTGTTTCTATTGTTCGTAGAATTGGAAACCCAGTTCGATTAGGTACCGTAACTAAAGAAATGGGACCATCGGGACCATTGATTGCTCCTTATCCTGACTGGTCATGGCACAAAAAAGGAAGTTGTGACAGTATCAATAATAATTACAGGATTGAAGTAAGTATAGCTAATTTGATTACAATGTTCTTAAAATTAAGTTATTAATTTTTTACCAAAATTTTTACAGATTGATGAATGCAACAGACTTTGGGTTTTAGATTTGGGAGTAAATGAATCGGATTTAAAATGCAATGCACAATTGCTGTCTTTTGACTTAAATACCGATAAACTTATCGAACGAGTTAAGATTCCAAAAGAAATTTCCCATAACAAAGAAGGTATCAGTCTTTTAACAAACGTTGTTGTAGAAACAGACAAAAAAGAACTTTGCAAAAAAACTACTGTAAGAATTCATAGTACTTTACTTTATTTAATAGAATTGTAATATTTTTAATTGAATTCTTTTTTAAGGTTTACATGGCTGACACCTTTGGACATGCTTTAATTGTCTGGAATGATAATAAATTAAAAAGATTAGAAAATCCAATTTTTAAACCTGTAGATAATACATCAGAAGTGCAAGTCGGTTCAGCTAGTGTTAATTGGCCAGATGATGGAATTTTAGGAATGGCAATTACACCAAAAAAATCATCCGAAGAACCAAGATATTTATACTTCAGGTCACTTTCCTCTTACAGTATATATTATGTTAGTACCGATGATTTAAAAAAAAGTAAAAATGGTGAAAATTTAAAAGTATTCGGCGAAAAAGATATATTAAGTAGTCATGCAATTGGAATACGATTTTCATCTGACGATGTACTTTTCTTTTCTCCGATAAAAGAATACGCAGTTGTCTGTTGGAATAGAAACACGAAATTAACAAGAGATAATTTTGTAAGTTTTTTGATTGAAAATTTATAGTATGTAATTAAAATTAATAAAAAAAATTTTGGTTTTTCAGGAAATTGTTGCTCAAGACCCAGAACAAATAGTATACATGAATCAGATGCAAATTGTACCTCCTACAAAAAATCATCCTGAAGAAGAGTTCTGGGGATTAGTTAACAAGCTACCTTATTTTTCAGCTGGAAAAGTTGATTTTAACGAATATAATTTTAAGATTCTTGCTGCTCCAGTTAAGAAACTTATTGCTGGAACAAAATGTATCTTATAAACTTATATATATTAAATTTCCATTTTATTCAAAAAGCTCAAATTATTTAATTTGGATTTGTGGTAAAATAATCTTATATGGCAAAAATAAACAAATATAAGTAAAAGAAAAGTATGGAAAGATTAGACGACTTAAAGAAAATAATCCAAATTAAATAATTACGCAATTGAGTAAGCTTAAAAGATATAAATTATACACATTGTTATGTAAAGGATACAATTTAAAGAGTTCTTAACTTTTAGGTGCTCGTAAAAAGTATTTTTTTATGTTTAAAAATAATTTTGTGTAAATAAACAAGATAAAAATAATAGCTTTTTTTTGTTTTTAATTAAAATTTTAAATAATGATTTTATATTAATTACTTATTTAATGAGTTAAAAGATATTAGTTTTTAATTAAAAAATTTAATTTTAGGATTAAAGAATTGACGCAAATTTGCTTATTGCTTTTATTGCGTTGAAAAGATAAAACATTGGTGTTACCTCTTCTAAAAATAGTTCCTTGATAATTCCTTTTAATATATTGTAAAACTAAAAATTGAAAAATTTCAACAAAATCTGAAAAACTTAAGTGCCCTATTGAGTTACTGATTAGTTATCAAAGTCAATAATGTAAAAAAATCATAATGTAAACTTTCTAGAGTCTCATTAAATTTCAAGCAATGTAAATCAAAATATTTTTGTAGTCCAAACTGAAGCAAGTTATAATTTGTTAGTTACAGATTTAGATTATAAATTTTATAAACTTATTAGCCAAAATTATTTTAGTTACTTTAAGCTGTCAAGGGTTTATGAATCGTGGTAGATTTCCAGTTACTTTTCAATTTTCTGACAATCTTTTTTCCCTATTATGTTTTTCAGACTGAATAAGTTCCCAAATGAATATTTTTCTAGTATCTATTTCCCTATTTAAAAAAAAAATTAATATGAATGAGTCACAAAGTATTATTGTGTATCTTAATTTTGTTCAATTGGCTGTTGTATATATGAAAAAAAGGCAGTTGGATTAAAAAAATTTTTTTGGAAACTGGACAACAAATTATTGAAATCGAAAAAATTGATAATATACTCCAATCTTGACAAGGATTGCTTAATGAAATGGAAACATCAAATAAAATTATTGTTAAATACATTTGGTTCTGTTCTTGATCATTAAACTCTAAAATTATTAATAATTCATTATTGATAATAAACGCTAGAGTCTTTAAAAATAAAATTAATACTCCAATCAAATTACGAGAATGGGGGTTGATTTTTGTAAGCAAATAGAGAAAAGAGAAAAGGTCTGCTATAGATTTTTTGGATCGCCTATTGCGAAAATATTTACTCATGGGAAATTGAGGGAACCACAGTAAATATGCAATTTTATCCTCTGCTGGCGGTAATTTGGTAATTTTTACAAAACGTACTGAGATTCAGCCGACTTAGAACGTTTTATCACTGTAGAAAGTAGAAAAATGTTTTTATGGATGGAAATTTTCATTTCTTCAAACCATTATATTTTTAAATTTTCCAAGATGTCAGACCAAAAAACGTAATAGAATGAACTTTCGACGTTATCTGGAGGTTTTGAAGATTGAGGAAAACGTTTTTATGGATGAAAATTTTCATTTTTTCACCCAATTATATTTTCAAATTTCCCAACATGGAGGACCAAAAATACGTTATAGAATGAACTTTTAACATTATACCTGAAAGTTTTTGAGTTTGAGAAAAACGTTTGTATTGATAAAAATTTTCATGTTTTCACCCCAATGTATTTTTCAATTTTCCACGATGGCAGACCAAACTACACAAAAATGGAACTTTTTAAACTATTTTTTATTCATAAAAACATTTTTTTCAACATTCAAAACCTTCAAGTATGTATAAAGTTTATTCTTTTATGTTTTTTGGTCTGCCATGTTGGAAAATCTAAAAATATAAGGTGGAGACAGAATGAAAATTTTCATCCATAAAAATCCATAGTTCCAAAAGTTCCATTTTTATGTTGTTTGGTCCGCCATCTTGGAAAATCAAAAAATACGTTAGGGTGAAAACATGAAAATTTCACAACCTTAAAAACCCCCAGGTACAGTAGAAAGTTTCCTTTTTATAATTTTTTTCAGTCATCTTGGAAAATAGGAAAATGTAATATGTTGCAAAAATGAAAATTGTCATTCAAAAAAGGTTTTTCTCAAACCTCAAAACTGACAGGTGAAAAATTAAAAATTATACCTCCAGAATAGGATATTTAAATTTTAGATAAAGTCGAAAAATTTTAGATCTATTATTAAGAATAATAGATATAAAGGTGCAAACGTGAAAAATTATCTTCAATTTACACTCGCTTAACCTGATTGAGAGCGAAAAATTCATTTTCAGCTCTCACGTGAGATAGGTAGCCCATAGGGGGTCGTTCAAATAAAACGTAACGCCCTTTTTCTGAAATTTCGGGTACCCCAGTACCCAGAGTAACGCTTATTTTGAAAATTGTCCGAAGACTTTTAACGGACCGTAACATTTAAAAGACTCACCCACCTACCCTATCAGCGTTACGTAATTTTTGAACTTCCCCTAGACCCTGTCGTAGATTCGTGATAATGCTCTCCAAGTAACTCACACTTATTCCTCCAAATCAAGACAAATGTCGTTTCATTGGAGAGGAACATTGCGCTTGTATGATTGAATACTCACGCTTACGTCGCACCTTCTGGTGGATGGTTCCCCACAGAAAGGAGCCAGGAGGGGCTCTTCTCTTCCTATAAAAAAAAAGCTGAATCAAAAATGATTAACAGGTACAATTAGTATGTTAAACTATGAAGGCGTTTTTTAGAGCATACTAAAATCTTTAGCCACATATTTGTGCAGGGCTAAAATTTCGACTTTAAGAACAAAAGTTAATCATTTTTATTTCTTATAATAAATTTTGTATAATAAATAAATAAAATCTAAAATTTCCTTTAGCTATAGCCCCGTTCTCCTTACATCATAAAATAAAATTTTAAATCCTTTGATATACTCCTACGTATAAAAATGTCACCTTCTACAGTACATAAATGGCATCAGAAATATATCTTCATCGTACAAGTTTTACTTTCAAATTTAAAGAATTAAATAAATATAAACAAACAAGTTTGTGTTAATAATTAACAAACTTTTAAAAACCTAAAAAAAAAAACAATTAGAAGCTATTAAAATTTCAGCAAAGCTACTTTAACAATCAAAATAACCAAACACCATAATATATTATTTTAGTACAAAACAAGATAATAACAAAAAGAAAAAATGCATTTATTAAATGCAGTCTTGATGACGATATTTTCTATAGTCTGCAATTATAAGTTTACATGTGTTAAAATATATTACATAGAAACTTAGTAGGCAAAAGTGTATAGACATCAACAGTGTTATATGGGTGGGCGCCGCATTTTATTCGCGTAAATACTACTATTGGTTACTATTGTAAATATTTATGAATCAATACAATAAAAAAATTAAAAAAGAATGGTCCAAAATTCTGTTAAATATAATTCGAAGGTGAGCAAAGTATCACTTAAAAAAATTTTTTTTTTTAGTTTTTAGTTTGAATTTTTTGCGTAGCAGCATCAGTTTTAATTTTATAAATCTGTGCAAATAAAATATTTCTATTTTAAGATGAAAATATTTATGTTAAAGTGTATTTTTATGGAAAAAGTGTGTGTGTGCTTTTTTTTATTTTAAGTAAGTAAGTAAGTAACAAAAAAAAAAATTGTTTTGTTTAACTATATTTTTAAAAAAAATTATTTTTTCAAGGATGTTTTTATTTATTGTTAATAATTATCTTACATTTTTTGCTTCGCCTATTATTTAAAATATTATTATGTAAATGTGTGCGTGTAAAAGAAACTGCGTATTTTATTTAGATGTATTTGTTTTTAAGTAATTATTTTTAAGGCTATTTATGTATTTTGTTTTGCGTCAAGCGGTAAACTTTGAATATTTATAATTTTAAAACGTTTTTATTTTTCAATGAAATTTTATAATTCGAATTTAAAAAATTATCCAATTTCTTGAAAAAATGTTTTATTAAATATGCAAGCTCTGTTAAAAAATTTAAAAGAGCCGAAAAATTTTCCAAAACTTTTTTTTAGCCGGCACGCAAAAGTGGTATATATAAATTCACATTTTTTTTAAATTAAAATTTTCTTGATACATGTGATCTACTTTATTTATACTACATTTTGTCTCATTCTATACATAAAAGCACAAGTTTATAACCACAAACACACATGTAAAAAATTTTAACTCATTTATGTATGTTACCGTTAATGTCCGCCCTGCAGTTATAGTTAGCTTTAACTGGTTAAAGTCAACTTTATTAAAATGTCTTGATTAAAGCCCACGAAATGAATAAAAATATAAATTTAACGGATGGTTACAGTAAGGCATCCCCTAGAACTAGGACAAGGGGGCTAAAAACCCTATTCACAAGTTTGCAAGTAATTACTGTATTCGAATATACAGGATCGGTTAATAACTCCAAGAATTGCCTTTTTAAAAAAATTTATTCTTAGCCTAACCTAAACCCTTTGGGCACCTTTTAGCAAGAATCGTATATTATAAATACAATAGAGCTAGAGTAAAGAATTTATCCGCCTACTAGGCAACTAATAAAATGTGCTGCATTTAGATACAATAGTAAAATTATTCTTTACATATCTAGGACAAAAAAGCCTATTTTTGGCCTTATGGAGACGTGTTTTTTGCTCAATATATTATGCAAACTATGTTTTAAATCAAGAGAAAAAATATGGTGTTCAACTTTCGCATGCTGTTTGCTTTCGCTCGTGCATACAACTGCATGCACAAAAACTATATATTGTCCCTTATTTAAAAAATATCTACTTTAATCCTATTCATGGGCTCTAACTAACAAGACTTGGTTAAAGTTAACTTAAACTTACATAAAGCCGTTAAAGTCATATTTTCATTCATTTTAATCGTCTTCGTGGACTTTAACCAAGACGCGTTGCCAAAGTTAACTTTAACTGGTTAAAGATAACTTTAGCGGTTTCGGATACATTAACAGTAACATGTATATGATCGAGATCGTAAGAGTATAAGATCTTCTATTATTAGTACACGCATTAAAAAAAAAAATAATAAAAAGCTTCTTTCTGCGCCATCTCTTTTCTGCACGTATTATATTCGCTATTTCTCTAGTTTAACAACGACATATTATTTTATTTATAATTTTTTTTTTTTTTTGCTTTTAATTAACTAAATATGTAATTATAAATAGTTCAAATTTAATGAGTTATGGTTTTTTTAAGATAATTGAGCTTTTTCGGTTCTAAAATTGTGTATTTATGTTAAAAGTAAGAGAGAAAATATACCTAAATATAAAAAAAATAATTGTCATATTATGAAGAAGATATTCGAAGTTACCATGATTTCTTTACGATATGCAATGTAAGTTTCAAAAAATAATTTTATTAATAAAAATAAGAGATAGTAAAAAGGTAAATTATTTTAATTATTTTATTAAAAATGGCATTTGACAATAATCTACGCAACTTATTACATTTATTTTTTATTTTAATTGAATTAATTAGACTTACCGTATTTTGTAAGTTATGTATTATTTTGAAAGTAACGTACATTTATAACCAAAAAGCTTTTATCGTAATCAAAAATACCCTGAAATTTTTTCAATTAAGTTTTTTCATGTGTATTAGAGTGCGTCTTGTTTTTTTTCGCGATTTTTTTGCTCTCCCCCTTTTTTCGATTATTTTCGTCATAAAAACCTCCCAGCTCGAAGGATTTTGGTTTTTGATTTTTTTAACCAGTGCCACCGAGCACTTGAAGTTTCACTCTAAATAAAATGGAAATTTTGACACTAGTTAACAGATAGCGGGAAAAAAGGCAAAAGAACTGTTGTTCTATACATAGTATAAAATCATATTCTTTGATAATATTAAGCCAACATAGAGTCCTGCGTTTTCGGCCCATTGTTATAAACAGAGGGTGGTCTGCATGTGTTTCAACATAATAAACTCATCCATAACTATCTGGTGTAATTTGGTGCTCCAAAGGTAGTGGACTACCCTTGTTAGAGAAGCAAGATTTAAGAGCTATCTTATACTATCCAAATGATCAGCAACCTTAAAAGCTTTACTATGTACATTGAAAAAAAATCCAATTGTGGCAACCAGAATACCAATTTTGTTGCTAACAATTTTTTTTTCATATTAACAGCTTCTAATTGCTTTATTTATTTTTTATGTCTGATGATGATACCATGACGCACAGCAATCAACAAATTAAGTTAAAAAAAAATACTTTATATCTAAGCCAAACAATATTTTTATATCTTATAAATTACTTTAATCCTATAATTTTAATTAATACACATTATATAGATAATAGTTAAGTAAAAAAAAAGTAATTTATAAATGAATGGTTTAATTAAAAGGATTATTATAGTAAGTCTGATCACTATTTTTAAAATTGTAAGATAAAGGATTCATGAGCACGGCGCGGCGCGGCATCTGGACTTTTATCGAACTTTTATTACATTATGTTACCGCCGGAATTATTTTATAAATAACTGAAAGTGATAATAGTTTCTTAGGAATTATTTAGTTTTTTGGTCATTTTTCGTGTACAAACAGAGGGGGTCTACAGAGGGTACAATTATTAAAAACAAATCTTTTTACACCATTTTTCCAGTGGCACGTTTTAGTCACGCCACGCTGGCGGTAATTAAAATAAAAAAAAACTAATAAGCCAAAATAAGCGTATTTTTAAAAGTTGGTATCAACATATTGATCAAATTAAATTAATTATTTAAGACTTCGATAGTAAACTTAAAACTGTTCTAAAAAATTTTCTCAAATAAAACGAGATATTGGATTTAAATATTCTTCATCTACGAATATTATAGTTTTGAAAATTATGTTATAAACAGTAAACAGATTTTAAATTAGTGGGTTTCTTGACCTCCTCAATTGTGTATTAAAATTTAAGGCAAATTAGCAAATAAATTGCAAATTTTCTTAGCATAAGGTTTGTCTTACAAAAAGGGAAAATTTTAGTAAAATTTCATGCATGAAAAATGAAACAACTCAAGTAATATAGCGTTACACATAGCCTTTCGACGGCCTTGCTAAATATTAATATTTTTTTACGGAAAACGGTTCAATTGTTTTCGGTAAAAACAGATTTCATATTCGTATTTAGCGACCCAAAATTAAAAGGGAAAAATTTGTAGGAAAATTTTTTTAGCCTTTCATGTATAAAAAAAGGACCTACGAAATAGAACCCAGATCTGCACTGTTAAAAATTTTAATTAATTTAGAAAAATACTCAGATGAACTGAGTAATAAAGAGTTAATGAAAACTTGAACTTTTCCTGCATGAGGAACAAACATAAGAAATCAAAATTATCCAAAAACATTACTCCGTCGTAATTGCTTAGGCAATCTCATGTACATATTAATTATAATTGCCATAAATCAAAACAAGAAGTTCTCTTTTTGGGTTACTTACTTTGTATACGATAATTAAAAAATATTCAAGTATACATTTTAATTTAATATGAAACATCCAATTTGCGGTTTAAAAAAATACTCGCTTATTTGCGGTATTTTTAATTTTCCCTGTTTTTACATTTTATAATATTTTTAAAAATGAAATTTAATAAGTAAATGTAATTTTCTCATTTGCAAAATTGATCTTTTTTAGTTTTTAAATATTAATTTTACATAATTTAATATTTCAAAAAATTTTAAATAAATTGACTGCATATTTAATTTTAAAAAAAAATTAAATTAAGTCTGCAGATGATTATCACTTAATTTAATCTTGTAATCTTGTTTTGACTAAAATATTAGACTGCCAAAAAATATAAACATATCAATTTTACTTAGATTTAAAAATTATCCTAATATTTCACATCTAAAGATTTATTTACGCATTTTTTTACTTAATTTTCAATCTTTGAAGCCATTATTCACTTTATGTGCAGCATTTTTTCTGACATTGTCGGAAAAAACAAAGTCAATATATTTTTATTTAGACATTTGTTGAAAAAAAAATTAATTATTTTCTTCTTAGAAATGCTAAAAGCAATTAATTTTTATTAATATGCTCCTTAATAATGCTTACACATCTTACACAAAAAAATAAACGCATTCATTATACAAGGAGTTTTTAAAGAGCAAACATAAGAAAATCATATATTTTCTAATAAATAAATAATAAAATACATTAGCCCAATTTAAAAAACTTATAACTGGTTTGTATGTGTTAATACAATAAAGGAGTTCTCCCTAATTAATTATTCCTTAAACCCGAATAATTCTAAGTTTCTAAATGAAAATTTTTTTAGATCCCAAATCTAAAATATTCTAAGTCCATTTGACCCCCTCCCCCTGAATTTGTGGCCTTTTTCAAATATCCCTCCCCATGAACATGTTCCATGTTAATACTTAAAAGTTATAACAAAGAAAAATTTAGAAAGTTAAAAAAATAGAATTTAAAAATATTTTTTATTTATTTATTTAATATATAAACTAATTTATTGTACGTAACCCGTATGATATAAATAAACAAAAAAATAATAAAATTCAATGGTAAACTATTTAACAATAAAAGAAAAAATGTAATTTGCATAAAATTGTATTTTTAAACTTTCAACGAGGCGTGTCAGAAAATTCATAAATAAATGTATTTAGAAATTTTATAAAATTTATACAATTTTTTTTTAGTGAAAATTTTTACATTTATTATTGAAATATTTTTTTTTAGAAAAAAACAACACTTTTTAATTTATTGTTTTACTGTTTTGAAATAATATAAAATAAATAAAAATAACAAATTTAGAAGAAACAATATTAAATTTTGTATAAATTAAAATAAAATAAATAATAAAATATTTAATTTTGTAATAAAAATTTTTTTTATTTTTTATAGATGAAGGATGTAATTTTGCCAAAACGAAATAATAACATAGTTACCAAAACGAAGCCATCAATTGAAATTTATCGACCGCCCGGTATGTATGTTTTTTTTTTTAACTTTTTTTCTTTATAAATATTAATAACTTAACAAATACCTTGCAAATATTTTATAAATGTTTATAACTAAAATAGGAGATGTAATAAATAAGTTATTTTAAAAATTTAATTTACAATAAATTCTTGAATTTTAACGTGTTTCTTGATCAAAGGCATTTTTATTTTAACGTAATGCTTGCTAAAACATTTCCAAATTTCTGAATTGAAACTTCGAGTTTCGTTTTAAATTGGGTTGGATCCATTTTCAAGATTCGGTTAAAATCCGATATTTTTTGAAAAAGGACTGCAGACACAGAGAGTTGAAAGTCTCCCTTGTTAACCCCAAGTTTTTCGGGTTTGGCACTCAATATTTCTGCTTTAATTTTACACTGAAAAAAAAATCCATTTGCTGCAAGCGGAGATTTTCCGCTTGCGACTACCGGAATTCCATGAATGAATAGTGGAATTTTCTTCTTGTTAAAACGATTGCAAATAACTTGAAAAGTGAAGAAAAATTTCTTACTTTGAGAAAAAATTTTTTTACATCTACCGCTGCATGCATATCTTAAATAAATGAAAAAAATTTTATTCTAACTTTCTGTAAGTTTCAGGTCATTTGTAATAATTTGAGGAAAAAAAAATTTGCTACCTACTATAGCAGAATCCCAATTGCCGCAAGCCGATTTTTTTTCAGTTTCAGCGAAAGTTAAACAGAATAAGCTAACAATAATTAAGAGCATAAATCTGCCTATAAATCTCAAAGCGTTCAAGTAAAAAAAGGTCTTTTTATTTTTTTAGGCGTCAGATCGGACGGAACAACAAACAACTCAGCGAGTACACAATTGAACGTACACGCAAAAGAATTCACCATGAAACACAACGATCTTTATTCACCAAAGTAATAATTATTTTACAAATTTTAATAATTTTAACAAATAAATAACAAATTTTATTTTCATTCATAAAGACCACA
Source organism: Anagrus nilaparvatae (assembly GCA_022575985.1). NCBI lineage: Eukaryota > Metazoa > Arthropoda > Insecta > Hymenoptera > Mymaridae > Anagrus > Anagrus nilaparvatae. The sequence continues at coordinate 13,114,662 of JAKSXM010000002.1, read as the reverse complement.
ACATAAGTCAATGGATCGTGGATTTTTCTTACAACACAGTAAATCCAGTGGTAACATACATCGATACATGCATCAACAGCAACAACATCAACAACAATATCAACATCAAATGCATCATCAACAATTACCATATTCATTACATCATCAAATTTCATCTGGACCACATATACATCCATCAAATTATCATCCTTTTGTACCTGTTCAACATATTCGACATCCACATCCATTAAGTAATTCAGCTTCTAGTGGAAACATTTTACATGTAGGTATTATTTTATTTCATAAAAAAAATTTTTTTAAGTATACTTATTACTTTTTTTCGAAATTGTAAGTTTTGGTATAAATTCAGGTATGTTATTACCAAAAATTATCAAGATTATAGCACATTATTTGTTTTGATTTTATTTACTCTAAATGCAATATGCCTCAAGCAGTAACAATTTATCCATTAAAAAACAAAGAAATTAAATATTTTTTAGATATTGATTCTGCGAAAATTAAAGTTATTATTTCTGGTTAAAATATATAACAAGCATAACTAAAATATGTATTTCGAACATGGTATACTTATTAAATTCCACAAATTATTAGTTTAAATCAACTTTGAAATTTCGTAGAACTATAAAATTATAAATAAGTTAAAATGACTCAAGATAAGTTTAAAAATGTATTGAATATTTTGCATTTATAAATCGGAGAAAGAAAGCTTTTTTAGATAATTTATCTTGTTATGAGAATAAAATTTAAAATCAGGCATGTCATTATTTATTATTTGTTTTTGTATCTAAGACATTTGGGTAAATTTAAATTAACAAGTTACAAACTTCCTTTCAAATCTTCCTTAATATTATTTCTCTAAATTACTACTGAAAATTAGTTTGCACGGCAAATTTTAGTTTCTAAGATTCAAGTCTTAGAAAATTTCTCGTATTCCGTGGTCTGAAAATTGATTTCAACTGCGTATGCGCGATAAATTCATAGAATACAATTATATAAGTGGACATTTCTTAAACATGTATTGGATGGAAATTATTTTAGTTGTCCTAAAACTTTTTCTTAATTTTCACATTTTTTGATTCCTATGTTATGTAAAATATTGTTATGTAAAATTTCCTGAGGAATCTGAACTTTTCGGCAGATTTTTATTTGGTCACTTGATTTGGCGGGAAATTCGGGATTTGTGTAAGAACTAATTCAATAGGTTTCTATATTTTTGGATCTAGCACATTCAATTTAAATAAGGCATTAACTTTATTTTTAATTTAAATAACGCTGCCAACTTAGTGGCACTACGTTTCCTTAAACTGGAAAGAAATTTTTTTTAAATTAGACGTTGTTTTTGACCCTGTTACGCTTGGTAAGGGCGTATTTAAATTAATTTTTTATAATTTTATGGTAAATTGCCCTGTAATATACTTTAATAAAGATAACGCACTAAAGCTTTTGAAAATCAGCCCAGCCAATCCGAAGGTTAGTTGTCAGACAGTCGAAATGCGTATTATTTACATTGCTACCGTCTACACATGGAACTAATTATGAAAATAATTTTTTTTTTTTTTAATTTATTGTTAATAATAATATAAAAAAACGATAAGGTCATAATAATAAAACAGCTGAGAAAAATAATAAATAAGAACAAGCTTTAAAAAATAATTTGTAATTTGGTCTATTACCTTTGCTTAAAAAAATTTCAAAAAATAAAATTGACTGCCAAAAAACGAGATTTTTTTTCAGGCTATAAATTTGCATCGAAGATTTATTTTTAGTAGTACTTTTGGAAAAAAAATATTAAGACGTACTCTGTAAAAAGTAACTTTCTTATATTAACAAAAAAATTAGAATATTTAGGAAAAATTAGTAAATATTCTAAAGAAATCGTAAATTTACTAAATTTAGTATATGTATTATCGAAAAATTCGAAAATCCTCGATTATTTTTTGTGAAACCGCAAGAAAAATTGATAATTTACATTTTTTTTCGAAAATTTACAAAAAATAGTTGTAAATTAATGAAAAATAGTTGTGAATTAACAACTTTTTTCGTAAATTCACAAAAAAAAAATCGAGAATTCTCGAATTTTTTGATAATATACTAATTTAGTAAATTTACGATTTTTATCGAGTATTTACTAATTTTTTTGAGCTAATTTTTCGAAATTATTCTATTTTTTTTGTTAATTTAAGCAAGTTCCTTTTTACAGTGTATTTAAAGACTCGACAATCAGTTTAACATTTGTTAAAATAAAACTGATAATTCACGGTTTCCAAATTTGCTGGAATCAAATATAAATAAATAAAAAGCATAAAATTAGGGACCCTAAAATTATACCAAGAGACTGAAAGGGGTGAACGCTATACAACTTAGATCCATCAATTTTGGCAAAAAAAAAACATTTCTAAAATCTAGTTAATTAAGAATCTATTGTTATTTTTCCTATAAGACCATAAGGCTTTACCTCATATTAGTATACAGGACGATTCATGTATTTTATTTTTATACAATAATTAAAAATGTAAAAACAATGAGATTTCACTTAAAAATTAAGAAAATTAAAATAACAGGATCTTTTGTTTAAAATCCTACTATTAAAATCTTACAAGTTCAATATCTAATAACATACTGACCTAAATAAAGTAAACAATGCGAAGGTTTAATTAATTAAGGTTTTATACGTGAAATAATTAAACTTTAAGGAAAAACATGAATACGATACTTGATCGTTTCTTAAAATCTAAAATTTCCTTTCATATGTTTAAAATAATATAATACTTTTAAAATTATTTATTTTTTATTCCAGAATCACAACAGAGTACATTTTAACATTGATCAACAACAACACGAAATAAAACAACAATTACAAAATAAACCAGGAAAATTAACAAAATCACTATCATTCGTATCATCCTATGGTTTAAAAAGATCTAAAAGTTTTCATAATAATAATAATTATAACAGTAATGATATGTTATCATCAAGAAATAATAATTTAACAGAATTATCAGAACTTGGTAAATTTTCACCAAATGTACAAGACACGTTATTTAAAGCTATTGATGGTAAAATATTTATTTTTTATTATAACTTTCTAATATTTTAAAAAATATATATAAATTTATTATTATTAAAAATATATTTTATTAATTAATAAATTTAAATTATTTTTTACTTTCTCTACCTTTTTTTTCTTTATAATTTATTAGCTTTAAAATATATTTTATTTTGATTATTATACTGCCTGTGTAATGTGATTAATCAAAATTATGTAATTTCCTAACGTACTTTAAAGAAGAATCTTTTGTTTACATTCTTAAAATATTTTTTTTTTTTAGATCCTAATTTATTAAATTCAAGATCATTAATGGATCTTGTAAGACATATTTTAGATCGGGTTATTGAAAATCGACGTTGTGCTAGTTCAGCAGCTAAAATATGTATTACGATAATTGAGGTATTTAATGTTTAGTGTTATTTTATTTTAGTTGCTATAATAATTTCTTTTTTTTATAGAAAGAAATAAAAGAAACATTTTTGGAATCTTTGCTTAATACGTGTCAACAGTGGTACCAAGAACGTAGTAGACTTTTACAAGATATTTCATTTTGTCATCATTACTCAGCTTTTATGACATTCCTTAGTGAAATGTATTGTCAGGTATTGTAAATAAATAATGGTAAAAATTTAGTTAGTATTTTATTAAATATTTTATGCTGATTATTAGTTAATTTAGCTAAAACAAAAATAGAAAGAAAAAATTGATTGCTTAATTTTGTGCCTTTGAATTATACTTCATTTATTAGTAGGCAATAATGACTACATTAGAATTTTGAGAGGCTTCAATATTACCCTTTATAAAGAAAAAAATATTTCCAACCTCATTTAGAAAATTTTTATTTTACTAAATGCGATAGTTTAAAGGTCCGAGGTGCGTATCGCTGAGGTCATGTAATCGTATTTGGTAAAAATAAATATTTCTAGATAAGGTTTGAATGTTTTATTTGGTTGTCTGGATAAGAATGAAAAATTTTTTGAATTGATTTTTGAATTCTAATAAGTTTGGATTAAAAAATTCCTGTATAGCAAATAGAAGGCTTTTAAATAATCATAATAATGTTTTTTGCAAATTTCGCTTTTCTTAAAATGCTTTGAGCTCTAAAATACTGAATAAAATTTTTAGTGCATTGATTCATTTTGTTATGGGTATCTACCAAACAGGCTATAAGAACATAAAATTATTACTATACGTTTTTTTACTACATTAATTTCCTTTGAAATAAGTTTAAAAAATTAAAATAATTTATTAATATAAAAAAATCACATATATGTATCTTATTTGAAAAACGCATATAAGAGAGAAAGCAAACAAAAAATTGTATATTATATGGATTACTATGCATAATAAATAATAATTATTATAATTCATGTTAGTAATTAGTGAAAACTAGTTATTTTGTTGCTTTTTTCATATTGTATATTGGAAAATTTTTATACAAAAAAAAGAACAATAAAATAAATAGTTTTAGAAATTCTTAAAAGAGACACAAAAAAAAAACACAAAATACTTTTCTTTTTTTTGCATGTCTGTAAAAATTACATATATTACACGAAAAAAAAAAAGTTGTATTTGTTATAAAAAAAAAAATATTTTTCTTTTTTTCTTCTGTATAATGAAATATATCATAAAAAAACTTTCTTTTATAAAAAAAATTCATATGATTAATCACGTAAAAAAATATGATTTTTGAGTTGAATGACCCATAATTATATTATAATAGTTAATGATTTATTTTTTCTACTTATATTATAGCTAAAAAGAAGACAAATACAATTAAAAACAAAACAGGAAGGTGTACCACCAGGACGTGTACTTTTAACTCTTATATGGAAATGTTGTTTAGATTGTTTACATCCGCCATTGATTAATTCGCCATCTGAGGTTTTTATATTAATTTATTATAAATTATTTTAAATTAAACAGAATAATATTTTTTGTTTTCAGACAAATTGTTTGTTTTATATTTTATCATGTATTGGTAAGGATTTAGCAACTGAGTTACCAATACAATTGCAACAATTGCTTAGTGCTGTTAGAGATGCATTTTTAGCTGAAGATACAACACCACCAAATGTTAGAAAAATATTATTACAACTAATTGAATTACATGCTGCACATTGGCAATTACCAGCACCAGCTGTTGTTTATTATTACCCTGGACCGTCGAAATGACCACTTGATGCTTTTATTTTAATGAATATTAATCGTTGTAATTTAACACAGCATAAAATTATAATAATAAAATTTTTTCAGAAAATATTTTTGCATTACAAAAGTTTTGATTGAAAATATTTTTTTTTTTTTTTTTTTTTTTGTCTGTTTATTACAAATATATCTGAATAATAAGTACCGGCACAAAACTTTTTACCATGTGTATTTTACAAAACAATATTAACCCTTATAGAATTCGGTCAACAGATAGAGGTTAAAGATATTTGCATATTTATCACATATATTCAAATTGAAAAATTTTCCTGATTTTTAAAGAAGCTAAGGCTTTTTTATTTCAGGTACGATTACTTATTCATTTAGTAGAGTAGGAGACTAGGTCCTCTAGACTACGTCCCTAGACCCTCTGCTCTTCTATGAACGTGGCAACTCAAAAAGTACTGGTCAAATTAGATAACAATTTTAAATAATTTTTTATAATACAAAGTAAAAAAATACTAGTTAAAATTGTATGGTCACAGAAAAAAATGTCTATTCAATTACCCCAAGATTGACCAAAATAACATAATAAAATGAACACAATAACATAAGTGAACAAATAGATAATTATTTATTGGATCAACCAAGTTCATAAGATCATTTTCAAAACAAAAAAAAATCCATAGAATACCTTTCTTCATTAACAGCTATGAGATATTCCCATCAAAAGTCTTGATGATTTCAGACTAAAAATTGTAAACTTAAAAATAAAACAATAATTACTAAAAAATTTATATATTACTCAACCTACGAGTTTACATAAATTTTAATATTCCAGTTATTTAAAAAAAGGAAATTAAAATTACTCTCAATTCCTTACTTAGAAAGCTATATATAATTAAAAGCTTATAATTTAAAGTGCCTGAAAATATTTTTTAATAAAAGTAGGCACATCATTTTTTAATAATTTACTGTTTAAATAAAATGTATAATTATTTTTATGATAGAAAAAAAAATACAACTATTTTTTAAGACGTACATATTTTAAAAATTATGTCTAACCCTGAGGGAATAAAACTTTCATACAATTATAAAGATTTTAAAGAATCTCAGGTGTTTCTATTAATGCTCCTCTCATTTTTTAAAAGAAAAACATTTATTTCTGATCTATGTACACGTTTATTAATTTATTATTGAATTTTAGTTCCTCATTAGAAAAATTAATGTGTTAGAAAAAATTTAGATTTATTTAGTCGCACGTAAATTACCAGGTTAACTGCGATTTTATTGCGTTAGACAACACCAAATTACTTTTTTTAACGTAATAAAATATTAAGAAAAAGATCATTTTCAGTTGTTTTTATTATTGTAATTAGTTGAAATAGACTTTCAATAATTACAAATTTTAATTTGGCAACTAATAAAAATGTTTAAAAAACTGCTAAAAATAAACCAAAGTTGCGTATTGAGGGCAGCTGAATCATTTACTGTAAAAATGGATATCATATTCATGTTTAATGACCCAAAAAAAATAGAGGTTAGTATCCGAACCGTGAATTCAAAAAGCTAAAAAACGCATGCATTTTGGAAGCGAAAAACCGGAAAAAACTCATGCACTAAAGGATTAAACTTTATTACTGTTCTTGAGAAGCTTAGCTTAGCTTTAATTTTCGTAATAAATATAAAAAAAAATAATATTTTTAAAGATTTTCATGCCACTAAAAGGCAAGTTTTTAGTTGGGGTACAACTATAACTTAAAATTGAAGGCACGCCTACCCCACGTGCTTCTTTTTGTTTATAATACTATTCTAAAAAATAATTTATCAGTGAACATGGAATTTTTTATTTTGCCGTTCTTTTATTTTTTGTTCCCTTGGTTAAAAATGTACTATGTTCTGAAAGCAATCCAATTGATCGTTTGTTTTACATCGTGCCCACGTGGTGTCGATTTTTGCATCCTATAAGTTAGAGAACGTAGAGCTTCGCTCTATAATCAAATATACCTATAGTACATAATATATAATATTTTCAATAAACATGCATAATACTTGTTAACATATAATGTATAAAAATATATATAAAAACCATAAATAATAAACATATAACTGTAAAAAAATATCTTATCTTACATTCATCATACACATGTAAGAATCTCGTGTATTTTTCAAAAACTAATATCAATAAACTCATAATAAATAATAAATACATACATTTATCCATAATAATAATATTTATATACCTTCTATATGTACTATATGCATAAAAGATTAGTAAATTTAATAAATATATGTATAGTAAAAGATTATTATGGAAGATCAACATATATTTAATTCAAAATGTTGCAAAATATTTAAAAACTAATTCCATTTATCATTTTATTATGTATAAATAATGGATAATTATATCTTTTGAGATATAAATCAATTAAATAAATTTAATATTTTCTTTCTTATACATATTTATTTAAAATTGTTAGTTAGCCAAAATCTGCTATTATTGAAAAAATATTAAATTTCGGAATTGTTAAAAGGCGAAATTTCTTGAAAATATAACTTTTACTTGCCAAGTTATTCTTTCAAGGCTTATCCATTCATTGAAAAAAGGGTACTAAAAATACCAAATTCCATCAAATTTCAGTGTCCTAGGTCTAAAACTGCCCAAGTTATGACCAGGCAAGACTTTTTAGCATTGTACAATTTCTTTTTTGAAGATTTAAAAAACCAGTAAAAAATTTAACAATTTAAAAAAAAAAATTTTCTTTTTTCATAAAAATGTAAGAAAGTTATCGTGTAAAATTAATAGGCTTAACCATATTGAAAATTAAGATTATTGAAGCATGCACAAAAAAACAGGTGCGAAAAAATCTTTAGTAACTCTTGTGTCAGCTTTTCATCCCTGATTTGGTTAAACATTAACAAGCACATACAAATGCATTTACCCATACAGATTTCGTTCCTTTATTTTTGGCCAGAATTTTTATGGGCCATTTTTTACATTCTAACTTTTTAAAAACAAGCAGATGATTCTTTTAGGCTATTTATGATAAATTAGGTATACACTGCATGCAAATAAAAATACCAAAGATTTAAAAATACTAATTTATAAACGCATAAATGTATAAAATAAACTGTACGTTTGCAAATTTATTGTTTATGTACAATCCTAGACGCATCTTTTGTAGTGAATCAATGTGTATAATAAATACATATGACGCATTATTTTTTTTTTACTACTTAATTCGGACAAAAAACTGAAAAAAAAAAATTTGAAAGGACATCGATATGACCCGTGTTTTCTGGTAGTTTGAACCTTCAGAAAACCGGAAAAAATCGTGAACAAGAAATCGGAGATAGGTGCCAAAAAGATTTTTCCACTTTTATGTCAAAAACTGCCTTTTTTCGTAACTGAACTACCCGATTTTCGAAAATTTTTATTTTAGGAGTTTTTCACGGTATTTTTCGGGATTTTTGTTTATAACAAGTTAAAACAAGTTCAAAACTAATAGAAAAAAGGATTTAGCATCGGTTTTTAGCAATATTTTGATATTTATGAGCTAGAAAACCTGTTTTTATTTTTTGCTTTTTTTCAAATTTGGTTTTATTACTTTTTCATGCATCTTAGGCTGTTCTTAATCTATGTAAGAGTTAAAATGGTAAATATTGATAATTTTTAGTCCAAATTGTTTGTTACATACCATTAAGATGCCCTAAAATAATTATTTTAATGCGCTACAATGATAGAACCCGAGAGTCCCAATTTTTTAATTCTTGTTAAAATGAAGTAATTATACTTTTCTGTCTTAAATATTTTGTCTATTTTATTTTTATCTCATAAAATATATTTTTCCAAGCAAATAAAACTCCATTAATTATTATATGCACAAATATTTTTCATTTTTACACGTTTATAACCAATTTTTTCAATTTTATACAATACGTAATTTTTGACTTATTATACATATTTTCAAGCTGTAAAATTAATTTAACAAGGGGAGTTCAATGCATTAGGAACACAAATTACATCAAATGGTTATGAATGAGTTTATTATGTTGAAAAAATGCCGAATATCCTCCGTTCATTCCAATGGGCCTTCTGAGCCTAGAAACGCAGGGCTCAATGAAATAGGGTTTTTTGGTAATATTCAATGAAACGCTAAAACCTCGCAAATTAAACAAAACTCTTCTAGTTGGTCTCATTTTTTTGGTGTAAGTGTCACCTTTTAAACGCCGTAAACCGCAATTTTTCATCATTAATTTTGTTATTAATGTAGCCAATTAACCAAATGGCCATTTTAGGCTAATAATGACCAATTTTCAAATTGCTGCCAAATATGTAATTTTTGACAAAAATGGGTTTTATAAGTCTCAAAATATTTCCTCAAGCTTCAAATTTCCAAAAATTCATTACTCTACTTTTTTCAATTATTTGTTCATCAGATATCATAATTTGAAGTCAGAGTCCCAATTTTATGGTTTTATAAAAAGATAATTTTTAATGTTAACTTTGAAGAACCGTATCTTAAAAACGACTCAAGGCAATGAGACGAGTAAAAAATTTTTGGAAACTTGAAGCTTGCGGAAATATTTTGTGACTTGTAAAACCCATTTCCGTCAAAAATTACAAATTTGGTAGCAATTTAAAAATTGGTCATTATTAGCCAAAAATGGCCATTTGGTTAATTGGCTACATTAATAAAAAAATTAATGATGAAAAATCGCGGTTTACAGCGTTTAAAAGGTGACACTTACACCAAAAAAATGAGACCAACTAGAAGAGTTTTGGTTAACTTGCAAGGTTTTAGCGTTTCATTGAATATTACCAAAAAACCCTATTTCATTGAGCTCTGCGTTTCTAGGCTCAGAAGGCCCATTGGAATGAACGGATGGTATTCGGCATTTTTTCAACATAATAAACTCATTCATAACCATTTGATGTAATTTGTGTTCCTAATGTATTGAACTCCCCTTGTTAAATTAATTTTAAAGCTTGAAAATATGTATAATAAGTCAAAAATTACGTATTGTATAAAATTGAAAAAATTGGTTATAAACGTGTAAAAATGAAAATAAATAAAAATATTTGGACATATAATATTTAATGGAGTTTTATTTGCTTGGAAAAATATAATTTATGAGATAAAAATAAAATAGACAAAATATTTAAGATAGAAAAGTATAATTACTTCATTTTAACAAGAATTAAAAAATTGGGACTCTCGGGTTCTATCATTGTAGCGCATTAAAATAATTATTTTAGGGCATCTTAATGGTATGTAACAAACAATTTGGACTAAAAATTATCAATATTTACCATTTTAACTCTTACATAGATTAAGAACAGCCTAAGATGCATGAAAAAGTAATAAAACCAAATTTGAAAAAAAGCAAAAAATAAAAACAGGTTTTCTAGCTCATAAATATCAAAATATTGCTAAAAACCGATGCTAAATCCTTTTTTCTATTAGTTTTGAACTTGTTTTAACTTGTTATAAACAAAAATCCCGAAAAATACCGTGAAAAACTCCTAAAATAAAAATTTTCGAAAATCGGGTAGTTCAGTTACGAAAAAAGGCAGTTTTTGACATAAAAGTGGAAAAATCTTTTTGGCACCTATCTCCGATTTCTTGTTCACGATTTTTTCCGGTTTTTTGAAGGTTCAAACTACCAGAAAACACGGGTCATATCGATGTCCTTTCAAATTTTTTTTTTTCAGTTTTTTGTCCGAATTAAGTAGTAAAAAAAAAATAATGCGTCATATACTTATATGTAGAAAGGAGAACGCCCCGGTAAATAAACCTTCGAAACCGAGGATGGAGCGCGATGGAAGGTTACATCGATAGTCAGTGGATGACCTCTAAAAAAATATTTTTGCATATGTATATGTAACTCGAGTTCATAGGTTTATCTTATAGAACTATTTTATGAGTGTATGTATAATATTTTAAATATTTCTATGAATAAATTTTTTTTTAATTACGTATTCCAAATATTTATATAATTATAAATTATTATTTATACTAAATGCATCATAATAATTAAAAAACCAAAATTTTTTTTTCTTTATAAGTTCATTCATCAGTCGTTGATATATATATATATATATATGGACATATCCATTACTTTTCATACAAAAGTGTGTACACCCATCAGCTCAAATTTTCATAGGTAGTTTGAGGCAATAAAAAACTCAACTAGCCAAAATTTCAGCCATTTTGCAAGACGAGTTGCCGAGGTACAAGCTCTAAAAGGTCCAAAATAGCTGCTTTTAGCCAATTTTCAAAAATTTACTGAGCTTTAAGGATTAGTCCAAAAAACATCCGACTGGTTTCATTTTTTTCCTTGAACTTTTAACTTTTACCAAAAAAATTTTCAAAAAGTTTCAAGGAGTTGATTTTTACTGGCATTGATTAACGTAAGATTTATTTAATCGAAAGAAGCTGATTTTTGAACTTAAATTGTGACTCAGCATCATTAGCTTAAGACTTTCGGTTGATTTCGTTAAAAGCGTCTAGTAAAGACCTTTCAAATGAGACCTCAAAATTTAAAAAAACTCATCAGGGACCGGAGATATAAGCAATTGAAAGTTTGATGTTTCCGAAAATATCGTTTTTTTTAACAACTTTATTCGTCTGCAAAATTTTTCTCTGAGTACTGTAAGGCTGAAAATTGTAGGAAAGCTTCTTATTTTGATATTAAAAAAAATTCCCTGAAAATTTGGGCGATGGTATTGGCTTCTGTTCGTAGATTTAAGACTCTGAAAATGTGGAATAATTGGACCATTATTGGCCAATAAGTGGTTAAGGGGTCAGTAAAAAATTTTTTTTCATCAATAGTCAAATATTCAGGGAAAAATGAGCTCATTTAAAAAAAAAAAATTTTATTTTTGACCGACAAATAAGCAAATGATAAAAAAATTTTCCAAAAATCCCAGTTTTAGAGACATTCTACAGTATTATAACTTTAAATAACGATAACTCGCTTATTTGTCGGTCAAAAATAAAAATTATTTTTTTAAAATCGTCGAATTTTTTCCTGGCTGTTTGAATACTTATAACAAAGAAACTTTTTAAATGCAAAAATTATTTTTTTGGGCCAAAAACTACCCTAATACATTGACAAACTAAAGTAAGTTCTAAAATAATTTGCCAAAAAAAAAATAATTTTTGCATATAAAAGCTTTTAAAGAGACCAGCCGGAAGACTTAAAAGACTTAAGCTAATGATGCTGAGTCACAATTTAAGTTCAAAAATCAGCTTTTTTTGATAAAATGAATCTTAAGTTAATCAATGCCAGTAAAAATCAACTCCTTGAAACTTTTTGAAAATTTTTTTGGTAAAAGTTGAAAGTTCAAGGAAAAAAATGAAACCAGCCGGATGTTTTTTGAACTAATCCTTGAAGCCCAGTAAATTTTTAAAAATTATCTAAAAACAGCTATTTTTGGACCTTTTAGAGCTCGACAACCCGTCCTGTAAAATGGCTGGCTGAGTTTTTTATTGCCTTAAACCACCCCTGAAAATTTGAGCTTGATCGGAGTCATGGGTGACCACACTTTGGTATGAAAAGTAATGGATATGCCCATATATAATTAATAATTATATATTATATGTATGTTCGCACATATATCTATACTGATTCATGTTTTATTTAAAATAATCATTTTATTTTTATAAGATTATTTAACATATTCGTCAATAATTTTTTTTTGTTGTAAGGTTTAGATTGACACATTTTTTATGTATATGAGTGAATCTCAAAAAATTGTGGAATTTTCTAAAAATTTATTCATATTCAACAACTTTAGCACCTATTCTTCTTCATTTATCTAATCTATGCACTATGCACATCAATTAAAAAACCTACAAACGTGTTAAAAAAAGAAATTCCCGAGAAAATTCCTGCCAGTTATCTTTCAAATAACGTGGCAAACTTGCAATTTCACCAGAAGAATTCCTTTTGTTCTTAATTATTTTTCGTTTAAGTATCATTTTTAAGCTCCACTTTACACAAATTTATTGCCAATAATCCTCTTATTGGAATACTCAATAAACTAATTTTTTAATAGTTTCAAAGTATTTCAAGTATTTTGTTGAGACACAAGGCAAATCTGGGTTTTCACCGAGTGGAAACTTGGAGTAACCAGAGAGAAATGTCTCCTACGAGAGCATGGATCAGTAGGTGTTATCAGCAGTCGCGAGGTTACCTTTGATGGTGTAGGTGACTATAGGCTACTAGTTTGGCCCGTCTAGCGTCAACAATATTAGGGGTGATTCAGCAGGCTTCTCGTGCCTTGCCTGTCGATGTCCGGTCCGCAAGGACCGTACACTATTGCCTCCGATCGTCTATGTGTGCGTTGGTTGGGGGTTACAAAAGTGGCCCTAAAGGTCTATCCAAATTTAAGAGTGAATATATGCCAAAATAATCTGATTGTTGATAGCGGCACTCTAGCATGGAATCAGCCTGCCAGAAGCACGGCGACGTAACCGCTCAGCAACAACTCAGACGGGCCCGCTAGACCTTTTTTTGTTTGGCTAGTTATCGTGTGAAGGTAGCTAGGTGACCCGAAGTCCTAAGCATGGCAGCCTTGCCGCGGGTCCCGCCTCTTATATTTAAGAAGATCGAAATGGTAAACAAAAAAAAATAGGCCAGCAACCCATTAAATTCTTTAAAAATTAACGGCTCAAGATTTTAATAATGAAAATAATACGAGACAAGGTCCCATAAACCGTCGTACTCGGAGGTTACTTCAGGAAAGTTTTCTTTGGTTATGGCAGAACCAGTGACCAATATTTATTTGCTATGTGATCAACAGGCCTAGTGATCAAAACAAATCTTTTGAAACAAGAAGTGCTCTCATGAGTCATCATAGAGGAAAAGCACCAGTAATACGCCTAATATTATCAGGCTTAATAATGGCGTAAATGAGCTTGTAGCACAGCAAAAAGATCAAGCTGCTGCTTTACGAATTGTTGAACCACTAGAACAGAATACTAAATCAAATAGTTCAAGTCTTGAAGGTAACATTCAAGTAGATAAGGCTGCCCTTCCAGGAGGCCGTATTACTATAACACAATTAAGTCTCAGTTAGAGGCGAACGAGATTAAATCGTTTAGGAGTGATAAGCTTAATGATATTGCTGATAAGTTTATTGAGGAAGGTATTATTGATGACGATTTAGTTAAGTGGCTTGAATCTGTGTTTCCAAAGAAATGAAGCAGGAGAAATAGAACTCCGCAGTCAGAAAACCGACAAAGAGTTAGGGAGTTTGAGAAGAAAGTGAATATGCAATTTTACAAAGCTTATTCAGGAATAACATGTGTCAAGCTGCATATGAGGTAATAGATGGCAAAATAAACTCAAAATTACCAACTCTATATAAAATGATTGAGTACTGGAGCCCCGTTTTTAACAAGGAGTCTGTTCTTATGGATGAAATTATCCAGGTGCGTGAAGGTAATGGACATCTTAGCTCCAGTCACTATAGCCGGGGTCGATAAGATCTCGATACCATCGAACTCAGCACCTGGCCCTGACAGAATCTAAGTTAAAGAATGGGCTAAAGTTCCCAAATGAATAAAGGCTCTTTTCTTCAATTTAATAATACCTATTGGCGGCTTTCCAAAGGAGTTGTTAAGTATTTGGACGATATTCATTCCTAATAAAAACGAAGCTGAAGATCCTTCAAAATTTCAACCCGGTTACGATTTGTTTGGCTGTTGTTCGTCATCTCCATAAAATTGTAGCAAGTAGATTGATGGACTTTGAGGTCATAGATGAAAGTCAAAGGAGCCTCGATGATGGATGTGTCAAGAACAATTCCATTATAGCGGCAATTATAAAAGATTCGAGATAACATCTTAAAGAGCTACATATTATCTCGATTGATGTAGAAAAAGTCTTTCCAAGTATCTCGCATTATGCGATTGTTAAAGCTGTAGAGAGAAAAGGTTTTACAGGAGATTTGATATCATTTATCTCTAATATGTACTCTAGGAGCACAACTTACTTGGAAATTAGTGATAAATTTTCAAAGGACCTAGAAGTTAGAAGACGTGTCATACAAGGTGACCCCCTTTCATCACTTATCTTTTGCATAGTAACCGACTAACTACTTAATGCTATACCGATGAGGTTGGGTATCTTCTAAATTGAACATCAATTAATGCGACAGCTTCTTCTGACAATATAAACATAATAACGTCTTCTAAAGTTGGGATGCAGAGAGCCCTATAACAGCTTTAGAGAAGACTTGGATTAATCTACCAAAGTCTAAACCCATTGCTTATATTCATGCGAGTTGTAAAGTTGGTGGCATGGGTATACCATCTTTAGCTACTACTATTCCATACCTCATTTATTCAAGGATGGAATCACTTAAGGATTCGAGTTCAAAAATCGTGAGGAATGTGTATCTAAGTGATTGGGTACCAAAGAGAATAAGTTGGGCACAAGGGAGGTTACTTAGATGGCGAATATAGAGTTATAGAAGGCACCACCGAAATTTATTGGCGTAAAAAGTTATATTCATCTGTTATATTCATCTGATGGTGCTGACTTAAAAGAGTGCTTCAAGACCTCAGTAAATAATAACTGGATTGATGCTAGTAGAGATAGTATTTCTGGTAGAGATTATATCCAGTATCATCGAGTTGGAATTAAGGCTTTCCCTACTAAGAGTAGAACAAGTAAATATAGAAGAGCTGAGGGGACATACAGATTATGTCGTGCTGATTTTAATGCTATAGATACAGCAACACATGTTACACAGGTTTGCTTTAGAACATATGGAGGCAAAGTGAAGTGACACGACGCAGTATCCAAAACCTACTAGGAACTAGGGCAAAAACTTTGGAAGGTAAGCGAAGAAAACCGCATAATTACATCATAAGGCCTTAGAAAACCAAATAAAATCTGTCAGAGGCAAAAAGAGGTTTGGGTCATTGACAAGCAAATAGTGGGGTTCTTTTAACCCTTGAATATAAGGATAAAGCGAACAAATACAAGAAGGACGAGATTCGCATAGCAATAGTGAGTGAAAGGAAGGTCCTTGCTGATAGAATCAAGTTCACTTGTACGTTATCTTATTGGGGCTTATGGAGTCAAAGGTCACTTGAAGATCACTTAAAAATAATAAAATAGCAGTGTCAATTAGAAGATAACCTAAAAATTCCTAACTTATAGCATAGAACCCTGCTAGAGGTTTAATTTTTTGACCCATTCAAATAAACTGAGAGTACGGGGGATATTTATTCAACTACCACAACCTGTATTAAAAGTTAGAAGCTAAAGTTAAAAATCGGTTTCCAAAACAATTGACATTCCCCTTGTGAGTTTGATATTAATAGACATGCCTAAAAATTTTGGTTTACGGGGATTTCAAAATGACACTGACACAAAAAAAAATTTGACTAATTATCTAGTTTGTTTTTCAAGGTGGCAACATTCCCTATCTTAACATGTAATGTATCTATGTAAGAAACCTTAAAACTGAAAAAAAGAGTGAGCCAAAATAAATCTAAATACGAAGAAAAAACAACAGCACAATTGTCAGGTATAAGAATATTTAAAAAAAATAATGCCTCCTAATATCCACAATTCTTGGAAAATTATTCATATAATGTATTTTTAATAGGCTGATTCAACAATCATAAAAAAAAATTTATGTTAGGTGCGTATTGCATATTTTTATAAATTAGATTAAAATCAAAACAACAACAAAAAAATAGATTAAAATCATTCTGTATTGTGACATTTTATTATTTGCTATACTTATTTGATTAAAAAAAATAAAACAATGGGTGGGAAGTGTGATGTCATTATGTTATTATATTTTTTTACCAATTTCACGTATATTTTATGTAAATCGTATAAAAAATGTATATACGTAATGTTCATATAATGTGTTATTTATTTTTTGTTTATTAAAAATTGACTCATGATCATTTGATATTAATTTAGAAGAGTTTTTTTACTTATCAATTTAATTATATAATTATTATATATGAATTTCGTCGTATAAGAATACTAAATGATGAACAGTAATCAATCGAGTAAGAGTTTCACAAAAATTTACTAAAACTCCAAAAAAAAATTTTTTAAAAGAAACTTTCCTTTTGAATAAAAATTTTGAGTACGTAAAAATTAGTACCAAATCAAGGAATACCAATTGCGACAGTAAAATTTTATTATATTTCTTAGATATTTCACTTTTTAACAAAATTTTAAAGAAATTTTGGTTTTCCCAAAAATAGTAAAAATGGAATTACTCTAAAATTACGATAGTTTAGCCGCAAAACTATAGCCTATGTCAACCACAGACTTATTTTCTTTATTTTGCCACCAATTTCATGTAATTTCGTTCATAGTTCGACCCTGATGATGAAACATACACACACCCACACCCACCCCCATTCACACACAAAAACACACGCCTAAATTTCCACACACATACACACGCATAAACACGCATAAATAAAAATATATATAGTGCAGTAAGATAGTACGAATCAGTTTATTACGTCGACAAAAATCCCTGATGACTTCATTTTCAATCAGCCTTTTAAAAGCTTTAAAATTTTAAAAATAATTTTATAACTATATATATATAATAGTTATAACTATATATATATATTAATTTTGTGCGTAAAGTCGAACTTTACGTAAATAAGAAACTACATTTCAGCATAAAATACGAAGTCTTTTCATTTATATGAAATACCTAAAATCTATTTCTTGCGCAAATAGAATTGTAGTTCTTTGCTATTTGCGGATTTAAACTTCGTGCTAATATAATAAATAAATTAGCAAAAATATCGTTCATTACATTAAAGATGGAAAAATTATTTTTGAAATTCGTGATATTTCATCCAATTCGATTTCGCATTCGGTGTAATATAACTTTATATCACTTGTTCTTCGCTGATCACGAATTTCAGGGTCATTTTGTTAAGAAATGTGCGGAAAACCCTTAAATTTCAAAAAACTACCCCCAATATGGGGTATATTTTATATATTTGGACTTTAAGTCCCCAGGTTTGGAACATAGGGGGGTATAAATTTTAATTTAAAATATTAATTTTAATTTGAAATATTAATTTTTCATAAAAACATCCCCAAAATTCGTTTTCAACAACCTAAAAAACTCCTATGTGCAAAATCCGGGGACTCAAAGTGTGAATATATAAAAAATACCCCAATTTGAATGTAGTTTTTGCAAATATAAGGGTTGCACATTTATTTACAAAATGACTCCAAAATTAGTGATCAGTGACCCAAAAAACCCATACTAGACCAAACCTGTTAGTTGCCAGTAACAATGCAACTATACCCGTATTTTGAGTTTTATAAAATTAGAAATTGAAAGTAATGTATTTCAAAAAAAAAAAAATTGTCATAATTATATTGTCCTTGTATTATATAAATTTCAGCTGTAGAGAAAAAGTGACTGTGAATCAATTTTATTACGTTGTATTGAATATAATTAATTATATTAAATCAACAAATTATCATAATATAAGTATTTCGTTAAATAAAACAACGTATCTGTCAAAATATTGTTAAGCATGACCAACAGTAATTTAATAAAAGAATAGTTATTGGTTCCTGAATGAGGAACCATTGTGATGGGTCAAATTTTGATTTTTGATTTTTTGGCATATAAGCACGTTTTGGGACCTCAGGAAGCTAAAAAACCGGTTTTTAAAAAATGTAACCAGTAAAATTTCACAACCATTATGGAATTAAGACCTAATTTTTTTTTCAAAAATTTTTTAATCAAAAAATCTCAAACTACTTTTTTTTTTTTAATTTGGATGTAATATCTCATTTATTTCCATACCATGAAAGTACTTATATTTGAAAGTACGATTTTTACTCGATATCTCGAATCTGATAATTAATTTTTTGAAAATTTTTTTCCCAAAATTTTTGTCACAAAAAAATACAAAAAACACCAAATTTGTTTTTTCTTTTTAGACGCAAGTAAGCTAATTTATTTCTATGAGAGTACTAGTTTTAGAAAGTTCGTTTATAGTAATTTTTTGGATCTGATACCGAATTTTTTTAAAAATTTTTTTTCTCAAAATTAAAAAAAAACAAAAAAATTAAAAAAACGACAATATTTTGTGTAATACTTCATTTAGTTCCATGAAAGTACTTATATATTTGAAAATATGGATTTTCTCGACATCTTGAATTTAATTATTAATTTTTTGAAAATTTGTTCCAAAATTTTTGATGAATAAAAAAAACTTTTAAAAGTTAATAGAAATGTATGTATGATTGCATGCTTGTAATTGGCGATATCTGTGGCATATTGATGTATTAAGCTCATTGTTTGAGGAACCTTAGTGCCAGCTAGTTGGCAGGGTATTTTTTTTCTGAGTGGTTTTTCCCTGAGAATTAGATTTTTTCATCTAATTTTTTAAATTTTATTTACGAAATAAGTTATTTTAAAAATTTGGGGTAGCTCAGATACAACAAACACGGTTTTTGGCATAAAAGAGTCAAAATCATTTTGGCATCCATCGCTGATTTCGTGTTCAAGTTTTTTTTTTTGCATTCTATAGGGTCCAAACTATCAGAAAATCGTGGTGGTACTTGCTGCCTCGTCGATTTTCTTTTTTTAATTTTTGGTGCTTATAAATAGTATATTACGATCCCGTGTCCAGAAAAGTAAAGAGTGGCCAAAATCGTACGTAAATTACCATCCTAGGCGAAGCCGAGGTTGGTAAACTGCGATTTGGGTCATTCTTTATTTATGGACATGGGTCGTATACGATTTTTCTTCGTCAGTGGCGAGAAAACGCGTCTTTTTGGTCAAGCAGTGGCCGGGAAATACGTGCTTTATGGCCGCTGACAAGAAAACGTATTTTCTCAGGAACATTTGGTTCGCCAAATTACAATCTATAGTTGTGGATGACTTTAAGGACGTACCTCAGTGGGGGGAAAGTGAGAGAGAGATTTTCGGACCTCTTTCTTTCTCTCGCGAGTTTTGTATAAGAAATCCCAAAATGTTTTTGTTTATATTTATGTAAATAAACATCTAGGAGCTCTGAAATTTTTTCTACGAGTTTTTATAATAATAAATTATATTTAAACCAAATATTATCAAAATCTGTTCTATAAATTTTTTACAATACGTACTTATTAAATTACATGCATATTTCACGTAAGAGATTTTAAAGGCTTCCAAAAAAAAATTTACAGAACAGATTTTGATAATTTTTGGTTAAAATATAATTTATTATTATAAAAACTCGTAGAAAAAATTTCAGAGCTCCTAGATGTTTATTTACATAAATATAAACAAAAACATTTTGCGATTTCTTATACAAAACTCGCGAGAGAAAGAAAGAGGTCCGAAAAGACCTCTCTCTCTTTCAATCCACTGAGATACGTCCTTAACATGTTGAAAAAAAAACCAAGATACCCTCCGTTTATTCCAAAGCGCCTTCTGGGCCTAGAAATGCAAGGTTCAGTGTTATAAAATAGGATTTTTAGGCAATTTTCCAAATGACGCTGTCGCATTGCATTTCAACCAAAATACTTCCGGTTGTTTCATTTTTTTTGTATAAATGCTACCTTTCAGTCTTCTTAAGACGAAATTTTTTATCATCGATTCTTTCATCACTATAATCCATAAACCAAATGCCCATTTCAACCAAAAAATTCCAATTTTTAAATTGCTGCTGAAATTACAATTTTCAATAAAAATAGGTCTTACAGGTCTCAAAAATGTTATATGAGCTCCAAGTTTCCAACAATTTTTTACTCGTTCATTTTGCTTTATATGTTTCCGAGATATGACTCCACAAAGATAGTGATAAAATATGATTTTTTTTAAAAAACCTTTAATTAGTCTCTGATTTTAAATTACCATAACTGCGAAACGAACAATCTAAAAGCAATGAGTGAAAAATTTTTGTAACTGATCTATTCTTATTGAAAATTGCAATTTCAGCAGCAATTTAAAAATTGGGCATTTTGGATAAAAAATGGGCATTAGGTTTATGGATTATAGTGATGAGAGAATTGGTGATAAAAAATTTCAGGTTACAAAGACTGAAAGGTAGCACTCATACAAAAAAAAAACGAAACCAACCGCAAGTATTTTGAAATGCAATGCGACAGCGTCATTTCGAAAATTGCCTAAAAATCCTATTTTATAACATTGAAGCTTGCGTTTCTAGGCTCAGAAGGTGTGTTGGAATAAAGGGAGGGTATCTTGGGTGTTTTTTCAACATATTACATTATTTTAATTAATTTATTTAAATTTAAAAACATTACTTATTCACAAAATAAATGTTTTAATTAGGAAATCACTGTATCTTATATGGAATGAATTATTTAACGTACTAATAAGAGTTAAATAAACGTACTAATAAGAGATAATATACGTTGTCTATAAGCTCTTATTAACTCTTATAGTGCTGAATAACGTTCAACATGAGGACCCAGGAGGATTATATTTACTATTGCCCCAATTATATTTACATAATTTTCACTATTATAAAATATTATTGTTCTGATGATATAATATTATCACGATGATTTACTTACAGTCGTAAAAATATGGTTATATAATATCATTGTGACAATTACATAATTTTCTCAGTGTATAGAGGTCAATTTCGAAATTAAAAAAAAAATCAATTTCAAATAATTTTTACGTTTATTGGAACACGTATACTCGATAAAATTAATTTAGTATTTAGGTGCAAGTACATACCATTTGCAAGCGCAGTTTTTTACTCTAGTTTATAACAAGTAGGTATACTAAAATGAACTTTGAATGTTGAATTTTAAGCAGTCATCAAAGTTAAAAATTTTTTGAATTTTAATTATGAGAAGTAAGAACTTCGTGATGTTTATTTTTAATATCTTTTCTGTGAATAAAAATTAATCACCATCATGGATAGATTATATTATTTTAACAAGTACTATCGGGAAACAAAATTTTTGTTTCGAATGTTAGGTCTTTGGTTTCAAGATAATGGAAAAACTCGTAAAGTTATAAGAATATTTTGGGTTATACTTTATTTTTGCTTTACCATTCCTCAGGTAAGTTAATCATTTAAAAATTGATAAAAATAATTTCTAAATAAATATTTTGAAATTTCTGATGTATTAGATCATAAAATTATGCGAAATAAAGAAGCATCCAGAAAAATTTATTGATGGAATAGCAATTTTATTTTGTAGTTTGATCGCCTTATCGATTTTCACTTTCTACTTATACAATCAAAAAAAAGTATGCTTCATTTTATTTATAAAAGTTTATTATTCTTCATTTTTGCGCGAATCGATTTTTTTTAAGCGCCTATAATTTCTTTAATTTTAATGTCAATAATATTAAAAGTTATTTTAGAAATACAAAATTAAATTACTTAGGTTAGAAGGTTCTTGAAGGAAATTCTTAAAGACTGGTCAGATTTAATTAAGCGTAAGGATAAGGATGAATTAAGAATTATGGTCGAATGTGCAAATGATGGGAAATTTACGAATTTATGTTGCATAAGTAAGTAAAAATTATCTAAAAATATTTTTATTAAATAGAATTTTGACTGACTGTTGAATCATATTACTTTTTAGTTTTAAGTTCCATAGGCATAAGTTTATTTTTCATGATGCCAATGATTTCACCAATTTTGGATTTAATAAAACCCTTGAATATGCCCCGAGAGAAAACGCCTCTGTTTTCTATGGAATTCTTCGTGGATGAAAAAAAGCATTTTTACGAAATTTATCTTTTCTCTGCGAGTCTTGACATTTATGGGGTCTTAGCATTTTTTGCATTGGATTGTCTTATTGTGAATATAAATCGGCATTATGAAGGATTAATTAAAGTTGTCGAGTATGAGAAAATTGTATCCATTTTTTAAAATACACTTACTTTAGAGTTATTTTATTCTTTAGGCATCGAGTTATTAATGCCTTGGACAGTTCAAGACCACAAAGCATTCGGAAAGAAAAACTAATTGATTGCATAATTCTTCATCAAAGAGCCATGCAGTTGAGTGAAACATTCAACAAAATTTGTCGTAAAAAGAAATAATATTTTATTCTTTTTCAACAGGTTTGCTAAAACATTTAACAGCGATTACCGAATAATTTTTGGTATTTTTATGCTAATATCGCTAATTTTGGTGACACTTTGTGCTACGGGAGTAAGTTAAGAAGTACTAATTTATGATATAATATTTTTTAATTAAATTAAATTTATAAATTATTTCTAGTTGCAATTGTCTATAAAGAAAGGTGATGTAATATTGGCAATACGTGCTTTAGCATTTTTACTGACAGTTGCATTTCACGTACTTTATTTGTATTGGCAAGGACAGCGTGCATTAAATGTCAGTGAAAGCTTATTTTTCAGTATGTAAGTATTCTTATCTCTAAATTAAAAAATTCAGGAGAAACTTTTATTATTGCCTTTTTTATCTTAGTTACAGTTCCAATTGGTACGAAGCTTCTATAGAAATAAGAAAAATGATAAATTTTATGCTCTTAGTGTCTAGAAACCCCATTAATTTGGAAGCATTTTTTGTACCAATAAACATGGAAAGCTACACAAAAGTAAGAAATTTCATAATGTAAATTTTGATTCTATTCATTTAGTTTCAATAAAACTAGCTTAAGTTTCGACCATTAAACAAACTAAATTATTTTTTTGCTCAAAGCAGCCAAAAATTTTTTAAAATTGATAAAAAGAATAAAAAACCTGAAAATAACATAAAATATTAAAATATATGGATGGGACAAATAAATTGATCAAAGTATAAATACAAAAATCGAGTTTGGCTTTCAAAGCATTTTGAGATATTATTATTAGCGGGGTATTACTCCAAATTATATCTTCATTCTAATTTTATCATGCGCTTAGGCTCGTACAAAAATATTTGGCCCCGTTAGAGGGGATGAAGTTGGTCAAAATTAAACAGTAAGGGAAAAACAACTTTCTTAAAAAAAATGTCTGATTTTTTTTTCTTCAAATTTTTCGATGTTTTTAACTGAAAAAGGTTTGAAACAGTTAAAAACTTAAATCAATATGGTTCACTGGGTCAGAGAGCTCAACAATCCTGATATAAATGAAATTAAGGGTGATTTTACTATATTTTGTCGTGTTTTTTAGGTAAGGATTCTGAAGAAACGGTTACAGATATTTGAGTAAATATTTTTTTATTAGTTTACACATGTATTAAATTATTGAAAAAAAAATTTTTTTAGTTTTCTGTGACGTCACTTCCGCGTCACACGTGCGCAAATGAAGCAGTAAAAAAAAACGGTGTGCACGATGCTGAGAGATCATGTTATCTAAAAAAAAAAAAATTTTTTTGGTAAGAGTTTATAGCTTAATTAAGAACCTGACTTCGAGTTTTTTCAAAAAAACTAATTAAAAACAAAATGGTGACTCCGGAAAAAAAAAATTCAAAAAAAGGCCTAAAATTTTCGGACAAAATTAGCTGTAAAAAATTTTTGAGGACAAAAAAAAAAAAAAACTCGAAGTCAGGTTCTTAAGTATATATTTGTTTAATTACATAGCAATTTATGAGTAAATCTGTGGGGTAGTTATTGCGCAATCATGCACACCGGTTTGAAAAAACCTGTTTCGAGAAAAACGCGTTTAAAGTTTCAAAACAAATTTTTCGGTACTTTTTTGTTAATTTTAATGATTAAATTAATTTTTTTTTTTAATTTTTTTTTAAATTAATTTAGAAAAACTCATAACAAAGAAATATAGAGCATAAGCATAAGAATCGGTCAAGTATTTTTGCAGATATGTTAAGTAGAAGGAATAAAAACGTTGTTTTTCAAAAAACCAAATTTTTTTTTTTGCTGATAAAAATGAATTTTTTTTTTTTTTTTTGAACTTACCAGTCGTCTGCAATACCGGGTGCATACAATAACCCTTCAGTTTTCTCGTATTCATCTTATTTTTGACTTTTTTATTATATTTAAGAAAAAAAAAAAAACTAACCGCGCTCGCAAAATACGCTAAAAAGTATACTTCGAGTAGGAATTTTGAAATAATAATTTTTTTGCATACTTTTGAGACATATATGAAGTGATTTATGCACAAAAAAAATTTCGTTTTCCAAAAAAAAAAATATAGTAAAATCACCCTTAAGTAAGTTTTAACATTTTTCGATTTTTATAAATTTTGGTTTTTTTCACTTTAAATAATTTGAATTTGTTTAAGTTCCATACTCTCTAAACACTATTCTGTAAATATATGTCCAAAATTACAGAATAACAGTGTATAGACTGTAATAATTATTTTATACAGTCTATGCTATGTAAAAATTTGTGGTTTACAGAATGTACGCGGTAATATTTTATAATTACATTACATAATTTATAAATTTACAAATTATAGAATGTATAAAGTAAAAATACAAGCCGTAAAATGTAAACTTCTGAATTACAGAATTGATGATAAAATTTTCTATTCTGCAAATTTAAAAATCACAGTATACATAGCACGCGCGCTCCGACGCTGCGTTTGACATGACTTCACGGAGCGAAGAAAGCAGCAGCTGATACTGCTTTTCCGATGTAGCTGCTTCTTCGCGATTAGCTACAGCAGACACTGCTTTTCGCGACAATCTGTATTTATTTATTCTTCAATTTTTAGGTTATAAACATTTATTTAAATATGTAATAACATAAAAATAAAGATATTTTGTTATTAATTGAATTATTTAAATATGAAAATAAATAAAGGTTTTTGGGGTCGCTAATCACAAATATTGAAGTTATAATTATGAAAAATTACTCCTTCACCCTTAAATTGGCCAAAACTACCTCTAACGGGATGTACCCCGTTCCTGTACCCTATAGTTTGAAACAGTGAAAAACTTAAATCAATATGGATTACCGAGTCAAAGAGCTCAAAAAACCTAATATAAATGGATTTAAGTGAAATAAGTGAGTTTTAAAATTTTTTTATTTTTAGAAATTTTGTTTTTTTTTTTTTTTGAAAAGTCCGGCTCGGCCGGGATGAGGGTGAAAAAGTGAGATCTTAAGGAGGAGGGGGTGAAATGGACTTGAAATATTTTCAATTTAGGGACTTAGAATAATTTGAAGTGGGAGTAAGGGCCTGATCAGGCCCTGATAAGAGTAAGAACTTAG
The DNA here is from genome assembly GCA_022575985.1 of Anagrus nilaparvatae. Taxonomy (NCBI): domain Eukaryota; kingdom Metazoa; phylum Arthropoda; class Insecta; order Hymenoptera; family Mymaridae; genus Anagrus; species Anagrus nilaparvatae. The sequence goes on along the minus strand of JAKSXM010000002.1, from coordinate 13,088,333 downwards.
AATACTTTAGGTATATGGACTTAGGATAATTTATATTTCGGGATTTAGTAGTTATTTATTTATTTGTTCAACCTATTACTAAGAAATTTAAAGGAAATATGATATTAAAATGAGAAAAATTCAGTTAACAAAATGGTCAAATACGTTAATATTATAAACATTTCTTTCGAGAATTTTCCAGTATATTTTTTGGGAGTCTGAACACATGATAAAATTAATATGACATATTAAAATTTGGCGTATTACACTGCTGATAATCTTAAAATGTTTTGAATGCAAAAATCGATTTTTGTATTTATAATTTGATCAATTTATTTGTGCTATCTATATATATCTCAGTTTTTTTAATAATATTTTGAGATTTTTTACTCTTTTTATCAATTCTAAATACTTTTTAGCTGCTTTGAACAAAAAAAGGATTTCGTGTTTCGAACGACCGGAACCTCAGCTACATATAAAATTTTATTTTTAGGTGACCAAAAAATCTTACTCTTTTTTTACTGCATTAAAATCTATCTCAAATTAGAAAATAAATTATACATGTGCAACAATAAATTATAATCTTATTATACAAAGTAAAAATTAAAAATAAAATATGTATGGATGGCTGCTAGATCCCAGGTGACGAATGTCGTGGAAAGTGCTACGAATCGTTCTCCGTATGTCATGCAAGTGGGCGTTTTTCTCCTATGATTTTTCGCGCTACCCGGAATTGGTTGCATGATTCCTCAAAAATACCGGTCCATAACTAAGGGAAAGCCATACCCTTAATAAAAGGGGGATCAAGGAATATGTAAATATTCCCTAGTTGACAGCAAAGTGTACCTTCCTACATATATTCCATCCCTTAAAAATTTCCTTCTACTCCTACAACTTCAACAATGGCAACGACGTTATACTGAGTAATGTTCACCGGTTGTAAATATATAGTTTAATATTGAAAAGTATTGTCGATTCTACACTTTCCACATGCCTATCCACCTAGAGTTATTTCCTATAAAAGGAAACAGCAGTATATATCTAAAATATATATATATCGACTTCCGAGGAGATGAAAAGCAAAATATGCGGTTGATAGCTGCATGTGTCAAGTGTTGGTGAGCTCCGATATAACTTAATGTTCAGAGAGGTTAATCACAAGTATATACATATAAATATAAAAATATTTTATTTTTAATCAGCAAGACTAGCATATACCGGTCATAAGTAAAAAATTTAATTTAAGCCTCAGTGAATAAAATACAGTATTTTTTAAATTATTCATTCTTCTTATTAAGGGTCGTTTTACCTAAATATTTCTATATTTTAGCTGATTTTTAAGGTAGGATTGTGAAATAACGGATAGAGATATTTGAATCAAATTTTTTTAATAGTTTACAAATATATTAAAAATTAAAAAAAAAAAATTTTTTTTGTTTTTTGTGACGTCAGTTTTGCGTGAGAGAGGTGAACTTGCGTCTCTGAAAAAAAAAAATTCAAAGCTGTGTACTTGATATCTTGACTTAGGATAATCTAAAACGTACGAAAAAAAAAATGGTAAGACTGAAAACCCGTAATTTCGGGATGTCGTCGAATTTTTTCAAAAAAATTAATTATGAACAAAATGGCGGCTACGCAAAGTTAAAATGAAAAAAAAAGCCTATAATTTTCGGGCAAAAGCAGCTGTAAAAATTTTTTCAGAACATAAAAAAAAAAATCGTCGACATCCCGAAATTAGTGCATTTATTAAGTTGGTTAGTAAATTTAAAGAAAATCGGTGCAGAAGTTATCGCGCAATCGAGTACAGGGTTTTATAGACGTTGTTTCGAGTAAAACGACTTTGAAGTTTTGGAATAATTTTTTCGGTACTTTTAATCATTAAATTATTATTTTTTTTTTTATTGCGTAAAGGAACTTACAACAAATAAAATTAGACCAAAAAAATAAAAATCGGTCAAATAGTTTTAGAGAAATCTTAATTAGAAGGTGTAAAAACATAGTTTTCTAAATAAGAGTAAATATTTTTTTTTCTTAAAAATTTAACAAAACATTTTTTTTTTGTATATTTAAGTATACTTATAAGTTATCAGTGATTTTTGAGCCATAAAATTATCCTTCTGGTATTCATACTGAACTTGTAGCTGATTTTACCCCTGCTGCTGGGCCGATTTGCTATTTTTTACCATTTTGGCACGGCTAAATTTGGCGTCATAAACCATCGCGAATATTAGCAAAATTTGCTCATAATTTCTATCAGTGACCAGTTCCGACATGATTTGTAACTATTTAACAGTAGTTAGAAGATATGTAAGATAATATTAGAGCCATACCGTTAAATTTTATCAAAAACGCGTTTGACGGCGCCGGCAAAACAGGCAAAAAAATATACTTAGAGGGGAGGATTTAAAAATAATTTTTTTTTACATACTCTTGAGACATATATAAAGTAATTAATAGAAAAAAAAAAATTCGGTTATCAAAAAAAAGTTTAGGTAAAACGACCCTTAAGTAAAATATTATTCCACGATGTTCGGGAGGTGAGGATGATTTGAAAGATAATTCGACGTTCGAAGCTTGCTCACTGAAAAACTATCTTGATAATCTGACTTAAAGTAACCGGCTGTACTCAAGTAAGGTTTTGGCAGTTTTTCTATACTCACGGACACAAAAAATTGGACTTTGGTCCACCAAAAAAATACAATACAAAGTCCGGGCAAATGCGAGTACTTCTATCAAAAGTCGGCTGCTACTGCTCAGCGGACTACAGATCATGCAGTTGGGGCTTCATTCATAAATCGGGGAAAGGAAACTCCAGGGTCTGTAGCCCAAGGACCATAGCACTCGTTGTCTGACTTCCACTGGTAGCAAATGGGTGGAATGGGTAAAAAAAGAAGAGAATTCTGTACTTCGAGTGCTGAGGTCCACAGTGTATAAGATGCTATGAATCGCATTGCGCACTTTAAATAAATAAATAAATAAAAAATAATATTTAAATTATTAAAATTATTAAAATTATTAAAAATACCCAATTTTATCTTAATTTTTTATCTTAATTTATATGTAATTTATTCATTTTAGGACCTATGGATGTAATATATTATATATCCAATTGGAGTAAATGGTTTTATATATTGTATGTTAATTTCTTTGGTAACTTTGTAACCGTATCATTTTAGAATTTGTCTTCGTTATAACTAGCTAAGATAATGAACAAAAAGTATTTATTTTAATTTTTTATTATTAAAATTAGAGGCTTGGTTGAGTGTGGCAATGTTAAAAAATCTGTGTTCGGAAAATTTCAAACTTGGAAGCATGTGTAACCGGACGGAAGTAAATTAAATTAAATTTCACAGTTCACGTGACTTTACAGAATTTCAAAAGATTTTTAGTCAAAAATTGTTATTTTCTGTTACACACGACTTTAAATAAAATTTTAAAATGTATACAGATTTAGTCTGAATTTAGGATTTTGATCCTAACATAAAGTATTTAAAAAACGGGCAATTAGTTTGTACTATAAAACCATTAATCCAGTTTAAGATATAAAATGTAAAAAAATAATTTTTATGTATGGGTTATAAATAATTGTTTTTATTTATTACAAGAATGACATTAATAATAATTTGTACATGTAAAATATAATATTTATATAATTATACTTTATCTTACAAGATCTATTATACACAGAAATAATATTATGTATCTAATTTATATCGATATTTCAATGTAAAAACAATTCTAATTTTTTAATGTAATCTAATAATTTGCTAGCATTTTAAATAAAATTATTTATCACTATAAATTAAAATAAAAAAAAAATCATTGCCTGCAACGATACCCACGTAAAAGGATTAAGCTTAATTTTGGTTAAGCTTAATGAATTCAGCTTACTGGAGTAAGCTTACTGGATTAAGCCTAAAAAGGCTTAATTTTTAAAATTAAGCTTACGGACTAACCTAAAAAGAATTAATTTTTAAAATTAAGCTTACGGACTAACCTAAAAAGAATTAATTTTTAAAATTAAGCTTACGGACTAACCTAAAAAGAATTAATTTTTAAAATTAAGCTTTTTTAGGTTAGTCCGTAAGCTTACTTCAGTAAGCCTAATCCTTTTACGTGGGTATAACGAATTTTTACATCAGACTTTTATATTTGAAATGAATTTATATTTTTTTATCGTTTTAAATTTAGAATAATTAGAAGAAAATCTAAAATTTCATTAATGTGAAAAAATTTTACTACGTGAATGCTGTCACCTAATTACATAATTCTTAAAGTGCTTCTGATGTGACCCATGATTAAATCTTTATGTCAATTTTGAAGATTACTTCTTTCTTGTTGTGGTACGCCTCTTTTTTTTTATTTCTACGAGGAGTTAAAATTAAAAAAATCGTAACAGTGCGGCCACACTTGAGAGCGAAAACGAAAACCGAAAAGCGAAAAATCATGCGGGAAATTCAAACTTTTTTTTTTATTTTATAAAAATTATTAAAATTTTTGTATCACATTATCACAAGTTAATGTTTGTGTAATATTAGATGAATAATAATAATAAAATAAATATTTTCATATTAATTATTGTTGTATGAAAATAACCTAAAAAATAAAAATAAGCTTTTTGTTTTATAAAAAAAGTATATAAATATATGTTTATAATGTTTTTTTTAAATGTTCGTTATTTGATAAAAATTATTTTGAAAAATGACAAATTTAGTTACAAAAGAAGAATAATTTAAAGCCTTCTTCTCTAAAATAATTGGCTTAAATTTTGATTATTTAGGTTTTTTTATTTTTGAAGCTGAAAGAATTGGGGAGTAAAAAATTTTCATTTTTAAAAATTAATGTATGCAAAGATTTATTATTTAATATATTTTTTAAATGTTGAGCTGATTGGTGACATTATTATACAATTTCAGAGTATCAATTTTTCAGTATATCGTAAGTTGTACCCAGTTATATCCAGATTCATGTAACAATTTGGATAAAATGAAGGCTACAATCATATTTTTAAGGCTAATTCATATTTTATTAAATGATACTATATTTATTATTAAAAAAATGAATGCAGACAATGGACAGAGACATTGCTTACATACATTTTTATTTTTGAGTATCAACGGAACATTATTGGAATCAAGTACTAACGGTTTTCATACTTTAATTTTAAATAATTAATATTATATGCTCTTCATTTTATTTTTTAACTTAAAAATTCTGTCTTCAGAACCAGTCAAACAATTTTAAAAATTTAAAAAGTCTGGATAATATTCCTAGACCTAATTCATCCGCTCTCATAACAAATGTTGTGAAGCTGCAGCTAGAAAATGATTTAAATTAAAAGATTATGCTATATATTCTGGAGATATTATCAATATTGAAATACATACTTGAACTTTTTAATTATATAGAATATGAAATAGCTTTAAAAATATGATTTTAGCTTTCTGTTTATCAAAATTGTTGCATGAATCTGGATCTAAATAGGTTACCGCTTAGGCTGTACTGAAAAATTGATGCTCTGAAATTGTATTGCAATGTCACCATTCAACTTAGGTAACATTTAAAAAATATATTAAATAACTATTTTCATACAATAATTTTTAAAAATGAAAATTATTTACTATTCCCAATTCAGCTCCAAAAATAAAAAAAACCTAAATAATCAAAATTTAAGCCAATTATTTTAGAGAAAAGGACTTTAAAACTTATTCTTTATCTTTTTTAACTAAATTTGTCATTCTTCAATGAATTTTTTATCATAAATTTAATAAACATTTTAAACATATTTATACACAGTATACATACTTTTTTTATAAAACAAAAAGCTTATTTTTATTTTTTAGGTTATTTTCATACAACAAATGTGTCCTAATAATTAATATGAAAATATTTATTTATTTTATTTATCTAATATTACACAAATACTAACTTGTGATAATGCGATTCAAAAGTTTTAATAATTTTTATAAAATACAAAAAAAGTTTGAATTTCCCGCTTGATTTTTCGCTTTTCGGTTTTTGGTTTTCGTTTTCGCTCCCAAGTGTGGCCGCACTGTAACGATCAGACGAAATTCTGTAACGAATATAGTGGATAAGGAAAGGACGATTGCAGTCCCCTCCCTCGCCGGCAGCTCGGCCGGCAGGCCCGATCGTATAAGCGGGGCGCTCGGATGATTTCGATGTTTTTCTTCTTTATTTTCTTTCTTTCTTCTTACGCCGGCAAACCCCGAGCGTAATCGTGGGTGTTCAGAAGGATGAAAAAGACTTGATTTTTTTTTGATTTTCTGATAGACGTTGGTATAGGTTCGGTTATAAGTCATGTGTCATAGTACTTTTTCTTATTCTTTCCTCTACCTTTACAAATACGCATCTTAAAGTTTAAGATGTTAATATTAATTTTTAATATTAAGCTAGTGTCAATTGGCCAATTTTGCAACAATTTGTTAATAAAAAAAAATTGACCGAGAAATTTGCAAAATAGACACTAAATTCGTGTTCAGCGGGTCAAAAAACATAAATAATACCTATTTTTCAATGTCAAGCAATGAAATTTTTCTCATTCCTTCCTCTACTTTTACAATACATTATATTAATATCATTAATTATTTAATATTAAAATTTTAAAGAATTTTTAATATTAAGCTATTGAATATTAGTCGAGACGCCAGCAATGTATTACATATTACGTAGCCTACTTTTTTTATTTTTAGGTCCGTGAATAAAAGTAGGTGTACTAAATGTTTTTCGACCTGCTAAAACCGAATCCGGGGTCTATTTTGAACTAAAACTGGCAGTTTAATTGTTATTAACAAATTATTGCAAAATTACCCCCAAATCAAGCAAAATCGAGTTTTATAAGCTAACAAACTTGAAAAATTTGTGAGTTAAACAAAACTTTCCTGATGTACTTTAGATTAACTGTTTAAACAATTTGTAAATGTCAATTGCCTTTTCTGATCAAAACTTAAGAGTGCGAGACCAACTTACATGTATTTTTTATACCCTGAAGCTGATTTTCAATAAAAATTATATAGGCGATTGTTCAAACAATTTTCAATTGTGGAAGAAATCAGTAAAGAAGTAAACTTTTCCCGCGAGTCATTAGACTCACCTGTCTTTTATTTATAAAAGGTTTTTTATTTATAAAAAACATGGGAAATTTGTACAGAGGCTAACAAGCCAGCAGTCTTTAGATATTTCTAGTTTAAAAAATGCATCTAAAATTCTTTTGATAATTTTTTTTTAATATAAATGGTAACAAATTTTTTATTTACAAATTCTATTATCGTGCCTGTCTTATTTTTTTATTTTTTAACCGATTGTTTTTTGTAGTGCACGGGTTCTTACTACATAAATTCAATAGACAAAAAAACTAACAAGCACGGTTTCGATATGGAAGTACAGTAAATCTTAAAAACTTATAATGATAAATGGTAATTATTTTTTGGTACACTATCGAAACAAGTAATATCACCTTACTTTTCCTGGATTATCCCTATTGATAACGTCTTCGGCGTGACATAATTATATAAATAATCAAAAATTTAATTTATCTTACACTGGTAACAATAAACTAATTTAGCTCTAATTTAAGTTAGAGCTGGCGCCGGTGTAGATTGCGAATTTCGTAATTCATGCCAATTGGTCCTAAAGTTTTCTTCTGTCGAGTCGTCATTTTTCCCTTTACTGTGTTGTAATTTTGTCGTCATTGTCATTGTAAAAATATTATAATTTTATAATTATATAAATGATCAAAGATTTAATTTATCTTACACTGATAACAATAAACTAATTTAGCTCTAATTTAAGTTGAAGCAGGCGCTGGTATAATTCCAACGGGAATCAGTGTGTTGATGGATAATTTTTCGGATACTATCACTTAGATAAGGTTTTATTTTGGAGGAAAAATTGGTGGAAAATGAGAAAATTTTTTAAATTTTCAAATGCATTTCAAATGCATTTTTGTAAAAATATCATTAATTAACCCGAAACTACCCTTATCAATCGTATATAATTGAATTCCGTAGATATTGGTTCCTCAAAGAGGAACCATTGTCTTAGGTCAAAATTTGATTTTCTATTTTTTGGCATATAAGCACGTTTTGGGACCCCAGGAAGCTAAAAAACCGGTTTTTAAAAAAAGTCTGTATATGTGTGTGTGTGTGTGTGTGTGTGTGTACGTATGTATGTAATCGGTGATATTTCACAAACATTATGGAATTAAGACCTAATTTTTTTTTCAAAAATTTTTTCACCAAAAAAGCTCGAGGTACTTTTTTTTTTTTTTAATTTGGATGTAATACCTCATTTATTTCCATGAAAGTACTTATATTTGAAAGTATGGTTTTTACTCTATATTTCGAATCTGATACTTAATTTTTTGAAAATTTTTTTTCCAAAATTTTTTTCACGAAAAAATACAAAAAACACCAATTGTTTTTTTCTTTTTGGACGTAATACCTAATTTATTTCTATGAAAGTACTAGTTTTAGAAAGTTTGTTTATAGTTATTTTTTGGATCTAATACCGAATTTTTTCAAGAATTTTTTCTCAAAATTAAAAAGACAAAAAATTTTAAAAACCTGCAATATTTTTTTTTTTTTTGGGTGTAATACCTCATTTAATTCCATGAAAGTACTAATATCTGAAAATATTGCAACCGGTGATGTTTTACAACCGTTACGAAATTAAGACTTAATTTTTTTTTCAAAAATTTTTTCACCAAAAAATCTCTAGGTACTTTTTTTTTTTTTAAATTGGATGTAATACCTCATTTATTTCCACGAAAGTACTTATATTTGAAAGTATGTTTTTTACTCTATATTTCGAATCTGATACTTAATTTTTTGAAAATTTTTTTTCCAAAATTTTTTTTACGAAAAAATACAAAAAACACCAATTTTTTTTTCTTTTTGGACGTAATACCTAATTTATTTCTATGAAAGTACTAGTTTTAGAAAGTTTGTTTATAGTCTATTTTTGGATCTGATACCGATTTTTTTCAAAAATTTTTTCTCAAAACTAAAAAGACAAAAAATTTTAAAAACCTGCAATATTTTTTTTTTTTTTTGGGTGTAATACCTCATTTAATTCCATGAAAGTACTAATATCTGAAAATATTGCAACCGGTGATGTTTTACAACCGTTACGAAATTAAGACCTAATTTTTTTTTCAAAAATTTTTTCACCAAAAAATCTCTAGGTACTTTTTTTTTTTTTTAATTTGGATGTAATACCTCATTTATTTCCACGAAAGTACTTATATTTGAAAGTATGGTTTTTACTCTATATTTCGAATCTGAAACTTAATTTTTTGAAAATTTTTTTTCCAAAATTTTTTTCACGAAAAAATAGAAAAAACACCAATTTTTTTTTTCTTTTTGGACGTAATACCTAATTTATTTCTATGAAAGTACTAGTTTTAGAAAGTTTGTTTATAGTCTATTTTTGGATCTGATACCGAATTTTTTCAAAAATTTTTTCTCAAAACTAAAAAGACAAAAAATTTTAAAAACCTGCAATATTTTTTTTTTTTTTTGGGTGTAATACCTCATTTAATTCCATGAAAGTACTAATATCTGAAAATATTGCAACCGGTGATGTTTTACAACCGTTACGAAATTAAGACCTAATTTTTTTTTCAAAAATTTTTTCACCAAAAAATCTCTAGGTACTTTTTTTTTTTTTTAATTTGGATGTAATACCTCATTTATTTCCACGAAAGTACTTATATTTGAAAGTATGGTTTTTACTCTATATTTCGAATCTGAAACTTAATTTTTTGAAAATTTTTTTTCCAAAATTTTTTTCACGAAAAAATAGAAAAAACACCAATTTTTTTTTTCTTTTTGGACGTAATACCTAATTTATTTCTATGAAAGTACTAGTTTTAGAAAGTTTGTTTATAGTCTATTTTTGGATCTGATACCGAATTTTTTCAAAAATTTTTTCTCAAAATTAAAAAGACAAAAAATTTTAAAAACCTGCAATATTTTTTTTTTTTTTGGGTGTAATACCTCATTTAATTCCATGAAAGTACTAATATCTGAAAATATTGCAACCGGTGATGTTTTACAACCGTTACGAAATTAAGACCTAATTTTTTTTTTTTTAATTTTTTCACCAAAAAATCTCTAGGTACTTTTTTTTTTTTTTAATTTGGATGTAATACCTCATTTATTTCCACGAAAGTACTTATATTTGAAAGTATGGTTTTTACTCTATATTTCGAATCTGAAACTTAATTTTTTGAAAATTTTTTTTCCAAAATTTTTTTCACGAAAAAATACAAAAAACACCAATTTTTTTTTTCTTTTTGGACGTAATACCTAATTTATTTCTATGAAAGTACTAGTTTTAGAAAGTTTGTTTATAGTCATTTTTTGGATCTGATACCGAATTTTTTCAAAAATTTTTTCTCAAAATTAAAAAAACTGCAATATTTTTGTTTGTTTCTGGATGTAATACTTCATTCAGATCCATGAAAGTACTTATATTTGAAAATATGGTTTTTACTCGATATATCAAATCTGATAATTAATTTTTTGAAAATTTGTTCCAAAATTTTTAATCAATAAAAAAAACTTTTTGTACTCTTCTTCGAATTCTGTTAAATGTTTGTACTTTTTATATATGATTTTTTGTAGTACTGAATTTAGAAGGTCTATAGTGTTATTATATGCACCGCCCCATGCCACCATGCCATACATCACAGTGGATTAAATAAGTGCATAGTATATTTGTAGCGTTTGTTTGTATTTTAGTACTCTACTCAGTTTCCGTATAATATAGGTATAAAAAGCTAAATTCTTTACTGTTTTTTTTATTTGAGTTTCCCACCTTAGATTTGAATCTATTATGATACCCAGGAACTTGCTTTCAACAACCCTTTTAATCGTGTTCATTTCAATTTCAACCTTAAACTCTTTGGGTTGGGTGGATTTATAGATGGAAAAAGTGGTGCATTCTGTCTTTTCTATATTTAGTAATAGTTTGTTCATATTTTAATATCTTTTCTGTGAATAAAAATTAATCACTATCATGGATATAGATTATATTATTTTAACAAGTACTATCGGGAAACAAAATTTTTGTTTCGAATGTTAGGTCTTTGGTTTCAAAATAATGGAAAAAATCGTAAAGTTATAAGAATTTTTTGGGTTTAGCTTTATTTTTGCTTTACCGTTCCTCAGGTAAGTTAATCATTTAAAAATTGATAAAAATAATTTTCAAATAATTATTTTTAAATTTCTGATGAATTAGATAATAAAATTATGCAAAATAAAGAAGCATCCAGAAAAAATTATTGATGAAATAGCAATTTTATTTTGTAGTTTGATCGCCTTATCGATTTTCACTTTCTACTTATACAATCAAAAAAAAGTATGCCTCAATTTATTTATAAAGTTTTTTATTCTTTATTTTTGCGTGAATTGATTTTTTTTTAAACGCCTATAATTTCTTTAATTTATATGTCAATATGAAAAGTTATTTTAGAAATACAAAATTAAATTTCTTAGGTTAGAAGGTTCTTGAAGGGAATTATTAAAGACTGGTCAGATTTAATTAAGCGTAAGGATAAGGATGAATTAAGAATCATGATTCAATGTGCCAATGATGGAAAATTTACAAATTTATGTTGCTTCAGTAAGCAAAAATTATCTAAAAATATCTTTATTGAATAGAATTTTTACTGACTACTGAATTATATTACTTTTTAGTCTCATGTTGCATATACGGAATTTAATTTTTGTTAGTGCCAATGATTTCACCAGTTTTGGAGTTAATAAAATCCTTAAATATGTCCCGAGAGAAACTGCCTTTTTATTCTATGGAATTCTTCGTGGACGAAAAAAAGCATTTTTACGAAATTTATCTTTTCTCTGTGAGTGCAACCATTTATGCGTTCGTAACATTTTATGCACTAGATTGTTTTTTTGTAAATATAATTCGGCATTACAAAGGATTAATTAAAGTTGTCGAGTATGAGAAAATATTATTAATTTTTTATGAGCGAATGGCAGAAACGATGGAGGAAGAATGATGACCAAAATGCCCAGTGGACGCGTACATTAATCTCAAATCTGCAGGCATGGATGGGGTGACAGCATGGGGAGGTGGACTTTTACCTCACCCAATTTTTAACTGGACATGGGTATTTCCGTGACATGTTAAAATATTGGCATAAGGTGGTAACAGAGGAGTGCTTGCATTGCCCAGGCGTGAAGGATACAGTGGAGCACACATTCTTCGGATGTGTGCGCTACATGGAGGGGCGCCCACCCTTCCCGATTTAAGGGCCGGAGACGGTGGTCCCGGAAATGCTACGGAGTCCCGAAAACTGGAACAAAGTAGTAGAGTACGTGAGGGCCACCTTGTTGAAGAAGAATGAGGAGGGCTTTCTATCGCAGAGAGCTCTCCTGTCCCTAGGCAGGGGGGAAGGCAGCGGCCAGCTGCCTAGGCTGTCCCAAACTGAAGTTATACCTGAAAAGGGGGTTCCGGTTTGAGACAAACAAGTGCGGGGGGTTTAAAGTGTATTTATCCAGTAAGAATCTGGAGCGTAGCTGGCAACCGCGGTCGCCGGTGGTCTCCCAGTTGTACACTTTGCACAACTGGGTGGTCATGGAAATTTGCGGGTCTTTAAGGCCCGCAAACACTCCGTGGCTGATGCAAGATTCACATATATCCCTTGAAAAAAAAATATATATATCTATATGGTATTTGATAGTATATAGGCGTCTCTACCTGACCGTTCTTTACGAGTATTTTGCACCATAATAAAAATTATTTTTTTCCTTGTTAAGTCGGTAACGTACAGTTTTCAATACAAATTTTATAATTCTGATAATAAAAAAAATGATTTAGTATTGATATGACTAATTTGATTGTTTACATGTTTAATTTTATTAGTTTAATTTTGAAAAAGCAACAGGATAACGCAAATACGTCTGGAAACTGATTTAGATGTAATTTGTATAATTTTATGGATGGAAAATTAATTTTTTATTTTATATATCATGTAAGTAAATTCAATTTTTCTAAATTCTTATTCTTGGATAATATTTAAGTAAACTACCCAAACCACCAAAATTTTATCAGTAATGCTATAAAATGATTATTGATTCCTCATAGAGGAACCATTGTGATCGGTCAAAATTTTTTTACTGATTTTTTGGCATATAAGCACGTTTTGAGACCTCAGGAAGCTAAAAAACCGATTTTTAAAAAAATTCTCTGTGGGTGTGTATTAGAGTGTGTCTTATTTTTTATTTTTCGATATTTTTTGGCTCCCCTCATTTTATTCGAATATTTTGGTCATAAAAAACTCCCAGCTCCAAGGATTTTGATTTTCGATTTTTTTAACCATTGCCGCCGAGCACTTGAAGTTTCCCATTTAAATGGCACGGGTTAAAAAAATCGAAAATCAAAATCCTTGGAGCTGGGGGTTTTTTATGACCAAAATATTCGAAAAAAATGAGGGGAGCCAAAAAATATCGAAAAATAAAAAATAAGACACACTCTAGTGTGTATGTATGTACTATGTATGTGTGATTGTATGTATGCATTACTGTAAGCGGTGATATTTAACAACCATTATGGTATTAAGACATACTTTTGTTTAAAAAATTTTTTTATACAAAAAATCTCGATATATTTTTTTTTTTTTTTTAATTTGGATGTAATACTTCATTTTTTTCCATGCAAGTACTAATATCTGGAAGTATCGTTTTTACTCGATATCTTTAATCGTATAATTTATTTTTTGAAAATTTTTTTCTCAAAATTTTTGCCGCCAAAAAGTACAAAAAACGCCAAAATTTTTTTTATTTTAGGACATAGTACTTAATTTCTTCCTATAAAAGTACGAATATCTAGAATTAATGTTTGTAAAGGATTTCTCCATCTGATACGTAATTTTTCGAAATTTTTTTGAAATTTTTATTTTCAAAATTTTTTTAGATAATATAATTAAAAAAATACCATAATTTTTTTTCTTTTTGGACGTAGTACTTCTTTTTTATTTCTATGAAAGTACTAATATCTAGAATTATCGTTTTAACTGGATATCTACAATCTGATACCTAATTTTTATTCAAAACTTATTTTCAAAATTTTTTACATAAAATAATTAAAAATACACCGTAATTTTTTTTTTTTTTTGGACATAGTACCTCATTTTTTCCCATGAAAGTACTAATATTTAGAATTATGGTTTTTACTCGTTATCTCCAATCCGATACCTTATTTTTCAAAAAATTGTTTTAAAAATTTTTATAAAAATTTTTTAATAAAAAAATTAGAATAAAACAATTATTTTTTTTTTTTTTAGGACTCAGTACTTAATTTCTTTCTACGAAAGTATGAATATCTAGAATTATCGTTTGTAAAGGATTTCTCTATGGGATACGTAATATTTAATATTAATTATAATTTTTCGAAATTTTTTACTAGGTATCATTTTTATTCCTCAATTTAAACATAGTAAACATTTTTTCTTTATTCCTATAGCTGGTATAATTATGTCTTCTTATAATAATGTAGCAATTAAATTATAAGTAAATGATGTAAATGAAAAATGCATCAAGGAAATTATTAGAAAAAGTACCAAAAATTTTTGTCAGTAATTCTGGAAAAACTAACCGTTTTAATGGCAAAAAAAATTTGGGCAAGAAGCACAAAGTTTTCGTAAGGTACTTACAATTAATATTTTTTTTCAACTTCGATTAAATTTAGAAAATATTTATTTTTTTTTATTTTTATGAAAAAATTAACTTTTTAAATTTTTTAAAATTAAACTATATTTTAAACATTTTAAAAAGATCTAATAATAAAAGTAACTTTCGTTCACTTAGCTAATTAATTTCTGATTTTATTTTATAGGTCGAAAAATCTGGCCAGGCAGATTTTAGAGGAATGGAAAAAATTTTCAATGGAAAAAAATCATGGATGTGTCCTTTTTTTTAGCTTTCAGGAAACCCCGAATTCCTTAGGCTGGCATTAATTTTTTTCTACTTCTAAATACTTCTTTCTTTCTAATCTTTTCTGGCTACGTTTTAAGCAACAAGGCGATTAATAGCTCTAAATCTACTTTTTATGATTTAATTATATTTTATATTTTAAAATTATACTTTTTTAACCTAAAAAATTTGGTTTTTTTTTGCAATATATTGTTCACAATATTGATAATATATTCACTTTTTTACTTGGGTAGAAAAATATGCAAATAAAAACACTTATCATGTAATAATAAAAACTTTTTTATTTTATTTTTCAAAAAACCGTCGTATGTGGACTTAGTACAGATACATAATATCATTCGATGACGCGTTTCAGTATTATAAATACCATCATCAGATCTTAATTTTTTTTTACAAATTATTTGTTTTATATAATTAAAAATTAAGATCTGATGATGGTATTTATAATACTGAAACGCGTCATCGAATGATATTATGTATCTGTACTAAGTCCACATACGACGGTTTTTTGAAAAATAAAATAAAAAAGTTTTTATTATTACATGATAAGTGTTTTTATTTGCATATTTTTCTAAAAATAATATTTAGATAATACAATTATCTTCTGGACTAATGGAATGATTTTTCCAAAAAATGTCCCAATTTTTTTTTCTTCAAAAAAACATGTGAAAAAAATTGCAATTTTTGAAAAAAATTAAATAATTTTCATAATTTTCCATTTTCCAAAATTTGAATCCATCAATCCAGAAGATAATTGTATTTTTAAAGTGTAGCCAAAAAATTAGGAAGATATCTTAATTATTTTTTGAGTTATCGTGTACACAATGAAAAGTGAGACCTAACTTTGAGCACCTGTACTCGGCGCCATTTTAGAGAAAAATAAAAAAAAAATTTTTTAAAATGTTTAGCAACTTATAATCTAATAAAGTGCCAATTTTCAAAAAATTATCTCAATTATTTCTACCCGAAAACCTATCCAGAAAAAAACACCTTTTTTTTCCCTCGGGTACGACCTGCCACCTTAAACTTACTTCGCAGCGTTTTTTTTACTGTGAATTCAATTTTAATATTATTCAAAAATATTTCTTATAATTTAAGGTGGTAACTGCAAATCCTGTTTTTATTGTAATTCTTAAATTGGTAAAAGTTGATAATTCTGTTGGACATTTTGACCGTTGTCTACGGGTTCAAAAATTAAAACGCGAGTTTATTTACGTTCACGTAAAAATTAAATTTTATAAAAATTTACTTGACCTAGTATTCATATTGGTAACATGAAAGATATTCCACTCGATAGAACTCACTGGAAGTATTTATACTAAAACTTTTTAAAATTGAAAATGAATAATCTTGCTCATCGTAATATTAAAAAAAACTCTTACTGATTAAAATTAGCTGATCACGTTAAATTTTTATTCCATTCAAGAAAATCCATGAAAAGAAAAATTTTCAATAGGTATTGAAAATATATAAAAAGAATTTTATTTAAATTTAAAAATTTTATTATATAAATAAAAAAAAACTGTCATTGATACTTACCAGTTATGTATAATAAAGTATACTATAACAAAATATTTTAAATTGCATGCATAAAATTGTTAAATGAAACTATTATTTAAACAATTAAATACAAGGTTTGCCTAGTTTTTAAGTATAAGGAAAATCAAGGAAAATCTCATTTGTTTCTTATTTAGACTAATAATTGTTTTGAAGGCAAATTAATTACATTTTACTTTTTTTTTATACAGTATCTTCAAGAATATCTAGTTTTATTTATTAGTTTTATTTTAATTTTGATTATATTCAAGCGTATTATTCTGTATCTCTCAGTGTTTATACGCTAAAAAAATAATTCTTATTTTTCTGCATTTCCTTTATCTTCCAGTCAATACACAGGAAAGGGGCAAGGGGTCAGTAGAATTTGGAGCTACCAGAAGATTCAGTCTAGTATAGTTTCTTTAATAGCTAATAAAGAATTTAAATGATTTTTTTATAAAAAATTAATATTTCACCCTTAATTAAGAAATAGCTATCTACAAATAGAGATATTTTTTATACATTCGCACTTTAAGCATCTAGATTTAGCCAATATTGGTTGTTTACTGATCACAAATATCAAAGTCCTGTTAATGAAAAATTTGCGCTTTACTCTTAAATTTGCAAAAAAATGAAATACAGCAAAAATACCCCTTATAGGGGTAGTTTTCGCTAATAAAAGGGTGAAGCCGTAATTCTTCATCAGCGACCCAAAGAATCTATTTAGACAAAAATTTGTACACTTAAATCATAAATACACCTTTTTTAGGGGTAATTTTTGTAAATTTAAAGGTAAAGCGCTAATTTTTCATAGAAAATACCCCAAAATTCGTTATTAGCGTCCCAAAAAACCTAATTGGATCAAATTTATACACTTAACCCCTTGTAGTTTTTAAAAATTTAAGAGTGAAGTCCCAATTTCTAATAGAAAAGAACCAATTTGGTGATCAGTGAACTAAAAACCTATACCATATCAAATCTGGTGATGGGCGTAAAGTATACCACTAAAACCAGTATAATGGTGAAATAATAAATTTAATAATAAATATGTAAATAATGACTATTTAAAAAAAAAATTTTAAGCAATATTTGTCTAAAAATTTTATGTTTCTTTAATTGATCAGAAACACTTTAATATAAATTTTATTATGACTGGGAAACAATATCTTTAGCTAAGATTCACCTTTATATTATACATTTATAAATTACATTCGTTACCTAGAATTTATATCACACTCAACAGAATGGAACGTGTTGCTCAACAGAATAGACTTTATAGCGGTGATGATGATGCGTCATCTTAAAGGATGACTCTCTCACATTTCTATACATAATTTAATATTAAACATTATCATCCTAAACATTTATTTATCAAAATTAATATAATAAAAAATAATATTATAAGAAATGAATAAAACCACCGCATATCTACATTCTACGTTTTATAAATATTACATGTTTAAGAAATGAGTTGGAAAAAAATGAAAATTAAATGTCTCGAGCACGCGTATTTTATTATTTATATATAAATGTATGTTATTTAAATAACATTATTCTATTTTATAATAAATTTTATAAGTAATTTATTTATCATTATTATTTATTTTTAATGGCATTATTTCTGCATTATATATTACTTCGTATTTCTTTAGAATACTATTGTCCTTTTTTTTTATAATTCTGTAAAATGGTAAATTTCATAAAATAATTACAAACGTATAACAGCCAATAACTATACTTCAGTCAAAAATTCCAGTTAACGGGTTATAGGTTGATACTATACAGTTGACATGAGTTTTCCCATACTGTAACTTTTTTGTTCGCTGAACACCAATTTAGGATTCGAAGATTTTCTGAGAGTACAACTCCCTTAAATTGGCAAGAACAAATATTTTAGAAAAGGGTAAAAGTCACAAATAATATCGAGTTTCAGGTAATCGAACCTTTTTTTGGTTGCTGATAACGAATTTTGGGATCTCAGATAAAAAAAATAAAGTTATTACACCTAAATCTGCAAAAACACCCATAACTTAAAAAGTTAAGTTTAAAAGTTACCTTTAAAAATTTTAGGACTACACATAAAAGGTAAATAGTAGGGAAGAAAAGGTAAGGGGAGGGAAAAACCAAAATTTTTAAAATAAAGATTTCTATAATGGATAAAAATAACAATTTCGGTACACAGTTGTATATTCATAGTTGTATGTTCAATAACCATGGTTAATTTATAAAACAGTTTTGTTTGATTTCAAAAATTTTATCAATGTAATTAATAAAATAAATGTTTGAAATGAACATTGCACACATCGAAATGTCAGAAATTTAACAACTAATAAAAAATTTTAAATTCTGTCACGAAATCCACCGAATAAGGAAGACGCAGAATGGTAGCGTCCTTATTGAGCTAAAGGTCATCGAGGACCGCTAAAAACTGGAAGATGTGGTGAAGTCGGTCACGCTTCCTGAGTAGAATGTTTGTGACTTCATCCCCACTCTGAAACTCAAAATTCAAGACCTTGATGGGGTCACGAAAGAACAGGAGATTCAGGAGGCTGTCACCAAGGCGATAGGTCTTTATAATGGAGTCTTTATAATTTAACCTACTCCTGGTCTCCATTTTCAAAACAAATGTCACGATGAGCCAGATGGCAGGGGTGAACCCATTTGAGGCTGCCGCTTTATGCATGGCCAAAAAGGGTAAAATCCAAATCAGATGGGCATTGAGCGGAGTGCGCCTCCATGAGCGACACGCTGTTACGAGTGTCTGGGCTACGGGCATAGTTAATATGCCTGTAAAGGTTCGAACAGGAGTTAAACGTGCCTTAAATGCGACAAGAATGACCAAAAAAGGACAGAGTACAATACCAGGAACTCTACGGAGCACTATTCTGGAGAGAGAAACTGCCCCAGTTACCGAGAGGTTCTGGCTATGGCAAAGAGCAGGTGTCATCAAAAATTTTTCAGGTTCATCAAGGGAACATGAACCAAGCCCAAGAAGCTAATGCATTGTTGGAACAGATTGCCCATGAAGAAGATTCAAATATCCTTTTACTAAGCTAGCAATCTTAAAACATGACCCATAAGTACTGGCTCTCCGATGATACTGGATACTGCTCCATATGGCTCCGAAATAGAGTAAAAACGTCCCTGACCCAAAAAAGGAAGACATTTGCCACGTTTGGGCCACTTGCGAGGAGAAAACTTATATAAGTTGCTATATCTCTTTAAACGACAGTTTGGAGGTGCTGTCCCGCATTGAAAAAACGATTCGGACGGTAACTGACAGCGTTATTCTTTTTGGAAACTTTAACACTAGGGCCTTAGAATAGGGCATACCGACGACCAATTTCAGGGGACAAATGGTACTCGAAATGGCTGCTATATGTAAGCTAGTGGTATAAAATAGAGGCAACAGATCTACGCTTGAGAACCTGGGGTGGAGAATAAATTAATAGAATTAATAAATTAATAGACAATTAATTAGAATAGTGAATTGTCTACTAAAGGCGGTTTACATTAACCCAACTGTTAATTTCAGTAGAAGCTTTCTGAATTATTGTTCTTATTTTTTACGTATTAGGTGGCCCTAAAAAGGGCCGGTGGTTTTTTAGCATTTGATGCGTGGCCCCAGCCACACGTTCCAAAAATCAATAAATCACAAGCACACAATAAGTCAATCACGAAGGTCACAAACATACACAAACATACAAAGAGAAATCTAACTTACAATCATGCGAGCACCTAGTGCTCAGGTGACTTCTCCTGGCCAGGAATATCAATGTCCACCTCTTCAAGCCTACGAGCTCGGAAAATTGCACCAAGCGATTCAATCAATCACAGCTTACGAGCTGCTTCAATGAGGATTTAACGTCCGAAAGCCATGGACTCCTCCAAGTGCACCAAGCACATCAGCAACAATCAAACCAGCAAACAATCTCATCCACAGCATAGCGAAAGTGTCAAAGTAGCCGCGTGCGTGAAGGCTGAAGTCAGGACAGCAAATGCTGCTTTAGCTAGATTTGCGGTTATATTTATAGGCCTTCGCTGACTTCGAGCTCGTTCACTGATTGGAGCGCGCGCGACAAATACGTTACAAAGTTTACGATGTAAAATTATAAGACGTGGCAAGGGAGGATTTTACCAATCGGCCCTTTTCAGGGCCACGTTTCTTAAACGAAAAATATAAGTACTCGACGTTGTAAAGGAGCAATATTCATAAGTCTCGTAAAGCAAGACTGCGCGCGGCAAAGCCCGTGGCAAGGCTGTCAAAAGGCACAGGAAGGCCAGAGGCCCGCGTAAAAGTGCCAAGCAAAGACTTCGTTTTATCACGGATATTTATTTTTGATGCCTAAAAATAACATTCTCCACCCTGTAAAAACTTCTGGGTTTTTACACCCAAGTTTGCCGAGTCAAATTTATGCTCCACCCTGTATGGGCTACCAAGGAATTCAAATTGCCACAAATTTCGCGATTCTTTTCTTCTTTTTTACATCGAATTTCATATTTTTTTACTGCTGCACCGTGCAAATAACACAAATTAAAATAGAATTTTAACAATATTACTTCGTTCCAGTAAGCACCCGAAGATGATGCGTCTGCAGCCACACCATCCCCAAGGACTCCTCGAAACTCGGCAATTATTGTTCGCGAAAGAAGATATTTAAAAGACACGTACAAGTAATTAATTTAACGTAAAAGTTAGAAACCGTTTATCTACAAATCGACATTCAAGTTTTTCAAAAGGTTACGCGATCCCGATATTTCAAAATCAGGTAAACGACCTTCGAAAAATTATATTTTAGTAAACGTGAGACAAATATTTCCACATAAGATTTTTATTTTAACACCGAAAATATTTAATTTGCACGATAAATCCCAAGTTCTGAGCTATAAAATGCGTGAAACCGGTATCATCGAATTATCTAAATTTCAGATGAATGATGCAATTCAATCACTCAAAATTTAAATGACATAAATCATAAAATTTAATTGCCTCATAGCCAGATAATTTAATTATTAACAGGAATAACGCGCAATAAATTTCTTTATACATGCTATGAGCAAAAGGAGCATAGACCATCACAAATAATGTTACTGCCGCTAGAGCAAAGGGAGCAAAGACCAACGCTAAGCACCGCGAAGCTAAGTTTGGCAAGGCTATGTGAAAGACTACGGACGGCCGAGCTCGCCAGAGTGCAGGAAAAATTTGAAAACGTAGCAAAGCTATGCGAAAGGCCAAGAACGCCCGATCTCGCGAGAGTGGCAAAGCTATGAGAAAGGCCAAGAGCGCCCAAGCTGGCCAGAGTGGCAAAGCTATGAGAAAGGCCAAGAGCGCCCGAGCTCGCCAGAGTCCCGGAAAAATTGGAGAGCGTGGCAAAGCCATGTAGAAAACTGCGGACGGCAGTGCTCGGTAGTGTTCCCGGAACGACTCTAATATTTTTCTTTTTATATTCCCAACCCTGTGATTCAAAATCCACCGAGTTTTAAAAGTTCAAAATGTAATTTAATTACTCAAAATTAACACGACTCCATTCATTAATAGCTAAAGCCAAAATCTAAATTATTCATTAGCGAAACCCGCAATATATTTCGAGTAAAAACATGTGCCACAAAGGTTAATATACGAAGCCCGGCAACGAGAAAATACTGGTGATCACATCGCGTTAAAGTTATAAACCCGGAGCATTAAAATACAAATCCGCATACGTATATTTTTTTTTATAACGTACTTCTTGAACTGCGATTCAAAAAACGGAAAGTCTAGGGGTATTTCCCGAATTTAATCGCTCTCGACGAATAACAAATCAAAAATAATCCAGAAAGCTTCCTCGGGTATAATATCCCGGTTGATGCACCAATGTTAATTTCAGTAGAAGCTTTCTGAATTATTGTTCTTATTTTTTACGTATTAGGTGGCCCTAAAAAGGGCCGGTGGTTTTTTAGCATTTGATGCGTGGCCCCAGCCACACGTTCCAAAAATCAATAAATCACAAGCACACAATAAGTCAATCACGAAGGTCACAAACATACACAAACATACAAAGAGAAATCTAACTTACAATCATGCGAGCACCTAGTGCTCAGGTGACTTCTCCTGGCCAGGAATATCAATGTCCACCTCTTCAAGCCTACGAGCTCGGAAAATTGCACCAAGCGATTCAATCAATCACAGCTTACGAGCTGCTTCAATGAGGATTTAACGTCCGAAAGCCATGGACTCCTCCAAGTGCACCAAGCACATCAGCAACAATCAAACCAGCAAACAATCTCATCCACAGCATAGCGAAAGTGTCAAAGTAGCCGCGTGCGTGAAGGCTGAAGTCAGGACAGCAAATGCTGCTTTAGCTAGATTTGCGGTTATATTTATAGGCCTTCGCTGACTTCGAGCTCGTTCACTGATTGGAGCGCGCGCGACAAATACGTTACAAAGTTTACGATGTAAAATTATAAGACGTGGCAAGGGAGGATTTTACCAATCGGCCCTTTTCAGGGCCACGTTTCTTAAACGAAAAATATAAGTACTCGACGTTGTAAAGGAGCAATATTCATAAGTCTCGTAAAGCAAGACTGCGCGCGGCAAAGCCCGTGGCAAGGCTGTCAAAAGGCACAGGAAGGCCAGAGGCCCGCGTAAAAGTGCCAAGCAAAGACTTCGTTTTATCACGGATATTTATTTTTGATGCCTAAAAATAACACCAACAATTTTTCAAAATAGATTCCCCATAAATTATATTTACTCCAGTCAAATTGCGGTTTAAAATATATTTTCACTGGCCAACATGAGATTTGCTCTATTATATGTTTTTTGGGTCGCTGATTACGAAAATCAGAGTCTTTTTCGGAAGATATTTTCGGAACATCCTTAAATTTGCAAAAACTACCCCCAAAAGGGGTTTTTTTTAATATATTAGCAAACTGATCAGTTTCTAGATTTAGCCAATAATTGGTATAAGAGGGTTTTTGGGTCGCTAATCAAGAATTCGGGGGAATTTTTTCTGAATAATTAATATGTCACCCTTAAATTAGCAAAAACAACCCCTAAAAGGTGTGTCTGCTATAAATGAACCCCTTTTAGTGGTTATTTTTTCTAATTTAAGGGTGAAATATTTATTATTCATGATAAATTCCCCCAAATTCTTGATTACCGACCCAAAAAACTCTTAAGAATCTTTTTTGGTCGCTCAAAGTGCAAAGATTGCATATGCACCCCAATTGGGGGTTGTTTTTTCTAATTTAAGGGTGAAATATTAATTAGTATTAAAAAATTACCTCAAATTCTTGACCAGCAATCCAAAAAATCCTCTTGTTCCAATTCTTGGCTATATCTAGCAAATCAGTTTGCTAATATATAAAAAAAACCCTTTTTGGGGGTAGTTTTTGCAAATTTAAGGGTGTTCCGAAAATATCTCCCGGAAAAGACCCTAATTTTCGTAATTAGTGACCAAAAAAATATATAGTAGAGAAAATCTCGTTGGTCAGTAAAAATGCAACCCCTCTCCGCGATTTGACTGGAGTAATTCATGCGTACATAATGTACTTTAAAATTCTAAAATTATGTACTTTAAATTTCTAAAATTAATTTTATAAAAAATTTTGTAACATGACAAATTAAGTTGTCATTAATAAAGAAATCTTACTCAGCGAGAGATAAAAAGATTATTGTATCAATTTCGATTAAGTATTATAAAAAATGAACAACTAAGTATCTTTAAATTAACATTATAAAAAAAAAATAGAAACTTTACTTAAACTAGTTGTAAATGACCTTTATAAAAAAAGTACACGCGTAGAGTAATAACATGTATGTATATCTTTCAAATCTCTAAGGCCACTCTAAATTATAATATAAAAACGTAAGGAATCTCGTGAATTAAATCAAAGTTTATATCAGGTTTATATAGTAAAATCTTCACGTGTTTTATTATATTATAAATATTATATATACATATACGTATATGTTTTATTGAGTGATTAGCTTATGATCAATTCACACGTATTACCAATGTGTATAATACTTATACAGACAAAGTAATAAAAAAAAAACTATGTAAAAGTCAGCAAATAATTATAATTGCTTTAGCACATTCGTCATCTTAAGAAATAAGCATACTATTTTAATATAAAATATGCATAAAAAAATATATAATAATAATAATTATGACAAAGTTGATGATGGTAGACTATAATCTTTGTGTATATTCATTTTCGTTTTATGTAAGAAGGTGTTTTTAATTAAACATTCCATTAATTGCTATAAAAAGTGTCTAAGAATAAATACTGTAAAATAAGTAATTAGCTTGCTTTGAACGAATTTCTGCAAGTTGAAAGAGAAATTTTCTTTTTTATAAAAGTAAAAATTTAAATGAAAAATTTATTCCTATAGTTAATTCCAATTTTATAATTAAGCGTATAAAAAAAATGATTTTGTATAAGTAAAAATAGTTTAGAATTGAAAATTACGATCTTGGGGTAGGCCAAGAACAAAAAAAATATGATTATGAATTTTTTTTGCTCATTTAAAATATGTGCGCAGCGAGGTATGATGAGCCAAAAAAAAATTTTTAAATAAAAATAAAATAATTTTTTATTTAATATTCTTTGTTTTAAGTTATTTACAATCGTCTAAGCAAGAAAAAAAATTACGCCAGCCATAAGCAGAATTCAGGTGATCACAAGCGGAATGCGAATTTTTTTTCAGTGTATAGATATTACTTGCTGCGTCAAAAATGGGTAGAGCAAAGCATACCATCTTATCCAAATATCAACAGTATTTTAGAAATATTAAATGGTAACGAAAGTTTATGCAGTATATCTACACTATGAAAAAATCTTTTTAAATATGAAATCTATCTAAAAAAATAGTTTTCTTTCTACCATGTCCACAGCAACTGCAATTTTTCTATGTAGAAAGTAGAACTTCGCTCTATGATAATTATTTAACTAGAAATAAAAAATTTTATTGAATATTGTTACTAAATTATTTTTTACATGTAAGTATTTTTATGAAATACCTTCTTTTATTTTTTATTATTTCATATAAATATAATTTATTATAAACAAATTAACATGTAAAAGTTATAAAAATTATTTGCTACGTATCTTTTTTATCTGCCATAAAATTAAAAACATACTTTCTTATTTGAAATTTTCATGTTTCTGTGGATTGCTGTAAAAATTTAAAAATTTATTTTAACCTGTTTATCAAATATGGTTTTATTAGTCTTTTCACTTTTTTATCCAAAAACAGATAGTAATTCTTTTTTATTATATAAATTATTTATTTATATATTTAATACACTAATTAAAATAAATATAATGGTTATTTTACGTCAAATAAACTGCTTGAAAAAAGTGATAATATCTAAAATTCACTAAAAAAATCATAGTTGGGTCATATTTATAATAGTCTAACTGCTTTATACCAAAATATAATAATTTTTTGTTTATTATATTAAATTTTCTCTTAAGCAAATTCCATTTGCGCAAAGAGGCTATTTTCCTTTTACCACTAGCGAAATTTCGTTTGTGGCAAGTAGTATTCTTCTTGAGGCAGAAGAAAACATCCGTTTGCAATTGGAAAAATTCGCTAGTATAGAAATGATGATTTCAAAAGATTTTACTATTTTTTATAATATAGCCTAACCGTAATCGTGTTGGTGACTTATAAATGAGAATAATGGGTACTGGTTCCAGAATATGGCGAATTTTTGAAGAAAAATTTATTGGTGCGTGGGACATTTGGATTCCTCAATCCAGAGTAAATTTTTATCTAAAATAAAAAAAAAAAATTAATTTAAAAAATTAAAAAGTATGCAATGGCATTTTTTGGAAAATTTTAGCTATGCCTCCAAAATATTTCATGTTTGCTTGTTTAATTATTTTGGTAGCCGAGTGCACTATAAAAGTCTTGACCGATGCTAATTAATACACTATTGGTGCAGTTTGCTTCTCAACCAATCAATTTTAGTGCATTGAAGAGTACCGAGATTTAATTGGTTTACGGGGGAAACCAGACCAAAAGTGTAGAGACATTTGTCGAGATTAAATTAATTATAAAAATCCAATTATTTTGTGATTTCTACAGACTACCACTAGAGTTTTAAGGTTTAAATTATTAAACCCTGACTTTTGAAATTTCTCCCGTTCCTTACCTCCAAAATTGAATATTTTCTAAAATACAGTCTATGATGCATAGTCTTTTCGGCTCGCTTTTCGGTACAATTGAAATGAATTAAAATTCTAATAATTTTAAAAAGTGAATACAAATTTAGAATATTTATTCATATTTTTAAATATATGTTAAATACGTAACCATGTTTACTCTAAAATAATTTATCATTTTAATTACAAAATTAATTTTTTGAATATGATTAAAAATTTATTATCAGTGTTCCACATCTTGCAGAAAAAACTTATTAAATTAATGTTATCATTTATTATAATAAATTATAATACAGTATGAAGTAGTAATAAGTAATCAAATGAACAAATTAAAATTGAAACAAGTAAATATAGTAAGTGGAATTGAATAATTTTTATTTTATTTTTTTTAAATATGTGGTTTTCACTGGAACTGTATATTTTTTTATTGTTTACGGCACAACAAGAATTATAATTTTTTTTTTTCTATTTTTATATTTATCATGGTCCTAAAACCTAAAATTTTCAGTGGTACTGCTACAAATGTAAAAATAAATTCTACGTGTTATTCTTATGGGATTTTTTTATTTATGCGGATGGTGGTGACATGGACGGTGGCGACATTTTGAGTGTATTATTGAAATAACTCTGTATTGAAGCCATCAAATTTTGGGTACCTTATTTTTTCATCAAAACACATAACTGAACAATATATATTAAGTAATATATGACATACACTTGGAGAAAACGACATGGACGGTGGCGACATTTTTTTTTTTGTAAAAGCGTTTTAAAAATTTAATAAGTTTAATTTTCATAGTTAAAACTTTCATATTTATATTTTTAAGTTTTCCACGGTTCATATATGAGTGGTTAAGTAAGAAAAAAAATACAACAGTGCTTTCAAGAACATAAATTTAGAGTGCGCTCACATAAAAGGTGGGAAGCTTAAAAAAAGCTAAAATCGAAGGACAGACTTATATGTGACGATAAGCTAATAGGATTTAATGAAAATTTGTTTCGAAGAAAAAAATGAGTTTTTGGAACCTAAATACGTCATATGCATCTTAAAGAAAAATTTAAGTTCAAATTTTAAGCCGTTTGTTAATACTCAAAGTTTATAGTTAAGCAAAAGGACTGCGGATGGTGGCGACATTTTGAACACATATGCTTCAGAAAAATTTTTTGTTAAAATACCGATATACATGTGGTAGGTTGTGACTAAAAAATATTATTTATCAACTTATTAAAAGAAAAAAAAGTGCAAAAGAGCTTTCGTTGCGGTTATAAGTGAGGGGAACACTATGTATATCGTTCCTGTGAAAAGCACCCAAATATATTTTAAATTGAATAAAATTTTTAAATAATCATCGCAAGGGAATCTCACGATCCTACTAATGCTCGACCTTTCAAAGGATTTCGATCGAGTATCCCATAACCTTCTTTTGTCCAAGTTACTTAATATTGGTCTATCCAAAGAAGTTGTGGACTGGTTTGCTAGCTATCTGTTAGATAGAACACAATCCACAATAGCAGGCGAAGAGATCTCTTCGGCAGAATTACTGAAAAGTGGCGTACCCCAAGGCTCAGTTATGGGCCCGTTACTCTTTTTAATTTATATGAATGACATATGCTCTCACATAATATATGCCAAACGTCCTACTTTTCGCGGATGATTTACAAATATATTTCCAAATTCCCAAGAAAGATTACAATTTAGGTATCTCTCTTCTCCAAAATGATCTTAGAAACATCGAAATCTGGGCCTCCTAAAATAATTTCCACTTTAACAAAGACAAAACTAATTTTTACTATTTTTCTTTGGAAATAATTGTAAGGAGCTTTACACTAATAATACCACATTCTACTTCAGTGGCAGTCACATACCAATTTCAAAATCCATTAAAAATCTTGGTCTCTTCCTTGACTCAGATATGAGTTGGCACACCCAACTAAATCATATGTTCAAATCCATAAATTATGTGCTCTATAGACTCAGATACTTTAAAAATTTCATTTCCCCCTTACTTCGTAGACGCTTAGTCTGTTCACTAATCTTCCCTCTCTTTGACTACGGTGCTTTTGCAATGGGCAAGCTGCTAGGATATCAATATGACCGTTTACAGAAATTGCAGAATGCCGCAGTTAGATATGTCGCTGATATCAAATTTCCCAACAGGACTTCACCTGCCAGACTAAAATTAGGCTGGCTTAATGTTAGGTTACGTCAAAAATATATGAGCGCTATATATATCTATAACACCCTCAATAATTGTCTCCCTGTATACTTAAAAGATAAAATCAATGTATATGTGCCTGCCCGAGACTTACGCCCACATCTACGTCCGCATCTTTCCGTCCCCACTTCGTCATGCTCTAAATTTAATAACTCCCCTCTCGTCCATATGTTAAATTTCTGGAATACTCTTCCTGAATCCATCCGTCTAGCTCCTTCCATAGACTCCTTTAAACAAAACCTCTATCACCACATTCTAAAGAATGATACCTCTATTTCTCTATAATATTAATTATCTTTTCAAAATAGTTCCTACTTCCCTTGTTCCCAACCCTGATTACTTCCTAATTATCGCTAATTCCCACAAATTCCTAATTCCTACATTTCAAAACTTCAATTTAAAATTTTCCTTCTTAACTCAAAAATTTCTCCTTCCTTTTTCTTCTGTAAATACATTTATCTGATTAAATTTTAGTTAATTTGTTATTAGCTCAATTATTAAATTTATATTTTTAGTTTTATATATATAAAATTATTTTATTGTTTTTTATTTTGTTAAATTTTATAAATTTCAAAAATTTTTTATTTATTTTTTCTTTACTCATAACTTGTAAATAACGTGCTCGCATAAATTATTCTTTGTACTATAACTATGTATATATACAATTATGTATAAATAAAGTTACCAATCAATCAAAAAAAAAAAAAGTTGGTGCAATTTAAATGTTCGATTTTTTTAAATTAAATTTTATTTAAATTTAATAAAATTCAAAAGTTAGAATTTGTAAAGCAATTTTTTTTTGTATTTATTTTCTGGTAAAAAATTTTTAAAGTTTCTCAAAATTCATTTCCCAATATTTTCGCTAAGAAAATAAAGCTCGAAAAAAGTTACACAATCTTATGCATGGGTCGAAATTAAAATTTTTTAATCTGGAACTATATCAAGTACTACTAAGTTACTACCAAGGAACTATTTAGTTTCGCGTTTTTATAAAATATACAAAAAAATTTGTATATTTTACGTAAATATATCGGTTATAGTTGTTGCACTTAGTTGGACTGCAATTACTATATTTTTAGAAAAATTCAAAGTTTCACGTCATCAGTTTTTTAATTTACGTATAATTTTTTTTTATAAATTATTAATGTATAATTTTTAATTTAGGTATTTAGACATGGTGATCGTGAACCAGTATCAACATTATCTGGCAAAATTACACTGGTACGTACGGTGACAAAAATAAAATAAATAATTAATAATAGATTAACGATATTATAATTTTGAACAGGTTGGAAAGCAAAGAGTTTTTGAATTCGGTAAAGTTTTGAGCACAAAGTATGGATATTTTTGGGAAACAATATGGAATCAGCAATATATTCTCAGAGTACTGAATACTACAGAGCCCAAAAAAGTTTATCATGCTTGCTCGACGGTCTTCTATCAAATAAAAGTCAAAAAATATGGGAAGAAAACTTGAAATCAAACTCAATAGCTAATAATTATGTGCCTGAAGAAAAGGATTATTTGCTAGTTCCTGTTTCCTGCCCAAGGTTAGAATTATTTTACTATTGTTCACAAAATAAGAATTTAATTTAATAGTTTAATTTTGAAAAATTTTTTATTTTATTGTCAATAAATAATTTATATATTTACAGTTTTGAACGGGAACGTGAAAGAGTTGAATCATCTCCAGAATTTTTACAAAGAGTAAGTCCTTTTAAAGAATTGATAGAGAATGTAAGGGCGTTAACTGGTAAACAGTTAAGCTCAATCGTTGATATGTGGACTATGTGTCACAACTTTCTTGCATTGAAAGCGAAAAAAGAACCCATTCCTGAATGGGCAGAAGATTTCATGCCAAAATTACTTGATGCAACATATTTAACGTATGACCTATTTCAATTCAATGATTGGATGAAAAAGATGAATGGAGGTACATTATTTTTAAAATTTTTTCTATTTAATTTAAATCTTTTTAACAAAGACTCCAACAAAAAAAAATTTTATTTTTTATATTTCTGTTTTAATTTCATTCCACAATAATATTCTTATTTTGTCAGAACACATTTTAGTTTAATTTTAAACGTACTTAAAAATTTATTTAAATTTACCAATTTTATTTTATAACATTATCGAGTCATAAATGTAGCATAACGTATCATAAGAAATGGATTTCTAGCAAAAATTAATCAGTGTAATTAATTTTGGTGTTGAATCCCTAAAATTTTTGCGCCGTATAAAATCAGTGTTACAGTCATAAGTAAATTAAATATTAGAAATTAAGAGAAAGTTATTTCAAAAAATCATAATTATAGCCACTTTTTAACATGGAACATGTTTATAAACAGGGGGCATCATTCCAGCATGTCATTTTGGAGGGGGGGGGGGGCAAATGGACTTGGAATAATTTCTATAAAGGGGTACAGGATAATAAGGATTTTATGAGCTGAAAACTTTATTTTGTTTGGCTTAAGGACTTAAAATTATAAAGGCCTCAAGATTCAAAATATAAATTTAAACATGATCCATGTTCGTTGGTTGTGAGTTCACGAACCGGTTGTAAGTTTTTTTTTCAATTTTCAGGTAATTTAGTCCGACAAATGATTCAAAATATGATGAATAAAATAAACGAGAAACATCGAAATGAAGTTAATGAAATTAAGAAAATGTTTTTATATAGCGCACATGAATTAAATATTGTTGCAATGTTAAAAACTTTAAATGTATGGAAACCTCACATCCCTAATTATTCTAGTGCAATAATTATAGAACTTTTGGAAGATGATTCTGGAAAATATTTTATAAAGGTAAAAAGTATCTTTATTTAATTTATATAAATTTTTTCTCCCTTCTCCTTGTTAAAATATAAATTATTTTGATATAAAACCTTTTATAAGCCTTAACTTTATTATTTTTATACCATATTTCAGATATTGTATCACTTGGGCATACCACAAAAATTAAAAAAAATTAAATTACCAGGATTTGAGACACTTTGTCCATTAGAAAAGTTTATCGAATTAATGTCAGATAGCATGTTTTCTTCTGACGAAGAAATTATTTGCGATTAATACCCTGCAGATGAAATTGATCAAGAGCTATATTATCATGTAAATAAAAAAATATATGGGTTAATTAATGAAATGTATACAACTCGAATGGTCAAGCTATCAAATCGGGCCCCAAACATAGATATAATATCTCTATGGCCAAAAATAAGTTTTTTGTCGAAAGAATACATAAAAATGTCTCCAGCTTTTTAGGCTTCCAAATCTTAAATTAATGATATTAATAATAATTAATTTTTTCTTAATTATTCTTTTTTTACAGCAGTTTTAATTTTTATTTGTTTTTGACTATTTTTAACTCTATATGTCTTGTTTTTTTCTTATCTTTTATCTCAACCACATATATTATAGTAAAAACATTTTCCTTTATAAAGGCCCGTAGGAAATTTTCCGCAGAATTCGATTCTTGGGTAAAAACCATTTTGGTTCAAATCACTGTTTGAATCACTTACGTTTTAGGTGAAATTTGGATTTCTGATATTTTGGAATATAATCACTTTTTGATACCCCAGGAAACTAAAAAACTGTTTTTTAAAAAAATTCCAGAAAAATTCTGTTATGTGATTGTAAACGCTGATATATTTTACAACCAGCATGACAAATTTTCAATTTCACAAAGTTTTTTTTCCAAATTTTTTTTACTAACAAACCTCGATATACTTTTTTTTTTAATTTGGATGTAACATTTTTTTTTTTTCAATGAAAGTACTAATATCTAGAAGTTTCGTTTTCACTCGATATCTTGAATCTAATAATTTATTTTTTGAAAATTTTTGTCTCAAAACTTTTTTCACAAAAAAATACAAAAAATACCAATTTTTTTTTTCTTTTTGGACCTAGTATTTAATTTTTTTTCTATGGAAGTATTAGTTTTAGAAATATCATTTATAGCCAATTTTTGGATCAAATGCAAACGCTCTGTCTATTTGAATATTCCAATTAAGAAATGTATAGTTTGTGAGAGTAAAGCCCTTGGAAATTAAATGCTATTAGCCGTGCATAATTTTGAGGGTACAAATATAAAGAAATTTTACTTTAGTCTTATGGGGAAAATTCTGGAAGTTGATATTTTTTACTATAAAATTTCGAATTTCCCAATACAGATAGTGATGAATCAAAAATTCAATTATATTTTTCAATTTAAAAAAAGTATTTAAAAATAAAATTATTCAGATTTAATATACAAATGAGCGAAAAAATACATTTATTATTAATGGCATTTGATTGAAATATGCTGTAAATATTCATACTTGGTGTTCCAGTCCAATGTGAAAAAACTGTATATAATTCTTAGAAAGCGAGTCTTTCGTTTATATAATTTTGGTTTAATTGGTACTAGGTTCATATTAAAAGTGTGTTTTAATTCATCTAATTCAACTAAGATGTTTTTTTTAAAAATAGAAATTTTATAAAATATATATATTCTTCAAGGTTTAAAATGATAGTACAATAAGCAGATGTGACAAAAAATTTTTTTTTTGGTAGTGGGGGTTTTTAGATTTCCTTTCTTTTATAGTAGTCTAACGCGTGATTTCATCGAAGTAAGTTCTTACATTTTTATATATTTTATTATTTAAAAAAATTTTTTTTGATTTTTGTTTTATACAAAAATTATTATTAATGGGTATCTACGAAAAGGCTAAATAGTGTACGTACTGACGAGCCTCACACTATTTAGCCAGAGGCGAAATATCCAAACAATTGTTAGCTCAATTTATCGAATAAAATTATTCAGATTAAAATTATCCTTTTTAATCCATAATATAAATTATTGGTACGATAGTATAATTACTTATTTGTTTTATAAACCTTGATTAAAAAAGAAAAAAAAAATTTTAATTAATTTTCTTGCAAATAATAATAAATTTCTTAAAATAAATTATTATATTTTATGATAATAATTACATTTTATGTACATAAATATTTGAAATAATTGGACACAAAGAAAATAACAAAAAGAATCATACTTAATAGAATAATAGATTTCATCTTAATCTCTTAAATTAAAAAAACAGTAAAAAGAAAATTAAAAAAATAAAAAATTTATAATAATTAGTATACTTTGTTGAATGCTTCATTTTTCATAGAAATTAACACCTTTACTTGAACATTCATTAAAGACTGTATAACTTCCTTATTACATATTATAGTATATAATAATATAATAACTTTATTTTAAATAATTTATAATTACTTTATTACATTAACAGAGAGGAAAAAAATTTACAATTATAGTGTGACAAATGTAAAAAAATTTTCATTTGAGAAATTTAATGATTAATTATTATTCATTAACCTTGTCATTTTAAAATAAAAATAAAACTTATTAACATAACCTCGTCAATTTATTGTAATAAAAGATTTAGATTTTTGCTTAGTATAGAAAATTTTATAAATCTTAAAGACACTATGTAATTAAAAGTTGATAATAATAATAAATTTACGAGATATTTATTTAATTTTTTTTCATTTGACGTAGAATTTTTAATACTAACCTTATACTGTTTTGCGTATATTATTTACTTCATAATTATAAAATTGGAAAAAATTAAATCAAAATGCATTCTAGCGTTAATATTTAAAATACGCAACAATACAATACGCAAAGTCTATGTACCCAGAAATTTTTTATGAGAAATGCACTCACAGATTTACGAAAAAAAAATGTTTTGAACCTCTACTTGAGGTATGTTATTGCTTGCTTATCTGCACTCTGCCCCGAATATTAAAAAAATTTTGAAAAATTAACTATTTTATGAGTGAAATTTTAATGTTGTTTATCCAGAATTTTTGGGTAAATAGACGCAAACTATTTAAAAATCGTTTAAAATGTTGAACAATCTCTACAGCTGCATACCAAATTCCAGTGGTCAAATCGGAAAGGATACGTTACTGCGTGTAACTTAAAAGTTACTGAAAAAAGTGAGACGAAAATAAACTCAAAAATTAATTCCTCGGGTGAATTAACATCACGGGCCAAAATTTATGAATTAATGACTCCACCGCAAAACAGAAAGGATAAAAATTTTGAATTTTTTTAAATGAATGTATTCAAGAGGCGTCATTTCCTTGTCATAATTATCGTTCTCCATCTGGGTCAGTTGTAAGAACCTTGAAAACTAGATTTTTAAAAAGCAGTCTCATAAAAAGAAATTTGCGAGAAAATTCAATTCCAGATTCGTAAAATTAGAGTACATTAAAATTTAGAATGAGAGAATTTCAAAAATTTATTTTTGTTTTTTTATAAACAATGACTCGTGATATTTTGTAAAATCTGCACTGGCTTTCAGGATTTTGATTTACCTGCCCTAAAACCCTTTTAGTGTTAATTATTGTTCATCAAAAAATTCTTTTCTTGATTTTCGAGGATCTAAAAACTACCCCGGATAGACAACGACCGCGAATGGTGCCTACTAAAAAGTTGATTAAAGTTCATTGGTATGGTATTTAGTGGGTCTGAAAAAGATACAAATCAAAATCCCTTCAACCAAAGTATTAAACAGGTTAAAGTAGTACATAATTCTCCAGGGTAGGCTCCCAGAGCGTGTAGGGGTGAGCCCTTAGTATATAATAAAGATAATAAAGATTTCATTATAAATAAAGAATTTAGTTTAAATTAACATAAGTACTTACTGCATATCATGAAATATACGATAATAAGACTTTTTTGTAAATTAAAAAAATTTTTTTAATGCCAGTACAAAAAATTGATGTGATTTTTAATGTAACGATATGCATTAATAAGTTTTTGATGCTTCAATGATTTTGTAAGTGAAAATAATAACATTCAGAGTTAAGGTCAAATTTTTAAAAATAAAAAAATTGTAACATAAAAAAAAATGCGAAAGACCAGTAGATATAATACAATCTTTTAAAATTTTTATTTAAAAAAAAAAATAAATTACAAAATTGCTAATAATATTATTTTTAAATAAAAAAAAAATGATTGTAATAATAAGATACAGTAAAATATAATGAAGAAAAAAATAAAGCCTTCAGTCATTCATTGGTTTTACCCAATATAATACATTTTTTTTTTCATTCAAAGTTTTTTTATTTTTTTTTTACCAAAGAATGTATATATCGAATGACTTTGAGACTTTTTATTATCATAATAGCAAATTAAAAAAAATAATAATAAATAAAATAATAAAAATAATATTTCGCACGACTTGAGTGATTTTATTTCAAGGAATACAAATATAGTATACATAATTTATTATTATTCACTTAATTCACTCGGTTTGTTTTTATTTTATTTATTTTTTAAATCAAGGGACATTTCTTTTTTTTTTTACAAATTTTATGCTTTAATAATTTTTATATTTTTGCTAATAATGTTTCATAATTTTATTTCTCAGAAATCTCATTAATATTTATAAATATTTGTATACCTAATATAGATTTAAAATATATTCAAATTTGTGATATAGCAAAGATGGGCATCATCAATCTTTATAGGAAAAATGGCTATATTCCGCAAACTAATTCCACTTTGACTAATTTTACCATATCTATTCCTTACTTCACTATCATTTAAGGTCCCCTTTTCATTATTTTGTGTAATTTTGATGAATTTTAAACATCTTTTTTTTTAGTTATTTTATTATACAAGAACTACAAATTTTTTTTTAAATTGTTACAAAACTATCAAAGAATACAAAAAAATTACTATTTTTATTTTCCAAATATTTTACATTTTATAGAGGGCGTCAAAGTAGAGGCTGAAAAAAAAAAGTAAAAAACGGTTCCACACCTAGCGCCTATTGTGGGCATCCAAAACAAAAAAATAAAAGAGCATTTTATTCCCTATACACTTCTCAAGTGCTGGAACTAAAAGTTTGCAAAAATTCCAAAAATTGACCATTTGGTGCGCCAAAAACGAAAAATGGAGATTTTTAAGTAAAAAAAAACACCTAATATGGTCAATAAAAAATTTTCTAATCCACTTTTTTCTGATCTTCTAGTTCCAGCACTTGGCACTACAATTACAAATAAAACGCACCTAGATGTAGGTCAATAGCTGAAAAAGTTTTTGAGTTAGAACTGGAACCGATTTAAAAAAGTAGTTTTGAGATAAACGCGTTTAAAGTTTTAAAATGCTTATGTTTTCATATGAATCCGTCCCATAAAAATCAAAATATCTCAAAAACATATATTTTTTTTTGCTTGAAAATTTTTTTATACACTCTTGAAATGTTTTTAAGCAAGAAAATGAAATAAAAAAAAAGTGCATTACGAATTTTAATTTTTGAAAAGGGGGCCTTAAATTTTATATATAAACTTATATTACTGTGGCTAAGCAAATTATGATGAAATGAAGATTTATTGGGGAATAGTGTAAAATTAGGAAAACGATCTTAAATTAGCAAAATACGTAACGTGCTCTATTGAAGAAATGTTGTTGAAAGATTTTTACCAATAAACCCAAGCTTTGACTGATTTTATGTTTTTGGGGTCACTAATCACGAATTTAGGGCTGCTAGATGGAAAAAAATCCCAAAACACCCTTAATTAGTTAAAGTATCCATAAAATCCATCCAGCTATTTTTCCATCTAGCTATTTTTAAGGGCGTTTCCACTATTTCCCATTCTATGGAAAGAAGAAAATGATGATTTTTGTAATAAGCGACCCTTAAAACTTAATGGAGAATTTTCCTTTATCTTTTTTCAAAAAACAATGGTAAAACTGTAATTTGACTGGAAAATGGCAAATCTCACGATTGGATTCATTTTGGGCACTCTATTTTATATCAATAAATTATGAAATTTCTCAATGTTTAGCCATCTAAGTGCAAATCTGTCAAAATTAAACTTAACTATTTTTCATTTTTTAATGCATTTTTAAATTTCTTAAAAAATTTGAAATTTCTTGCGGAATTTGAATTTAAAATTAATTTTTGAAAATTTCACCTTTGGATGTCTGTATACCCTATTTTGGCCTAACCCACACAAATATAAATATTTCCAATTCTACACCCTTTATCCAGGAGTTTTTTTTATAAGCATGGATTTTGATGTCAAATACTGGAAAATGCCCTTTATGGGCAAAAATAGACCAAATCTGTTACAAAAAAATTTAAAGTTATAAAAAATATTTATATATATATATATATTTATGTATGTATTTTATAATAAAGGATTAATAAAAAGTATTTAAAGTTTTAGAAAAAATATAGAAAATAACTTTTTTGTTATGATCTAACGTTCCTTTAATTTTTTAAAAAATATTTTAAAAAAAACTTTTTATAATTGTTTAAAAAACAATTGAATAAAAACGATCATAGGAACGATTTTTCAAAAAATTTTTATTTATTTGTTAGCTTTCGATGTTTGTAGCATCCTTTTCAAACATTATTTGGCTGTAAGAATATATAAAAATTGTAGTTTACATAAAAATTATTATTGTAATTATAAAAAACTTACAATTGAATTTTATTTTAGGAACATCTAAGTTGGTTACATAAACATAGCTAGTTATATTAAATTAATCAGATAAATCTTTTAATTTATGTAACCAACTTATAGATGTTCTGTTCCTAAAATAAAATTCAATTGTAAGTTTTTTATAATTACAATAATAATTTTTATGTAAACTACAATTTTTATATATTCTTACAGCCAAATAATGTTTGAAAAGGATGCTACAAACATCGAAAGCTAACAAATAAATAAAAATTTTTTGAAAAATCGTTCGTATGATCGTTTTTATTCAATTGTTTTTTAAAGAATCATAAAAAGTTTTTTTTTAAATATTTAATAAAAATATAAAGTATGTATTAAAATAATCAGGGCCAAATTTTGTCCTTTTCTACCCTTTCAAGGGCAAAAACCGAATATTTACTTTAATTTCGTTTAATAATGGGAGTGGTTGTTTTCGAAGTCAACAATTTTTAATTTTCATATAAAGTTAACATATTTTGATACTTTTGGCTACTTTTTGCCCTTGTCTGCCCTCAAAGCGCAAAATTAAAAAATTTACTCAAATTTCATTTAAAAATGGGACTCAGGGGTTTTCGGAGTCAATAATTTCAAATATCATTATGAAATTAACGTATTTTAAAATTTTTTATTTGTTCATCATAATTTTTATAATAATAATTTAAACAATTTATTTAATTAAAATCACTAATTTTACATTTTTTACAATTATCAATTAAAAAAAAAATGATTTCTACCATATCGAATACTTTAATATTTATTGCGTCAGTGCCATTGAGTAGTCAGTTTACCGTTTAATATGTATTTTAAAAATTTAAGTATTAGTCCAATAAATTTAAAAATAAATTGTTTATAAAAAAATCATAAAAAGCAAGAGAAAAATTAAAAAAAAAAAACCAACGTTACGCGGTGTTCCCAAGCGGTCACCCATCCAAGTACTAACCGCGCTCAACTTTGCTTAACTTCTGGGATCGGACGAGACCAGGTACATTCAAAGTGATATGAACGTTGGACGAAAGTAGATATTTAACAGTTATACTGATTATAATTGCTAATATTGATTAAAATTTTAACGGCCTTTTTAACAATTTTTCTAAGTTATAACTATTGGGTTGCCCCTTTCCAAGATTTTTTGAGTAACTGCCTAAGAAATATTACGACCAACATTCAAATATTAGCTTTGACCTGTTATACCTTGCGACCTAATCATCGTATAACAACAAAAAAAAAAAATCAAAATATTTATTTCAATGAGGTTTCAAAAACTAGTTATTACACATTTTGCAGTTACACTAATTATTTTTCTACAATTTTCAAAACACTGAAAATTGGCTTTTTACAAAAGATTTTGAGCTTTTTCGAAGCCATTGCTCGAAAAATACGTGTCCCAGAACTTTTCAATTTTTTAAGCGTCATAAGGAATATTTATTTAAACTTTCCGTGAAGAATTTTTTTTTGCTACTACCCCTTTGCAAACTCTAGCCACCCTTTAGGAAATGGACAAAAAAAGAACCATTGGTTTTTTGCTGTTACGCTTTTATTTTTTGCACCAAACTTTTACAAATAATCCTATTTTTATAATAATTTTATACTGAAATTACGTCTGATTGTTTTTTTTGTTTACAGTTAACAGTTTTCGCGATATTCCAACAAGAAGACTCAATTTCGACTCATCAATTTTTGCTGCGTCAGACTTTATACGCTATATCTTCGTTTCTATTAGTCATAAAAAATTTTTTTTAATACGAGTCGATTTGTAATGTTATAATATTAAAACTATGTTATTGTAACTTATCCACGAAATATCGTAGTTTCGAAGTTATATTTTCAAGAAACTGTTTTAATATACATGCATATTTTTGATAAAAATTTAAAATTTCCTATGCTTATATCTTGAAGGGAAAACATTTTTATAAAAAATTTTAAGCAGGGGGGGGTCAAATGAGACTTAGAGGGCTTAGAGGCTAGCCAGAAAAATACAGGTTTAAGGACTTAGAATAATTTTGATTTAGGGACTTGAAATAATTCGGGTTTAGGGACTTGAAATAATTTTGATTTAGGGACCTAAAATATTTAATACGCGTTTAGGGAATCAAAATAGTTTGGGTTTAGAATCTTATCTAGTCCTCAGCTGGAAGTAAACGCATGTTCTATGTATTTAGGTTGTGTTTACACAAACCGGTTATAAGTTTTTTTATACAGTCTATAGAGTAGTATAAAATTTTACCACAACAGTAATAATAACATTGGTTGTTTACCGAAAACAGAAAGAATCATCCATATATTGAAACTTTTTTTTTAATTATTATAAAAAAAAGGTTAAAACTAATTAATTAATTTATATATTAAAAATAAAAAAATCTTTTGTTTAATTCTGAATACTTAATTAAAATAAATAAGTATTAAAAATTTATTGATTAATTAATTTTTTTTTTTTTTATAAGATTTACACACCTTTGAAAGTTAAAGTCTTTAATTAACTTTTAAATCAGTAAGATTAACAGAGAATATTTATAATAAATTATTTCAAAAAAGTTGTAATTAATAATCTTTCTTTTAGATCATAAATAAAAATTTATTTATTTATAATTATTTAGAAAATGCATCCTTCATGTATACGTTTAAATAATATATAGGTATGAAAAATTTCATAGTTACTGATCTTAAGCTGGGCTGTTAAAATGTTATCAGATTTTGTCATAATTTTTACTAAAGAGTCTTCGAATCTGGCCCAAAATACTATCCGTTGAATTAAAAAGGAATAATGATGATAATTTTCTTATTATTCAACTATAAAAATTTATTTCTCGATTTTTTGCAGTTATTTTGCTTATTTGCAGTTGCTTTGTTTTTGCTTCCAATCTTGTTTAAGTACATACTTACGAATATCTTCTTAGTAATTCGTGTGCATTTCTTAGATAAATTTAGTAACATTTTTCGCATATTTTTCTTAGATATAAACTGTCAAGGTAAAGTCTAAGCAAAATTTTAAAGAGATAAAATTAATTAAAAGTCACCTGCAGACACGAAAATAAAAACAATCTATTTTTTTGCAACTTTTGTAAAAATAATATTTTTAATTTTTAAAGCAAGGGAATTTCAAGGATCTGATCATATGTATATGTCGCAGGCGTTTTGTTGTTTTCCGTCACTTTGTAAATAGCCTAGGCTATTTATGAAGTGACGAGGCCGGATTAGGCACTTTGTATTTTAGATAAAAATTACCATAAAAATAACGAAAGTACTAGTCATTTTGTAGCGAGTGAAAAAGATTATTTTAAGAGGATTAAAAAAATGTATAAAAGTACTAGTCGTTTTAGAGTTTTGAAAAATTTTTTATTTTATGACTCATTCAATCTCATAATTTAATAAATAATATTAAAAAATTATTAGCAATATTTTTCAAACGTATTTTTGTATTTTAATAAGAAAGTTAACTATGTTTTATTTGCGCATGTTGATTTACCATGGTATCGTGAATTACATAAAAGTTTGTTTTTAAAACATGAACATTTTAAGGTTTTACACTTATTTTTTAATGCTGCGCAATTCCATTTGCTAATACCCTGGCCACCTTTTTGAAGAGGCTAATTTATTTCAATTTCTGTTGGCTGTAATTCATTCCGCAGGTACCAATTATTTAAGGTACCAACGGTAGTTAAAATTTGGTAAAGTTAATTCCGAAAATCTAACACTTTGCCTAGAATATTATGGGCATCTAATGGTCCGCGGCTAACCTTAGGTACACTTACCAAAACCGATCCCCAATATTAATTGGAGAAAATTTTTTATTACTGTTTTGTAGCATGTCTTCAGCTACTCTTTTCATACCATTGTAAGCTTCATTTTGTTCATTTGTAATAGTTATTTCATTTGAACAAAATAAACAAAATATATTGATAGAGGCATAAAATGATAAATTTTCAAAACTCTAAAACGACTAGTACTTTTATATTTTTTTAATCCTCTTAGAATAATCTTTTTCACTCGCTGCAAAATGAATAGTACTTTCGTTATTTTTATGGTAATTTTTATCTAAAATACAAAGTGCCTAATCCGGCCTCGTCACTTCATAAATAGCCTAGGCTATTTACAAAGTGATGGAAAACAACAAAACGCCTGCGACATATATGAACTTAAAATAATAAGCGTGATTTTTATAAATGTTAATTTATCAAACTTCTTCAAAAGTTGATTGCACGGAAAAAAATAAGATATTCTCAGTAGATTACAACTAAATAATATACAATAGACTGATATAACCTATTGAAAATAAATAATTACGTGTAGCTGTGAAAATTATATTTATTGTCTATGTAATTGCATTAAAGTAACCAGTTACAGTTAGTTATTTTAAACACTATGACTTCTTTTATTCTTGTAAAATAAATACTTACAATTAGTCACCTTTTTATTCATATTTTTATGAGACTTAAATTAGATTTAAATATTTAAAAAACTTAATTTCATTATTATTAAAAAGGGTCATTTACGTATATTTTAAAATTACGGATTTACAGGGACTCAAAATTTTTAGTTGAGTTAATTTTTTTTAATTAAATCATAATTATAATAATATTAAGTTAAAGATACTATGGGGAAAAAATTTGTCTTTTTTTTTGAAAAATTCTGACTAACTGAATGCATGGTAGAACATTTATGGTAAAATAACTATTTTTTTAATAAGAAGTTACTCGTGAACGATCGCCGGTAACTGAAAGATTATTCAGGATTTGAGATTTATCATTTTATTTGTTAATTTGGATTTAAAAATGGACAAATATTAAAGCTGAAGGATTGCTGCATAATTAAAAAAAAATTTTAACGATTATCTTTAGAATCAACAGAGAATCAAAGAATTGAAAATTTTATTTCGTTCATGTACTGGTGCAAAACACGTCGTTAATATCACTTACACGTCAAACCTAAAAGAATTTTTTGTTACGAAGAAAAGAATTAATGTTTATTCAATTCTTTAGAGAGGAATTATTTTGAGATTTAGTCTTTTAAAAACAATTATTTTTGTTTTAATTCTGTTTAAAAAGAATTAAATTGAAAATAATAGTTTTTAAAAGAATTAACCTCACAATAATTCCTCTCTAAAGAATTAAATAAAAATTAATTGCCGATGCCCTGAAGCAAATAAAGGAGACGGTTAGCGGACAGGCCAAGGAAGCCAAGATAAGTACGGTAAGAAAGACCCAAGCGGGTAACGTACTGATCGAGATGAAGGGAAAAGAAGCAGGGCAAACAGCCCTTTTCTTTTAAAAAAGCAGCGAAGACAGCGTTAGGAGAAAATGTTACGGTAACTTACCTGATACCACGGCAAACTCTCCATATAAGGGACATCAACTGTCTTATCTCAGTAGAGAAAATAAAAGCAGCTTTGAATGTCGCGCTGAGGAATACTGGTCCTATCAAGGTAAGACTATTTCGACCTAATCTTCGAGAGCAAAAGACAGCCGCAGTTTAAATGGACAAAAAGGCCGCTTTCAAACTGGTTATTAAAGGTATCATAAAGCTGGGCCTTGGTAAATGTAGAGTAAGCTTACAGGCAACCCCACTCAGGTGTTTCAGATGTATGGGATATGGTCTGCGAAAGACCAGACCGAAGCAAATTATGTTTTAAGTTTGGAATGGAAAACCACAAAGCGGATGATTGCAGAAGTAAGTTAGAATGCTTCCTCTGCATCCCCGACAAACTGAAAAGCATGAACTGAAACACTTTCTGGGCTCAAGAAAGTGCCCAAAGTTCAGTTCCTTGGTTGCCCAAGGGAATATGCGCAGAAGCTGGACTGTAAATCAGCTTCTGTATCAAATACAGAGAGAGGTTATGGCAGACCTTTGGCTCATAAGTGAGCAGTACCCTAACAGGTACTCGGATCCAAGCACATGGTTTGACGACGAACTTGGAACAGCAGCTATCTGGATTTTGAATACTGGAGGATGTCCAGTCGAAGAATCGGGAAGGGGTAGAGTTTTCATTTGGGTTAGGAGTATGAGCATTACTTATGTAAGCTGCTATCTAACGCCGA
The DNA here is from genome assembly GCA_022575985.1 of Anagrus nilaparvatae. Classification (NCBI taxonomy): domain Eukaryota; kingdom Metazoa; phylum Arthropoda; class Insecta; order Hymenoptera; family Mymaridae; genus Anagrus; species Anagrus nilaparvatae. The sequence continues at coordinate 13,043,925 of JAKSXM010000002.1, read as the reverse complement.
ACGGGCCTGTACAGAATTATTATGGGAAGCTTGAAGATTTAGAGGACTTTGGTGGGTGGCACCACTACCTTCAGAAGGGTCGGTTACACTTAAACAATACCCGATGTGTCCTTTGAAACTGAAGGTCTCAGCACAAGGAGAAAGAGTTGGAATGTAATGGAAATCTACACGGCGAGTGACCAAGAGTATATATCTTTCAAAATTCAGCTACGGAGATCTCCTCCACGGCGGGATTTACAGGCCCAAACCAAGAGGTTGGAACTTAATAAGCTGAATAAAGAGCAATTTATACAGGCTTTAATGATGGAACAAGGGGCAATCTTAGACAATCCCCGCAGAGTAGTATGTAAGGAAGACGAGGAGGAACTAGTTTCCGAAGTAACGATGCTGCTGAAAAAAGGTTTTATTGGAAAACTCCACCCGTATACTGGTGGAATGAGGAAATCGCGGAATTCCGCAGACAGAGAGATAAATAAGAAGGAGGACAACCAGGGCCAGGTCCCGCGTGGAAGCTGGTGAACTGATGCGAGCTTATAAGGAAGTTAAGCGCTCCCTGAGACACGCGATTAGCGCTAGCAAGATCCGCTGTGAAAGGCAGCTTTGTGTCGTTGTTGACAGAGACCCTTGGGGATTGAAGTGTTTTAATAAATTTTAATAAATTTGAATTCTTAATTTTGTATATATTATTAGGTAACTGATTTACCTAAATTATTATTATTATTATATTGCAAATAATAGTAATAACTACTGAATAGTAATAACTACTGAATTCTTCACCTATTGTTTATGTTGCATAGTGAAAATGAGCTCAACATAAGAAAAGTGGGTATATTCTTGATTTAATAGTTAAAATTTAGATAGAAATAAAGAAATAAGTTAAATTCCTATGTATTTTTATTCTCATTATTTGGGGCTTTATTGCCGTATCGCTAATGGACGAAAAAGAGGCAAAGACAGTCGTTGATGCTCTCTTTCCGGTACACCCGACAATACTGGAGGAGGAGGAAGACATAAATGTAGACTAAATTCCGGACTTCACAGAGACTGTTCCCCACCGTGGACAGCCTAAGGAATAAGAAAGCTCCTAACCTAGACGGGATACCAGCCAAGATTATCAAGATAGCAGCACACGAGTGCCCGTCGCTGATGCTGAAGATGTATAACACCTGCATCCGAACAGGGGTCTTTTGTAGGCAATGGAAAGCGGCCCTTATTAGCAAGGGAAAGGATGATCCAACACTCCCATCCTACTGGCAACCGTTGGGACTCCTGAATACTGCAATCAAAGACTTCGAAAAGATGCTGCAGCCTCGCTTTTGAATGCAGTAGAAGCAGCAGGGGACCTCTGTCCTCGGCAGCACGGCTTCAAGCGGGTACGTTCGACGATCAGAGCAGTAAAGGAGGCAAACAACGCAATAAACGGGGCCCATTGGGTAATCATCGCACGCGTAGTATTACACTGTTAGTCACCCTTGACGTTAAATATGCCTTCAACTCAGCAAGGTGGACGGAGTTTTTGAAGGGGCTGCAGGACTTCGAGGTACCTAGATACCTGATACGAGTCATGATAAGTTACCCGTGTGATCAGATGCTTCTATACAAAACCCTCCAAAGGAGGGAAAGCAGAAAACTGACAGCCGGCGCGGCTCAGGGGTCAATCTTAGGTCTTGACCTGTGGAACATCTCCTACGATGGTATCCTGAGGTTGGAGCTAGAGTATGATTGCTTCATGATAGGATACGCGGACGACATTGCACTTGTGATCGTCGGCAGAAACGCGTAACAGTTGCAAGACAGCCTAAGCGTCTGCATGTTGCAAACAAGCGCATGGATGGAAAAGCATGGATTGAGTCTGGCGGTGGCGAAGACGGGAATCCTGATGTTCACAAGAAGGCGAATTAACATCCTCATCCCAATTCACATTGATGAGGATACTATTATCGAGACGAAAAGATGCTGAAAGTATCTGGGTATAACGCTGGATACCAAGCTCAGCTACTGGGAGCATATCTCCCAGAGAGCCAAGAAGGCAGGAACAAAGACACAAGCTCTGAGCAGGCTAATGGCGAATATAGGCGGCCCAAAGGCCAGTAAGCGCAAACTCCTAATGTCCGTAACCCCCTCCATACTACTGTATGGAGCGGAAGTCTGGGCGGGGGCGTTAGAGAAGGTAACTTATGCAAAAGGCATGATAAGTGTTCAAAGCCAAGGTGCCTTGAGGGTTGCCTGTATTTACAGGACTGTCTCCGAAGCGATAGTCCTTGTGATCGTCGGCATTATCTCAATCGGGCTCCTCGCCAAAGAACTTTAACTTATTTACAACAGAAAGAACAAGGGTGACGTCGACCGTATAAAAGCGGATGTTAGGAGGGATGTGATGATGGAGTGGCAGAAACTCTGGGAAAATGCAGACAGCAGATGGACCATACGTCTCATAAAAGAGGTTTCTCCCTGGATTGAAAGAGATTCTGGGGAAGTTTTTTCCAGACCTATCTCTTCAGGATGGGCAAAGTTGGAAGCCCTGAATGCGTTTTTTGTCCCGGGGAAAGCGATGATGCGTATCACACGTTTTTTTGCTCCGATCGCTGGGTGACCGAAAAAAGGGTTTTTGAGGCAGAAATAGGTCACATTAGCCTGATAACATCATTGCAAGAATGCTTCAAAATGAAGAAAGATGAAGCGCTGTCGCAAGGTTCGTGGAGGATATTCTGCGAGCTAAAAAGATATTGACGACAACCTAACTAAGAGCCGTGCGCAGGAGCGGTCAAAATGGGCGGCTCTTGGGCACAAAATATAGTTTTCTACTTATGAAAATTAACAATTACGTTAATTTAATTAAAATTTGGTTTGGGATTAACGATTTTAAAAATTTTAAGCTTTTTCAAGTATATTTTTCAAATTATGTTCACAAAGACTTGAAATTTCTGAAGGTTAAAAATTCGGATACTTAAAACTAGAAAATTTTCATAGATTTAAATCTTTATTAAAGAAAAAAAATGTATTCTTTCAAAAATTTTGAACTTTCAAATCCCAAAAGTTCAATAAAAAGTCAATACAAAGTTTCATCTTTTAAATTTTAATTGGATTATATGGATATATCCATATATAAAGTCAATAAGATTGATCCCCTCCTTGGTTATTCTCAAGAACCCCTATAAAATAAAATTTTGGTTACTTAATGATTGCAAAAATTTATTTTTTTTTTACTCAAAATTAAAAGACTCGATTTTATTTTAAAAAAAAGTAAAAAGAAATAAAAAAATTAAAAATAAATAAATATAAAATATATTGGCTAAAGGAAAAATGAAAAATATTTATATAGGTGGTGGTTATTTTAAGGAACATTAAATTTTTTTTGATTATTTACTATTTGCAATGAAAACTAGGTTTAACTAGGGTTAACAGTTATAACAATCAGTATGATTATATTAAAGAATTTTATTTATTTATTTTAATTAAAATTTATACAAAAAATGGGCATTCAGAAATAATCATTGAAGATAATTGTAATATTTATCAATTGTATGCACATTCAAAGGAAAGTGAGTTTTAAAGGATTGCATTAACTACGTAAATGCATCTGTTTAAGTAGGAGGTTGTAACGGCTTTAATTTTTATTTTTGAAATCACCTATATAACTAAATAGAATAGTATTTATTAGAACATATCATGTTACCCATTATCTGACCCTAACCATGTGCAAAACTATGTTAAATTTACATATAATTTTTTATGTATATATCTTCTATTTGTATATTTTAAGTTCTTATCAAACGTTGAATCAAAAACAACTTGTTCTTTGGATTTACCAAAAATATTTATCTGGAATATAATTATATGAATGTCATAAATAAATAATTAAAAGACTTATAAAATTTAAGTTAAACACGAGATATTATTCTATGAATCTGCTCGATTTATCGTTTAAAAATATGTAACAATTTTATTATCTTTAGTTTTGGTATGTAATTTTTATATATAAAAAAATATGTTTATAGTTATGTTCTTTGATTTCTTCGGAAAATAATCAAGGGAGGGGAGCTAATGGGGATCATTGAAGGATTATTGGATTATTGTTAAAATAATTTCAATTTAAAGACTTAGAATTGTTTAGGATATGTACTTAGAATAATTGGGGTTTAGAATTATATATTATATACGTGTTTAGTAAACATGTTCCATGCACATTATTCGTGTGCAATACAAATGGCTTTAAGTTTCTTTTCCGAAAGTACAACTAAAAATAATTACTCTCAACCAATTTTAACTTCCTTGGTCAAATCTTTGATTTTTGGTAGCCATTTTTGTGTTTTTGGCCTACTTTATTAAAATGACTCAAAATATTCTTATTCTTGTTGCCAAATACTTATTTTGTGGTTAAAAATGTTTTCTTATTTGGTGCTTATGAAAAATTTCCCATAAAATTCGATTCCGAGGTTCAAAATTCGATTTGGACTAGGTTTTCATCACTAGGCCTTTAAAAAAAAACATGGGATACTCTAATCTGAAAGCTTCAGATAAATAAATGAAATTTTTTTAAATACTATTTTTTGAAATTTTCGAATATCCTACCAAGACATGTGACCAAATGAAAATTTGGCGAAAAATTTCTCTGGAAATTATACATAGGAATATAAAATTTTTAAACAAGTTTTGAAGGATTTTTGTAAAAATGGCAAAATTTTAAAGTTAAAAGTCATAATTTGAAATTATTTTTAACTTAAGTATATATTTTAAATATTTTTAATCGCAAAATAACTATTTAGCAGCAAAAATAAGAATATGTTGAGTCAATTTACTATAGTAGGCCAAAAACACAAAAATAGCTGTCAAAAAATCAAGGATTTGACCTAGAAACCTAAAATTAACTGAGAGTACTTATTTTCAGTTAGGAAAATAATAAGACCCTTCAGTCTAATTAGGCCTAGTTGGAGTAATCCTTCATATAAATAGATAAATTACACTTTTTCAAACATTTTGTAGAATTAAAAATTTGAAAAATGTAAATGATGTCAAAATAATTATTTTTTACTTCATACAAGCTTGTAATTGATAAAAAGAAAAAAATTTCAACTGAACGCATTTATCAATTTGCAAAAAATCTGGTTTTATTAAATTATCTCCTAATTATATCAATTTTGTGCATACTTTTATGCAAAGAATTGAACTTTTTTCCTTAACATTTTCCGTCAATTAAATTTTGTAATAAACTACATACTTTACGCAAACTACTAATAAAAACTATCAATTAAAATTACAAAAATTCCTTAGCAAATAAAACTGTCTAATTAAAACATGCTACTTTTTTTTAAATTTAAAAAAAATAAAAAACAAAAATCTTTTCCAGTAAAAAAATTTAAATTTAAAGTAAACAAAAACAAATAAATCCAAGAGAGATACGTACATCTTTGTATTTACTTAACTTTATTGTATAGTCTTTTATTTATAATCATTCAAAAATAACTCTTTGAAAAAAAAAGAATTCTGATGTACAATTACCGTTATATACAAATATTTTAGTGTGCCATATAATAAGTTCCGTTATATGGTATTATAATACGAAATTCCGCATATATGAGAGAGACAGTGATAAACCCGTTGAATAATATGTCCTCATATTATGATGATATTTTATTTATTTTTTCTAAAGAAATAAAAAAAAACTTAACAAAAAATGTTATATAAAAATTACTTTCACTAACGATAAAAATTGTTTATTTTTTTTAATGACATTGCTACTGAAAAAAATACCATAATATTATTAATGCATTTTTTATGGCTATTTAACCCATTTTTTTTCTTAGCATGAAATAAAAATACAAGTATTTGTTTTTATCTGTAACAAGGTTGAACTGATCTTATAAATTATAGGATATGTGAGAGAAAATAGAACACTTAATTGAAATGTGAAAGTATTGTAAACTTTCCTCTCATATAATATGTCCACCAATATAAATTTTAAGTAAATAAATACAATAATCGATACAGCAAATAATTTTTCTTTTTATGTATCTTTTAAAAATCAATTATATGCAAATTATATTTTTTTTTATTTTTTGACATTTTCATAAACAAAAAATTTAATGTCGAACATTTCAATATTATTTTTTTTGAAAAGAAAGTTATAATAACTTTATTTGTTTATTGACATACTTTTTTAAGGTTTTGAATAATATGATTTGGCAAAAAATTATGAATGACTTATATTTTTTTAATGGTTTAAGCTGCTGTTTATTGACAACTGTGTTTTTTAATACAAGAAACATTTTTGGTACATAATAAGAGCTAATTATAATAATAGGCAGAATTATTTAACCTACTTTTTTTATTCTAAATATTGCCGAATCATTTTGAATCCAAGCTGCTCAGTTTTCACAATTTTGCGCGTATTTAATAGTTTTATTTTGAAATTAAAAATATATAATAGGGTACCAAGATTTTTAGATAAAATACAGACTAATTGATAGTGTCTAGCTGTCAAAAAAACCTTCAAATAAATTTAAATATCTCTATAATCATAAGATCTTGGTAAAAAAATAACATATACGTAACAAAATTTCTGAGATCTAGGAAGATTCTGGGTAGAATGTCTGTGAACCGATTTTTTGTTATCGGACAAAAATTTTGGAAAATTCTAACTAGCTCTACAGATCTCCTAGGAAATTTTACTCAAATCTCTTTTTTCAGAAAAATTTTTAAAAATTTCTAAAAGGCTAGGCAAAAAAGAAGAATTAAGTATAGATTTCTAAGGAATCCAAAATTCTGTTGCATTTATATTATTTTTTTTACCTGGAGATTTACAAAAAATATTGTGAAATTTGAATTCCCCACTGAGTTTACAGTAAAATTTACTAAAGAAACCTTTGAAATTGGATAACTTACTTAATATTACCTGAAAAATCAGCAAAAATCAAAACTTTTACTATCCAAATTTAGGATATCCGGAAAAGCTGTCCTTTGGACTAAATTTTATTTGGATATTATTTTAAATATACTCTTATTTTAAACAAGAATAAGTTTTATTTTTATATTTGAGATATGTAAATTTTGTGTTTACTCCCATTGTTTTAAAAAGTTTGACTGTATAATTAGTCCTATTTGCTAATTAAAAAATATCCAAATATAAATTAAAAATTTTTTGTTGCAAAAAAAATTAATTTTGTTTTACATTTTCCAGGCTAATAACTAGCTTCATTTCAGAATTTGAATTAAAAATTAAAAATAAATCATACTTTTAAAAAAGTTATAAATAAAAAAAAATTTTTTATTATATTTTACTGAAAATAATGGGAATACAAATTGTGTAAAGTAAATCGTTGAATTAACGTATTTCCTTATTCTCATACTCGTTACGTTCTTTTCATACTTTCAAAATGCATTTGGCAAGGTCAGCTGTGGTACCTAAGAACCCAGAAAAAAAATCAAGTAAATTTATATTTCAAGGTCAGTTACAAAATGACCACTTGCACGTACTTCATGGCAGTAATTTTTTATTTTTAAAATACATACAGCATTTATACGCTTACATATTTTTTGGTTAAAATTTATAATTGCCCTTGAAATATATAATTCACATGAATCAAAAGTTTTAAAAAATGTTTTTTAGTCATATATAAAAAAGAAAATTATTTTTTATACACAAAGTCGTTGTCCTTTCCAACCTTGAAATCTTTTAGGGAGGCATATTTTATCTACAAACTACATGACTTGAATTTTAAGTATATTTTATGAAAAAAAAAATGAATTATTCAAGAAAAATAAATATATCATTTAAATCATAAGGAAATGTTTGTTGCATATAATTTTTTTTAAAATCCCTTGATATAATAAAAGTGTTGATTTGTGACAGAATGATATCTAATTATAAATATGATTTGTGCATTTATTTAGCCTCGTCAATCTTAATATTTTTTTTTTTTTAGTTATTATTAGAATTGATTTATAAATAAATATTATTTTAATATTAATAACTAATTATACAAATATAGATTTTATTATTCGATGTTATACAAGTATCTGAGTTGACATAAAAGGAATTGCTTTAGGCTAAATGTGATACAGAAATAAATATATTTGATTGTTTATAGTAAAAAATAGAAAAATTGTATTGGTTTTTAATTATTAGAAAAAATAATGCAGGAATGGAAGATTTTTTTATTCATATCCAAGTTCCTTGTTGTTTTTTTGTTATTTGTATTATATATCCTTATGAAATTATTTAGTATTATTTCATTTTATAATGTTCTTAACACTTACACATTTTTTAAATTTTATGAATTTTATTTAGTTGCTGTGTCATATATGTCTGTTCAAATTAAGATTCTTTTTATTAACAGAAAGATTTAAATTTTTAATTTTTTTAATTTTTAAATTTATAATTTTTAATTATACTCGTGAATAGATCATTTTATACCTAACTTTCTTAAACTTATAACGAGTACTAAATTTAATCAAATATTAACCATTATCATTTCTATATAATTTAAAATAAGAAATGATTAAATCTTGATTGATACTACTGAAATTTGAATCAAAATAATAATAATTATTATTAGTTCTGACCTTTCCAAAATATTTTGCCCACCCCAAAAAAAAAAATTTTCTGCTTAATAAAAGTTAATTGTTAAATCTTTTTTCGTTAAAAATAAAAAAAAATTGCAATTTGCTGCAAATAACAGAAAAATTAATACAGCAGATATAAAAATTTCTTGACCTTTTGCACCTCGATTAAGTTTAGATTGAAATTGTAACCATAAAATTGGGTTTGGACAGTAAAATTTTACAGTAAATCGATTTGGCAAACCTACTTTATTATCAAAAAATCAATGGATTAAACAATGCATTTTCATAAAATGTTTCACAGAAAGCTGCTCTTTAGAATTAAAAATCTTCCTAAAGGTTTAAAAAAGGATCAAATTTTAATATTCTTGCACCAAGGGTTTGAAATTTTGAAAAAAATGGTATGTTCCATGCCCCCTAAAATATTACATGTAAACTGTCTTACTAACTTGTCTGTTTCTACTTAAAAATAAAAAATATTTATTATAACTCTTATTCAAAAAGAATTTATTATAGGTCCTAAGTTATTTTTATTACTTTTAGTAAGGAATGGTAAATTTTAATAACTACTTCATATCAGATACTATCCAATTATCACTTGTAAATAAGAAAAAAGGAAACAGCTAATAATTCTGCGAGTTCATCGCCCGATTTATGATTTTAATGTTAACTTTGTAAATAAAAAATGTGTGTACCTATAAAAACGTATTAAGGAAAAATAGATTAAATTTATTTAATAATAAATTTTCTTTGTACAAACATGAAATGTGTAATAGTGAAAAAAAAATATATAGGAAATGCGTTTTTTACATTGACCTTGTTTGTATATATAAAATTTCTTAATACACGTGGGTAAAATGTTGTAAGAATTCATTTAATAAGAAATATGTACTAAATAAATAAAAATAAAAAAAAATTATATTTTTTGTCAAATATTTAAAAAAACAATAAAGAAATAATCATAAAAAAACTCTAATTAAATAATTAAATTGTGTAATGAATTAATTTTGGTCAAAAAATATTATTAAATAGTATAAATATTTATTAAAATTAAACAATATAAATTTATTGTATAAATTAAATAATTAAAATGTGTTCTGTACCTTGAAAATAATCATTCAAGTAATTAAAATAATCTTACGAAATTATGCATTAAATTTTAAAAAAATATGATATTGGTACTTTATAAGTATAATAATAATGTACTTACATCATATAAATTTATTAAATTATAAGCAATTTATTTGTTTTAATAAAAAATTAGGTCACTTTATTATTGATTGTATTATATTATATCATTATCACACTAAAATTTTTTATTATTGTTCGTTAAACTTTTATTATCAATGAAAAATAACCAAGGTTAATTTTTTTTCTTAATTTACTTTGCATTGATATTTTAATATATTTTATGTAATTCAGCAGCTGCTTTCTGGTAAGTGAATTTTGATGGCTTATTTCAGTGAATCTTTATTCATTTTTGCTTTTTATCAAATTAATTCACCACAAATTAAAAAATTAATATTAGATTTATTTTTATTTCTAAAATAGACGGACAAAACTACTAAATATTTAATGATTTATTCATTTTTAAAAATCGCCCTTCAAATTAATGTGCAGCAAATTAACTAATTACAAGGAAAGTTGTACGTAGTAGAGTACGAAATGTAAGAATCTAAAGCATGAATTCCATGTAAATTCAAAACCTGAGGAAAAACTCTAAAAATAATATAAAGTGATTCAAAAATGTATGTACGTTCCAAATCTCTATTCAAATTTTCTAAGGTTTGAGATAATTAGTGGGTATTCTAAATGGATTAGATATTCCAAAATCTGGCATAAACAGCAGCTTTGTCTGAATTAAAAATATTAAATGCATATTTCACAGCAAACATGCTGAAAGTATCAACCTAAAATTATCCAGGTGTAATGGAAGTACTTTGAGAGAAATAGCTATATAGTATTTTAATTCCTGGTGATTTCAATGCAAGTACAAGATAGACGAGTACAGAGCGTGGAAAAGGTTTGGGATGCTCATTTGGTGTAGATATTTGAATAATTTTTATTCAAACTTTACCAAAGGGTATTTTTTCCTTCTATAATTAATTATTTTTTCTTTCTATAATTGTTTTTCCAATTTTTTATTTAGCGACTAATCGATTGCCGATAAAAATAAAAAAAACCAAAAAATTAACTTAAATTATTAATGAGACTACAGTTTCCATTACTAATACTCGGAAAGAAGATATGAAAAACGCGAATCAATATATGTTATTGTTTCCAACATTAAAACTCGTTACATATTAAATTGTATTCATAGAATATTTGTTGAATTATAATAAACTCGACCATTTTAATATGAATTTAAGTGAGATATAGCTGGGAAAAAAATACGGGATTCTTATTCGCGATATAAAAACATTTGGTTACATTTTGCCTTGAAGTTCCTAGATTGAAATGTTTGTACTTCACAGGAAGAAAAAATGAATATTTTTCATAGAAAGCTTCTAGTGAATTTAAAACCAACTAATTACACCAAGGAGTTTTAATCTCATAAATAAAATTTCATACATTAATTCAAACATATTCTTACAAGGGAAGATAGTTACCTTTGGAAAATCAAATTAAATCTGTAGTTCTGGATGACTTTAATATATTGAAAAAAAAACCTCAATACCCACCATTTATTCCAATGGGCCTTCTGGGATCACTGTTATTAAATAGGGTTTTTTTTGTCATTTTCAATATATCGCAGCAGTTTTGAAGTTCTCTCATCGCTATAGCTGTTTAACCGATGGCCATTTTTGCCCAAAATGACCAATTTTTAAAATACTGTCAAAATTGCAATTTTCGATGAAAAAAAGTTTTATGGTTTTAAAAAATTTTTGCATAAGCATCTTGTTCAGACCGTCCCCGTCTGAATCCGTGTCGCCGAGGGGAAAGGTCCCCTGCTGATTGTACTGCATACTGCTACAAATACGAGGTTGTAGCATATTTTCGAAGCCTTTGCCTGCCGTGTTCAGAAATTTCAGCAGTAGAGCAACTTTCCATTGCCTGCTAAAGATCCTTGCTCTTGTACCGCTATTAACATGGAACATGTTTATAGGGAGGGGTACTTCAGAACTTGAAAATTAAGGGGGGGGGGGGGTCAAATTTGTCCTATTTAAGGGGGGGGGGGGACAAATTTGTTCTATTTAAGGGGGTGGTCAAATTTGTCCTATCTAAGGGGGGGGGGGGTCAAATGAGACTTAGAATAATTAGGAGACTTTGAAAAATCTGGGCTTAAGGACTTAGAATAATACAGATTTAGGGACTTGGAATAATTCAGGTTTAGGGACTTGGAATAATATCGATTAAGTGACTTAGAATAATTCAGGTTTAGGGAATCAAAATAGTTTGGGTTTAGAATCTTAACAGCTAGTAAGGTAATAGGAAATTGTATGGTAATGTTAAGTAAAATTTGTATTCTACCTAGTCTTCATCTGGAAGTAAACATGTTCCATGCATTTAGGTTGTGTTTACACAAACCGGTTATAATTTTTTTTAATAATCTTGGCTGGTATGCCATCTGAGCCGGAAGCTTTCTTATTTCTAAGGGAGTCCATGGAGGCAAACAGTTCCTCCTCTGTCAAGGTAAGGATATCGTTCTTTATCGATGTCATCTTCTTGGTCCAGTCTTGTCAGGTGTGTCGGAAACAAAGCGTCTTCAACTTACTTTACTTCTTCTTCATCCATTAAAGAGCCGGTCATAAAGCCATTAAGCTTTCTTATAATGATCTTAATACCGATATCTTAATACCCAAACCCCAAGGGTCATTACTAATTTTGACACATAACTTCCTTTCGCAGTGGATCTTGCTAACGCTAATCGCGTGCCTCAAGGAGCACTTAATCATTATTGGCTTCTGCAGAGGACTTGACCCTGGCTGCCTTTCTTCGCGTCTTGTACCTTTGTCTGAGAACTCTGCAATTTCTAGATTCCACCAAAATACAGGTAAATTTTTCCCATTGAACCTATTTTGAGGCATGTAATCGTCATATGCTTTTTTCAACAGCATCATTACTTCGGAAACCAGTTCTTCTGCGTCTTCCTTAAATCTTATTCTGCGGGGTTTCTCCAGAATCGCATCTTATCTTTGGTATCGAACCAAAGTATTATGTGGAGACTCTACCTTGCATTATTAGCAATGAAATCATCGATCTAAACTATAATCCACGATTTCTCGACCAAATGATGCAAGGTCCTACCCACTAAACTCCCCTCCCTGTTATTTTAGACATATATTATCTTATCCCATCGTTAAAACTTGTATAAATCGTTCCTTATTTAACTTATTAAGATTCTCGGTTAGGGCCTGTATGCCCCACCAAAGAGTTGTCGCTGTGGCTGTATTTTGAATAAAAAATATACTGGTGATCGCTCGCCGTGAAGATTTCCATAACGAGCCAATATTTTATCCTTCAGGCCTTCGATTTGCAAAGGATACATCGGGTATTATTTGGACGTAACCAGGCCTTCTGTAGGTTGTGGTGTTACCCACGATTATCACAATGAGATCCAGCCTCGACACTACTTCAATGATCGCCTTCCCCTTCAATTCAGTACAGGGTATGACCCCAGTCAAGACCCTTGATTTTAAAGTCACCTGCAACAATTAGAATCTTACCCGCCTCTCTAGTAAAGTCTTGCGACCACGAAGATGTTAAAACTATTGTAAGTGAACATGTTCCATGCTCGTAAGTTGTGAAAACAGACAAACCAGTTATATTTTTATATGTAAATTAGTTAGAGATGACTGTTTAAGCGGTTCTTGCCTGGTGTAAATTAACTGGATAATTGTAGTTGCCAATGATGATGTTTCCTCGGACTTTGCAACTTCACGTGAACATAACTTACACGAATATCCTTAGCCAAATCCAGTCAATTTTGCATGTACTCATGCATACTTTATACATTTATCTTAATTAAGGTTATGATGTTAATTCTTTCCAAAGACAACTTGTAATACTAGATAGGGATTATTGATTATCTTAATGCCCTTAACACTTCCTGTGGCTTAATTCCTGTTGGTTAAATTAATATTCCCAACATTTTTGTTCCTTCTGATTACTTCTACTCCTAAACTGTTGCAAGATCGAAATATAAACAAACTTAAATTGTGCATCTGTAATTACTTTCAATTTCTTGTTTCTGGCTCCTGGTATTCATTCAATTGAAGCCCATTTATCTCGGTTTAACCATAGTTCTCTTGCTAAACTAGCTTTTTCTGAAACCATCAAAGCCATTTGCATTTCTACTTGCGATAATCTAATTACATTAATATCATCTACATAAGCTGTTGTATTAATTAATTATTCAACCAAGTTATAACCGACTTCTTTGAGTATAATATTAAACAGAATTTTTATAATAACATCCAGGTGAGCTACTCCCTTAGCATTTGCCACCCAAGAGACGTAGGGAAGTCGAATTGATTGGAGTTGCTCCAAGTGGGACAGATCTGCGAATAGCCACATTAAAATCTTATCTATTTTTATAAAAATTATGAAAAGATCAATTAATCGAGTCGAGTGACTAAATACAAAGTACATTGTAAAAGTGATATAAACAATCAAGTGATTTAATTAAACGCGTTATTGTGCAACTGAACTTTATTATCAAAAAGCTATGTACACAAAAAATGTAATTAATCAAGTGTTGAATAAAATATTATTTTCTTTTCTTATTTCATAAAATACAAATAACAGTGTCTAATTATTTACAATTCCCTCAATCTAATAAATCTGGTAAGTTCTACATACAGTAAAGAACCAAAAGTACGTCCGCCCCCCTCGCGTATCATCTCATAATACTTAATAGTTAACTTACTTAATTTTACTTAATAGGTAAAATATCATTTTGAAAGAGGTTCCAACCTATAAAATTAGGTAAAAAATAAAGTAGATCTGCAAAAATTATTCTTCTACAATAAATCATATCTTTTTCTGTATCTAAATATCATAAAATACCATTCATTTTTAAATGAAACTTAAGCCAAGTAATATTACTTTAATGCTGAATTAAGTCATTGTACATCCAATATAGTCATATTCGATGTACAATATACTAAATTACTTAAAATTAGAAAAGAAAAGTAAATTTAAAAAACAAAAATAATACTTCTATTGTCATTAATTTATCAAACAAAAACATAAACAAATACATGAATTATTTTTTTTATATGCTTTTATTTAATTTGAATAATTCTATGTCAAATCTGCATAGACTTTAAATGATAATGTCCATATTTCTATGCCACATTGAAGATATAAGGGGTTTAAAAAACTTTCAATTTTAAATATTTTCATCATCTATTATTTGAATTTACCAATGGAGACTATATATTATGCAATATCTAAGTACAAACTTATAACGCAGAATATCTTAAATAATAAAAATTATAATGACAAAAAAAAGACTCGAAAGAAATTACAAAATAAAAATCATTGGATAATAGTACAATATAGTAATAGATACATTCAACGAATATATCATCCTTTATAATATACACAACAATAAATAAATGCATTATAATGTCACGAAATTTCTTTTATATATTTTTGTACAAATAAATGAACAAATAGGTATATATATATAAAAGTATAAATTCTATTAAAAGATGCAATTTAAATATTATTTTATCTGTCTATACAATATATTTTAATGAATGTTTTGTTTAGACATATGTTTTTTTTTTATAGATATTTTTTTATAATTGTTAAATAAAATTTTAATTAAATAATACTTTCACTATAAATATTTATTATTTAAATTTTTATTTTGTTATAAGCATATGTATTTTTTATTTTAATTATATTTATAACTTTATTTTTATATGTTTATATAATATTTATGTGTATTAAAATAAATTATATACGATATAATTAATTTAAAGCATAATTGTAAATTTTTTTTTTATCTTATCTATATTTTTTTTTTTTTTTTTTGTTTTACGAGCAGGGTTGACACATGTAATTTTTTACATGCGTCTAGGTGAGGACGCGTCACGCCCTAGATTATGTCGGACTCCATGCTTAACATGTTTACCGACTAAACTCACCCCCCTTATCATGCCTAAGGCAAGTCAACCCGGAACCATTTAACACATTACATCAGGTTTACTTAAGGCCATGTATCCTCTCTAACAGAAGATCCTTTCATATCAGTTTCTGTTTTCTCCATAATATTCGATTTTTCTTTTAAATATTATGATAAAAACAAAATCCTAGCCTCGACGTGGTGAAGAGTTTTAAATCTGTATATATTTACGAACGTATTTTCATACTACGAATAGCGTCTATATACAGTTATAAAACTCTTACTCGGGAGGCAAACCCGTTCTATATGTAAGTATCTCTACTAGTACATAATAGTCGCGAGATTTAAACCACTCGACCACCGCCGAAGCGTTAATCTTATCTAAATAAATATATATGTGCATTTATTATTGTTATGGAGTTAATATAAATGATATTTTTTTAAATATAAATTATGTTTATTTTATATTTGCATAATTATTTATTTAAAATAGATTTAATATATAATTATTGTAATAAAAATATTATGTAAAAAAATTTCAAAAATTAGAATATCGTTAATGAAAATTTATAATTAAAAAACTTTTAATGAATTTGCATTGATATTATTGAATAAATTTTATAGAAAATTTTGACCGAAAATAAGTATTAATAAAGTACCTACATTTAAAATACCAAATCACATCAAATAATTATGGATCAGTTCATTATGTTGAAAAAACTTTCCAACCATCCTCTGTTCATTACAATGGGCCTTCTTGACCTGGTAACGAAGGGCTCCATGTTATTAAATAGGATTTTTAAGGGTGCCTCAAAATATAACTGTTGTCTTGTATATGTCAACCATATACCTTATTATTAATTGTCTTACTCTAAGCATATATTATAAATAAGGCACATAAATTTTACATTATTTTTTAAAAGCAGTGTAGTTTATTCATTTTTAACTCATATTACATTTTGTTTATGAAGTTTGCCATATCTCAATATTGGAACCTGCACTAGACATCCAGTCTGTAATTGTTTAAAGTATAAACATTATTATTTAAAGATTAATTTCATAAAACTTAACGAACATGAAAATTTACGAAACCAAAAAGAATGAGATAAAATTAAAATATTTATATCTACAATTTTATTTTTGAAAAAATAAAATTTATGAGCACACTGAAAAAAATGATCTACCTGAGTCAGGTAGAAAATTTTCCCGGCAAATTTTTACACGAGTCAAAAAGAAATGCATTTGAGACAAAAAGACTTCTGTTTGCATCATGAAATATCACGCTTAGTCTTCTTGAGTCAAGAATAAATATTCTTGGTGGAAATATAAGTCCAAGTATATTAATTAAGTAACTGGCCGCGTAAATGTTAGATGCATGCACTTTTTATCTAAGTTTTGTGCAAGGCTACTTATATGAGGGTTATTATTTCTCAACTGTATATAAAGTGTATGGGTGGGTCGGCAAATCAACCCCAAACCAATTTCGTTAAAAAATATAACTAAAAATGGTAAATTTCCCAAATTTTTAGCCCTCTAGCAACAAATTCAAAATATAGAATTAGGAGTAAAATTTACCTATTAGAACCAATTTGGAGCTAAAACAAACATTAATTGAAATTTTTTGGAAAAATTACCCCTACTTGCAATATAAGGGTTGAAATTTAATTAAATTTTCCATATACCTAAAAAATGTCAGTTTTTTGCATAAAAAAGTAAATTTAAATGTTTTTTGGCATCATTTTTTTATTTTTCTATTGATTTTTCCGTCATTTTTATTTTAGCCCCTTTTTCACCCTCATTATCCCTATTTTTGGGGCATTTAAAGGGTTGTAAGTAAAATCTGACTTCAGATTCGGTAAGAGCATGAAATTTTACTAATGGCATCTAGTCAAAAAGCTTCTATCTATAAGGGAACCTATTTTTTTAAATAATTTTCCGTTTACGACCGCTTGGGCGTAAATGGGTTAATAAATGGGTTTAAAAATATACAATTATGTAAAATATTATCTAAAATATACTTGTCAATAAAAAAAGACAAAGTTTTTATACATTCTTTAGTCTGAGGCCAACTTTAAAATTTTAAAGTGATAAAATAGAACAATTATTTTTTTGAATTTTTGAAAAATCACTTTTTTTAATATAGTGCGTTGAAAAGTGAAAATCCCAAAAAAATGTTTTGATGCATCAAAAGTACATAAGAAATGAAGTTTTTTGAGACCAGTTAGGTAGAAAACTTTTTTTCTGCTACGGAGATATTAAAGCCCAAAGTCAAGGTCATCTAAACCGTAAATTTAGATTTTCTCGCGCATGCGCAGTTTAAAAAAAATTTTGACCCCAGAATCGGATTCTACGGAAAATTTCCTATGGGGCCTTTAGAAGGAAATGTTTTTTTATCAACAAATAAGCGTTTACGATAGAAAATAAGAAAAACATGCTTACTTAAAAATTTAATCTGACCAAAAATGAAAAAAGTTTATACAGCTGTCAAAAAGAGAGGATCGGATCTAGAGGGTTAAAAATTTTCGAAATTTACCATTTTTAGTTATATTTTTTAACGAAATTGGTTTGGGGTTGATTTGCCGACCCACCCATACACTTTATATACAGTTGAGAAATAATAACCCATGTGATATCTAAGTTTTTCCATACGCTGATTTCAAATATTTAGATCCCGACACCGAGAAATCAGAATACACGATCGAACCAAGAGCAGTGAGGGAACATTCAGGGAGCATTCAGACGAGAAAAAATTAACAAAAAAAAAGAAAAACAAAGTAACCTGCTAAAATCAAACATAATTAAACATAATTAATTTTAGGCGTGGAGAGAGATCCTTGATGGATAGCCACTGTATTTCTCATAAAAATAAATAATGTCTCGCTAGCTTGAAAGATCGGATTATGAAAAAGTCGGGCACTTCGGATTTTATAGCGAAAATTGAATGTTCAACCTATAAGAAAATAGTACTTTTTTAGATTTAAATGTTAAATTTATATTTTGGCGAGTTATTTGATAAAACGCGTCTCTCAGGGCTGGTGAAAATGAGCAAAAATTTGCCCTGCTCAGATCAGGCTGAAATATTCAGGAAATGTTGCTTTTTTGGTCCCCAGAAACATGTTCAAACCCGTTTTTGAAAATCAGTCATCCTCTTCGAGAGATTTATCAATATGTCTCCCGTTGAAAATACATGGGAAAAGCCATTTTGTAGCGTTTTTTCTGATTTTGCTTCACAATTTTAGTTTGACTAAGCACCAAACCAACGAGAAAAGTTTTTTTTAACATTAATTTTATATATATTATATACATATAAATTATTTAATATACGGAATTTTTAAAAAACGTTATTTTTTCAATTTTAAACGCGATTTTTTCAGACATAGAGGCGTATCGCCACGTTGGCCAAACACCAATCCTCTTTATAATGAAGCAGGCATTTGAATGAAACATGTTCAAACATGTTCCTGAAAATTTCAGCCTGATACGAGCAGGGCAAATTTTTGCACATTTTCACCTCCCCCGAAAGACACGTTTTATCAAATAACTCGCCAAAATATAAATTTAACATTTAAATCCAAAAAAGTACAATTTTCGGTTGTAGGTTCCAAAAAAGTACTATTTTCGGTTATAGGTTGAACATTCAATTTTCGCTATAAAATCCGAAGTGCTCGACCTTTTATAATCCGATCTTTCAAGCTAGCCGTGAGACATGATTTATTTTTATGAGAAATATAGCAAGTTTATAGGCTTACGCAGTAACCACACAGTGGCTTTCCATCAAGGATCTCTCTCCACGCCCTGTAACATTCAATAGCGGGCAGCGTGAAAGAAATTCTATAGAGGTCTAGACGATTGGAGGTCTCAAAACCGTGTCTCGTTTTGATCGGGTAATAACAAAACACTGTATTTTTCGGTCAATTTTGACTGCTATTTATAGGCATCGATTCTCCCGACTTTTATCTTTTTTATATATATTACATAAGATATTTATCTAATTTGCATAAAAATGACTGGGATAAGGTTTTTGGGTTTGCTGATTTTAAGTTATTAGGTCCTGACCTTGAAAAATTAGCCCTAATACCTAAAAACCGAATCTTTTTGTCAATTTTGACTTATTTCATGAAAAACATTCTTAATGATGGTTAAATATGTTTTTGAGTCCAGGACCTAAATATTCTTATTTATTTAACGACCTCAAATACATATTACCTATCATTTTAATGACAATTAGAAATGTTTTTTATGACGTTTTTCAAAATAACCTTCAAAATTGACAAAAAAAATAGAGGTATTCGGTATAAGGGATTTTTTGTTGGGGTCGGGGCCTAAAAATTCGATAAGGTAGTTATTCTTTACTTTAAAAGAATTTGCATTATAACAACAATTTCTCCGTAGATTTAACTGACAATTCTCTTACTTGATTAGAAATTTGTAGGTCGTATATTAACCGCTTAAACTTTGTCTAAATTACGTATTTTTTTTCTCAGTGTAACATCGGCTTCTCGGCTTTATGAGAAAAATAGATGTGTATTTAATGCAAGAAGGAATCGGTTTTAATTAGTAAATTCAGCCCGTATGCAGTATAAAGTACTTTAAGGAGTGCTAACTATTCATCGATAATAATATCAATTTGCATGATAACGAAAACTTTATTTAAGAAGGTTCCAGGCTCAATTCTGCCCAAAACCTTTCAGTGTCCAAGAGTTTTTATTGCTTATATGTTATTTGTTACTACGGTAATCTTAGAACACGATGATTATACTAACCGTCTTCTTGAGTTACTCCAATATCTTCTTCTGCTGCTTCGTTATCCAACATAGCGTTTTCGTCAAGATCTAACTCTAATGCAACTGCTTCGTTATCCAACATAGCGTTTTCGGCAAGATCTAACTCTGGTGCAGCTGTTAAGAAATGCAGAATTATTGAGTGTGAGTTTTTTAGTAAAGTTTCCCGAGAATAAGCTTTTAACAACGAATATTTTTACATCAAATATAAAATTATATACAAACAAATTTTTTATGCTTTACAAAAATGCAATTAAATTAAAAATTTAAAAAAAGGGCATTGTTAAGGTTGATAACTTAGTATGTCTAGGAATTCTCACCTCCAACCTAAAAAAAAAAACTAATTAATAATTGTTATTCTTAACGAAACTTTGAAATCAGAAATATTATCAAAATTTAAACTTTTTATTTTCAGTTGTACTTTCAGAAGGAAATACTGGGGCACGGAGTTTAAGACCTGACTTTTAGTCTCAAATTACACGCAAAAAAAATATAGTAAAATTAGCTTCCACAAAATTAGTGAATACGAATTAATAAGTATTGTTATAACCAAAAAATTAGTAAATATTACTAAAAAAATTTAAGTTTTAGTATTTTAAACAAACTTGATTAATAAATTTTACAAAAGATCTCCATCCACGCCTAGTAAAAAAAATTATTACTTTGGTTATATTTACTAATTTTTTGAATGCGTCTACATTTCATTTGAAAATACGCGAATATCAATGAGTCTAGACAAAAGTCTCAACTTTTTTTTCATATTTTTTCATCATTTTTTCATTTCATTTCATTTTTCATTATTAATTAATAATATATTTATATTCTACTTTAAAACAAAACGATCATTTTATTAAAAATCGCGTATTAAACAACTGAAAAAATGTAGATTTCGACATATTACTGAATTTTAAAAAAGAGTGTAATTTTGCTGGTTAAAAATAAATTGTATAAACTTACCTTCTCATAAAGGTTAACAGTCATGACTATCAAGAACAAAAGTATTTTAAAGCTCATTTTTCACTTTTATCAACATTAAACTTTGTGGCTTCTTTTTATACTAAAAAATGTGCTCGTTACATTAATTAAATTCTTTTATTTAATAAAATCTATTCATTTAATTATGCAATAAATACGAATTTCATTTTCCCGGAAATTATATTTTTTGATACTTATAATTATTTTTTTGTTGTTTTTTTTTTAATTAACGGAAAATGATTTTTCTCCTGATAGATTTATTTAATATCTTTTAAACATCACGCGAAAATGATAGCATGATATCAATTTATAAAAATTCTGAGAAACTAAAAATAATTCCATTTAAATAGACATTTTTTTTAATTAACAACAAATTTTAACAAATTTGATCCACAATTTTAAAGATTTTAAAAACAAAATACCATAATAAATATCAGTTACCTATATTTCAAAAAAATAAATAAGAAAAAAGTTTCAATAATTTTTTAATTTAGGGGTTTTGAAAGTCTTGATTGGATTGATTTCAATATTAATGTGCATATAAGAGATAAATTATGTTGAAAACAGTAAGAACACAAAGATGAACCAAAAAAAGCACCAAAAATCCACCTTATACTTTTTTTACAACCTTGTTATTTCCTTGCTGAACAGCTCTCAATCAAATTTTTTTTGCGTAAAGTAAATAAATTTGAATATTTCAACAGATAAGGAACATACAAGAATCGTAATACAATTTATAAACAATGGTTACTTTTTTTTTATTTATTGCTCTCTTGGTCGAAAGATTCAGCGACTTCAAAAACATTTTAAGGGAAATCAGAAATGTTTCTTATGAACTATGTCAAAATTGACCAAAAAATACAGTTTTTCCGTATTAGGTCTGTTTTCTCGGGGTCGAGACCTAAATATTTAAAATCAGCGTATCGAAACACTTACATATCACATATGAGGGTTTATCCATATATTTATTATCAGCTTAGCTCTACCCGTCATTGACGGTATCCAGTATAAACTTGAAACATTTAATTGTCTACTCTCTAAATCGAAAAGTGTAAATTCACCTAGAAATTTACACCTTTACGCCTTATAAGTAGTAAATTTTAAATGTACACTCTATAAGTAGTAAATTTTTATGTTTACACCTTTCGCGTATGGTGTAATTTAAAATTTACACTTTACTCGATGTTTTTTAAAATCTAACCCCAAAATTTTATTGAAAAATAATATTGAAAAAGGAGTCGTTGCTTAATATTTTTTCTATTCCTGGATGAAAAGCTTAATAAATTTTTAAATATTATAATTAGACAGTGTTAAGTTTGAGGTTATATTATTTTGATAATTTTTTATAAAATTTTAACTTACCTCTAACAAACTCATTATAATAATGTTCCTAATAAAATTAAAACTGTCTAATTATAATATTTAAAAACTTATTAAGCTTTTCATCCAGGAATAGAAAAAATATTAAGCAACGACTCCTTTTTCAATATTATTTTTCAATAAAATTTTGGAGTTAGATTTTAAAAAACATCGAGTAAAGTGTAAATTTTAAATTACACCATACGCGAAAGGTGTAAACATAAAAATTTACTACTTATAGAGTGTACATTTAAAATTGACTACTTATAAGGTGTAAAGGTGTCAATTTCTAGGTGAATTTACACTTTTCGATTTAGAGAGTATTTGGGCAAATAAAAATAAATTCGGAAAAATAAATTTAGTCTTTAGTCTTGAAAATGACATTAATAATTTTTTTTGTTCCAACTTTTTAGAAAGAAAATAGCCCCTTCTAGCTGGTTTCCATGAGGAACAACCACCGAAGGCGCGACGGGAGTATCTGCATACAAGTATGCAGATGCATTGTTCCGCTCCGTTAGAAATGAAGTAATCTTGATTTAGAGGTATTGAGTGCGTCAAATTATTATGCGTTTACACTCTATCATGAAAAATTAGAAGAAAAATGACGGGTGATAGTTGGCATGAATAATCAGGCAAAAACCCCACGTGGGGAAAAATCTGAATGAAATTTAATTGACGATAACTTTGGCTTAAATGACTTTTAGGTAGAATGCGTAAGTGTTAGGACAGGGATGAATAAAGATATTGATAATTAAATAATGGTCTGCTTCTCTTACGTTGAAAGTGGATCCTAAAGGATCAAGATTATAAATTAATAGTTATATTTAGTTTTTTAATAGCCTTTGATGTACCTTGATAATCGTGACTATCGATATTCCTGATAGTCTGATATTTAGAGTTCTTACATTTTAACATGGAACATGTTCATTGGATGGGGTATTTGAAAAAGTTTGGCTCGGCAGAAAGGGGGGGTTAAAAAGTGACGTTTTTAGGGGAGTGGGTGAAATGGACTTAGAATATTTTCGATTTAGGGACTTAGAATAATTTGAAGCGGGAGTCAGGACCTTATCAGGCCCTGATAACAATAATAACATAGAATACTTTAAGTTTATGGACTTAGGATAGTATATATTGTAATTTCGATTTTCGGATTTATTACTATTATGAGTAAACATGTTCCATGCTCGTTGGTTGTGTAGTAACACAAACCGGTTATAAATTTTTCATAAATGTTTTTAGATAACTTAGTTTGAATATTCCTTGACCGTTTCAACGTTTAGATCTTCATGGATTTTCGACAGCCTCGTGTACATGAGAGCGTTCGTAATTATTTTAAGTATTTTATTTTGAATAACTTGTAGTTTATTAAGCCTATGGTCGGACGAGTTACCCCAAATAGCTGGAGCATATGTAAAAATTGTTCTAATGAGCATTTTATATACAAGTTGGGCATTTTTGATGCCCAATGCAGAATGGCACTTTAACATCGGCATAAGTTTGCCAATTACACCGTAGGTTTGATTTCTTTTATTTGCGATATGTTTACAAAAATTTAATGGGAGATCAAGAATAACTCCCAGATACTTGACGCTGCGCTTCCAATCTATCGGAACGTTATTATATTTCGGAGGGTCAACATCGGCACCTTTTAGACCTCGTGTAAAGATGATGGCTTCTGATTTGTCGGCATTTATTTTTATACGCCACTTAGTGCACAATTGGTGCGTCAAATCTAATTGATTATTTAATTCGCGAACTATTTTATTGTTATCTTTAGACGAGGTATAATATATCCTATCGTCCACATAAACCGCGGTTTCCACACCTACATGTCTTGGCATATCGACAATGTATAAGTTAAAAACTTTGGGGACTATCAAGCTTTCTTGAAGGACACCCGACTCAATGGCAAATTCCTCAGATATTGCATTGTCTACTTGAACTACAAATTTACGATTTTGAGGTTACGAATTTAGGAAATGAATGAAGCAGTCGGGTGCTTCATGTTCTATTAATTTACGTAAAATACCAGTATGCCAGGAGCTGTCAAATGCGTTGGCAACGTCAAGCAAAACAGCACCGACTTTTTGTTTATTCTTGATACTACTTTTGTTAAATTCGCGTTTGATATATTCTGTGACTCTTAGAATTTACTGTTGAGTCGAGTATTTGTGCCGAAAGCCAAACTGTTCATCACATATTAATTTATTTTAATAGATAAAAGTTTGTAGACGGCCCATGAACATTGCTTCAAGAGCTTTGCTAATGGTATTAAGAAGGCTCATAGGTCTGTAACTACTGGGTTACCTAGGGTCCTTACTGTTACTTTTAAAAATTACCATGATAACAGCTTTTTTCCAAGCCGGAGGAAAATAGTTTAATTTAAAAAATGCGTTGAAAATTTCAACTATGAATTCTAATACAAAGTTGGGGAGATTTTTGAGCACGAAATTGGATGTTTCGTCAATTCCTGGGGCTTTGTTATTTATGTAGTATTTGAGTTGTTCAAGGGGTTATAAAATCAATTTCCGATTCGCAAGGCTTCTTAAGGAAGTCTTCCACAAATTTATTAGTCTCTTCAATGAAAATTGGGTCAAAGGGCTCTGCGTGGGGGAACATGGTTGTAGCTAAGTTGCTACCAAATCGACTGGCTTTATCTTTAGATGAAAAATACTTTAGTTCGTTATTTTCATCCTTTAACGGTGGTATATTTCGCGGGGATCTTGTAAGAACTTTAGTCATTGGATATTGGAAAATATTGGCTAATTGCTGGTTGATAATAAATGACGTGTTCAGGAAATTAGGCGACAAATGAAATTTGACACAACGTATTTAAATAATAAAAATAATGTGGATTTATTAACACTAAAAAACAATGTTACTTGACGTTACCTCTCTCACATAATAATTTCATAAAATAACGACACTTTACTCAGATTAATTAATATAAAATCACTGACGATGAATTGATATAACTAAAGGTGTAATTCGCC
Source organism: Anagrus nilaparvatae (assembly GCA_022575985.1). NCBI lineage: Eukaryota > Metazoa > Arthropoda > Insecta > Hymenoptera > Mymaridae > Anagrus > Anagrus nilaparvatae. The sequence goes on along the minus strand of JAKSXM010000002.1, from coordinate 13,018,180 downwards.
AATTAATTGAGAAAGACACATAATTAACTGACTTGACGAATAAATAATGACAATTATATATATTAATAAATGACACAATAGACTTGTAAAATATTGAATTGACATGATAATGAAAAGACAATAGGCACGTAATTTAGACGATGTCTAACGTACTTCTCGTGTCGCAAGACTGATGCTGGTCAGCAAAGGGGCGGTAGAAGACGCCGATTTAGGCGCGCGACGATTTACATAAAATGTCAAATTAATAAAATAGCATCTGCTTGACCAACGTCGATCTTGCTACGTGAGAGCCGCGAGAAATAAAGATTGTATTTTGAACAGATATGATCTTTAATTTTTAAATTATTAACAGTATCTTGCCACGAATTGCCCTTAAATTTATTTATTTAATCTGTAATTTGACGTCGTAAGTTATTTGTTAAATTTTTGGAAAAAGGGCTGCAGTGCTTACGATTTACTCTCTTCAGTTTATTTCGGGTTTTGATTAGATCTTTAATTTCTACAGGCAATTCTTTGGAGACAAATTTACCTGTTCTAACAGGTGTGTTTCTTCTTTCTTCTTATCTTCAACTACACGGGCTATGCTCTTTGTGATAGTTTTTATCGTGTTATCAATTTTTTGGGTTGAGTCTAGTGCTGTTGGTTTCGGGTGGGTTTTTTCAAAAGATTCATTGAAGATAAGACAATTGGTCTTTGAAAAGTTATATCTGGGAGTTTGTACGTCATAGTTATGAGAAAGGTGAACTGTATGTATTACAGGGAGGTGGTCAGAGTCTATCTCATCAGCTACTGCTGTTTCAACTAGATAAAGGCAATTCTTTAATATCGCGAAATCAATTATATCTGGTTTGTGTTGTCATGGTATTGTCAGGGTACTGCGTTGGCGATTCGGGAGCATGAACGTGAAGTTCGCGGTCCAAGCAGAATTTGTTTATTATATTACTGTAAGTATCATTGGTACGGCTACCCCAGGCCATATGTTTAGCATTAAAGTCACCCGCTGCAAAAATTGAATAGTCATCGCTTGGAAAAATTTTAATTAAATCATTTTTATAAAAAGCATCTGTGTTACGACCCGGTAGAATATACACCGATACTATTGTAATTTGTTTACCGTGAGTTGTCTAACAATTTCATAATAAGATCATTTTTGTCAATGGGTTAATTATTTGTTTTTGTTTGGATCAAGTCCATTGTTTGTCTTAAGAGGCATAGGTCCACAGCACTATTCTGAGCGTTGTTTGAATTTTTGGGATTTACGTATGGGGGACGGGCCACTTTTGCGTAGTTGCCGCTATTTTGTTGAGGGCTTGTTTGAGGTGTAGGGTTATTCCTACTTTTTGGAGGTTGAGGAAATTTAGCTGTATTATTAAAGGGAGGACTTTGTTGAGGTTTAGGAGCTTGTGTAGATTTTGGTAAGGAAATCCTTCTGATTGAAGGCTTAACATTATTTTTAAAGTAGGGACAACCACGGTAGTTTGCAACGTGATTTCTACTGCAATTAGGGCATTTTTTAATTTATTTGCGTTTTAAAGGACGTGTATTGCTTAAATGATGTTCAGAGCATTTCATACATTTTATTTCAACGTGGCAATTGTTAAGCACGTGATTGAATTTTTTAAATCTGAAACATTGTACAGGGCGGGGAGTCTTGACATAATTCTCTATCTTAATATTGGTATGGTTAAGTGACTCGAGCTTTGGAAACTTGCAACTTTTTTCGGTATCGTTTAACGTGACCATATAAAGAAGTAGGGCTGATTTTACTTTATCGTATTCGTGTAATTGAGTTACATTAAGTACTGGGTATTCAACGGCAATTAAATTATCTTTGATGGAATTGGAATCCTCATAAATTGAGAGGTATCTTATTACGAATTTAAGTGGAGCGTCGGTTTCGAGGTTCCGGTATAGATGAAATTTAAATTGATTGGATTCTATAAGGGTTTGTAATGCCCTAAAATGTTCTTTTTCATACACGTATAATGCTACTTCTTTAACTCGGGATTTGTTAACTAGGCTATATTTATAGCTGATTGTTTTTAATATTCTAAAATAAAATAAAGGAGGAAGTCTATCATTCTTAATGATCAAAACGTTTTTTTCGTCAAAGTTGTTGTTACCGCTCTCTGGGCTCTCCTAACTCCTACACCTTCTACCTAAAAGTCATTTAAACCAAAGTTATCATCAAATAAATTTCATTCAGATTTATTTTTGTTTGCCCAAATAGACAATTAAATATTTCAAGTTTATACTGGATACCGTCAATGACGGGTAGAGCTAAGCTGATAATAAATATATGGATAGACCCTTATATGTGATATGTAAGTTTTTTGATACGCTGATTTTAAATATTTAGGTCTCAACCCCGAGAAAACAGACCTAATACGGAAAAACTGTATTTTTTAGTCAATTTTGATTTAGTTCTTAAGAATCATTTCTGATTTCCCTTAAAATATTTTTGAAGTCGCTGAATCTTTCGACCAAGAGGGCAATAAATAAATAAAAAGTAACCATTATATTTAAATTGTATTATGTTTCTTGTATATTCCTTATCAGTTGAAATATTCAAATTTATTTACTTTATGTAAAAAAAATTTGATTGAGATCTATTCAGCAAGGAAATAACAAGGTTGCAAAAATATGAGGTGGTTTTTGGTGCTTTTTTTGGTCACTCTTTGTGTTGGAACTGTTTTCAACATATATTTATTTCTTATATGGACATTAATATTGAAATCAATCCAATCAAGACTTTCAAAACCCCTAAATTAAAAAATTATTGAAACTTTTTTCTAATCAATTTTCTTGAAGAATAGGTAACTGATAATTATTATGGTATTTTGTTTTTAAAATCTTTAAAATTGTGGATCAAATTTGTTAAAATTTGTATTTAATTAAATAACATGTCTATTCAAATAGAATTATTTTTAGTTTCTCAGAATTTTTATAAATTGATATCATGCTATCATTTTCGCGTGATGTTTAAAAGATATTAAATAAATCTATCAGGAGAAAAATCATTTTCCGTTAATTAAAAAAAAACAACAAAAAAATAATTATAAGTATCAAAAAATATAATTTCCGGGAAAATGAAATTCGTATTTATTGCATAATGAAATGAATAGATTTTATTAAATAAAAGAATTTAATTAATGTAACGAGCACATTTTTTAGTATAAAAAGAAGCCACAAAGTTTAATGTTGATAAAAGTGAAAGATGAGCTTTAAAATACTTTTGTTCTTGATAGTCATGACTTTTAACCTTTATGAGAAGGTAAGTTTATACAATTTATTTTTCCAAGCAAAATTACACTCTTTTTTAAAATTCAGTAATATGTCTAAATCTACATTTTTTTCAGTTGTTCAATACGCGATTTTTAATAAAATGATCGTTTTGTTTTAGTGCAGAATACAAATATATTATTCATTAATAATACTATGAAAAAAAAAGTTAAGATTTTTGTCTAGACTAATTGATATTCGGGTATTTTCAAATGAAATGTACACGCATTCAAAAAATTAGTAAATATAACCAAAGTAATAACTTTTTTTACTAGGCGTGGATGGAGATCTTTTGTAAAATTTATTAATCAAGTTTGTTTAAAATACTGAAACTTAAACTTTTTTAGTAATATTTACTAATTTTTTCGTTATATTTACCAATACTTATTAATTCGTTTTCACTAATTTTTTAATGGCTAATTTTACTATATTTTTTTTTAATGGAAAGCCACTGTATGGCTATAAAAATAAATCACGTCAGCTTATAATGCGTTTTGTTATCGTGCGGGCCATTTTCAAAAAGTTGGTTTTGAGAAAAACGCATTTAAAGTTTCGGATATTGTATTCTTGCATACTGGTAATTTCACTTTTAGGCGCTGTCGTTTCTTTATTATTTTCGGGATTCATTTACAATTTTTTTTTCCATATTCTTGAATACTTTTTGAACACAAATGAATAATAAAAAAAAAATAAATTTTCTATTTCAATACTGGGAGAAGGTACCCTTAAGCTCATTGTTTGAGGAACCTTAGTTCTAGCTAGTTGGCAACGTATTGTTCAGTTGTTCAATACGCGATTTCTAATAAAATGTTCGTTTTAGCGTATAATTTATATTATTATTAATAATACTATGAAAAAAAATATTTGAGGTGTTTGAGGGTAGACACCAATTGAGATTCGGGTATTTTCAAATAAAATGTACACGCATACAAAAAATTAGTAAATAGGTATAACGAAAGTAATAATTTTTTTTATTTTATTTTGTTTGGTTAATATCACCTTCAATTTTTAGTAAAATTTAGGAAAGGTCTCAATCCACGTCAAAAAAAAATTATAATTAACCTCAAATAAAATTTATTTTAATAAAAAATATAATTTTTTTGCACTTTCTGTGCATAAAAAAAAATAAATAAAAAATCATTACAAATAAATATTTGTTGTGCATAATATTCAAATTTAAGCGTTTTTAAATAAATATTGTAATTTCAAGAAATTTCAGCATTAGCAGTGGATGGAGATCTTTCGTTTTATTAACCAAATTAGTTTAATAAACTAAAACGTAAATTGTTTTAGAAACAATATAATAAAATTTACCAATTGTTTGGTTATATTTACCAATACTTTTTAAATCGTTTTTAATAAATATGTAGAGGTTAATTTTACTATATTTTTTTTGCGTGTAATTTGAAACTCAACTCCGTTCCTCAGTATTTCCTTCTGAAAGTACAACTGAAAATAAAAGCATAAATGATATTATTTCTGATTTAAAAGTTTCGTTAAGGACAACAATTGTTAATTAGTTTTTTTTTTCAGGTTGTAGGTGAGAATTCCTAGGCGCACTAAGTTATTAACTTTAACAATGCCCTTTTTTTAAATTTTAAATTTTAATTACATTTTTGTAAAGCATCAAAAATTTGTTTGTATTTAATTTTGTATTCGATGTAAAAATATTAGTTGTTAAAAACTTATTCTCGGGAAACTTTACTAAAAAACTAATTCAATAATTCTGCATTTCTTAACAGCTGCACCAGAGTTAGATCTTGGCATAAACGCTATGTTGTGTATCGAAGAAGGTACTGGAGATATTAAAATAGCTGCAAAGGCAGGTTAGTATAATCACCGAGTTATAAGATTACCCTAGTAAAAAATAACATAAAAGCAACCAAAATTCTTGGATACTGAATACTTTTGGCCAGAATTGAGCCTGGGACCCTCTTAATTAAAGTTTTCGTTATCATGCTTTCATATATTATTATCGATGAATTCTTGCCACTTGTTAAAGCACTTTAACTCCACTGGATTTACTAACTACAACCGATTCCTTCTTGCATTAAATACACATCTATTTAAGATAAGTTTTTCGATACGCTGATTTCAAATTTTAGGCCCCGACCCCAAAAAAAATCCCTAATACCGAATAACTCTATTTTTTTTTTCAATTTTGAAGGATATTTTTACTTCATAAAAAACATTTCTAATTGTCATTATAATGATAGGTAATATGTTTTCGAGGTCGTTGAATAAATAAGAATTATTTATTTAATTAAGTCCTGGCCTCAAAAACATATTAAACATCATTTGAAATGTTCCTTATAAAATAAATCAAAATTAACCAAAAGATTCGGGTTTTCAGTATCAGGACTAATTTTTCGAGGACCTAATAATTTGAAATCTGCGAATCCCAAAAACCTTAGCCTAGTCATTTTTATGCAAATTAGATAATTATCTTATTTAATATATTTAAAAATCGGACCAATCGATGCCCATAAATGACATTCGGAGAAAGTTTTCGGGGTCAGGACCTAAACATTCTTATTCAACGGCCACAATAATATTTTAGGGACAATGCGATATGTTTGTTATGAAATATATCAAAATTGACCGAAAAATCAGTTTTTTGGTATTAGCACAATGTTTTTTGGGTCGCTGAACACGAAAATCGGGGTCTTTTCCGGGATATATTTTCGGAACACCCTTAAATTTGCAAAAACTACCCCTAAAAGGGAGTTTTTTTAGGAGCTTATAGATTTAGCCAAGAACTGCGTTTTTTGGGTCGCTGAACAAGAATTTCAGGTAGTTTTAAATGAATAATTAATATTTCACCCTTAAATTAGCAAAAATTACTCCTAAAAGGGGGTGTTTTTGCTATTTTCGCACTTTGAGCGACCAGTTTATGTCCATACGGGTTTTTTGGGTCGCTGAACAAGAATTTGTAGGAATTTTTGATAAATAATTAATATTTCACCCTTCAATTAGCAAAAACAACCCCTAAAAAGGGTGTTTTTTCTATTTCTGCTTTTTGAGCGACTAAATTAAGTCCTAACGGGTTCTTTGGGCCGCTGATCAAGAATTTGGTGGAATTTTTTGTGAATAATCAATATTTCATCCTTAATTTAGCACAAAAAAACCCCTAAAAGTGGTGTTTTTGCTATTTCTCTACTTTGAGCGACCAAATTAGGTCCTGTTAGGGCGCTGTTCAATAATTTGGGAGAATTTTTTAGGTAAAATAAATATTTCACATTTATATTACTAAAATTCTCCCAAACATAGGAGTTTTTGTATATTGGTAAAAAATGGCATAAAATACGAAAATTGCATAAAATATGAAAATAAATTTTCATAGAAACATTATTCTTGATCAAGGAACACAAAAACCCATTTGGACCAAATTTAGACACTCAATGTGCGAAAATTGCTCATGCACCCCTTTTAGGAATTATTTTTGCTTATTTTAGGGTAAAATTAATTTTTAATACAAAAATCCCCCAAATCCTTGATCAGCGACCCAAAGAACCTGTGAGGAAATAATTTGGTCGCTCAAAGTACAGAAATAGAAAAAACACCCTTTTTAGGGGTTATTTTTTCTAATTGAAGGGTGAAATATTAAGTATTTATCAAAAATTCCCACAAATTTTTGTTCAGCGACCCAAAAAACCCGTATGGACATAATCTGGTCGTTCAAAGTGCGAAAATAGCAAAAACACCCCCTTTTAGGGTTATTCATTAAAAACTACCTGAAATTCTTGTTCAGCGACACAAAAAACCCCCTAAGACCCCTAAGAATTCTTGGCTAAATCTATAAGCTCAGTTTGCTAATATATTAAAAAAACTCCTTTTTAGGGGTAGTTTTTGAAAATTTAAGGGTGTTCCGAAAATATCTCCCGGAAAAGACCCCGATTTTCGTGATCAGCGAATTTTCATTTTCTACCTGACTCAGATAGATAATTTTTTTCAGTGTGCTCATAAATTACATTTTTTCAAATTAAAATCATTTTATCTAATTTCTTTTTGGTTTTGTAAATTTTCATATTTGTTAAGTTTTATGAAATTAATCTTTAAATAATAATATTTATACTTTAAACAATTACAGACTGGATGAATAATGACAGTTCCAATGTTAAGTAAAGGTGAACGTCAAATAGTGCTGCCGTTATGAACGTTGATAAATCAAATGTACTATGAGTAAAAAATGAATAAATTATACTTATTTAAAAAATAATGATAAATTCATGTGCCTTATTTGTATTGACCATAGCTTTATTTTATACCTCGAAACTTGCATTTTTCTTTGTAAAAAATTTGCTATGTATTTTGCTGCACGTATGAGTAATTGAATCGAATCGAATGATTCAAATGGCATTTAAATAAATTTTTAAGAGGGTTGGGGTAAGATCTACAATAGAACTTCTGTGTTGCTGAAACAGAATTCGGGGTACAAGAAGAGAGAAAATTATGTAAATGTTGCGTTAGAGGCTTGAAATAAAATGAAAAATATTTTAAAATTAAGTACACTCGTTTTTAAAATTCAGTAACATGTCAAAATCTACATTTTTATCAGTTGTTCAATACGCGATTTTAAATAAAATGATCGTTTTAGCGATATTCGGGTATTTTCAAATGAAATGTACACGCATTCAAAAAATTAGTAAATATAACCAACGTAATAATTTTTTTTACCTTTATGAAATTTGGTTAATATCACCTTACATTAAATATTTTGTAAAATATAGGAAAGGTCTTCATCAACGCTCAACCTCTTTTGTTTAAGCGTGGATTGAGCCAAAAATGTTTAATTTCTCCGAATTGGATTAAAGCCACGCCTACAAAAAACTAGTAATTAATTTTTATGACCAAAAGTTCACGAAAAAACCCGGGGAGCGAAATTTTTCTTAAAAAAATTTTAGGTCCACTCTAGTACTTATATTTAAAATAATAGTTTTTACTCGATATTTCGAATCTGATAATTATTTTTTTTGGTTCAAAGACTACTGCGGAATAAGGTATGGTTTCCGGCCCCAGCATATTTTTCGCATTTTTTTGGCTCAATTTGATGATATATGATAAAAAATAAGATTCCGAGGGTCGGCACCCCCCCACCCCCCCTGCGTTACCCCTGGGGGGTTGAAACGTGTTTTTCACTAAAAATTAATATCTCCGGGCCGAATCATCCGATTGGGACGTGGTTGGTATCAAAATTTTTGTTTTGAAAAAATACACCAAAAAAAAATTTTTTTTTTTATTTTTGAACTCATTTTGAGGTTCAAAACTTCGAAAAACCTCATTTTTGGCTTTTTCGACGGTCTAAAAATTGAGATATCTCAGGATAGAGGAAAAACTCCTTTTTTTCGCGCTCAGGGGAACTTTGTCTAAGACTACTTTTCAAAATTCCGTCGGAAAAATGGCAACTTTTACGGTGCGTCACTCGCAATTGACGATTATGTAAAAAAATCGTGTTTTATTTTTTGCTTGTTTTATCATACCATCTAATATTTTATTTTAAATCTAAAATTAGCTTTTTTATGGTCTTTTTTATGTTTTTCTCATAATTTTTTCATAAAAAAACGATATTTCACCTATACTCTACCAAAGGACTTCATTTATTTCATGAAATCTCTTTTAATTTTGGCAAATAATATCTATTTTCCTTATTAATAATAATTAAAATACTAACACTTTTATTATAAATAATTGTTTTAAAGAAAGTTATTTATTCTTAAAATATGTATTAAATTAGTTCATAAATAACGATAAATTTAATTAATTAACAAATTGAAATATATAATTATTTGAACATAAAACCTCATTTTTAACTATTATATGGAAAATCCGCAGAAAGATTGCGCTTAGGATGATCAACTTTTTAAAGAACAAAATTAAACGCACACCTTCCTGTTACATTTCTTTGGGTTCCTTAGACCATAGAAAGTGACGAAGAAGTGAGAAACAGTAAATATTTTGCTTGCCCTATATTTTTTTTCTTTAGTTGGAAGACTCAAAATCACGTTTTTTCGATGTTTAAAAAAAACCGATTTCTGAATTATATTTTTATAAATTAAAATTATTCTAAATGATGGATTTATGTTTTTTCACTTATTTTGCATTCACAATTTACTAGAAAGAGTATACTCCCTTTTCTTTATATACATGACCAAAAATCACAAATTTTCAGTTTTCAACTTCTTGAAGCAGCTCAAAAGGTAAATATTGGGGTTTTTTAAAATTCATACTCTTGGGATTTTCCTAGCAGATTCAAATGATTTTATCAAGGTTTCATCGAATTCCTGAGGAAAAAAAATATAAGTAAAAATTGCAAATATTATTCAGAAAATTTTTTCTTAAAAAATGCGAAACTTTAAACATTGGCTCCCTGAAAATTGGGGCCCTAAAAACTAAAAAAATGAATTTTTCTCCTATAAAGCGTCGTTAAATGTTAAAATGAATAGTGAATTTAGATTGTACAGGAAAAATTAAAACGAAGTATGTTTTTAGTCCAGTTTTTAACATCATTTTAATCTGTTAGAAAAATCCCCAGTTGATGAATTATTAAAAAACCCAATATCTAACATTTAAACTGCTCCAAGACGTTGAAAATTGAAAATTTGTATTCTTTGGTCTTAAATATACTCTTTTTAGTAAATTGTCAATGTAAGAAAAGTGAAAAAACATAAATCCATCATTTAAAAAATAATTTTAATTTATAACAAAAAAATTCCAAAATTGGTTTTTTTAAATATTGAAAAAACGTGATTCTGAGGCTGTCAACTCAAAAAAAACTATGCTGCGAACAAAAATTTTTCTATACCTAGCTTATTTATCACTTTATATGGTCTAAGATACACAAAGAAAGGTATCAGTAAGGTGTGCCTTCAATTTTTTTTTTTTCAAAAAGATGATCATCCTATTGATTATTGTGAAAATTAAAAGAGATTTCATGAAATAAATGAAGTCCTTTGGTAGAGTATAGGTGAAATATCGTTTTTTTATAAAAAAATTATGAGAAAAACATAAAAAAGACCATAAAAAAGCTAATTTTAGATTTAAAATAAAATATTAGATGGTATGATAAAACAAGCAAAAAATAAAACACGATTTTTTTACATAATCGTCAATTGCGAGTGACGCACCGTAAAAGTTGCCATTTTTCCGACGGAATTTTGAAAAGTAGTCTTAGACAAAGTTCCCCTGAGCGCGAAAAAAAGGAGTTTTTCCTCTATCCTGAGATATCTCAATTTTTAGACCGTCAAAAAAGCCAAAAATGAGGTTTTTCGAAGTTTTGAACCTCAAAATGAGTTCAAAAATAAAAAAAAAAATTTTTTTTTGGTGTATTTTTTCAAAACAAAAATTTTGATACCAACCACGTCCCAATCGGATGATTCGGCCCGGAGATATTAATTTTTAGTGAAAAACACGTTTCAACCCCCCAGGGGTAACGCAGGGGGGGTGGGGGGGTGCTGACCCTCGGAATCATATTTTTTATCATATATCATCAAATTGAGCCAAAAAAATGCGAAAAATATGCTGGGGCCGGAAACCATACCTTATTCCGCAGTAGTCTTTAGATTGTGATAGGTCAAATTTATATTTTTGATTTTTTGATTCTAAAAAACCGGTTTTTAAAAAAGTCTGTGTGTTTGTGTTTGTGTGTGTGTGTGTGTGTGTGTGTGTGTGTGTGTGTGTGTGTGTGTGTGTAACTGGTGAAATTTCACAACCATTATGGAATTAAAAAAGTAAAAATAATATTTTATTGACTAGAATTAATTTTTTTTTCAAAAATTTTTTCATCAAAAAATCATACTTTTTTTTAATTTGGATGTAATATCTCATTTATTTCCATGAAAGTACTTATATTTGAAAGTACGATCCTTACTCAATACCTCGAATCTGATATTTAATTTATTTAAAATTTTTTTCGTAAAATTTTCGTCACAAAAAAAATACAAAACACAACAAATTTTTTTTATCTTTGGACGTAGTACCTAATTTATTTCTACGAGAGTACTAGTTTTAGAAAGTTCGTTTGTAGTAATTTTTTGAATCTGATTTCGAATTTTTTCAAAATTTTTTTCTCAGAATTAAAAAAACTACAATATTTTTTTTTTTTAATTGTAATACCTCATTCAATTCCATTAAAGTACTAATATCTGAAAATATTGTAACCGGTGATATTTCACAACCATTATGGAATTAACAAAGTAATATATTTTATTGACCAGAATTGGAGCTGTACTTAATATTTTATCGTTTCAAATTACTAATTTTTTTTTCAAAGATTTTTCATTAAAAATTCTACTTTTTTTTTTTTGTAATTTGTAGGGAATACCTCATTTATTTCCATGAAAGTACTTATATTTAAAAGTATGATTTTTACTCGATACCTTGAATCTGATATTTAATTTTTTTTAAATTTTTTTCGTAAAATTTTCGTCACAAAAAAATACAAAACACACCAAATTTTTTTCTACCTTTAGTACCTAATTTATTTCTATGAGAGTACTAGTTATAGAAAGTTCATTTATAGTAATTTTCGGAACCTCATACCGAATTTTTTTATATATATATATATATCTTTTTTTTTTTTAATACTTCATTTAGTTACATGAAAGTACTTGTATTTGAAAATATGGTTTTTTCTCGATATCTCGAATCTGATAATTAATTTTTTGAAAATTTGTTCCAAAATTTTTGATCAATAAAAAAAACTTTTAAAAGTTAATAGAAATGTATGTATGATTGCATGCTTGTAATCGGGGATATCTGTGGCAGATGAACCTTAGTGCCAGCTAGTTGGCAGGGTATTTTATATTCTCTTGTTTGATTTGCTTGAGTTGTTTTGGAGTTATGGTTTTACAAAGATAGAGATCAAAATAGACACTTTTTGAAACATCAACATACAAACAATACCAAATTTATGTTCTCTTTTGACGTAGTACCTATTTTATTTCTATGGGAATACTAGTTTTGGGAACCTCATTCATAGTAATTTTTTGGATCTGATACTTTATTTTTTGAAAATTTTTTTCACAAAATTATTTGCATAAAAAATAAATAAAAAAAACAGCAATATTTTTTTTTTTAACGTAGTATTTAACTTTTTTCTAAGAAAGTAATAATATTTAGAATTATCATTTTTCCTAGGTAGAATAGACCATTAAGAACATTTTGTTATTATTAATGAGGAAACATAGTGCCAAATACTTGGCAGAGTTTTTTAAAAAACGTGTCCAATGTTAAAAAATTTGTTTACCTATCAACTGTTTAGAGAAATAAATTTGAGTAGCTACCAGACAAATTATACTCATTAACTAAAATTACAATACTTACTAATGAATATTTTTTTCATAATCGGAAATTCCATAAAAATAATTAATCATTTCTATTAAATACTTAAAATATTTAAAAATCTTCAAAGTAAAAGTTTTTCTTTCAAAAAATTTCACATTAATTGTTAAAGCTTATTAAAAAACTATATTTATTATAAAGGATTATACTTAAAAAAACATTTCTCATAATTTAGTATATTCAGTGTATTAAAAATATAAAAAATTTTTTATTAGCATCGAAAGTTTTTATAAGTAAAAAAAAAAATTAAATAGTTATATAAATTTAAATAACTATAAATTATTATTTAAACAACCATAAAAAATTTTAAAAAACTATTTTGCTCATGTCAAAAATTCTATAATAAAAAATAAATAAAAATAAATTTTCATTTGAAATTGATAAGAAAATTATATAGAATTTGTACGTTACATATATTATTTATTTTTAAAAAATATATGGGTGATTCTTTCTTCACCTAGACACAAACCTGTTCAAAAATGGAGGCAATTTAAAAGGAATTTGATTATTTTAAATTGACAGGAAAAGAATGTAATTTTGTTTCGTGTTTTAATAAGATGCCCATTTCAGGTATTTAGTAGCGACAGGTCGAAATTTAAAAATTTAGAAAATTCGAAATAAAAGTAGGTAAACGGTAAATGTTTTTAAATTTTTTTCTTTAAAATGTTCTTATTTAATAAAGAAATAAAAACAAGACCAACCAGATGCTGCTACGTTTTCGTCTCAAAAAATTTTGTGGGTTTTATGTAGTTTTTAGAAAGCGCAAGTTTTTAAACATTAATTTTGACTGTTGATGTTCTATTATATGGTAGAGGACTTTATCAAGAAGTTTCGCATTAAACAATTTTCGGGCGTTAGTTCTTATTAAAAATTGCATCAAACTATGTTTCTTTTCGATTAAATTATACTATAACTTTTTATTTTGAACCAGAAGTTTGAGATATATCTATGCAGTCAAAGTTGGCGTTTTTCGACGTTTTTAAAAATATATTACAAACATAAAATTTTTTGAGAAATAAGTGTATTCAGGGGCGTAGCCAGGGGGGTGGCGAAGGGGGCGATCGCCCCCTCCAAAGGCCTGGGGCGCCAAATATATAAGGGCGCAAAATTCGTATTTGCGATACTTGCGTTTAATTTATTATGAAAAATATTTTAAATATTATAAAACTTTGATATCTTTTTATAATCAGGGTTCAACATTTAGGAAGATTAACAAAAAAAAAAAAAATTATTTTAGATGGTATATTATGATCCCACAAAAAAAATTTAATGTCTAGTAAATAGAAATTGTTTAAAAATTTTTTTTTTTTTTTTAATTTTATTTGTCATATGGCGGATGTTTGAAGAAATATAGTGAAATTCATATGTGCTTGTTCTCAGAAATAGATTTTGATATGTTCTAAAGTAATAAAATTGTAGTTGAAATTGACCAGAAAAGGGATATATACATTGGTTCATATATTAATAGTAGTATTATTTTAATTGCTTTATCATATAAACATTTTTTTTAGCATTAAAAAAAAAATTTATGAGTTTAGGACGCAGCTGTGATTTTTAAGTTAGATTTTTTTTTCGTGATCTTGGAAGTATATTGTTTGGATTTATTTAAAAAAAGTGTGCCTGTAAGCATCTCAATTTTCCCATTTGAATAATATGGGAATTTTCACTTTTCAGCTTTCTAATTTTTTACAAAGCTTGCAAAATGTTTTGAAAAGCTGCTAATCGATGGAAAGTACTATTTAAATATATAAAAAACGTTACCAACCTTAAGTATCCAAAAAAATATTTTTAAATCGATTTTATGGGTAATAAACGTAAAAAAAATCCCCATCAAAATAACATAGCTTCATGTAATTTAAATGGAGCATTTTTTTACGTTTATTACCGGTAAAGTCGCTTTAGGAATATTTTTTTTAGCTACTTGAGGTTGGGTATCGTTTTTTATATGTTTAAATAGTACTTTCGATCGAATACCAGCTTTTCAAAACATTCTGCAAGCGCTGTAAAAAATTAGAAAGCTGGAAAGTCAAAATTCCCATGTTATTCAGATGGGGAAAATTGAGATGCTTACAGGCATGCTTTTTTGAAAAGTAAAAGCAAAATCCTTGGAGCTGGGGACTTTTTATGACCAAAAGTTCACGAAAAAACCCGGGAAGCCAAGATTTTCTTAAAACTGCAATTTTAGGTCCACTTTAATGTACATATACTATACACCATTGCATAAAGGCTAAATTAAGGGCAAACTTGGACAAAAATCCTCCAGAAATGAACAATTGTGGAATATGTTGGTTTTGGGCTAATTTGCAAAAAAATTTTAGGGCGCCGTAAGCCTATTTTTGGGGCGCCTGACCAAAAATTTTAAATCGCCCCCTCTAAAACCAAGTTCTGGCTACGCCCCTGGTGTATTAACAAGTCTTGTTTTCTTCAAATCAATAAGTATAATAACTTTAAATAGAAAAAAAATTGAAAATTTAACGGTCATCTATTTTAATTTTGATTTTTTGATTTTCAATGAAAGTGGCTGTATTGAAAAAGAATCGTCCATATATAAAACGTGTTAAATTAAAAATGGTATAAAAAATAATTGCATATCTAATCCTTTCAGGCAATATCAAATTCTTTTATATTATATTAGATTATTATTATACATAAAAAAAGGCAATAAACTTTAAAAAATAATATCAGATCAAAAAAGATAAAATTATATACTAAAACATTCATCAACACCTTGTCAATAAATAAATAAAATAAATCAGTATATTTTTATTATTTTTTTTTTTAAATAAAGATTTATCAAAGTCATGCACATTTTTATAAGATAAGAAATATATGGGTAAAAGTGAAAATAAAATAAAAGTTTTTGTTCTAATTTAAAAAATAAAAAATTTATATTGAATTTCCTATTCTATAAATCGGTCAAATATTATCAGTACGAAATCAGTTAGCGAAAAAGTGCATTATTCACTTGTTTAATTTAATGATGGGGATTTATATATTAAATTAAAAAAATTTCATAGACATAAAGAACCAATACTATTTTATTAAATAAATAAATATGATGGAACCTTGCATCAAAAAAAAAGTATCCTCTCACTTTGTTCCTCCTCCAAATAATATTACAATGTGTGTGGTGATCCCTCGCTCTTTTTTAACGTTAAGCTTCCTCAGAGTGAATTTTTTTTAAATATAAAATACAGGCACATTGAATTTATAATAAAAAAAAATATTATAAAAGAATAAGAGAGGGGAAAGGCAACAAGTTTTGCTGCTTGAGTGTCGTTTCACCTCGGTAAGGAACTTCTCAGGAGTTGTCGGATTGTTCGCAAACCGCGCGAACATAAACGCTGTATATATACTGTTCGCGAATGTTATGCATGTTTCTTTTGAAATTTTATGATTATCATTAGATTTTTTTTTTAATTATTAAACAATGAAGTATATACATTACTATTGTGAATTTTAAAACAAAAAAGTGAAAAATCATTGTGATATATTATAGTACATGTATATTTGATAATACATGTTATAAAAATGGTGCAAGTGTTTGTTAGACGGTGAAATAAAATTTTTTTTTTTTGCATTTAATTTTGATATAATAGATTTTTAAGGATTAAAAAGAAAAATAATCCTTTTATTATTTGGGTGATATTTTTAGTGTAAAAAATTTGTTAGGGGGTAGATAGCACACACGTGTGCGTGAGATGTGTGGAAAAGATAACAATAATCATCAAGGAGTGCGAGAAGACGACAATGAAAGCAGGAGAGTCATCAAAAAAAATATTAATGCTTTCAAAATACTTTTTAATCAAAATATTATACATATCATGGATTTTGATATCTATTCTCAAGGAGACTGGTTAGTTTTATAAAAATTATAATTTATTATGTCTTTTTTTAAAATTAAATATTTATTTTTAACGAATATTATTGAAATTTTTCATTGTGTAATATTGATTGGTTTTAATGATTGTGAATTTAAAAAAAATCAATATTTTGTTTTATACAAAAGGTGAAACTCTATACTGTTAAAGAGAAATAATATTGTTGCAAATTAAAGAACATTATTGAACTTTGCATGTATCATCTTGTTGCTATGAAAGTTATATTTGACTTTTTCTTCTTTTTAATAATTATTGTAAAAAACCAGTAGCTTGTACATATTATTGTGAAATATTAAGAGCCAATTTCGAATTTTTTTAATTACTAAAGTGAAATTTATAGGTCAATATTTAGTAAATTTAGTAAATTTCTTTGTTTAATTCGACATATTTTGTGGGTTAATTAGACCCTAACCTGAATAAAGTTTTAAAAATGAGCCAAATTTAGCCAATTGTTCATATTATATTTACCTTAAAAATTCAAAAACTACATATATAATCAAAATAATTTTATTCAAAAATAAAAATTGTGTAATATTAAGAGCATAATAGACCTGAAATTAATGTTCGACGCCTATATCCCTTTTTTGAATATTATTATTGAATTTAATTAGAAAAAAATTTGTAAGAACCTGTTCAGATTATAACGGTATGAATCAAATTATTCTGAACCAGTTAAGCAAATGGAAGTTACCAGTTAGAATTTACATTAATTTGGTCAGTAGGCTATCGAGTCTCGCAAAAAAAATAAATCTATTCAATGTTACGGACTTTTATACAATAAAGTAAAACCTGAATTATAATAAAAATATTATTACAAAAAAAAAGTGTCATAATATTACCTTCATAGTTCAATATCAATTTTATACTTTCACCTATACATACACACACACAAAAAAAAATATTGTATTAATTTATTGATATATTTTATTTTTTATATAATTACATTCCTCACCATATAATAATTTTATTTTATAATAAAAAAAAATTTTTTTTTTTTCAATATTTATGCAAATTATTTATAGTGAATATTAAAGCAAAAATTTCTTACATAAAAAAGAATCATATCTCTCTCTCATATATAGAAAAATAATAATTTAAAAAAAATAACCTACTGAATTATTATTATTTACCTTGAAATTTTTATACATAAGAATTTTTTGAAATGACCTATGGTAATTTAAATTTAATTTTACTTTTTTATATCTATAAATAGATACATTAAATAAATTTATATTCTCTTATAACATATTTACAATTTATAAAATAAATCTATTTTTTATTAATATTTATAGTGTGTGTGTGTATGTATCTTTGATTGGGACAATAATAATATAAATAACAAAAGTACACACGCATTTAAATTGTCAAACGTCGTGAGATTATATGAACTTTGAAGAAAAAAATTATCCTTTTTTTTTTCTCGTTGCATTGAATTTTTTAAAGCATGTACGTTTTTATCATTAATGCATCGAGTGATTGATTATCATGAATAAGGAATTAAAAATGTATATCTTCCCTTCTTTATATGCTATTATTATTATTATTATGTAAAAAAAAAAAGAAAATGTGTGTCAAATGATTTCTTTTTGAGGACGCGTTCATGAGAGGTTAAATAAAATGCATATGTGTGTATTAGTTGTATTTAGTTGGACATTAAGATTTCTAAAAATGTAGTTGTTCAAAATAGTATCTAAAACAAGTCTTTGGGTTTTGAAAGTATTATCAAAAATTTTGTAATACCTTGAAAGTATTTTGAGTTTGTTAAAACTGCAAGGTACTTGAAACTTCAAAATACTTTGATATGAAAACGTGAGAAAACACATGACCAACTAGACTCATAATGCAATAACGTGTTTTTTTAGTTTCTCCAATCTATTTAAATTCTTACTACATTAACCTTCATAAAAACAATATAGTCGGTATAAAATCTATATGAAATTTATTCTTCGCCGTAACACTTTTAATTTTGCGAGCTAGCGTTCCATTATATCCTGTAAACCTCATTCTTGACATATTAAACGTAAAAATACAACCTTATAACATTTTTTTAAGATGTATAAAATCTTTAACACGTTAATACAGTGTAAACTGAAAAATTTATTTTTTTCTTTCTTTTATATTCAGTTCCGTGTTCATTTTTATTGCTAAAAGCAAATTATTACAAAATTATAGGGTAAGATCTAAATAAGATAGTTGTTAAGAAAAAAGCTAGCAATACGGTTCCTCAAACAATTACATAATATAATGGGTGAAAATCTATTTATCTAAATATTAAACGTCTAAAAATGACCTTTTTATTAATATACCCCAGTCAAAACGCGATAATTGGTCTGACATCGGGAACTAGGGTGTTTCCCCTCAAAGGGAGATCTACTATAGGTTTTTTGGGTCGCTAAATCCTAAAATAAGCACAACCAACCCCTTTTGAGAGGTTTTTTGCAATATATTGGAGGCCAAACTGAAATGATCAATTAAATACCATTTTTTATAGAGTATTTGACAATACAAGGGAGTAATTTGATTATGGGCCTCAATTAGGGTATAAACGCTAAATACAGGGGGTTAAAACTATGATAACTACCTCTAATTTAAAAAAAAATGATAAAAACGAATTGACATTTTTTTTAACTTTTCTTTTACGATTCACAAAAAACAACCTTAGAGACCCTAAAATTTTATTTCTGATCAATGGCGAAGACGCTTTTCTTGCTACTAACGAAGAAAAATAACATACAACCCTTAGCCATAAACAAAGAATGCTTTAAATCCCAGTTTACCATCCTTGGTTTCAACTCGGTTGGAAGATAATTTAAGTGCAATTTGGGTCATTCTTCATTTTTCCAGTCATAGATCGCAATGTACTATTTTACTACTCAGGATGTTAAACTACTTCTAATAATTGCCAAAAAAAAACCTAAAAATGGGTAGTTTTGTTGATTTAAGGATGTTACACTCATTTTCAGCGACTTTAATCCCCCGATTCGGATTCAGCGATCCAAAAAACCTATAGTAGACAAAATTTTGAGACAGAAATTTTCACTAAATTATGTATCAAATCCGAAAAATAAAATGACATCGGATTCCCAAAAAATAGAACTCTCATGGAAAAAAAAGATATGACGTCTAAAAATAAAACAAATAACAACATTCTTTTTATTTTCCTTGCTAAAAATTTTTAAACAAAAATTTCAGATCCATATTATCGAGTTTTATAAAACTAGAACTCCCATTGCAAGGAATTAGTTATTAAACCCAACAAAAAAACGTTGCCAAATTATTGGCACTACGGTTCTAGTTAAAATATATTAAAACTAGAACTCACGTGGGAAAAAATTAGCTATTGCTTCCAATATGAAGAAAAATAATCTTGTTTTTTTTATTTTTTTGAAAATCTCAATCTCAAAAAATCAAGTTAAAACGATATTTCTAAAATTAGTATATCAAAAAAAAAAATTTGGTACTACGTCAAAAAAAAGCATGATGTTGTTTTTTATTTTAATGAAAAAACTTTTGAGAGAAAAATTTTCAAAGAATTAAATATCAGATCTGAGATATCGAGTTATAACGATACTTATAGATATTAGTACTTTCATAGAAAAAAATTAAATATTATGTATATCCAAATTAAAAAAAAAAAAAGTAGTTTGAGATTTTTTGATGAAAATATTTTCGAAAAAAAAATTAGATCAATTACTTTTTTAATACAATAATGGTTCTGAAATATTGCTGGTTACACACATACATACATGCATACACATATATGCACATGCACACATACCTAAGGACTTTTTTTTTTAAACCGGTTTTCTAAAATTCTGGGGTCTCAAAACGTGCTTATATGCAAAAAAAATCAAATTTTCACCTATCATAATGGTTTTTCTAAATTAGGAACCAAAAAAAAATGGTAATTTTTTTATTTTTTAGTCGCAAAAATTTTAGGATAAAAATTATCACAAATTGCGTGTTCAAATCTCAGTAATTGAGTAATAACGATATTTCTAAAAATAATACTTTCATGTAAAGAAATTAGGTATTACGTCCAAAAATAAAAATAATAAGAAAGTTACTTTATTTTTGGACAAAAACAATTTTTTTCCCCTAGGGTAAAACACGTGGGTAAAACTTGGAGAAGCATTTTCTACACTCGGTCTACACTTTGGTAGGCAAAAAATATTGCAAGCATCATGGGCGAATAATTTAGAAACTAGCGGTACAAGAGCCCGGCGTTTGTATCTTTGCACCTTTCATACTTAATATACCATTAAACAAAAATTCCCACAAATTTTGCATTCAAATCACAGAAATTAAGGGTTAACTGTACTCTTAAAGACATTTATAAAACTAGTTTATTCTCGTATAAAAGTATTACACCCAAATAAAAAAAAAACCTTGAGATTTTTTGGTAACAAAAATGTTGAAAAAAGTTAGATCTAAAATTTTAAATAAGTTGAAACAATAAAAAATTAAGTTCAGCTCCAATTCTGGTCAATAAAATATTATTTTTACTTTTATTAATATTACAAAGGTTTGGATACATCGTTAGTTACATATTTATACATATATATATATATATATATATATGTACATACAATGCACCCTTTTTTAAGAAACGCTTTTTTAGCTTCCAAGGGTCTTGAAAAGTGCTTGTATACAAAAAAATCATAATTTTACCGATAATAATTTGTTTAACTAATTAGTTTCATATGTCTTATTTCTCACTCCGTCAGGATTTCCGCTTTATATTATCTTTCTTTCAACACTTTTTAGATTCAAAAATTGGCTTTTGAATTTCAAAAGCAACGAATTTTCTATTACTCAACACACTAGGTAAACAATTTTTTATTAGATAACAGTCTTCAGTATTTTTCCTAGTAGTTTGAAATTTTACCTGAATCTTATTGACCAATCGTGTATCCCTGTTTCGTAGACATTTTTTATATTCTTTATGGATGTAATGGAATTTTCCACCGCGTATTTACATTCTTTTGGTTGCTGAATATTAATAATATATCCGTTTTTACTGAAAATGGTCCAGTTACCGCAATAGGAACTTTTTGGTTCTGTTTTGCAGATTTTTAAAGATTTTTATCGTTTACTTATATATTTTGGGTTACTGAACTCGAATATGAAATCTGTTTTTACCTAAAATGATCCAGTTGTCTACAATAGAAAATATCTAAGAAACTACAAAATATAACCTATACTTATTTATAATAGGTCACTGGGCTTATTTAGGTGAAAACGGATTTCATATTCGTATTCAGCAACCCAAAAAACATAAGTAACTGATAAAAATCTTAACAAATTTGCAAAACATAACCTGGAAATTGCTGCATGCAAATTTACTGAACTATTTCTGATCCACTGAAAAAAAAGATCTATTTGTCTCGAATATCTTCTTGAACAAAATCTATTTATGACAAGCGTAGTCTACTTGAATCAAATAACTCGTTCTCTTTCTGAGCCAAATAGAAAATCTGCTTGATAAAAATTTTTAAGTTTTTATACAAAAATATCATTTTGGTTTACAAAATGAAATAATAAATGGAAAAATCAGATGAAAAATGATATCTCATTCTTTTAGTGTTTTGGGTCCATATTCGGTTTCCGGATGATTGTTTCGGAGTCTGTAAATTTCGAGTGAGAAATTATTTTTACCGACCCCGAAAACACCCTGATGTAAAAATCTTTATTTTTAATTTTTTTGGTGTTTTTAGTCCACCATATTCATTTTGACCGACCTTTAATATAAGCCCTCTCTCTTCATAGACTTAAAATTACTAAAACTCAAAAGTCGCATTGTGTAGCCGGAAGAATCATGAAAGAAAAGAGAATTAATAATCCCGTCTCAATAGCGAATATTACACCATCTCTTATGCTAACGAATAAGAGATGCCAGATTTTTCGTTAATGGTACACCAAAAATGATTTTCTGCAGAATTATTTTTATCGATTTTACGTTATTTTAAATCTATGTGGAGAGAGGGCTTTAAACCACCCTAGAAATTTAGAATCTTAATTTCTATTTTTTTAGTTCTTCGGCCCGCTATATTTGATACCCGGGTAATCATTTCGGAGTCTGTAAATTAATATTTAGAGCGAGGAAATACTTTCACTGAGCCCGAAAACCCACTAGTAATGTAAAAATCTAAATTTTCAATTTTTTTGGTGGTTTTTGGAAGCCATATCGGGTTTCTGAATAATCGTTTCGGGGTCAGAGAATTAATATTTCAGCGGTCATTTATTTTTACCAACTCTGATACCACTCCCTAGTATTATAAATCGCTCAAATTAGAATTTGCAATAGTATTTTAAGTATCAAGGGCGTAAAAGTTTCGGCACTAGCGTGAGCACTAGCACGAGTGCTCGGCGAAGCCGGGCACGAGTGATTTGTGTTCACGCTCGTGTCTAAAGTATTTGGCCCATGGTGCTTACACTATTTTTTGCCCCCCTAGGCGTAGAACGAGTTCAGAAAATTCTTTACTCACGAGTTTTACGCCCGGGAGGGCAAAAAAGAATTTTTGTTGTGATTAATAGAAATCTATTTACCTCAAATAGAATTAGATTCAAGAACATTTTATTTTTGACTTAAATAGAAATCTATTTGAGTTCAAAATCAAGAATATTTTATTCAAATAGAAATTTTTCTCGCGATAAAAAACGGATATGATATTCTTGTTCAGCGACGCAAAAAAAATATACATACATAATGAGAAATTCTATTGATTAATAAGAGATAAAAAGCCGCCTCCCTCTGCACAATATAATTTTTGAGATAATTTGATCCTCAATAGCTCATGATTTTAAAAAAAATGTCCAGGCTAAATGAGTTTACTATTTACCGCTGGATACTTACATTTAGTACAAAGCATTAATAAAGAGTGATGATGTACATAGAGATAATTATTTTTTTTTGAAATAACACGTAAATGTATAGAATAGTTTGATGATGTTCTTTATTGGTAGCAGAAAAGAAAGTTAACATAAATGCAGCTGTTTTAACATTTTAAGCAAGTTTCTTAGGTAATATTATTTATAGAATTCCATATATTCTCATTATAAAAGTGTTTTTTTCTAGAAAATCGATGGAACGTGATTTAAGTAGAAAGAAAAATATGTATTTAAAATTTTATAATATGTAATTTTTTAAATTTTCTTCTTTTTTATTGTACACTTACACACGTATAAATGAATAATAAAAATTCTAAAAATATCATTTTGATGTTGTTGTTACAGTAATTATATTAAATTTATTACTTTTAAAACTTATTCAACGCCTTTAATTATGACAAGACGCAATGAATTTAATTCATTATTTAATCATCTTCTTTTTCTTTCTTTTTTTTTTAATAGTATCTTTATTAAATCTTTTTATAAATATAAAGATTATTGCAAAATTTTTTTTTTTTCTATGACACAATATTTTTTCATATGTTTACTAATGGTTAAGAATTATTTTTTAAAGTGTATATGATTTCTTTTTTATTATTATAAATTTTTTTTTCTGATAAAATAAAAATTACGTAAATAGGTATTTTTTTTTATTTATTGTATATTTATTGAATTAATTTTTACCTAAATAAAAATGGAATAATGCTAACAGAATTTTTTGTTGTTGATATATTTCGAATTAATTATATAATACTGAATTAAAAAATACCAGACGAATTACGAAGTTTTGAAGAAACTTTGGGAGGTCTTTGAAGTTTGGAAACAGAAAAAATTGAATTCAAGTTTGAAGTACATACGAAATGCTAAAAATCTGCATAGTAACACGGTGCGTAACAGATCAAATTACGAGATGTTTATGGGAATTTTTTTCTTCATATTCTCTCATTCTAACTTCTCCTGACTTCGTTAATCTATATCTTGATGACAAACAAGATATTTTCTTATGTTCTAAATATATTGCAGATTTGAAGACTAGGCAAAAATTCTTTAGTACAACATTTTTTTAAAATTGTAACTTAAATTATTGCAATGATCATCAAAAATTTTATTTAATAACTAGACTATATGTTATTATTATTTTATTTATTTCATGCAGTGCTTACATTTAAGCTTTTATAAATTTACAAGTATTCTCTATAACATTTATATTTTATTCACACGCATAAAATTAATTTTTACAAAAATTGGTTGTAATATTAGATTAAACAGACTTAACGCACATTTAACAAACTTAAAATGACTTTCAATAAAAAATTACTTTAAAAACCCTTTTTTACATTTTCAGTTTTTTGAAAAACTCCAAACATTTCTATTTACTTTGTTTTACATTTATTTATTTAGGTTTTCAACTTTTTTTTGATAACTTTTCGGATGCTACTACTTAGATTAGGTTTGGTTTCGGGGTCCAAATTTATATGCTTATTTGAATGCAGCCTTTAATGATGGAACATGTCCTATTTGAATTCTCAATACATCTTTTTGCAAGTAGTTTTGGAGTATGGAAGCTTGCAAATAAAAGAAAAATTTCGAAATTTAATTTTATTTTGAAATTTAAATAGGAAAAAAATAATCTCTGTACACTGAAAATAATGTTTTTCTAGAGAAGTTCAAAAATATCTGCTTGTCTCAAAAATATCCATTTGAGACAAAAAGACGAATATTAATTGAATAACTCTACGTCTTCATGAATAGGCTGTTTTTACCGTACTGAACCTATTTTCAACCCCTCACTGAAAAAAATTTCTTCTTAAATCAAGTAGTTTATTCTTCTTGAACCAAGAAGAAAATATTCTTGATTTTGAACTCAAGTTAAATTCTTGAGTCAAAAAGAAAATATTCTTGTATTCAAAATGGATCCCGGGAAATAAAAACAGCATCCTCTGATTCAAATTGCCCACTAAGGGCAAAATATATCCCTTGGAGCTAAATTAAATTTCAGTAGCACAAATGAATCCAATAGAACACAAATAAACACAAATTTCTTTTTAACACCAAAATGCTCGTTTTGCTCTTTAAGGGGACCAAGTGGATCTGTTTATCCATTTCGGGATCCATTTTGAGCCTCCTAATTCCATATTCTTGCATATTTTTACCAAGAATATTTTCTTTTTTTCTCAATAACACGAGTTATTTCTCATTCAAATAAATATTGAAAAAAGTTTATACCTGACTCGAATTTTCCAAAGTTCATTTTTGCCGAGAACATGGTGCAAGATTGGAACTGCCTATAAACATAGAACATGGAACATATTTATAAGCAGGGGGTATTTCAAGCATGTCATTTGGGGAGAGTGTGCCTCACATTTTGGGGGTCAAATGTGCTACATTGGGAGGGGGGGGTTAAATGTGCTATTTTTCGAGGAATCAAGTGGACTTAACTTCGATAAAAGGACTTAAAATAATTTCGATAAAGGGGTATAGAATAATAAGATTTTAAGGAGCTTAAAATTTTTTTTTACGCTTAAGGACTTAAATTTATGAAGGCTTCAAGATTCAAAATATAAATTTAAAAAAGGTTCCATGTTAGTTGTTTGTGAGCTCCCAAACCGCTTGTAAGTTTTTTTTCTTCTCGACTCAAGAAGAATTCTACTTCAGCTTAAAATCAAAAGATTTTCTTCTTTGTTTAAATAAAAAATACTTGATTCAAGAAGAAATTTTTTTTAGTAACATTAGGGGCTTGTGAGGGTGGGAAAATCCTAGATAAACAGATCTTAACTTTGTCAACTTTGAAATCTTATTCAAAGCTTTCCAGAAGCTTAAATCACAAATTTCGGTAACAAACTATGTATTTTGCTAAAATAGGTTATTGGTAGAAACTAGTAAAATAACTGCGGACCTATAACTTTACAAAATTACCTGCACTGTTAAAAATAATAGTTTATTTGCAAAAAATTAGTAAATTTTCATTGTGAACTTACTTATTTCGTAAATTTACGTAAAAATCGGAAATTCTTGGTTCTTTTTTAAAAATTTACGAACAAAGTTGTAAATTAACAAATTATTTTCATAAATATGCGACAAATAGTTATAAATTTACAACAAAAAAAACAGTATGCTGAAAAAGAATAAAAACTAGTCTGGCAAGAATTTCAACGTCTCAGATAATCCAAAAAGTTTCTCCATTAGTAAGTAAAAATTTCGGTATAATGTTCTAAAAGAAATCGCCAGCAGATAACAATTTTTTTCATCTTACTTTCCTTTATTTGCGAGATAATGGATATTATAGGGCACAATAAGGCTTAAAAATGCGGATATGCTCAAATACAGCGAAACCTACTTGTATAACACTCGTAATCTTAATTCTAAAAATTTCCCTCGACCTTTAATTCAATTGAGAAAAAAATAAACTACTCTTTTCATTTTCAACACTTTTTTTTTATTATGGTAAAGTAGCAATTATTAATACGAAAATAAATAAAAATATTAATTTTATATGAAGAAATCATTAAAAAATGATAAAATAGTAAGTTGTTTAAAAATTACTTATTTACAAATTTTACCCGATAAGGAAAAGAAAATTTCAATACCAATAAATCGGCATAAATTTGAAAATGTTAATTTTTAAACTTTCTCTACTTTTGAGTATAATATTACCATTACATTATAAAAATAACATTTTTTTTTTAAATTTATTTTTTTACTGTTCTTTTATTGCTTGTCTTAGAGTACTTAGAATTTTAAATGTTTTTTACTGTTTTACACTTTAAAATTCTTGACGTTTTCACAATTCAATTATTAATTATATATATGTGCATTTTATTTATATTGTATATATTTAAATATATTATTTTGAATATTAATATTATTTAAATATGTCTTACAGGTACTACATGTACTATCTATTATTTTAAATAGTACTTTCATTTACAAAATTATAAAATAATATTTTTACCTGACATAGAAAGTTTTATTTCATTATTGTTAATTACAATATATTTTTTTTTAAAGTTTAAATAAAGGGTCTTAGGATGATCTTATTTTATGAAATTGATAAAACCCTTACTGTTAAAAATACCATATGGTAAATATACGAAATTAACGTTAAATTACGAATTTATCGTAATTTTACTAATTGTGAATTTACTAAAAAAATTGTAAAATTACGATTTTTGTTTGGTAAATTTACGATGTTCTTAGTAAATTTCCGAATTTTTCGCTAATTTACGAAAATTTTGTATATTTACCATAGAGTATTTTTAACAGTGCTACTCTATTTTAAATTTTGAATCAATAAAAAAACTTTTTAAACAGTTAATCAAAATTGTTTAAAAATTTAATTACTAAAAGAAATATTTTCATTGTTGCAACCCTCTACCAATTCAGAACTTTCAATGGGAATTTCTCAAAAAGATGCTTTCTTTGAGAGAATCCTAAATTGATGATCTTATTCACAAATAATTATAAAAAAAAAAACTCAGATTTCTACCCATATAAATATAAACAAATAAAATAAAACTAAATTTAAATCATTTTCTATATAAATATAAATTAACATATCATTTTTAATTAAAAAAAAGTATACACTCTATAATGAGTTCTACTTACTTTAGGGTCAATGTTAAATAATTGTGTAATTATATAGAAATGTTAGTTTTTTTTTTTTTTTTTGTTATATTGTATTATTACACTTACTTATTTATTTTATATTCTCTATACCTATAATGTAAAAGAAAAAAACATAATTTTCCAATTCAATTATAAATTTAATATTATTATTGTCGATAAAAATATAATAATACAACGTTTTAAACACCTTTTTATAATTGGTGTTGTGCATATGGGTGATTCTAAGATTAATTAAGTTTGGTTATATTCAAACAGAAATTGATATTTACTATTTTACGTTAAATTATTTTGCTATCGTGACTGCTTTTGTCATAAATAAAAAACCAGAAGAATATGGTCACAACTTTTACGATGATTTTTTTTAGGTCAAATTATTGGGTCCTCACAAAGAGAAAATATTCTTGTAAAATTTTTATTTTCGATTTTCATTGCATATTATAAGCACTTTTTGTGATTACCAAACAAATAAAAACGATTTTGAAGGTTTCGTCCATTTTTTGATGGCCAGTTTTCAGTGATTAATGCTATATTATCCAAAATAACCAAAAAAATACAATTTTTTGAAACTATATGGCTGATTGAGTAATTTTGGTATATCTCTCAGGTTTTTAGTGTCGCTGATGACGATTCTGAAATCAAACTTTTTAAATTCAAAATGGTAGACTCTAAATCCCATATTTCTAAGTTTTTAACGTCAAATCAGTAATATAGGCTATTACTTCAGTCAATTTACGGGTTTGGGTGTAAAATTCTAATAGGAGTAGTTTTTGCTATATTCTCACTATTAACCTTAATTTTACCATAGTTTAATTTATTTGGGTCACTGAATTCAAATTTCTGTTCATTTTTTATCGAGTACGTGTAATTTACCCTTAAATTAGTAAAAACCACCCTGCAAGGAGTGTTTTGATGAATTCTCATTGTGAGCCTTAATTTTTACATAATATGGGTTTTTGGGTCGTTAAATCCACATTTCAGGTAATTTCTTATCGAAAAAGCGCGATAAGCTTATATTAGCAAAAACACCTCTTTAAAGGGTGGTTTTTGATATAATTTCTCTTAGGGGGTTTTTTTACTAATTTGATGGTAAATCAGGCAATTTTGAAAAAAATGACCTGAAATTTGGTTTCAGCGACCTAAAAAACCTATGCTATGACTAAATTCAGCCTTATTCATAGTGAGAATATAGCAAAAACACCCCTTTTAGGGTGGTTTTTGCTAATTTAAGGGTGAATACCATTTTCGATAACAAATTACCTAAAATTTGAATTCAAATTAAGGCTTGAAGACTTTAAATCAAGGCTTATAGTGAGAATATAGCAAAAACCACCCTGAGCTAATTTAAGGGTAATTCCACATTTTCAATAAAATATTACCTGAAATTTGGATTCAGTAACCCAAAAACCGAGCAATTAATCTATACTATTAATCAATACTAAAATTAAGGCTCATATTGTGAAAACAGCAAAAACACCCTGTTTTAAAGCGATTTTTTGCTAATTTATGGGTGATGTGCTCATTTACTATGGGGGCTTCTGATAGTTCTATAAGCTTTAGGAAAAATTTCCCTATACTTTGAGGAACCTTAGTTTCAATAGTATGGTACGCTGAAAACAGACTTCGCTTGCTGAAAGCATAAATATTTCGTTTGCAGTTACCGGAATTCATTTTGCGGCTAGCATAGTTCCACGGATGGCTAGCCAAATTTTTTTTGTCAAAACGATTGCAAATGACTTGAAACGTTTTGTTTATTTCCCATCGTGCCACTGCGCACATATCCTAAATGAAAAAAATTTTTTTTTTTAGAATTTTCCTTACGTTTAAGCTTTTTTCAAATATTGTGTAGCATTTTTTCAAAAAAAATGTGTCCACTAAATAATCTGTAGGTATTTTTAATGAATTTTTAAAACTTTTTCCCGGCTCTACCCAATTCACGTATACTTTCTTTGTTGCTGTTATGTTTAAAATTCGAAAAGAAGGATAAATATGAATAACGATGAATAGGAATAAGGGAAAGAAATAGTTTGCATAATATTTTAGAGAAAGTAGTAGTTAGAGTAGTACACTGAAAAATTTGTCCACTTGCCGCAAACAGATATATTCCTCTTGCGGAAAGTGGAAATTTTTTGCAGTGTAATTGATTTTAAATTTTTAGAAAAGTGATACAATTTTTCAAGGTCTCTAAACTTACCTTAAACAAATCATTTGAAATTTTTCAAGGTTCCTATATGAACCTCAAAATCATAACTACTTGTAACATTCAATCTCAATCCCTTTTTAATGGGAATCCTAACTTTTAAATAATATAAAATCGAAAGTTGTTGTAGACTAATAACATATTTCTAAAAATTAAACCCCAATTACAGTAAATAAAGTACTAACATAAATGTAAGCCGATGTAAGCATATTAATCAAAAATAAAAAAACTTGCCCCACGATATAATGAATATAATGTGAATTGTTATAGAAGAAACTAAAAAAATTCTTCTAATATGCGATTGCATTAATCGACTAAAATTATTAGTTGCATTATAACAAAATTAATTAAACAATTAATTAAAAAAATTTTTTTTATTAATTATTGTTAACATTGCGTATCTTATTTTATTTAATGCGTCAATAAAATTAATGATTATAGCAGTCAATTACAAAAAAAAAAAATAAATAAATAAACTAAACTGAAAAATATATCCCTGATAATATCATAAATAAAATCAAAGAAAAAAAAATACACACACACACACACACACACACCTAGAAATGGATAAACTTTTAATATTCAACAACTATGTGTTCTCTCTACATGATTTCTTTTTTTTTTTTCTATTTTTATAAATAAAAGGTGGTATAATAAATAATTGATTTACTTACATTTGAGTCATAAAAAGTAATAACTTGTCAAATGGGTATATAGAACAAGTATCTTTTTTTTTTTATAAAATTTAGAAAGTTGATAAATTATTATCACTCCATTTTATTTGAAGTAAAAAAAAAAAAGAAATTTTTATAATAAATTTATATGTGTTAAAAAATTTTTTAATAAAATATTTTTCTTTCTTCATTTGTTTTAGGAGGTTTAGTAGGTCACATAGAAAAACAGAGGTATGACGGCTGGTATAATAATTTGGCACATCCTGATTGGGGTTCTGTAGGCAAGTTATAAATATTAATTTTTAATAATTGTACTATTAAATTTACTATCATGGTAGTGAATATCTTGGCATGAATTTTTACAATATTTTGTTTTTTATGATAATGAGTTTTATTTATGCATTGCACTTTTTAAACGGACTTTCAGTTTTAGTTATGTTTTTCGAATATAAAATGATATGAATGTAGTATAAATAAATAGAATCGAATAATACATTTTATCGTTAAAACCTGTTGTTCTTATTTCTATTGTAACGTAATTGAGAAGAATAAATGTATTTTCTTTTATAAATGAACCTACTTTTTAAAAATTCAACATTGATAATTATATGTAGGTCGTGTTATTACCTTAAAAACTAAAAATTGAATTGCAATATTTCTCCTTAACATCAACACTGAAAATGACCCATAAATGGCCATAGTTCCATGTACTTTTTAAGGCGATGCATGACCTCCCTATAGTAAATTTGGTGCTAAGTATTAACTGTATATTAATAAATTTTTATAACTGAAAAAATCATTAATATGAAATTTGCTTCCTTGGTCCAAAGGTTGATTCAGACTGCGAATACTCGAGAGAATCATTATTTTTTACATTTTATTCTTAAATAAAAGTACGTTTTTCTTTTGATTAGACTTAAATTTCTGGTTTCGTAATCTATTTTTATCATAAAAATTAATTTTCTTTAGTTAAGCTTGTTTAAATACTCGAGATCAAAAAAGGACTTCAAAAGACTTCAGAAATCCTTAGGAAATATTTTTCTTGTAAAAAATTTGGTAACTTTTATGCATTAGTCAGAAAATTGTGAAATTTCAAAGTTAAGGGGAAGTACAGGTTAAAATCCGACTTTTTTGAAAAAACTTAATTTTCAGAAAATGTTAACAAAAAATTGAAAATCGAAGAAGAGGAAAACATTGCCAAGACTTTGGCGGATTCAAAACTGTGGGTTTGGGTTTTTTTATAGTATGTTTGCTCGGAGAACTTTTTCTTTGAAAATTTATCCTTAATTTTTTAAAGATAAATTTTCAAAGAAAAAGTTCTCCGAGCAAACATACTATAAAAAAACCCAAACCCACAGTTTTGAATCCGCCAAAGTCTTGGCAATGTTTTCCTCTTCTTCGATTTTCAATTTTTTGTTAACATTTTCTGAAAATTAGGTTTTTTCTAAAAAGTCGGATTTTAACCTGTACTGCCCCTTAAAAGTCATAATTTATCATTTTTTAAATTACCAAAAAATTAATCTATGGATTTTAACCATGGTTTTAACTTTGAAATTTCAGCATATTCCGGAAACTTTTTAAAAGATACCAAAATTTCTAAAATTATCTAATTTTTACAAGGGATTTAGAATTTAAAGAGAAATTTTCATTTATTAGTCACATAAGTTTGAGAAATATTTAAAAATTAAAACAAAATATTTTATTTTAAAAATCATCATTTTTTGATATTGTATTTTTGGGGTGGAAATAGATTAACAACAAAATGCACCTGCATATTTTAAGATACTTAAACTCAATGAACGAATTTGTTCATACAATTGAAAATAATGATTTTCTTGCGCATGTTCAGTCCAATCAACTTTTAGACTTTGAAATAGAAATTTACAAGAAATTTCGTATTAGTACAAAATTAAATCTAGAAAGCTAAAAATTACTGTAAGGACTAATTTTTAGTTGCAATTTAAAAAAAAAAATAATAATTTGATTCTCCTGATCTTTGAAGAATGCCCCAAATCACAGTACATCTTACGTCTACATTAGATCATCCTTTTTTTTTCTCGCCATGTATCGCAATATACTAATTAATGAGGTTCTCATTAAACAATTATAAAATTTTTTCGATACGTTTTTACCTTTGTTTTATTTCTAACTTATTTTCTACACTAACTAATAATAATCATTAATAAAATCATGATTAAAAAGTAAGCGAAATTCTTTTTTTGCGTAATTTTTTGTATATTTTGAAATATAATTTTTTATTTTTTAAACAAAAATTATGCAATTTCGAAGAATTTTATAATTTAATGTTATATCATTTTTTGAAAATCTTATGTATTAATTCTTTTTTACAATTTAATAATAAAAATTCTTTTTGACAACAAATCAAAAATAATAACATAGTTAAATATAGTCTTTTGACAAGGAGTCAAAAGAATAACAGAAGATTTTCTGACAGTAAAATAAAAAAATAAAATAAGAAAATTATAAAATCCTTGATATTTTTTATTTATGATTTTTGAAAAATTCAATAAATGTAAAAATAAAACTCATTTCTATTAAAACTCAAAATATTTAATTAAACTACCTGAAAGAAAATTAGCATTTAAAAAATTGTAATTAAAAATCAGAGAAAAAATTATAAAATTAATAACTATTAAAATTTATAGATAGCAGGCTGATACGAAAAGTACCAGCTGCTTATAGTGATGGAGTTTATATGTTGGCTGGCAAGGACAGACCATCACCTCGAAAATTAAGTGATCTTTTTTTACAAGGTGATGATGGATTACCTTCAGTTACAAATAAAACAGCATTATTCGCTTTTTTTGGTTAGTATTTATTAATTATAATTATTATAATTAATTCAATTCATTTAAATTTTGATATTTTTTATTGATGCAATTACAAAAGTGAACTTATTACATGAATTTAAACATTATAATTAATGTGATCCATAATCGTTTATTTTAAATTATAAGAAGATGAAATGAAATTTAAAATTAATCAATCAATGTAAAATAATATTTTGTTGCAATAATTTATATACAAATAAAAATGTTATTAAAATATTTTTTAAATTTTGTACAGGTCAAATGCTAAATAGACATTGTTAACTTTAATTTGCAAAATATGGCTTGAAGATATTAAATTAATATGAAATTTTGTTTTTTAAAAACACTTTAAATATTCGTTATGTTACTCTACACAGAACGTCAAATGATCAATGCTAGTTATGCATCATTCAAATTAGCCTGAAAATCTAATAGACAACTAGGTGAAAATTTATAACCAATTGACGTGTAAAAAAATCTGATCTGACTTTTTAAGAAAAAACAATAGGCAAAATTCAAAATCAATACTGAAAAATTCATCCAAAAAAAGTTTTGAGAGCCAAGTTATATCTGTAAAATTTTTTGGGATTGATTTTCTATTTTTGAATTTTGCTTATGGGCTATATGAGCATATATTTTAAAATTGATACTTAACTCGAGCCTGGAATCGTAAATTTTTTTTTTTTGAGGGCACACCGGAACCACCCTTGTTTTTGTGAAGTTTGAACCCTCAGGAAGTCGAAAAAAGTCGTGAACAAGGATTCGGTGATAGGTGCCAAAAAGATTTTTTCACTTTCATGTCAGAAACCGTGTTTTTCGTATCTGAGCTACCCCAAATTTTTAAAATAACTTTTTAGGCAAATAAAATTTTAAAAAATAGATAAAAAAATCTAATTGCCAGGGAAAAACCACTCCAGAAGAAAAAAAAATTATCTTTTTCCGATGAAATTTAGCCAAGTTATCGTCAATTTAAGATTTTGCTCAAATTCGTCTTAAAAAAGATTGAAATTTTATTGAAAAAAGCCTGTTTCTAAACTTTAAACATGCATTACTCACTAGATTTTCATCGTAAAATAATAATTTTTTTTTTTAAATCGATTAATTTTTCCCTGGCAATTCATTTCTTTAATAAAAAATCATTTTTATTGATCAAATTTCAATTTTTAGGTGAAAAACTGAATTAAGTAAATCTTGCTACTTACAGTTTTCAAAGGCTTTTGACCTAAAAATTGAAATTTGGTCAATAACAATGATTTTTTATTAAAGAAATGAATTGCCAGGGAAAAATTAATCGATTTAAAAAAAAAAATTATTATTTTACGATGAAAATCTAGTGAGTAATGCATGTTTAAAGTTTAGAAACAGGCTTTTTTCAATAAAATTTCAATCTTTTTTAAGACGAATTTGAGCAAAATCTTAAATTGACGATAACTTGGCTAAATTTCATCGTAAAAAGATAATTTTTTTTTTCTTCTGGAGTGGTTTTTCCCTGGCAATTAGATTTTTTTATCTATTTTTTAAAATTTTATTTGCCTAAAAAGTTATTTTAAAAATTTGGGGTAGCTCAGATACGAAAAACACGGTTTCTGACATGAAAGTGAAAAAATCTTTTTGGCACCTATCACCGAATCCTTGTTCACGACTTTTTTCGACTTCCTGAGGGTTCAAACTTCACGAAAACAAGGGTCGTTCCGGTGTGCCCTCAAAAAAAAAATTTACGATTCCAGGCTCAAGTTAAGTATCAATTTTAAAATATATGCTCATATACTCCAATCAAATCGCAGTTTGGGTGCTTAGTTACTGGCCGTTGTGAGCTTTGGTCTACTATAGGTTTTTTGGCTCTGTGATCACGAATTTCGGGGTCTTTTCTGGGAGAAATAGAATTTGAGATTTGATAATTTGAGGTCCTCCTTATGGAAAATTGGCATTTCACCCTTAAATTATCAAAAACTACCTCTAAGAGGGGTATATTTTATGTATTTCACGTTTTTGCAAATTTAAGAGTGTTCCATACATTTCTCCCGGATAAGACCTCGAAATTCGTGATCAGCGACCCAAACAATCTATTGTAGACCAAAGCTCATGAAAGACAGTAACTCGAGCCTATTTAAAAAAAATTATTAACCCTTTCCCTCGTTGGTCAGATCAGCTTTTTTAATACATCAATGAATTCATTTCTTAAGAAATATATTGTGGAAAGACTAAGTAAATTTTTATGTGGTTACAAAATTTTCACTTGGGTGTCTATTAGGTTACCAGACTATAATCTTTTCTCAATATACATTATAAAATTTGTAAATATAGTATTACATACACGTTTAACTAATTTCTCTAATAAAATAAATAAATATTTCAAAAAATGCCTTCAGTGTTGAAAAAAAAAAACAAATTACTATAAAATATTTTTATTTGAACAAATAATGTACACGCGGAAGCGGATAGTTCAAAAATAAATTGTTATCCAGTTTAAAGTTAAATGCATAAAAATGTAGTATATAAAGTCAATCAGCGCAATTATCGCCTTATAAATTTTACTATTACATTAAGATTATTCAATCAATTTAATATAGATTAAATCTTATTTCATTTTCTATAATAAAATAGAATCAATTATTTAGTAGAGTAATAAACTTCTATAAAACATTAAATTCACATAAATTATAAATCACATTTTTTAATATAATAAACATTAAAAGTAAAAAATAAAAAATTTTTATGTCAACATAGGACAAGTAGTCACGTCTGAAATAATTATGGCAAGCGAGAGCGGTTGTCCGATTGAATTCCATCGAATTGAGGTTGAAAAATGTGATCCAGTTTTTGACAAAGACTGTCATGGTGACAAGTACATCCCATTTTTAAGAGCTGATTATGATAGAGAAACTGGTAGGAGTCCAAATAGTCCACGCGAACAGGTAAGACATTGTTCGATAAGAATGTTTTTTTATTATTAAATAAAATTTATCGTATGCATATTTTATAATCTGTCATTAAACGATTCTAATTTTCGAGTAAAAAGTTACAGTTTTTAGAATAGAAAGAAAAAATTTTATAAATTAACAACCGGATTTTTCACTATATTGAATAAAATAAAAAAAAAGAAAAAATTAAAAAAACACGGATGTAGAAATGAAAGTCAATTTTTGTTTTCTCTCACTGTAACTGAAAATATTAAAATATTTATGTCCATTATAATATAGAATATATTATAAAAATTAAAAAACAAAAATGGCGTAAACTCTATTTCAATTAGAATTTTTGATTCAATAATGTAGGTGGACCCTTATAGTCTATTTTTTGTTTTTTAAGTGGCTTATTACGAGCATGATATCCGTTTTCACAAAAAATTTCCTAGTTTGCAGGTTTGATCTTTTTTTGGCAATTTCTTGGACATATCCTTTTGCAGGCAAATAAATCATTTTAGCTTCATTAATAATTTTTAAAAATCTTTAAAAACCCACGAAAGAACCTAAAATTTTCTATTCTGGGCAATTTTGGTCAAACGGATATCATATTCGTTTTGAAGAACCAAAAAACCTTAAAAAATATTATCTTATCTTACCTTAAGCATTCTTGTAAAGGATCGACTTGTAAAGGATAAAAATTATCTAGTACAAGAAATAGGGGTCAGACAGGTCTATAAATTTGTTCATATTTAGATGAAATATGTTACTTAAATGAAACAGGTTTTAAACTTTTATCTGTTGTAGTTTTTTCATTCGCATTAATAAGTTGATGATTAAAATCTATGGATTAAAATTGCTTCTTGTCTTTATATTATTAAATAAATGTATACTTATTAGTCTAGCAGTTATTTTAAAAAGTTGTTTGGGTTTTTAATTATTGAATAAAATTAGGTACAAACCATAAAAAAATACGATTACCAAAATCATAGTTATGGTTAAACCTAAGTATTATCACCAAATTCATGTAGGCTCGTATTAAGAGAATTTTTGATCCAATAAAAAAATAATATTATTTTTATGTCCTTGGTGGTCATACTTAGTGATTAAATTATTTATAATTTTGAAAATTTTATTTTTGTACCAAGTGGGGCCTATAATAAAAAGCAATTTTTTATAATAACTACCCGGCTAATACGTAAATATATTATAAACGAAGCAGATCTATATTTTACTTCGCTGACAGCTAGATTTACGAAAGTTTTAACTTTTACTCGTGTGGGTGTTTTATATAAAAGAAAAATTAATAAAGCACTTTGATTTAAAAAAAAATTAACATTGTTTTGAAAGAAAAGATAATGAAAATTATAGAATAAAAATTTTAT
This sequence comes from Anagrus nilaparvatae, assembly GCA_022575985.1. Taxonomy (NCBI): domain Eukaryota; kingdom Metazoa; phylum Arthropoda; class Insecta; order Hymenoptera; family Mymaridae; genus Anagrus; species Anagrus nilaparvatae. The sequence continues at coordinate 12,980,171 of JAKSXM010000002.1, read as the reverse complement.
ATTATAATTAAAATTAAAGTCCATAAATTAATAAAAGTGTTACAGCAATATTACTGACAGAATAAAATTTGGTTTTCAAAGCTCAAATTTGATTTATATAATTAAAATTCTATTTTCGATGGTGAATCGAGTAAAAATATAATAATATTTTTAAAGTAAATATCAGCAGACTATCTTCAAGGTCTACATCATTCAAGCAAAACATAGAATTATTATCGTGATGGCCTGTAAATAAACGTACTTAAAGCAGTAATATAAATAGCAAATAACAGCAACAATAAAACTATATTATTTAAAACTATTATCATATGCTATTCATTTAACCTTGCAAAGTTTAAAATTTCATAAGCACCAGTCAACGTTTTTATTCTACGTTTAAACTTGATCAAATAGCCGGGAAAATTTTTATAAAAATGTAAATATTTCTAGATTTCCTTAATGAATTTATCAACTTGGAACATTTTCATATAGTAAATACACCCTACTTATAACCCACTCGGTTATTTGATATATTTAAGAGGGGGGAGGGGTCAAATGGACTAAAAATAATTTCATTTAAAAACTTAGTATAATATGGAATCAGGGACTCATGTCAGAATAATTTAGCTATTGCATTAAATAGTTTTTGGCTACTAGGTTAGTGTTTACCTTAGGGGTCGGAATAATAAGTATTTTAAACATTTTTTAAAAATCATGTTCCACAATTATTTGTTGTTTTTGTAAAAAAACAGGTTTATTTTAATGAGGTAACGTAAATCCTAATTTGTTGTATCAGCAGCGATTACATAACTAAACAAGCCTTTTTTTCAAAAAACTACCAGAATAATTTGCATAATTTTTTTATTTTTGTTTTCAATTCTTTCAGGGGCATCACGACATAGGTCATGCTAATATATCTTTAATTTTTGTCATTTTTTTCAGTTAATTAGTTAGACTCAAAAGAACAGTTGGTATCTTTAGATGCCAAATGAGTTACTTACTTTGAGCCATTTTTGTTTTGCAAATAAGTTATTTATCTATTAAAGTTGATATACTCCAATCATGATATGAAAGATGTATGTTATTGTTGTTATTGGTATTGGTATATTATATATTATTGTTACTGATATTCACTATGTCTAGTTTAGGTTTTTCGGGTTAATAATCACGAATTCTAGGGTCTTTTTTTAAGAAATTGGGACTTTACTCTTAAGCTAGCAAAAACTACCCCCAAAAAGGGGTATTTTTTATATATTCACATTTTGATCGTCCAGATTCGGTTAGTTTATTATCAGTAATTTAATAAATTTGGTAAGCTACAAAATCAACCAAATAAAATTTCAACTATTTTTATGCTAAAACCCTGTTATATTTATTGCTGGTTGACACAAGGTTGACAAATGTAAATTTATAATAGCTAACAATAAGTTTATGTTTGTCAAATAACGTTAATGAATAGCATTTGTATTCTTATTGTTAAAGTAAAAATTTTATTTTTTTTTAGTTAAATGGCTTATTATAAGAATATTTTGAATTTAAACTAAGTAATGCGTTACATTTGAAACTAGCCATGAATGTTTTTATACTAATTTGTAACGTTATCATTTAAAATACTAACAATTATATGGCATAATAATTTATTTTATTTTCATACTCCTTAAATGCTTTTAGACTTATAGGATGTATTGCGTTCTTTTGGTAAAACTTGTATTTTAAAACAAGATATTATAAAATGTATGTCACTTAATATTATCATATCAATCTTCCTATTTATTTAAAAAATTATTACATACGAAATAATTACAAAGTAAAAAGAATTTCATTTCCAAGTTATTTTAGTATGGAACTGATTAAAAATATTTGTTACAAAAACGACTTCGTACAGAATAGAAGATATCAGGAGATCTCAATATTATATTGAATTTAAGAAAGTTAGAGCCATTTGCACGAGGCTCTCTAGAAGCACTTGTTCATTTTATATTTCTAAGATTGAAAACTCTATTCCCAACCTTCTTTCTTTTAACGTTGCTTTAAGACCTAAAACAAAAATACTGTCTTTTTCAGATGTAACGTATTGTGGAAACAAAACAGCAAATGGACCCCAAGAAATTTCAAATTTCTTTGCAGAATTTTTCAATTATTTATAAAAATCTCCCTTTGATTCTCCATTATCTTGTAATATTGAATTTAATACTGAACCATTGTTCACCTCTCTAGATTTTACCCTTGAAGATCTGGAAAATACTTTGGCTATTCTAAGAAAATCAAATACAATGGAACTTAATTGCATCCCAGAGATTTTCATGAACTTTTGTCAGAAGTCACTTCTTTTACCTATTTACATACTTTTTAAATCTCTCCTTAACTTAGGGTATATACCTGAGTGGATAGCGAAATAATTACAGACCTGTCACTAATTACAGACCTAACACTATAATTAATATTTTAAACAAATTTCCGATTATTTAATCTATTCTTTGTTATATCCTAAATTATTTAACCTTATATCCAAAAAGCAACACGGATTTATGAGAGGCTATGTAGGTCTGTGGTTATTAATTTGCTAGATCTATCGGATGATGTCATAGAAAATATAAATTCTAGATCTTAGATTTATGTTGTTTATCCTGACTTTGCTAAAGCGTTCGATTCTTTAGATTATAGTCTATTATCATATAAACTTTTTAACCTTGGTATAAGGGGATGGGCTCTAAAAACATTAGATTCATTTTTATCCAAAAATGTTGTTACCTATGGCCTCAGAGATTCGTAATTTCTCCTGTCCCCAAGCTGGCTTAAAGTGCTCTTGGAGGCACCCGGACTGCGTTATCTAAAAATGTCGGATTTTATCCCTTCAATTTTCAGATTCCTAGTCCTAAGTATTGGTGGTAAATAATTTCAAGAATTTAGTCTTTTCAGAAAAAAAATCTTGAAATTATTTTTGTCAATAACGGGATTCGAACCCAGGACCCTTAGGTTACCGAGCCGAGACGCTACCAACAGAGCCATCGAATGCTCTTTTACTTATGCTTCAGTATTATGGAAACTATATACTGACGCTGCTTACAAACCCATTAGAGGGGTGATCCACAAGATTCTTAGGTACGCTTCGTATAAATTACAGTCTCCCGCATGACATATGATGACCAGCATAATTACTCTGAATTATATAAATTAGTAGGTATTTCTTCAGTAGAATCAACTCATCAAGTGGGTGATATTCTATTTGTGGCTAAGATACTTTTAGATGAACTTTATTCTGGTTTTTTTGGGTTAAAACTTTGTCTTAAGAAATGTTCCTTATAACCTGCGCAATGTCAGGTCTATTGAAGAAGAATTTTGAATTAGCGATCTTCTGTTTCACTTACCTCTTTTTCGTTTAAGAAGAGAGTGGAATAGTTTATCTAAGGAGGTACGTGATAGTGATGGGTTTGATTATTTTAAGACTGAAGTTAAAAAAGAAATATTCAGATACACTGATTGATTCAATAAATTTTTTAAATAGTTCTGGAATGGTTTGTTCAATATTGGCTTTCTTGTTTCTTGGATAAAATTAAATTATTAATTATGAATTATAAATTTAAGTTAAATCAAGTTTAATTAAAATGTTTAGCTTTCGTATAAATTAGCTTTATTAAATTGCATTAAGGTGCTGATTGCAATTTATAATAGATTATTTAGATTTGTATCATTTAAAAATAAATATATAGTTTAAAAGTTATTGATAAATTAAATATATTGTTTAAAGCGAATGGATATTATATCAAAATTATTATATATATTTTACATTGATTAAGCCATGTACTCCCTTTTTCAAATGTACTATATTATTAATTTTGGGATGCAATAACTCTAAAGGGTGTAAAGCCCGTTAATTTATTATGAATAAACACGAGTATTACATAATTCTAAGCTATGCAAATCTTAGTAAAAAAATAATTCAAATAATTATGAAATGACCTTATATTATAATCTTACATGCATTAAATTGCTCAAAAACATTGCAGGTCAGCTAATTGATATTAATTATTCTGTATAGACAATTATTTACATAAAGCAAGAATTTTTTAATTACAAAAAACGAGTGATAACTATCTGATACAGAAGCAAAGTCATTTCCTTGCTTATATTAAAGACACGCAAGTCTCTTCATTAACCATGTAACAAAGCAGGTTAAGATCAACTGCTACTGTATTCCTCTATATTATTGACCAGGTTTCAAGGTTTTTCAAATTATAATTATCAACCTTGTAACATATTTTTTTATCTGGATAAAATCTATAAACTTATTTTGATTTTATTGATACAAAAATCAGCTTAACATTACATTCATAAAGAATTAGCATCTTCTAGAATTTAAATTATAGTAACCAATATTCATAAAATATTGAAAATTAATAGGCATGTTGAATTTTAATTAAATTTTACCTTATGATTATCATGTAAATCTAAAAATTTATTACTTGAACGTTTATGACAAGATATTTAATGTAGGAAACTTATAAATATTAAATATTTCTCATAATATTATGTTTGTATCTTAATTAAATTGTAAAAAATATTACAAAATATCAGTTTAAAATAGCTGTAATTACGTGAGGTTGCAGATAAACAAGGTGACCAGTTGGATAGATGGAAGTTTTATATACTCGAGCAGTGAAGCATGGGCAAATACAATGAGGTCGTTTAAAAATGGTACTTTTTTAATGGAGCCAACACGTAAATTTCCAGTACGCAATACAATGAGAGCACCAATATTTAATCATGCTGTTCCAAATGTTATGAGTATGTTAAGTCCTGAAAGATTATATTGTAAGTTCATTACTTTACCTAGAATGATTAGATTGAAACGTAAATTTAAAAAAAAATAATTTTATTTTAGTATTAGGAGATCCAAGAACGAATCAACACCCACCATTATTAGCATTTGGGATATTATTTTATCGTTGGCATAACGTTATTGCTGTTAGAGTACAAAATGAACATCCTGATATGTCTGATGAAGAAATTTTTCAAAGAACTAGAAGAATCGTTGTTGGTACATTACAGGTAAATAATTAAAAAAAAATATTATTTTTTTTTTCTTCAAATGAATATAAAATAATTTATTATTTATTATTTCTATTAATTTATTATGATTTCCCTTATTGAATAGTATTAATATTATATTTATTCAGGGTACATAAATCTTTGAAGGTCGTGTAACCATTAATAAAATTCTCGTAATCATTCACTTTATATTACACAAATGTTTCTTAAATAAAAAAAAATTAAAAAAAAAGAAGAAGCTTCTGACAAGCTATTACTCTTAAGCGGTATATAAAATTACATAAAAATCAAGTAAATATAATATATACAATGTTTTTTTTTACATTATGCTGAATCTAAGTAATATTCTGCATATGGAGCTTTTTAAGATTAATTCTTAAATATTTCAAATTCTTGCTATGACAATCGAAAACACAGAGCAATAAAATGCTATCACACAATGTTTATCATAAGGATTTTTTGATGCTGATCACGATGACATTGACTATTTCTTGCTATTATATCATACATAGTTTTGAGATATTCTAACCTAAAAGTAAAAAAACAGCCAGTTTTTGGTAAAAATATCTAGAAATATTTAACTGATTGTGTAGTCAAATTTATGTCATCCGAAGGATTTTTTTATGCTTAACACGATGCAGAGTATCATATTTGGCTATCAAGCCAAGGAAACTCAAGTGACTCTCTTGTGAGTACATTTACACTATAATCCAAAACCTGTTTACGGTATCATGCTAAGTATATAAAAAATCCTTTGGATGACAAAAATTTGACCAATACTTTACGAGATATTTTATAATAAAAATAACAAAAAATGTAAGTATTTGAACTTTTAGATTAAAATATCAAGCCGGAAAAAGGTTATGTGAAAAAGATTCACAACATCCCTCCGTTTATTCCTAAAGGCCTTTTGGGACACAGGACTCGATGTCAAAATATAAGGTTTTTAATCATTTTCAACATAAAGCTGCAACCTCGCAAGTTAGCCAAATCACTTCTGGTTGGTTTCATTTTTTTGGTGTAAATATCACCTTTAGACCCTGAAAATCGCTATTTTTATCGCTGATTCTCTAAACGTTATAGGTAATCACCAAAATGGAAATTTTTGGCCTAAAATAACCTATTTTTAAATTACTGCCAAACTTGTAATTTTTCACGAAAATGGATTTTATGGATCTCGAAAATTTGCTACAAGCTTTAAGTTTCTACAATTTTTTACTCGTCCTTTTTTGATTATTTATTTGCCAGATATAATAATTTAAAATCAGAGCCCCAATTTCAGAATTTTTTTAAAAAAGTCAATTTTTAGCATTATATTTGAAAAGTAACGTAAAAAATATATGAAGAAACTTTAATTTTTGAAAACTTGGAGCTCATACAAAATTTTTGAGAACTTTTCATATCAAAAATTGCAGTTTTCACAGCAATTTAAAAATTAGTCATTTTGGGCCGAAAATAGCCATTCTGTTAATTGGCTATAACGATAAGAGTATTAGTGATGAGATATTGCGGTTTACGGAGCTTGAAAGGTGGTACTTATATCAAAAAAGTGAGATCAACCAAGGATGGTTTGTTCAACTTGGTAGGCTGCATCGTTATAATAAAAAAGACCTAAAAATCCTATTTAATAACATTCAGCCCTATGTTTCTTAACCGAGGAGTCCCATTGAAATGCCCAGAGGGTATCAAGGGTTTTTTTTTCTAAATATCAAACTCATCCATAATTATAGATTGTAATTTAATTTCCCAAATCTCCCTTTGTAAGTATAATCTCAGAGGAATGAAAATTTATACAGTCACAGAGGGATGAAAAATAAAATTTCCTAATTTAATCCTTTGAAAAATTCAAAATTTATCTTAAAATGCTCCATATAGACATAAAAGAATACATATAGAATAAAAGTTTTTTAAACCCATAAAAAAAACACCAGCATAAAAACGAATCGAGTTGAACCGCAAAAAAAAATTGCGTAATACAATATTCAAGCTACTACTTCTAAAAACATTATAAATGACTTGTCCTCATTGCACTATATTATATACGTAAAGTCGTGTTCATTATTTTATTTCCAAGTTCACGACTTGCTTATTTTCTTATAATATACTTTTTTGCCACTTGTCTTATATAAATATATATAATTTATTTTTGTCTTTTGTAAACCTGACATTTACCTTACAGTCCTTTTTTTTTATATTAATAATAATGACAGTTGAGAGTTTCGTGATATTTAATTTTGCAGGAGAAAAAAAAGATGTTTTGAATAATATGATTGATTAGGAAATTAAATAAAAATGGATTAGTATATTAATTTTTTTTAATACGATGATGCACAAAATGCAAATGAATTTTTTTTTATTTATGAAACATTTATAAATTTTAATAGAAATTATTATATCTTTAACGACGATAATATTGTTAGAAAAAAAATTAAAAATTAATAAGTATATTTAGTGGTAAAAAGTTGTGGAAAATGTAAAAATTATATATCTTTAGATAGTTAATAATTTGCGGTATATAATCTTTATTGTCCTTGAAATTCTATGTTATAACATTTCACGCTTGTTACCAAGTATAATTTACAAATTGGTGTCACAAACTCGCACTCTTTATTATTACATGTACTATAAATTATAATAATTATTATATTATAATTGTTTTTTTCTTTCATTTTTCTTTTTTTTTAGAATATAATAATGTATGAATATTTACCAACATTGCTTGATGAAAAAATATCAGAGTATACTGGTTATAAACCTGATTTACATCCAGGTATTAGTCATATATTTCAAAGTGCTGCATTTCGTTTTGGACATACAATGATACCGCCTGGAATTTATAGAAGGGATCAAAATTGTAATTTTAGAAAAACTAATACTGGACAACCTGCTATTAGACTTTGTATGACTTGGTGGGATTCCAATGTGAGTCATTAATTTTATGATATTCATTTATCTTTAGTTTCAATATTATCAGATTCTTAGTAATTTTTCTAGGTTTTTATGTTAATCTGATTCAAATTAAAAAAAAATTTTTTTTTTTAGTTATATTTAGTGTAAAATTTATCATTTTTTTTATATCTTCTTACAAAATAATTTTTTTTTTTAAATACTAGGTATATAATTATTTCAAAATCATGTAATGATATATTTTACTTTACATTCTTAAAGTAACATATTCTTTTTTCACAATATAATGAGTCATGAAAACTTATATAATATAAACATCTGGAACCCTATGGAAAACTGAATTCAAACAAATTAAAATTTAAGTAATTTTATAACTGGTATTTATATTCGAATAAGTAATTAGCAAGGATGAAATTTATATGCATTAGGATTTAACTTAAACAAATTTCAGCTCTCAACACCCTGACTGAAAAAACATTCCATTTTCTGAAAAATTATAAGATTTCCAAAATATGAGAGCCTGAAACTAATTTAATAAAATGGGTCCCAACATAAAATTTTACAGGACTGAAAATTTGCATAGTAACAGCGCGTTTATGATTAACGAAATGTTTTTCTTACTTAAACGATTACAAATGGCCTGAAACGTAAAGAAAATAAAAAAAAATTCTTTTTCTTCCTAGCGGGTCGAAAACATTTTTTTACCCCGCAACGAGATCGAAAAAAACGCGTTTTCTCCCCACTGAGAAAGAAAAAATTCGTTTTGGCCATGGGAGTTAAAAAAGAATGCCCCAGATCGCAGTTTACCATCCTCGGTTTTGCCTCGGGTGCTAATTAACGTATGATTTGGGCCATTTTTTTTTTGCCCCCTTGGTTAAAAATATACTATTATTTATTTAGGCTCCATCTACAAACGGCTGCGCTTGCAGTTGCGGTTTGTTTATAGCAATCGTAGTAGATGAAACATTAGAATATAGTACGACAAAAAAATTTTTTTTTAAAGAAAGAAAAAATAGATTCTGTCTAAGGCAAGTGAATTTTTATTTTAGTGTAAGTCCCATTTGACACTCCCTCTCTGGATTTTCAGGCCTTCTGGGATATTCTACCTTCTAACAAACATGTTAAAATTAAAAATTTTGGCTACCTGGCGCAAAAACCTAATTAATTATTATCCTTTTAGCATGGAAAAATTCTGTATGTACGATTAAGCTAAAATAAATTAATTTTTCAGACTTTTAAAATCATGAAAAATTACTTTAAAAAATTTAAATTATATAGATAAAAATAATTTAATTACATATTTACTTATAATTGTTTTTCATTTATGAGAATGGTGAAAATTAATGAAATAAAAATTACATTGTTTCATTTTTATTATTTTTACTGACTAAAATTATAGAAAAATAAATAATTTTAATTAAGAAGTAATTATATCTTAGATTAAATTAGATAAAAATCTTAAAGAATATAAAAAAATAAAATTATATTATTAATCTCTAATAAATTAGACAAATATATATTAATAAATACAAAACAGAAGCTGAAATAATTATGAATAATGCATAATATTCTCATCATATAATATTTTTTTTCAAAAAAATTAAAATGCACATTAATATAATTAACAAGTAAAATAACATTAATTACCTATTCTTATTTATTAAATGATTTTACAATATTAAAATATATTATTTATATCCTGATTAAATAAAATAGATAAATTTTTAAATAAAATTTTCATAACTTATTTTTCAAGGAGATTACCAATAATAATATAGTTTTAAAATAAAATAAATTTATCAATTAATCTGATTAAAAAATAATAAAAATTAATTTTATTCATATAATTTCCGGGTTAATTACTTTATGTATTATGTATTTTAAGCAAAGTATCAATGTAATTATTATTTCTTTCAATGAGTATTTATTTCATTTTTCAAATTAATTAGGCATGAATTTAGAATAAAAATAAAATGATTGACATAATAAGCACAATTTATGTAATAGGTGTAAGTACTTGATTTTTGAAAAATATTTTAGAATAATATGAATTGGTTAAATATATACACATGAGATTATTCTAATAATATTGGTAATGGTAGTTTTGGTGAATAAAATTCTACGCCAATTGAGCCCAAGGCGGACTGAAGGGTTGCAGAAGTCGGTCCAAGCTATTTTTTCCCGAATAATAATTCCGGTTTTTTACAGCTATTTTCGTTTTTTGACCTTTCTTGCCTTATCAGTTAACCATAATTTATAAGCCTACTAATGTAAAATTTTCCACGAAACTCAAATTTTTCGTCAGTTTTCATTTATTAGTCACTTCGATTAAATTTCTTTTAGAAGAAAGAAATAAGTTAAAAAAATAAATTGAATCCCAATCAGAAGAAAATCAAACGTGCACGTACATTTTAAGATATTTAAGCTGAAGGCGAAATTACTAAATACTAATTTACAGTCCACAGGAATTTTTAGACCCTTGTTAGTTATAAAAAAGTACCTTAGTATAAATGGGAAATTTCATGAGTTTAAAACACCCAAATTTTTCCTTTTGCAATATAAGCCTAATTTATCAACAACAAAAAAACTTCAAGTCATTTGTATTGTAGCCACATATTGTACATGTTTTTTTATTCCAAGTCCTTAAACCTGTATGATTTTAAATCCCTAAAACTGAATTTTTCTAAGAGTCTTTCTTTGCCAAAACAGCAATGGTGGGCAGGTCGGGTCATCGGATCGGCCTCAAATTTTTCTCATGTTTTTATAACATAAAGATAGGAAAATCCTGAAATTTTTAGCCTTCTAGGTCTTAAACAGCCCGAGTTATGGCCAATTAAACTCATTAGGCGGCTCTCGACCAGCGTTAGTGCTTTTCGGGAAAATGGTTAAAAATCATTAATTTAAGCTTGAAAAAAAATTCTGAAAGAGTATATATGTTGGGAAACCTTCAATAAATCCATTTCTGCCATTAGTTTTTCGGAAAAACCCCGGGAAATTCCGGAAAATGGGAAAATGCGTTTTAAGAAAAATCGCAATATCTCATTTGCCGCCATTTTTTTTTTGAAAATTTTTTTCAACCGAAATCCCATCGATCTGTATGAAAAAAAATTTTGATTTCGGCCATTAAGGTCGATTTTAGCCTGTTTTAGAATAATTTCACATTTTCAATACTTCTTTATTTAATTTTCCGTAAGGGGTTAAAATAATTGACTTTTTTGCTTTCAGAATCGAATAGCCAGGGAAAAAGTAGTCCTAAATAAAAAAAAAAATTACTATTTTCGATAAAAATTAACTAAGTTATGGACAAGTAAAGATACTGTCAAAAACTACCAATTTTATACTAATTCCAATTTTAGGCTCTAAAACGACATTATAACTTGAAAAATGCATAACTCGCTTAAATTTTATCGTAAAAAGAAAAGTTTTGGATTATTATCGAGTGTTTTTTCCTAGGCTATTTTTTTATGCAAGAAAAAAATTAGTTTAGTCGTTAAAAAGTTTTTTTTTTGTAAAAAACTAATGTAACATGTTAAAAACTGTTTTTGATTATTATCATTTTTTAACAAAAAAAATAAATTTCTGTCAATAAAATTAATTTTTTTCTTGCATAAAAGAATAGCCAAGGAAAAAACACTCGATAATAATCCAAAACTTTTCTTTTTACGATAAAATTTAAGCGAGTTATGCATTTTTCAAGTTATAATGTCGTTTTAGAGCCTAAAATTGGAATTAGTATAAAATTGGTAGTTTTTGACAGTATCTTTACTTGTCCATAACTTAGTTAATTTTTATCGAAAATAGTAATTTTTTTTTTTATTTAGGACTACTTTTTCTCTGGCTATACGATTCTGAAAGCAAAAAAGTCAATTATTTTAACCCCTTACGGAAAATTAAATAAAGAAGTATTGAAATGGATTTATTGAAGGTTTCCCAACATATATACTATTTCAGAATTTTTTTTCAAGCTTATATTTATGATTTTTAACCATTTTCCCGGAAAGCACTAACGCTGGTCGAGAGCCGCCTAATGAGTTTGATTGGCCATAACTCGGGCTGTGACCTAGAAGGCTAAAAATTTCAGGATTTTCCTATCTTTATGTTATAAAAACATGGGAAAAATTTGAGGCCGATCCGATGACCCGACCTGCCCACCATTGCTGTTTTGGCAAAGAAAGACTCCTAAGTATATCCCTAAATCAAAATTATTCCGAGTTCCATTTGATCCCCCCCCCCCTCTAGATTGTTACCACTTAAGTCCCCCTTGATCATGATCACTTGACCTTCCCACCTTGATGTTGACCATTTAAACCCCTCGCCTCGATTTCCGGGCCTTCTGGGGTACGCCTCCCTATAAACATGTTCCATATTAAAATATCAAAATCACATAGATGCACCCATATAAAATAAAAATCTTTTCGCTTTCTTCAACTTAAGTATAAAAAATGTTCTTATTATAATTATTAAAATCATAAACCATAACATACTTCAGACATTATATAGAAAATTTAAAATTACATAGTTATGATAATAAATATTTAAAAATAAAATAATATATATTATATCATTGTTGAGGTAATATGATTATAATTACACAATGTTATTTTTAACTTTTACTGTCTAATAATAAAACTATTGTTATGTTTTTTTTTTATTATTTTATTATTCTATCAAAAGTGTTAATGTTTGCTATAAAATTTAATGCAATTTTTTTTTGCACATTTTTTTTTTATTTTAATATAAAAATTGTTATATAATGTGTGGAACTATTGAATTTAACGTATGGCAATAAAAAGAGAAAGATGGAGAAAATTATAATAAAATAATAATTAATTTTTATTTAGATTTTAATTAATTTTCGAGTTAATTTTATTATAATTAGATTTGCGAAATCAAAAATAATCATACAGGCACGTAAGCAGAAAATTTTTTCGAGAGAGGACAAAAAATTTCGTAGGGGACCAGAACCTAATGTGCCTGAATATACATTTTGCACATATGTTAAAAATTTTTATTGGGTTTTATCAACACAGGTATTACATTCTCTATTTGATTGTAAAAATTTTATTTTATTTTATCTCAATTCCTTTTTTAAATGCTTATCTTAAAATATTATCTATAAAGTTGTTTAAATTTTTACAAGTTTATTATATGTTACGGGCAAGAAATTGAAAATTTTTGCTATGTTGGATAAGGAGATTCATTGATTAACAAAATTATAATTGCATTTTAAAATTTATCCGATATAACATGATACGTATAAATTTCATTCATAAAAATATATTGGTACTCTTGTAGTTGGTAATAATAATGCCCATGACTTAATAAAACTTAGTAAACTGGATGGATTTTAGAGTCTATTTTATCCAATTTCTTAAAATAGTTTTGATTATTTAATATTTAATTTTTTCTGGCTGCTAAAAGCGTAGGGTTTATTATTTTAATAATAGGCTTACAAAGGGAGTTCACTCCATTGGAACACCAAATTACATCAGATGGTTATGAGTGATTTTAGTATGTTAAAAAAACATCCCTGAAAACTTCCGTTTAATTACTTAAATGAGCCTTTTGTACTTAGAATCACAGGATTCAATGTTAAAAAATAGGAATTTTCAGTCTACCTTCAAAATAATGCGGTTATAGTTTAACAAGAATACTTCCGGTTAGCACCTTTTTTTTCATGTAAGTGTTGCCTTTCGAGCCCCATAGACCGTGATTTTTTATCACCAATTTTCTCATTGTTATAGTCAATGAATCAAGTGTTTATTTCTGGCCCAATCTGCCCAGTTTTTAAATTGCTGCCAAAATCATTCAAAATCAGCTACCATAAAAAAATTGATCTTTGGCAGCAATTTAAAAATTGATCATTTTGGACCAAAATGGGCATATAAGTTAATTTCCTATGACGATAAGAGAAACAGTGAAAAAAAATTACTATTTATAGGGATTAAGAGATAAAACTCACATAAAAAATGAGACCAACCGAAATTTTTTGCTTGATTAGACGTTAGCGTTACTTAGATAATATCTCAAGAATCTTTATTTCATAATATGGATCTCTGTATTTCTGAACCAAACTTTAGGTAAATTGTAAAGACAAAAATCAGACTTAGTGCGTAACAAATACACACGTTTTATTTAAAAAAAAATTACATTCATTCAAACGTAAGATATGTATAAAATTAACCTCAGTGTACATAAATTATACTTCGATTTTTATATCTTATATCATACCCACACAAGTGTACTGACCGAGACAAATAATATAGCACATATTATAAAGAATTAAAATGTTATACAAATATGTATAATTATTATTTAATTTTTCTTATAGATTTTTATGATTCTTCTTACATGACTAGTATAGCTAGATTATTTTCAAGGAATTTTTATTTATAATAACTTTATGGTAATATGCAAGATTTTTTATTTAAAATGAAGAAAAAAAATTTTCCATTTTTTAGAAAATGTTTTGAAAATACGTACAGCAGGTCTTAAAAAAAAAAAAATTGTTTAATATATGAATGACTTTATACTTACTGAAAATTTATTTGATTACTTTATTTACTTTTATTTTTAATCATGCCCCCTTTAATTACGTAGATCTGATTTTTATATAACATAAAGAAAAATGTAAGTTTTCTGATTACGCGAATGGTGTAAACTTGCTATTTTCTATCAAATAATTATTTAAAAAACTTTCCCCGATTTTACCATATTTTACATAAGAATCGGGCAAAAGTTTTCGGGAAAATAAAACCTTGAATAAAATTAAATTTTTAAATAATTAATCTAAATCTTTAAATTTGGGCCAAAATATTTTTTCTGAATGAAAAAATGAATGTTCATTTGTTGGTTGGTAATTAGATATATATCACTATATCGATTATTAGGGTTAGGGTTAATTAGAATTTAAATCGTTCTTTATTAAAAGGCACCTCTAGGATAATTATCTTTTACAGAAAAAATAAAAAAAATTAAATTTTTTTTACAAAATAACTAATAAAATAAAGATAATGGTTGCCAAAAATCGTGAAATGATCCTAATTAACTAAGAACAGTGGGTTGGCATGGTTCGGAATTTTAATAATTTTTTTTTTGCATAATTTGAAACTAGATAAAAAAAATGAACATTAGAAAAGTAATGATGTGTATAGCTTAGCAAATATAAATTTTGATTCATGCAAGCCCCCTATTGATAAAGAAGTTTATTTTTAGTTTGCACTTTCAAAAAAAATTTTTCTACTGATTCTTCAGCTCAATGATAGTAGTAGAATTCTTCATATATTTTTCTTATTTTTAAACTAATATTAATCATAATATTTTTTTTACACAAAAAAAAATTATGAGCCTAAAAAAAAGTAACATGATTAACATATCCTTGCGAATAAAAATAACATTAAAAAAAACCAAGCGTGAAAACGTAAAAAATAACGAAAAATTAGTCACTCATCGACTTTCTATAAAAGGGTTAGCTCCTTTTTTAGAAATTTAATAATGGGAAAACCCTGATTTTTTAGAACTTAATGAGTTCAAGTTTTTTTTTTATATTTTATAAGTTTATTAAATTTAATTAAAATGTACTTATTTCGAATATCTCGTTTGCATTTTTTCAATTGAATTATATAAACCAATATAAAAAATATTGAAAGTTGTTTCTATTAGAAATAAAAATATACATATCAATGGTTTTAAAGTAAACATTTTATGTTCATTATGTAAGCAATTAGTCGAGCATTTAATTATTATAATTATTGTATATTTATTATTATATAGACTTAATCTTGCACTTAATTTACTGTATAAATTTATGTATATGGTCAGGTCCAGGTGATTTCAGTAAAACAAATCACTTTCTTTATTTTAAATGTTGCAACTTTGTTGTGGAGTTTGTAAACTACAGGCACCCCTCGTTATCCGCGGTTTTATTATCCGCGGTTCACCGTATCCGCGGTAGGACCAAAATATCCGATCCCTTGTTTTCCGCGGAAAAATTCTTGTTATCCGCGGTTTTTTTTGTGCACTAAAAAAAACGTCAAGAAGACAACGTCAAGAAGTATTTTGTTTCAATATGACTATGTTCAGATTTTCGAGAATATTTATAATTTTTTTCTAACCTACATTCATTTTTAATTTTTTTTTTTTGAAGTTTATAAAATAAAATTGTATTTCGTAATTATAATGGCTCCACAATCAAGGAAAACACCCCAATCATCTAAGAAAACACCATCTCGCGCAAGGAGCGTCATGAATATCGCGGATAAACTCAAAAACAACTGCTGCTATCAGGAGCCAAGCGATGCCTTTTCATGATTATTTGAACAAAAAATATGAAAAGAAAGAGAGTTTCAATGCAAGTAAAGGGTGGTTCGAAAATTTCAAAACAAGATATTCTCTTCACAGTATTAAATTTACCGGTATGCGCAAATTATTGTTCATTTTAATAATTTTTTTAATTAAAATTTATTTCCATACTCTGAAGGTGAGAGTGCTAGTGCAGATCGCGAGGCTGCTCAAAGTTTTCCAGCTCAATTGGAGGCATTCATTTCCGAAAAAGGGTATTCTCCCGATCAAGTTTTCAATGCTGATGAAACCGGTCTGTATTGGAAAAAGATGCCAAATCGTACTTGGATATCAAAAGAAGAAAAAAGAGCTTCTGGTTTCAAAGTATCCAAAGATCGATTCACTCTTTTATTTTGTGCGAATGCCTCGGGAAGTTTTCGATGCAAGCCTATGCTTGTTTACCGTTCTGAAACACCACGTGTGCTCAGGGGAAAGAATAAGGACCATCTACCAGTTTATTGGAAGTCTAATAAAACAGCATGGGTGACACAATTGAACTTTGGCCAGTGGTTCAAAGAATCATTTATCCCTGATGTTAAGAATTTTCTTACGTCTAAAAATCTTGCATTTAAAGTGTTGTTGTTGCTTGATAACTGTAAGAGTCACGCAGAAAGTCTTCAAGATGTTCATCCGGATGTGGAGGTGATGTTTTTTCCTCCAAACACAACATCTTTGATTCAGCCTATGGATCAAACAGTGATTGCTACGTTTAAATCATATTATTTGAGAAGAGTCATTGAAAAAATTGTACAGACTGTCAATCACCATCGCAATTGTGAAGAATTTAATTCTATCAACGTAGTGAAAAAGTTTTGGAAAGATTTTTCCATTATGGATGCCATCACAATGACAAAAGAGTCTTGGGCTGAAATTAAAGAATCCACTTTAAATTCTTGCTGGAGAAGAGTCTGGCCAATGTTGTGCCACCTAAAGAAAAATCGAGAAGAAGAGAATATCAAGAGAGTGTTCGAACCATCGTAAATCTGGCTCGAACGATAGATGGAGAGGGATTTGCCGATCTTCAAGAGACTGACGTTTTAAATTTGATGCTGCCTTCAGCAGATCTAACGCCAGAAGAAACTGAAGAACTAGCCACACCCTTACCAGAAGTGCCAGAAACCGAACCAAATGTTGAAGTTTCTCTCAACGGAAAAACCATTTTACAAATCATAAATTCTTTACAAACTGCCATTGATTTGGCAATGAATTATGATCCAATAATGACAAGGAGTTTGAGTTTTAAAAATAATTGTGAAAAAGCGGTAATTAGTTTCAGGCATTTTTTATGATAACCATTTCTGCTAAATATTTCTTGGTGTAGCAGGTGTAATTATTTATAAAAAGTGTTTTAATATTGTTCCTCCGCCGTAAAAAGAAGGCGTAAAACTCTTTAATTTCAAAGCAAAAATTATTTGTTAAGATTAACGGAATAAAATATCAGATCCTGTATTTTTTGGTTCAAATAGCTTTGAAGTTTTATTCATTTTACGATTTTCAGTTTTGAGTAATTAACAATTTATTGAGCAAAATAAGCAAAAAATTGCAGAAAATAAAAATTTTTTTAAAATATTATTGATTGAGCTAAAGGTATTCTTCTTGGGTTTTTGAAATAAGATTGATAAAATTTTGAATGTCAGACTCGTAATAGTAAATTAACTTACTTAAATTAACTTACTTCGGAATCAATGAAAAATATTAAAATTGATTTACAGTTTTTGGGGTTATCTATAGATCACAAAATGAGATTTTTGACCTGATCAAAGAAAACTTTTATAGATTTAAAATGCTTGAAATAACATACAATATCGATTTAGAGACCAGAAGCTTTGAAATCTATAGGTTTAGGTTTGTGATTTCGAAAACCTTACAGGTGACCCAAAATTAAGCTCAATAAAGAATATTTTATTGTGAATTTTAATTTTTGCCTAATTTTTTCTGATTTTGATTAAAATATAAATAGAATATATATATAAATATTAAATATATGTATATCAGACTTTGAATCGATTTACTAAATTGAGTGATTATATTAGTACTATATTAAATTAAGATATTAAATAATGGTATTTCACTCAAATATATTCAGCGAGATCTTCAGTAAGAAACTCATATATATCAAAACAAAGAAACAGTATATATCTTCTTTGAAAAAAATCAGGTTATAGTTGAGATGCCTTATAATATACTCTTGTTAATTCATTTCCCTTGCGAGTAAATGTATTTGAAATCAACATGGACCACTTTATGGTAACAAATACTTATAATGTAATGTTTGTTATCACTAGTTAGCCCATTTTATTAATAAAAATATATTTTAGGAAGTGAAATGAATTATCAAAACTCAAAAGTATATAATAAATCCAAGATATCTTAAACTTATACTGGTAAATAAGAAAAATACATTGAGTTTTTTATTGATGATATCGCTCAAAGTGAAATATCATCTAATTAATGTTATATAATTACTCTCATTATTAAATACTTATAACAAACCAAGGAAAAACTTATGAAACCTTCAAAATTTTTTCTGCTAATTATATAAAAAATGCGCAGGAATTATTGAGGTGATTCCATATCATGACAGCTCTTCCATAATTAAAGCTACTATAATTTTAACCTTTCATATAGGACAGAAAAAGATTGTACTATCGAATAATATTTCCTATTTTACAATGCAATTTAATTTAGGAAAGCATGTTTTGAAAACACAATATATTCTTATCAGTAGCATAATTTCTGATTTCAAACCATTCAATAAATAAAAAAAAATGCTTCTACGCTTTTGTTTGGCCTCAATTTTTCAACTTTCAAATTATGCATTTCGTGCCTTTTTATTCTTGGTTTAGCAGATTTACCAATAACTACAAGTGGTAACTTATGGTTGCTAGTAGCATTGCTGCATGCTAAAATAGAAAACCTTTTTTTGCTCATTTTATAGTCAGGTGCAGTTTTCTTTTTTTTTCGTTACGAAGCATCTTCTTGGTAAGAGTCTATAAAATAAGCTGGTTTCATTAGCGTTGTAGATTTGTTAAGGCGAATAACCAGAAATTAAACTTGCAAATTGTTTTACATAATCTTCAACAGTAGTATCTGAAAACAATTTTTCGCTATTAATGGATAAGATTCTCATGCCATAGCGCTTTTTCTAACAGCAAAACCATCATACACTGGCAGCAAACCAAGAGTTGATATCTATAAGCTCACTCATTATTACTTGAGCATGTATAATTGGCCTAGTTAGTGGAAAGCACCTGTTGACCTTTGCTGCAAAAACCAAATATAGAGAGCTACATTTATTTACTGGTAGACTGAAGTTTTTAACGTGCATCCTTTTTCTGATACAAGTGAAGAAGAAATTGATCCACTAAAATTAAAAAATCGTAAATTTTCCGACACCTAGCTCTGCAGCTATTGTTTTAGCTGTCCCGTCACCAGATGTCAAAAGCTTCGGAACCCTTTAACTGGATGCTGCAGTTATGGTGTTTTCGTTTATCAGCTTTAAATGGCCGAGGTGAATTTTCAATCGTTCTATTAGGAATCTGTATTCCTTGAGGAACTATTTTTCAGATTATTTTTATTCAAAGAGCACTTAATCGTACTGGACGTCTAACAGCAAAATAATATCGAAAGACGCCATTTTTGTTGACCAGAAAAAAAAGTGAACAAAGATGAGTTGAACAGAAAAAAATGAACAAAAAAAGTTGAAAATAGAAATTTTTGAACAAAAAAAATTGAACAAAAAACTTTTGAACAAAAAAAGTTGACCAAAATTTTTTGACAAAAAAAAAATAAAAAATTAATGAAAAAGTGAAAATAAGAAGTTGAAAATAGAAATTTTCAAGTTTTTTCATTTTTTTAAGTTTGTTCGACTTATAAATTTCTATGTTCAACTTCTTATGTTCATTTTTTGATTAATTTTTTATTTTTTTTTTGTCAAAAAATTTTGGTCAACTTTTTTTGTTCAAAAGTTTTTATGTTCAATTTTTTTTGTTCAAAAATTTCTATGTTCAACTTTTTTTGTTCATTTTTTTCTGTTCAACTCATCTTTGTTCACTTTTTTTTCTGGTCAACAGAAATGGCGTCTATCGAAAACATTTAAGTATGACATATTCATACTCTCTTATTCAAATATTCTTCCACTATATATCTTCTTCCTACTTATTTAGAATACTAAAGCTACACTGTAGCTTACTTATATTAACAAAAAAATTAGAACATTTTGGAAAAATTAGTAAATTATCGAAAAAATTTGTAACTATTCGAAAAAAATCGTATATTTATTAAATTGAGTATATTATCGAAAAATTCGAGTATTCTCGATCTTTTTTTGCGAATTTGCAAGAAAAATTGATAATTTACAATTTTTTTTTAATAGTTGTAAATTTTCGAAAAATAGTTCTGAATTTACAACTTTTTTCGGAAATTCACAAAAAAAAATCGAAAATTATCGAATTTTTCGATAATGCACTAAATTTAGTAAATTTTCGATTCTTAACTAATTTTTCGAAACATTCTATTTTTTTTGTTAATCTAAGGAAGTTACTTTTTACAGTGTATAAAAAAACCTTCTCTAAATTTTTGAACTCCATTTAGACGTACATATTTAGTATAAAAAATCAGGACAACGTAGTTACGTTTAGGATAAACTAATAGACAATTTTAAGAATTGCGAAATGTATAACTTTATTTAACACCGAAATAATCGTTATTAACCAAAAAAAAATGTATAGAAATCATTTATTAATTTATAGATATAAAATATAAATATACTTTTAAGTTTTAAAGTTTTAATATTCATTAAAAAATGTGAAAATATATGCACTCCACTTAATCCGGCCCGGTCTTCGCCCCAATTAAGGTGGATTACCGAGTACCAACTGCATTTTAATTTTTCAGTTCTAAAGTCAAACATTCTCTTCCTGATCCCAAATAAATAATTTCATATATGTAAGCTTTTACAATTTAATTCTATAAACTAAGATTGATTATTTTTTACTTTAAGAAATATTAAATTACTAGTTGAAAATCACATAAATTAGTTCATTTACATTCATTGCACACAATCATATAAATAAGTAAAGTTCAAATTTTATTTTCTCATTATAAACTTTAATATACAAAGTTGCATCTTACAATGAAATTCATAGCCGTAACACTTACTGAAGGACATTGACTATAATACTGTACTTATTTTGATACAAATCAGAAGATATTTGTTATTTTATTCATATTTTTCTATATATTTAAACTTATAAATTATGTTATCATGTTTTATTTTAAATACACAATTAATAATCTAAAAAATACTTAACTGTCAGTTAAGCTATTTATTCATATTAATAAAAATCTTAATGAATACATGAAAATATTATTTCTACTATATATGCAAAATTAATAAATCATTTATCTTTATACACACACACACTCACATATGACTGTTAATCAAAAAATTTTAAATTAATTTAAAAATTTTCACGATTTTATCATCAGAATATTTATTTAAACGCTGTGCATTTATATAATAAATAATTAAGTAAAAAATTAAAATTTAGATATGATCTATTAAATTTTTACCAAGGCTACTGAATTATTTTAGTTATAATTATACGTATTACAAAATATGGAAGCTAATTACATTTAAAAAAAAGAAAATTTGTGATACCTTGTTAAGTCACGGTAGTCATGTTCATTTAATATATAAAATATAAAGAAAGTTTTATATTTAATTTGTATAATAAAATTTGTTATTTTTTTTATTTTGTAACAGGAAATCCTGGCCAATAGTACAATCGAAGAGCTATTAATGGGAATGGCATCTCAAATATCAGAACGCGAAGATAATTTATTAGGCACAGATATACGTAACAATTTATTTGGACCATTAGAATTTTCATTGCGGGATTTAGGTGCATTAAACATAATGAGAGGTAGAGATAACGGTTTACCAGATTATAATACAGCAAGATCACATTTTGGTTTATCTAAAAGAAAAATGTGGAATGAAATAAACCCACAATTATTTAATAAAAATCCTAGTTTATTAAGAACGTTAATGGAAATACATGGTAATGATTTAAATAATATTGATGTTTATTTGGGTGGTATGTTAGAATCAACATTTGGTCCTGGTGAATTATTTACTGCTGTGATTAAAGAACAATTTATGAGGCTCAGAGATTCTGATAGATATTGGTTTGAGAATGAAAATAATGGGTAAGTTTTTATATTTTACTTAATAAATTTTAACTGATAGAGAATCTTACTTTCTTTAACGAAGTTCAGTTATAACGGTTTCTTTTATTCAATATTTTTTTGCTATATCAAATTATTTACCTTCATCTGATTTTTACATAAAATTTAAAGTCTATCGATATATTTTAGAATGGACTATAACTCAAAATCATTTTTAGGATTTAAGAATTTTAACTTTCTTAAAATCAGATTCTGTATGTTGCGTTTTTTTATCTTTATCTGAGATGTAGCACATTATAAAATTTATAAAAATTTCAGTTATCTCGATAATTGCAACATTTTGTACATTATTATTTTACATAATTGCAATGTAAAAGGTACTACATATACTTATGGACCCGTGGTCTAAAACAAAATAAAATTTTAGTTTTTATTATTCAGATGTTAAACTTGAATATATATATGAACTCCTACACTGTAAAAAGTAACTTTATTAGATTTACAAAAAAAATAGAATTTTTTTTAAAAATTAGTGAATTTTCAAAAAATTTTGTAAATATTCGATAAAAATCGTAAATTTAATAAATTTAGTACTATCGAAAAATTCGAGAATTCTCGATTTTTTTTTTGTGATTTTACGAAAAAAGTTATAAATTCACAACTATTTTTCATTAATTTACAACTATTTTTTGTAAATTTTCGAGAAAAAAAATTGTAAATTATCAATTTTTCTTAAGAATTCACAAAAAAAAAAACGAGAATACTCGAATTTTTCGTTAATATACTAAATTTAGTAAACATACGATTTTTTTCGAATATTTAAAAAATTTTTTCATAAATTTACTAATTTTTCGAAAATGTTCTAATTTTTTTGTTAATATAAGAAAGTTACTTTTTACAGTGTAGATGTTCCTGAAATAACTTCTTATGAAAATGTCTTGCACTAAAAAAATGAAGGTATCCCTTTGATGTGTGATCTGAAAAAAAAAATCAAAAAATCAGAAATGTATATTTTTTGGAGAAATGCGAAGAAATCAGCTAAATATATAAAAAACAAAAAATATCGAATTTGAAAGAAAAAAATAATGAATTTAAACAAATCCACTTTGTTGATATTGCCCTCTGAGAGTAAAATGAACTTCTTAGGGCTAACATGAATTCCCTTTTATAAAAAATAATTCTGAGAGTAGAAATTGAGTTAGAATCTATTTTAAGCCCTCGTAAAAATTTTTAGAATCAACTTTTTGCATGATGAATTTCAATTTAGGTCCAATGAGCTCATTTTGCCCTTAGTGGGTATTGTGTACCCTTAAAGTCCTTTTTACCCTTGTTATATCAGATATTTAATTTAGGTCCAAGGGGAATATTTTGTCCTGAGAAAGCGATTTTTCAGCTTTCAAAAAAGTATTATTCTCCGAAATTTATGTACTCCTAAGAGGCTCATTTTCCAAGTTTTTATTAATATATTTCTTTGTCAAAATATATCTCAATGCAGTTTTCCTATTTTGCGAAAATCTTTATACAGTGATGTAGGTATGCAAAAATAAATTCACCTTATTAAAGGATCAATAAATTGCTGCCAATAGCAGTCAGCCATGATTTAAAAATTAAATTTGAAGCAATATTAAGCCTTTCTAATTTTGTTAATTATAATAAAAATCTTTGCCCTAATGTAAAAAAGTTCATAAACTTCTGCGCTTCATTGAATATAAAAACATATAATTGGCCTGTAAATCATTTAGAAAAAAAATTATATTTTTCGTAATATATCAATTAAAATAAATAAATAATAAAAATAATTATTATTTAGCGTCAACATTTAAGTATAAATGTTAAATAAATATATTTTTAAATTGAGAAGATTAAGTGTTTGGTATAAATTACTAAGCTAATTCACAACCTCTGGTTATAAATAATACTTTAAATAATAAAAAAAAATAATAATAAAAGAAGTTTTATTATTATATTATTATATATATTTATCTGATTGTACAATTTAAGCCCTTAGGTTATTCATTTTTAGTTATTTCATTATTATAATGTACAATAATTTTAAATCAAGATATGAATCTTTTATTTTTAATTTTTGAATAATAATAATAATATGCATATTAATAAAATATAATTGAGAAACGTGCTCGTGATACTTTTAGCATTGTTTTTAAAAAATTTATATATGAGGATATTTTTTTATTTTTTTATTTTATAATAATACTGGAAATATTGTAATGTGCTACATTCTCACCTTGTTAACCCGGATTTAAAGCATCGTTTAATTATTAAAATATAATTCCTTCCAGCAATGTGATTCTGGATGTTAGATATTTTTAGTAAAGCAAGAAATTCGGTATCGAATATGATCAAAGTTATAAAATAAATTTTTTATTTATTATTGTGCTTTTTATCATGGCTTTTCAAGATTGCTGAAGTAACTTGTTTTATGAATTTTTTTAATGAAAATCATCTAGCAAATATTATGAGAAGCTCGAGGTTATATTTCAGATTAATTTAAAAACATTATTTTATCTTGGAAAATTTTAATTTTTTTGTTTTATGGTACTGAAAAATAAAAAGGTGTATGGCCTAGTACTCTTTAGTAATTTCCCCTTTAGATAATTTCCCCCCTGAACGATTCCTCCACTAGGCAATTGCCTCCTTATGTGTAAAAAATATTTAATTAATCTAGTAATAACCCTGATAGCTTATTAAGATAAAATTTTAATAAACAGAACAATATAAAAAATTAATAAACAAAATTAAAAATACTATTTAAGGCGTATTTCTCTAATGCTAAGCTAGACCAAAGGATGGTTCAGGGGTTAAGCTCCTGCAATAAAAAACTGTATTATCAACTTACCCCCTAATGATGTACTCACATCTTCCCCAAAGGAGGTTGATGAGACACAGCTCCCTTAGAGGTTTCGGGGTAAAGCATAATTATTGATTGTTAAAAAAATTTCCTTTTCTTAATTATTTGCTCAGGTTTTAAGGGTGTAATTGTAGGGACACATAGGGCTGTAATTTGAAAAAAAAATACAATTTATTTTTACTATCGAAAAAGTATCCTAGGTACCCTCAGTTTAGTGGGATGAGTCCCCTGAGTTCAAAACATATAACCTAAATACTGTAAGATTATAGCGTTTCTCAATCTCAGATTAAAGTTTAAAATTCCCATAGCTATCTTAAAAATCAACCAAAAAACTATTAGTTTGTTTCCTTTTTAGTTAAAGGATCTACTTTTAAGCCCATTAATTTTGATGAGAAAAATTTTTTAAATTGATAAATTACAATATTTGTTAAAATTATGTTTCATAAATCCAAATTTTTTTTAAATATCCTTCTATTCCCAGATTTATAAATCTCATTTTTTTGTATTTATTTATTTGAGGCCTTTTCCAAATACCTATTTCCAAAATTCTATTATCAAAATATTAACAATTTAATAAAGTAAAAACTATCTGCTCAAACCTAAAAATATTCATCATATCGCAAAATCAATGATGCTCCTTTGAATATACAACTCAGACCCCAAAGCAAGAAAAATTTACAAAAAAATGAAAAAAATAACCATATACGAGTGTTTCCTAAGAAATAATAGAAAAAATCTAAAATAATCTAATTTTTTTAATAACATCCATAAAAAAACTCTATTTTAATATTCATTTAATAATTCCATATTAATAATCAATTATTTATTAATAAAAATAAAAAAACAACAGAAAAAAACAGTATATTTAAAGATTTATTATAAAGTTAAATTATATACGGTCTAATGATATATATAATGGCAATAAGACAAGTTAAAAAACCGTGACTGAACTATAAAAATCTTTTGTTTATTATTATTATTTATATTATCTAAGAGTTAATCCATTCAATTTTTTTTTTTCTGTTTTTTACTACATGTCTTGAAAAATTTTATGCTCTAATTAATTTAAATACAAAAAATGTAACATATATGTTAATTTTTTATTCTTTTTTTTGCAGAATATTTACAAAAAGTGAAATTGAAAATATTAAAAGAATAAAATTATGGGATATTATAACAAATACGACGAATATTGATGCTAATTCAATTCAATATAATGTATTTGTCTGGAAAGATGGTGATCCATGTCAACAACCATTTCAATTAAATTCATCGGATCTTGAAACGTGTCCGCCTTTGCAACTTTATGACTATTTTCAGGTCTGTAAATTTTTTTAATTATTAATTGATACATAATTTAAGTCATTCTTCTCTTTTGTATTTATCAAATGCCAAAATTATCGAATTGCCAAAAAATGCGATTTTTGATAATGATGCCTATGTATATAAAAGTCTACATGAGCCTGAAGGGTGATCACAACATAATTACTTATCTATCTTAGCTTAAATCACAAAATAGAAATGAATTTCAGCTTTGGTCTAACTTTACACTGATTCATATTGGGAGTGATTTTATTGTAGTCAATTGGAAAATGAAGTGTACTATAATCAAAGAATATACACCGAATGTATATACACTTTATATAATTTACATATTAATTTTCACAACTTAGATTCCAAGCAAAATCCACTATGTATTTTGTAGATTCCAGATGCTTCACTTCACAATTGTTTGAGTAATCTGTAATTAGGCTCAAAAGGATTCCCACTGCCTCAAAAAGAAAATAATTTTAATTAATGCGCCAAAATTATTTTTTGTTTATCTGGAAAAAAAATCCTTTCTTTTAAGGCAAAAAATAAATATTTTAATGCAAAAATATAAATTTTATCAGTGTAGAGTGATTATCAACGCAATTTTAAAATTCATTTAAATATTTTCAGTAGTATCGGAGTTAAAATAAAGAACCCTAATAATTTTCTTAAACTTTTACGTGCAGGGGCATAAATTTTTTTACCAAAAAAAAATAAGCTTTATTAAAAAAAAAAAAAATTGAAAAATTTAATATTTTGATTTTCTTGTTTAAAATTTTGCCGTTTTAACATGAAACTCTAGATACATATAGACACGTCCAGCATATAACAACCAGTTGAAAAATAAAAAAAAAAATAAAAAAACTTTGTTGTTTAATTTTTTACCTGGGATTTGTGAAACTACTCCTATTTTGCACTTCCTGATGCATAATTTTGAGATACAGCTGCTCCAAATAAATTGGATTTTTTTAATTTTATGATTTCAGCTGGCCAGTTCAACCTAAAATAACTCAAAACCATGAAATTTTTAATATTTACATATGATTGGGAAAAAATTTTCTTTTTATCTGGACTACCCAAAAAAAAAATTTTTTTTTTATTTCAAGCCACTTCCGGTTTCATTTTTAACGGTTTGAATTTTTCAGATCGACCGTAAATTAAGTTCGCCATCATGAAATTTGCTCATTTTCCCAGAATGTTATACCTTGTGTTAGTTTGAGCAAAAAATAATTTTGACATATGATATTCAAATGTGCACTAACAATCATTATTTTAGTCAGCCAAAATTAGCCAAAAATAGCATATAAATTAATTTTTAGTCTTTTTGGGGCAATTTTACCGGTAATAAATTATATTGATATCGATTTTACCTTGATTAGAAAAAAAAAAATTTCACCCCCTGTTTTAACTAATTTTGGCTAATTCTGAAGAGCTGACACCAAGGCCGACATTCTGGGAAAATTTGAGCAAATTTTACGGTGGCGAATTTGATTTACAGTCGATTTTTTTTCGAAATTTTTTTGGATAGTTCAGGTAAAAAGAAAATTTATTACCAATCATCATATGTATATATTAAAAGTTTTATGTCGGTTTTATGGTTTTGAGTTATTTCGGGTTAAACTGGACAGCTGAAAATGGCTGCTTAAAATTGATATTTGCATCTTAGAAGCTAAAAAATTCTGTGGAGGCTTATTTTTAGTAATAGTTTTAGGAAAAAATACTATGTAACCGATTTGAAGACACAGCCATCTACAGTTTGAAACTTATTTTATTCAAAAGTTTACCACTTATAATATTATGATCTCAGAAATTTCTCTGCAATGCAGACGTATTTCTATTTACACGTTGATATTATTTTCATAATAAAAAAATTTATTTAATACATTTATATAAGTAAGAAATCTGGAAATGTGTAAATTTTCTGGTTTTTTAACATTTAATTCAAGTAGAGCACGTACGTGTGTGTATACAATAATATTTATATATTATAACCCTTGCGCAACTAAGCGGAAGACTGCGGGCGCGCGTTTTCAAAACGTATAGATTTTGATATTGTGCAAAAAAAAAACAACAAAACAAAATAATACAGGAAAAAGTTTTTGTAAATAAACACATTTGTGTGTAAGCGACAAATGACTTTTATTTACTTTTTTTTCTTACTTTTTACCTACATAATATTTAATTATAGAGTTTCAATTATTATCTAAAATTTGTAATTTTTAAATGCAGTTTTTGTAAGTATTATATCATAAAAAACATGGATTTAAAAAATTGCTTTTTTCTAAATTAATTAAATTTTATTATTTTTTTTATTTTATAAATTATCTTAATTTGACTTAATATCGCCTATATTATTATTTAAAAAAATTTTATTACATACAAAGTTAAAAATTTTTCTAAAATTTTTTTTGTATTGGATCATTGTTAAGGGTATTTTTTCCCGTTTAATATTGATAAAATAAAATATACGAAAATAAAATAAATTCTCTTCGAATCTTAGAAATCGTAATTTTAGTCACTTCAAAAAATAAAGATCGTATTTTAGATTTCAAAAGACCCTAAAAATTGAAGACCTTTATAAAATTTTCAGGAATCTTCATTTTTGTTGGTATTAAAGAATTGTACCCAGATTTACAAAATTTCACTAAAGTTCCAAGTGAATGTATATGAGAAATTCCACCAAAAGATTGCCATTATCATGGTCAACCTTTTGAAAAAAAAAAATTTGAAGGTACACCTTGCTAATACGTTTTTTTGTGTTCCTTAGATCAAATATAGTCACAAAAAAGCGATGAACAGAAAAAATGTTGCGTGTACAATAGTTTTTTTTGAGTTGGAAGGCTCAAAATCACGTTTTTTCAATATTTAAAAAAACCAATTTTTGAAAATTTTTTTTAATCAATTAAAATCATTCTAAACAATATATTTCTGTTTTTTAACTTATTTTGTACTCATAATTTACTAAAAAAATCGTTTTTATTCAGAAATAACACAAATTTTTAATTATTAGCGTCTTAAAGCAGCTCAAAAATTAAAAAAATGTTTTTAAAAATAAAAATTGCTTATTTAGCTTTTAAAACTTTTTTTAGTGAAATTATTATTAAAAGATAATGATAAAAAGTTGAATTAAATATAACTCATTAGTTACGAGCTTTAGAAATTACCTAAAACAACTGAAAACAACTCCAAAACTAAATTAACCAATTTTGGATCATTTTTAAAATAGCAAAATCAGTCTCGTTTTCAATGATTTTGTTTATTACTAATTTTTTTACAGATTTTTTTATTATTTACTTTAATTATACATATTTTAAAGTACTATCTTTCTGTTTAAAATAATTTTTCTTTTAATCTTCAACGTCTTAGAGAAGTTCAAATGGTAAATATTGGGTTTTTTAAAAATTCATAGACTTGGGATATTTCTAGCAGATTCAAATGATATTATAAAATGGACTAAAAGACGCATTTCCTACTAATTTTTCCCGTATAATTCGAACCCACTATTTATTTTAACATTTTACTACGCTTTACAGGAGAAAAATTCATTTTTTTAGTTTTTTAGGGTACCAATTATGGGGGACCAAATTTTAAAAGTTTCGCAGTCTTCAAGAAAAAATTTTCTGAATAGTATTTGCAAGAGTTATTTATATATTTTTTCCTCAGGAATTCGATGAAATAACTAGCTTTTTCATCTGGGGTTTTACTTAGCCATAAAATCTTATTTTTCTATTTTTACTGGTTTTGTCCAGTCTTTTATATTTTGTATTAGTAGCCCATTTGAACCTAAAGGGTTTGAAATATTTAAAATTATCTTTAATAAATAAATAGTCAGTGAAAAACTACTCGATAAAATACTAAAACTTTTTGTTTTTGAATAGTCGAGTTAATTAATAATTAATGATTTTGCACTAATTCTCCTAAAATCTCAATTTCACGTTACTTGGAGTTCCATAATTTAAAAATTTTATAAGTGAATTTTCATCATAAGACTAAACGATTTCGTATTTTATTGAGCAGTTTTTTCCTGTCTATTTATTTATTAAAGATAATTTTAAATATTTCAAACCCTTTAGGTTCAAATGGGCTACTAATACAAAATATAAAAGACTGGACAAAACCAGTAAAAATAGAAAAATAAGATTTTATGGCTAAGTAAAACCCCAGATGAAAAAGCTAGTTATTTCATCGAATTCCTGAGGAAAAAATATATAAATAACTCTTGCAAATACTATTCAGAAAATTTTTTCTTGAAGACTGCGAAACTTTTAAAATTTGGTCCCCCATAATTGGTACCCTAAAAAACTAAAAAAATGAATTTTTCTCCTGTAAAGCGTAGTAAAATGTTAAAATAAATAGTGGGTTCGAATTATACGGGAAAAATTAGTAGGAAATGCGTCTTTTAGTCCATTTTATAATATCATTTGAATCTGCTAGAAATATCCCAAGTCTATGAATTTTTAAAAAACCCAATATTTACCATTTGAACTTCTCTAAGACGTTGAAGATTAAAAGAAAAATTATTTTAAACAGAAAGATAGTACTTTAAAATATGTATAATTAAAGTAAATAATAAAAAAATCTGTAAAAAAATTAGTAATAAACAAAATCATTGAAAACGAGACTGATTTTGCTATTTTAAAAATGATCCAAAATTGGTTAATTTAGTTTTGGAGTTGTTTTCAGTTGTTTTAGGTAATTTCTAAAGCTCGTAACTAATGAGTTATATTTAATTCAACTTTTTATCATTATCTTTTAATAATAATTTCACTAAAAAAAGTTTTAAAAGCTAAATAAGCAATTTTTATTTTTAAAAACATTTTTTTAATTTTTGAGCTGCTTTAAGACGCTAATAATTAAAAATTTGTGTTATTTCTGAATAAAAACGATTTTTTTAGTAAATTATGAGTACAAAATAAGTTAAAAAACAGAAATATATTGTTTAGAATGATTTTAATTGATTAAAAAAAATTTTCAAAAATTGGTTTTTTTAAATATTGAAAAAACGTGATTTTGAGCCTTCCAACTCAAAAAAAACTATTGTACACGCAACATTTTTTCTGTTCATCGCTTTTTTGTGACTATATATGATCTAAGGAACACAAAAAAACGTATTAGCAAGGTGTACCTTCAAATTTTTTTTTTTCAAAAGGTTGACCATGATAATGGCAATCTTTTGGTGGAATTTCTCATATATAATTTTACTGTGTAAATAAAAAATAATTAAAATTTTTTTTTCTTCACTTTCTCTAATAATATGTAGAAGTAATTTTATTAGGTGTAATTAATTTGATTATTATTATTATGGTATCAAAACTACTAACATGTATTTATAAATTATTTGATAATAATAATATATAGTTTGAAATTTTCTTTTATGTAAGTCAAACATATAGATATTGAAAAATTTTTTTATAGTGTTTATTATAAATTTTGCATTTTGAGTTTATAATAATTAAAAAATTTACTTTTAATAATTTTAAAAATTAAGTTTCTTTGTAGTAAGTAATACTTAAAAAATAAAGAAATTTTTTAAACAGAACGTTTATTAACATTTCTTAAACTTTTTTTTAATTTTATAATATGCATATGGGCTAATCCAGAAATTTCACTTCAACATTTTTTTTATTTCTCTCTCTTTGAGAAGTTTTAAATATAGTGTTGAATTAGGAAAAAAAATAGAAAATTAAAAAGTTAATTCTTTAACACACAAAAAAAAATTTAGTTTGATTCCTTTTCCTTTTTTTATAATTAAATTATATGAGTTGAAATATTTATTGAAAAGGATATTGTTATTGAAATAAATGAATAACTCTTTAATTTTTTCTTTACTGTGCACAGTTTATTATAAAAAAAAAATATCTCTTTTCTCACACACACACTTATAAAAAAGATTTTTATTTGAGTAACGAAGAAAACGCATGTACTTATAAGTTGAAATTTCTATTAATTTTAATTTAAATAACACTACCGAAATATTAAACATATGAGAAAAAATGTAGAATTTGGGAAAAATAAATGTTAACTTAAATGACTGATAAAAAACTATTAATTATATTAGAAAACCGATAAAAGGCAAAATGTCTGATACGCAAGCGATGCAGCTACTACCGCGTGCGTGTAAAGACTGAAAAGGAGCATAAAGAAGAGAAGAGAAATTCGAAAGAAGGGCATGCGTGTTCTTCGTTGCTCTCTCACTTACACTTATACATACAACACACATACATTATTTACAAAATTTATAATAATTATTAAAATGATTTAAATATAATTGAATATTCTAATAAAGAATCTAATTAAATTAAAAATATTAAACAAAATAATAAATAAAATTATAGTTTAAAAACCTTTACAAAATTAATCTACAATAATACACATAAATACATAAGAACGAAAACGCGGTAAACAAAATACAAATTTGAATTTATTTAGATTGAACATACCGCCCGCTTTCGTTTGTAAAAACGAAACTAACTATTTATATACAGTTATTATTTACAAAAAAATTTTTAAAATAACAAAATTAACTTGACAATAGGTCTTAAAAACGTTGAATTTGAGGTTTTGACAGTTGCTACTCTAACTAAGTTGTCTTTGCCAGGATGTATTTTGATGACTCTGGCTATAGGCCATCGTGAAGGTGGAGAATTTTCTGATTTGATGAGAACCATGGAGCCAACTTCGATGTTAGGTTGTTCCTTGTTCCACTTAGTACGTTGACCCATATATTGAAGATATTCACGATGCCAACGAGTCCAGAAATCGTCACGCATCTGGCTGAGCAACTTATATCTTTTGTTGAGATTCATAGAGTTGATTATATCTGTGTGATCAGGCAATGCCACTAGACTGCGTCCTGTTAATAAATGAGATGGAGTTAGAAAATTTATATCGTTAGGATCATCATTTAAAGGGCATAAAGGCCTCGAATTGAGGCAAAGTTCGACTGATGCTAGAAGAGAAGACATTTCTTCATAGGTAAGAGTGTTCTCACCAATAACACGCTTAATATGATATTTAGTTGATTTGACGGCAGCTTCCCACAAGCCTCCAAAATGAGGGCTTGCTGGAGGATTGAAATGCCATTGAACATTATATTGAGATATTTGTGATATAAGATCATTTGAGAATTTTGAATTTTCTGAAAACATTTTTTTTAGCTCATTACTAGCACCGACAAAATTTGTGCCACAATCAGAATAAATATCACTACAAAGACCACGTCTGGCAATAAATCTTTTAAAGGCTAGCATAAAATGTTTAGTATCGTAACTAGAAACAGCTTCAAGATGAATGGCTTTAGTAGAAAAACAGACAAATACAGCAATATAGCCTTTATATGATTTATGTCCACGACCTGCAGAAGTACGTAAGGGAATAGGTCCCGCGTAATCAACCCCGACGTGTGAAAACGGGGGTGATGGATTAACACGCGCAAAAGGCATGTTTGACATTTTTTGAGTCATTGTAGATGCTCTAAAGCGAATACATGGGATGCAACTTTTGATGAACATACCAACAGCCCTTTTACCATGAATAATTTTGTAGGATAAATTAATGAACGAAAGAGTGAGTTGTACACCTCCATGTTTCGATTTTTCATGACGATCATCTATTAGTAAGCTAGTAAACGTACTCTTGTAAGGAAGTATTATTGGAAATTTTTGACCGAAATGTAAATCAGCATGTTTGAGTCTACCATTAATACGGATACATTGAGTATGTGGATCAAAATAAACATTTAGATTATAAAGAGGACTCTGATTTGATATTTCCTTATTATTTAATAAACGATGATATTCCCTTGGAAAATAATGCACCTGAGTGCATTTAGCCCAAAATGTTTCAGCATTTTTAATTTCAGAAGCAAATAGATAATTTGGTAAAAATACAGGAGAATGAAATTTTTTGCATGTGCAATTATTTATAAATCTAAGACACCATGCAGTGATTTTCGTAAGCTTAGATAGAGAAGAAAATCGATGAATTAAATCCCATTCTTCGTTTAGTCTAGCATTAACTAGATGAGCAGTTTTACGACGTTCAGAACAATTAGCATTTGAAATCTGCTCATTTTCTAAAGGATAAGGTTCAGAATTATTTGATAAAATATCAGGTCCAGTCCACCATAAGGATGAGTTGATTAATTCAGGAATTGTGATGCCGCGAGTGGCTAAATCAGCAGGATTTAATTCACCATCGATATGATGCCAATATGCATTTGGTGCTAATTTCTGGATTTCAGCAACTCTATGTGAAACGAAAGTTTGCCATAGATGAGGCGGAGATAAGATCCAAGCTAAAGCATTTCTTGAATCGGACCATAAATGTATTTTTATATTTTTGAAATCGAAACATTTAAGTATTCTTGAAACTAAGGTACTTAATAAAAGAGCAGCACATAGTTCTAACCTAGAAACTGACAAGGTTTTAAGTGGTGCTACTTTTGATTTAGCAATGACTATATTTAGAATAGAATAACCATCACAAAGAATTCTGAAATAAACAACCGCACCCATAGCCTTTATAGAAGCGTCTGCGAAACCATGAATTTCGAATGAGCAATTGGAATAATAATTTATCCATCTAGGAATGGAGACTGTATGAGCCAACTTAAAATCCTCATAAATTTTTAACCAATGAGCTGCAAGAGTTTGAGAAACTTCTTCATCCCATTCCAATTTTTCTTCCCATAAAGTTTGTATAAATATTTTTCCCTTTATCACAATGGGAGAGAGAAAGCCTAATGGGTCATAAAGCATAGCTATGAGTGACAATATAGTACGTCTTGTGAGAGAAGTAATCTTTTCCTTATATACATTATTATATGAAAGTGTATCTTTAGAATTATTCCAAGACATACCAAGACATGATACTTGAGAATCAATGACTTCATCTAACCAGTCTTTAGGAAGATGATTTAACAATGACTTATCATTAGCTGCCCATTTTCTTAGCGGGAAACCGCCCGCATTGAGAAGTTGAATAAACTGCTGAGAAATTTCGATAGCATCAGAAAGATTATCAGAGCCAAAATGGGCATCATCTACGTACATATTATTTTTTATCAATGGGGCAGCAAGAGGATATTTATGACCTTCTAGAAGTGCCAATTGATGTAAACAAGCAATTGCTTGATAAGCTGAAGGAACGACACCATAAGTTACAGTGGACAACTCATATATATGATAATTATTAGGATCAGCGCCCCATATGATGCATTGGTATCTCCTATCATCAGGGTGAATAAGAATTTGCCGATACATTTTTTGAATGTCGGCTTTAAAAGCATAACGAAAAGTACGCCAACGCATTAAGACATAAGTAAGATCAGTTTGAAGAGGTGGACCTGCATGTAAAGAACTATTAAGAGATATTCCATTAGTGTCTGGAAAAGAACCATTGAAAACGACTCTGAGCTTTTTACCTGGATGTAATACGCCATGATGGGGAATAAAATAATGTTGATTTAAGTGAGATAGAGCTATATTAGTATTAAGTTTCCTCATATGGGATAATTCCTCATATGTTAACATGAAATCAAAATATTCATTTTTTAAGAACTGATTTTTAGAAAGTCTATTTGACATTCTTATAAATTGAAGTTTAGCTTTGTTGAAGATACCATTAAAAACTGGTGGAGTAGACTTAAAAGGTAATTTAACTATAAATCTACCTGTGTTGTCACGAGAATAAGTGTTAAGAAAGTGTTGATGACATGCACGATCATCATCAGAAAGTAATGATATGAATGGAGGAGGTGGAACTGATTCTAGTTCCCAAAATTTTTTAATAAGAGATGTAAGAATAGTATTTTGCTCATGAACTGTAGCAATATGTAGCGAAGTTCTAACGAGATCAGAATTAGAAGAAGATGAAGAACAGGTTAGAATCCAACCAAAGGCAGTTTTTTGAGCAATAGAATTGTCAGGTCCTTTTACCAGACCTTCTTGAAGAATTAATGGGTATAGATCAGCCCCAAGAATCATATCAATGACTTGATTTGAAGAAAATTCTGGATCTGCTAAAGGTAAGGAAAAGAAAACAGACCAGTCATTAGTTACATTTTCAAATCTAGGAGAATATGTGGTCAAATTATTTAAAATGAAGGCATCTACACTGAATGCCACATTATGATCAAACCTGGACCTTAGTTGAACTGTAGCTGTTCCTCTGGTAAAAGCTAAAGCGTGACCCACTCCAGAAATAGGAATTCTTGAATGAACTCGTTGCATCCTCAATCTTTGTACCACGCTTTCAGTGATGAATGTGACTTCTGAACCAGGATCAATGAGAGCACGTATGCGCATTCTTAAGCCATTATCCGAAGCGACAAAAATGATAGCAGTTCCCAGAAGTACAGTTGTAGACGAAGGAGCTCGAGGATTAGCAGGGCAAGCTGAGAATCCTTGTAGCATTGAGGCTGAATGAGATGAATCTTGAAGCGATGAAGTTGCAGGAGTAGTAACCTGTTGTTGTTGAAAATCCTGACACATGACCTCATGTATGAATGTGTGATGACGTTGATTACACTTGGAGCAGGTCTTTTTGATCTTACAGTCCTTCAGCAGATGTTTACCTAGGCAATTAGTACATAATTTAGAAGATTGCACAAAGTCAAAACGTTCAGAAGGAGTCTTTTCTTTGAATAAATTACAATATGAAATGAAATGATTATCATTACAAAGATAACATTTTAAAAGTCTTTGAGAATTTGAACTTGAACTTGAACTTGAATTTGAATTTGAATTATCATTTTTAATAGCATTATGTGCTTTAATTGCATTCGATTTTTGATTATTATTATTATTAATAAATGAATTACTACGACCTTGAGATCCATCTTTAACATGATTTTTTCGAAGAGCCCCTGAAGAATTTTGCATCATAGATAATGTCCTAATCCTTTTTTCCAAAAAGGTTTTGAGCTCAGAGAAGGTTGATGGAGTATCAAAATCGCCATCTGAATCTTCCCAATCTCGTTTGGTTTGATTGTCAAGTCTGCTGACAGTAAGAGGCACCAAGAGATAGTCCCAATGTTCAGTTGGAGCAGTTTTAAATATAGTGTTGAATTAGGAAAAAAAATAGAAAATTAAAAAGTTAATTCTTTAACACACAAAAAAAAATTTAGTTTGATTCCTTTTCCTTTTTTTATAATTAAATTATATGAGTTGAAATATTTATTGAAAAGGATATTGTTATTGAAATAAATGAATAACTCTTTAATTTTTTCTTTACTGTGCACAGTTTATTATAAAAAAAAAATATCTCTTTTCTCACACACACACTTATAAAAAAGATTTTTATTTGAGTAACGAAGAAAACGCATGTACTTATAAGTTGAAATTTCTATTAATTTTAATTTAAATAACACTACCGAAATATTAAACATATGAGAAAAAATGTAGAATTTGGGAAAAATAAATGTTAACTTAAATGACTGATAAAAAACTATTAATTATATTAGAAAACCGATAAAAGGCAAAATGTCTGATACGCAAGCGATGCAGCTACTACCGCGTGCGTGTAAAGACTGAAAAGGAGCATAAAGAAGAGAAGAGAAATTCGAAAGAAGGGCATGCGTGTTCTTCGTTGCTCTCTCACTTACACTTATACATACAACACACATACATTATTTACAAAATTTATAATAATTATTAAAATGATTTAAATATAATTGAATATTCTAATAAAGAATCTAATTAAATTAAAAATATTAAACAAAATAATAAATAAAATTATAGTTTAAAAACCTTTACAAAATTAATCTACAATAATACACATAAATACATAAGAACGAAAACGCGGTAAACAAAATACAAATTTGAATTTATTTAGATTGAACATATAGAATTTACAATTTTAATGCTTGTTGATAAAATATCTAATATTAGCTAAAAAATTAGTTGACTTTGGCTAAAAAATAAAAAAACAGTTCTTTTCTAAAAAAAATTTAATTTTCCCTGATAAAAATAGGTTCATTTATACCCCATTGGTAAAAAACTTATAATTAGTTAGTATGTTGACACAATACTGAACAAGAATAAGACCTGTTGACTTATAACAGTTTTAACTACTACAATACTCCCTGATTATTATAAGTCCTTGAATTATAATAAATACCTAAATTTGAAATTTTTTCAATTCCCTAAAACCTGAAGTTTTCTAAGTCCCTAAATCAAAATAATACTAAAAATAAGATCCTAAATCTCAATTACTATAACTCTCTAATTTGAAAATATTATAACTCCAAATCAAAATTATTCTATGAAAAAACATGCTGACCATCCTTCGTTTATGCCAATGAGGATCTAGAACACAGGTCTCTATGTTAATTTCCATGTTATAAAATAAAAGAAGGCTCGTTGGTATGAATTGAAGGGTGGTTGGCGTGTTTTTTCAACATAATAAACTCATCCATAACCATTTGGTGTGATTTGGTGTCCCAAAGGTAATAAACTCTGCTTGAAGTCCATTTGACCACGTTTGTCCATTTGATACAAGACACTAAAAATTGCTTGCCATAAGCGGTATTTTTTCGTTTGCAAGAATTATTTTGGTTAGAATAATTTCGATTCAGCGACTTATAATAATTAGGGGATATATATTAAAACTGTTAGAAGTCAACATGTCCCATGCTCATTGGTTGTGTTAACTCAAAACCAAAACCAATTCGAATTTTTTTTTCTTTAATAGGTACGCCTAATTTTAAAAACGGTGTTTATAGATTGTAGGATCCTTAAAGTTAAAAAAATACAAAGGAACTTAAAAAAATGCATTTTTGATGTTAAATATTTTAAATAGACACAATATAAAGAGTACCCAATATTTAATATATATTACAATTTTTCAAACGTAAAACCATAAACTACTAAATGGAAAAGATAATTAAAAAATAATTAAGTATTATAAATTTATTTGTATAAATATTATGCTAAAAAAATGGATGATATATTTATTAAAAAATTGTGATTCTTTATAAAATATAAAAGTTATTCTCTAGTTTAATCTTTTTCAAAAATACGTTTCACATACATCTTAATGAGTTTTTAATTGTTAACTGTTATTATTATATACACAAAATATTTATTAAAAAAAAACTAAATTTTTAAAATTACAGGGTAGCGAATTTGTATTCATTTACGTAATAGCATTTCTATTATTTGTACCAATAATATGTGCTGGAGTAGCATACGGTTTAATGAAATTACAAAATCGTCGTAAAAGGCAAATATTACAAGAAGCAGCAAGAGGAACAGATGGAAAAACAAGTGTTGATAAAATCATTGTACGTGAATGGTTACATGCCAATCATCGTCGTCTCGTTAAGGTCAAGTTCGGTCCAGAACCTGCACTTTATATAGTTGACAGAAAGGGAGAAATTTTAAGAACCTTCAATCTTAATGATGTTAATAGCATTGCCATTGAAGAATCTCAGGTATATTTTTGTTTTTTATTTTACACGCGATTTCATTTTTTTTTATAACGACATGTAATTATTTTTTAGGAGTGTGAATCTGGAAATTGTAAGGCATTGGTACTACTTCGGATTCCAAGAGATTATGACCTTGTCCTTGAACTGGATTCACAAAGTTCACGTAAAAAATTTATAACTAAATTAGAAGCATTTTTAACATCACATAAAAAACATATGACTCTTGTGCAAAGTAATCGTGAACTTATGATGGCCAAAGCGGAAACTAAAGAAAGAAGGCAAAAAAAACTTGAACAGGTATTTTATTATTTTTTTTTTATCATTTTTGTTTGCGGGTTTGTATCAAAAGAAATATTTTTTTTTAATTCTTATTCATTTTGATTGATTATATTTACTTTCTTTGGTCATTCATATCCAATTATTTTTGATTATAACAGCATAAAAAAGATAATCAAAAATAAGGTCATTAAACTTTTTGAGGCAAAAAAAAACTTGAATTTATTAATGACGTAAATTAAAATTTTAGTAATTGTGATTTATCATATTTTTCAGTTTTTCCGCGAAGCATATGCATTAACATTTGGTTTACGTCCTGGTGAAAGACGCAAACGAACTGAAGATATTGAAAGTGGTGAAGTTGTTACAGTAATGAGAACGTCATTATCAAAAAGTGAATTTGCAAGTGCATTAGGCATGAAATCAGATGCTGTATTTGTGAAAAAAATGTTTAATATTGTTGATAAAGATTGTGATAATAGAATATCATTTCAAGAATTTCTTGACACTGTATTATTATTTTCACGTGGTAAAACAGAAGATAAATTGAGAATAATATTTGATATGTGTGATGAAGATGGTAATGGTGTTATTGATAAAGAAGAATTATCTGAAATGTTAAGATCATTAGTTGAAATTGCTAGGACAACTAGTTTATCTGATGATCATGTTACTGAACTTATTGATGGAATGTTTCAGGTTTGTGAGAAAAAAAATTTTTTTAATACATTTTTAAGATCTAGATCTTTTATTTTTTAAATATATTTAATTCTCACATCAATCAAAAATATATGCGATTATGAAATTTCAATGATTTTAATCAATTTATTTTTCAGGATGCTGGATTAGAGAGAAAAGACTATTTAACATATAATGATTTTAAATTAATGATGAAAGAATATAAAGGTGATTTTGTTGCTATTGGTTTAGATTGTAAAGGTGCAAAACAAAATTTTTTAGATACATCAACGAATGTTGCACGCATGACTGGTTATATTGATCAATTACAACCAAAGACAAAAAAAAGTAAAACAAGAAAAGCATGGGATATATTAACTACATACCTCGAAGAAAATCGCCAAAATATTTTCTACCTCTTTATATTTTATGTTGCCACTATTGGTTTTTTTATTGAAAGATTTATACGTAAGTAGAAGCAGTAGAAGAATTAAAAATAATTCCTTGACAAGTCAATCTAACTTATAATTACTTGATCTTCTTATTTTAGATTATTCTTATATGGTTGAAGATACAGATCTTAGACACATAATGGGATTAGGTATAGCAATAACTAGGGGTTCAGCAGCATCATTATCATTTTGTTATAGTTTGTTATTATTAACTATGTCAAGAAATTTGTTAACTAAATTAAAGGAATTTTCGATACAACAATATATACCATTGGATTCACATATACAATTTCATAAAATTGTTGCATTAACTGCATTATTTTTTTCAATATTGCATACTGTTGGTCATATTGTTAATTTTTATCATGTATCAACACAACCAATATCACATTTAAAATGTTTGACTAGTGAAGTTAGATTTTCGAGTGATGCTAGACCAACTATTAGTTTTTGGTTATTTGAAACTATTACAGGTAAATCAAATATTTTAATATTATAGGTATATAACATTTTAAAAAACACATTAGTTAGTCCTAAAAATATACACAATTTTAATTGAACGAATATCCCAAAAAGATACATCTTTTCAAATATAACTACGAAGACATTTCTCAGAAAATCTTACCTATAATTAAAGCCTTGCGATATTAAAAGTTAAAATGAAAGCAACGTTTATCTACACCTTTGATTATGGTCGAAAAAGGAAATCAAATATTTT
This sequence comes from Anagrus nilaparvatae, assembly GCA_022575985.1. Classification (NCBI taxonomy): domain Eukaryota; kingdom Metazoa; phylum Arthropoda; class Insecta; order Hymenoptera; family Mymaridae; genus Anagrus; species Anagrus nilaparvatae. The sequence goes on along the minus strand of JAKSXM010000002.1, from coordinate 12,937,968 downwards.
ATTTCATTCTTACAACGTATGAGATCTTTTGTTATCATATTCTAAAGTTAATAATAAAATCTATTAAAATTTCCCTGAAACTTTTGAATTATTTAACATTCGATTCCGGTACATTTCGTTTCCTATTAGACATGGTGCCAGCGATGTTGCATCCGAAAATTTTAATCGGAGTAAAATAAATCCATCTTTGTTATAGATCCTATATTTTTATGGTCGCTAAAAACGATTTAGAATGTTTCATTCATTTTCCGATAGTCAATTTTAATTAAATCTACAACACCCAAAATAAACAAAAAAAAAAAGAAAATATTTCTCAAAATATTTCTATTTAAGCTAATTTTTGGTTTTTTCTTTAAGTTTTCGATTACATTAATCACGATTTGGAAATCAGAATTTTTAAATTTTATAACTATAGACTCAAAATGTAAGATTTCTAGCTCTAGTAATTAATACTAAAAATTTATTAAAATTCTGCTTGAAGGTAGTTTTCTGTATGGTTTTCTGGATCGTGCTCAAGCAGAATTTTAATAGATTTTGAGTCATAATTAATTATTTCTACTTTAGTGCTCCTCGAATCAAGTAAAAATACGCTCCATGAAATTGCCCTGTCAGAATCGTTGATCATGGTCTTATACCAGATTTTTGAACTGATTAAAATTTAGTAAATCTACGTTAAAATGCTTGATAAACTTAAATCCGAGGTCAGAAACTTAAAAACTTATAACTGATTTGTGTTTTCATACAACCAACGAGCATGGAACATGTTCACTTATAATAGTTTTAGCGTATCCTTCCTAATCATTATAAGTCCGAAATTACAATAAATCCCGAAATATAAATTATCATAAGTCCATAAACCTAAAGTATTATAAGTTCTTGTTCTTATCAGGGTTCTTATCAGGTCTCTACATCAAAAATATACTAATTGTAAGTCCATTTCACCCCCCCCCCCGCCTCTAAAAATGTCACTTTACACCCCTCCCCCTAAAAATGTCAATATTTCACCCCCCCCCCCCCTGCCAAGCTGAACTTTTTCAAATACCCCATCCAATGAACATGCTTCATGTTCAAATTCTCTATTTAAACCCGGCCATTCTGAATTTTAAAATTTTTATTCCAAAATCATGATTAATGTTTTCCAAAATTGAAGATGTTCCAAAACTTAGCTTAATCAACAATATTTTTTAAATTTTTATTGAAAAATTGTTGCTTTTTGGGAGGAATATCATTGCCATCAAAAGATAGATGATACGTTGAAAATTGTTTTTCTTAACCAAAAATACGTAGAATCCACTTAGGTGCATTACATTTAAAATTCTTTAATGCATTTAATATTTCCGTACTATCTGGCAGTTACTGATATAAAAATTTTTTAAATAAACATTTACTTTTTACACGTCTATTTTTGTCACATTACAATATTTGTGTTAGCTTCAATTATACATATTTATATTTTATTTGCTTAAAAAATTAATACCCAATAACTTTAAAAAATTTTAGGTGTAACAGGAATTTTATTATTCATAGTAATGGCCATAATATTTGTATTTACTTGGAAGCCAATACGTCAAAAAGCATATAAATTTTTTTGGAAAACACATAGTTTATATATAGTATTATATGCATTATGTTTAATACATGGATTAGCAAGAATAACTGGTTCACCAAGATTTTGGTTATTTTTTATTGGTCCAGCAATAATATTTATGTTTGATAAAGTTTATAGTTTACGTACAAAATATATGCCTTTAAATATTATTGAAACAGAATTATTACCATCTGATGTTATAAAAATTAAATTTTATAGACCACCAAATTTAAAATATTTATCTGGTCAATGGGTTAGATTATCTTGTGATGCATTTGGTTCTAATGAATATCATTCATTTACACTAACATCTGCACCACATGAAAATGTTCTTTCCTGCCATATTAAAGCTCAGGGGCCATGGACATGGAAATTAAGAAATTATTTCGATCCATCAAATTATAATCCTGAAGTTGAAAGACCGAAAATTCGAATCGAAGGACCATTTGGTGGTGGTAATCAAGATTGGTATAAATTTGAAGTGGCTGTTATGGTTGGAGGTGGAATTGGTGTTACACCTTATGCTTCCATGTTAAATGACTTAGTTTTTGGAACTTCCACTAATAGATATTCAGGAGTTGCGTGTAAAAAGGTTTGAAATTATTTATTACCCATTTTAATTTACACGAGAGATAATAATAATTTTTTCCCAAATTTATTGTTCCTAGGTTTACTTTTTGTGGATTTGTCCTTCCCATAAGCATTTTGAATGGTTTATTGATGTTTTGAGAGATGTTGAGAAAAAAGATGTTACGAATGTTTTAGAAATACATATATTTATTACTCAATTTTTCCATAAGTTCGATTTAAGAACTACGATGCTCGTGAGTACATTTTTCATTTTTGTAGTGAATCAAAAATAATTTTTGGAATTAATTTTTATGAATTTTAATTTTTCTGTTTTCAGTACATTTGTGAAAATCATTTTCACAGGGTATCAAAAACAAGTATTTTTACGGGATTGAAAGCTATCAATCACTTTGGAAGGCCAGATACAACTTCTTTCCTTAAATTTGTGCAAAAGAAACATAGTTATGTAAGTAAACTTTTATTTAATTTTTTTTTTCACGTAAATAACATAATTTTTTTTTTTTTATATTTTTTGTACGTACATTGTAATTTAAACGTGTTATTAACTGTAATTTTTGTGTCATGTTTTTACACTTTTTAGTATGTGTAAAGTGTTAAAATGAACAGTTTTATAGGCGCAATTGATGATAAATTTAAAAGAAAAAACAATTTACATAATTTTTGGTGAAATTTACTTAAAAAAAAAAAAAAAACGTGCATAAACTTAATAATTCATAAGCCATTTAAGAGTGCCATTTTAAATTTCTCCAGTGAAGCATAACATTTTTGATAAGATCAGAGAATCTCTACGTGTAGTAAAGTAACTGACTTTCGTTTATCTGAATTTAAACGTTTTATAACCCATTTATTTACTTAATAATCTGATCGATGATCTTATCTATATTAATTTTTTGTTTGCCTTTTACTTTTTTTTGCAGTATTCGTAATTTTTAGAATATCAATAAATTTTGTCATAATTTTACAAGAATGAAAAATTATTTTCAAAAATTTTGCCTCCTAAGCTTTTGTTTTATAAAATTTACTTAGAAAACTCCAATTTTTATACAGTCAAATACGCCTTCGTAATAAAACAAAAGCTCACATAATTTTTATGCATATTTTTAATAACATAACCAGTATCATAACGCTATAATTTATTGAAATTGTGATCAATTTCAACACTGCCAATATTTGAAAGTTGCAATTACCAATAAACCATATTCATGCACTTAACCTTTTTTTTTAACATTGAATACTTAATTACAAACAAATGATTAATTTTCTTTAAAAAAAAACACACACACACAACTTTAAAATCTATTGCATAAAATAATAAATTCAAAAGATTCAACTAATGTACCCATATTTTATTAATAGTAAAGTATAATAAAGTAAACAGCAACAAAAAATCCTTTATCTATTTTATTAACCAATAATCCTGAGAGAGCAAAATACTCATAACGTATAATTAAAAATTACGATATTTACATACACGCAAATGTTTTACATTCATACATAAAACATGTTAATTTATTGATTATGTCAGAAAAAAAATTGTATTTTATTATCTATAAAAATTTTTTTTTATTCAATTTTTTCAGGTAAGCAAAATAGGTGTATTTAGTTGTGGTCCACGTCCATTGACAAAAAGTGTTATGTCTGCTTGTGATGAAGTTAACAAAGGACGAAGACTGCCTTACTTTGTTCATCATTTTGAAAATTTTGGTTAATTTTTAAAAAGTCCTACAGTTTGAAAATTCTAAGATTTAAAAATTTTTACTCTTTTATACTTTATTTAGAAATGAATATTTAGCTGATTTTCAGAGTAAAAATATTTTATTTTTAGAATTTTTAGAATGTTAATTAAGTGCTATTTTAATTTATGTAATTTACTTAATATAGTTAGTAATTAATTAATTTTTTTTTAATACAATTTTTTTTCAATTTTTATTATTTATAATCATAACAATAGTAATAATTAAAAGCTGCCAGAAAAATCATGTAAATATTAGTTTAGAGTAATTAATTATTTGAATGTATGTTTACTGATGAATAGATGTTTAATTATTTGTAGTTTAGAAAAAATTAATAATTATGAGATAGTTTTTTGATATTATATTTATTTATTACGTAAAAATGTGTAAAATAATTTTTTTAAGGGGAAATCAAGACAGTTAAGGGGCGCTAAACTGTTGGTAATTTAAAATAATCTTCCTGATAAATTGATAATATTTCAGTTTATTACTATCAACAACTGAAATAATTATTAAAATGAAAAAAAATTTCGCCAGCCACAAGCGGAATTCTACTAGTCGCAAGTGGAAATCTGATACCGGCAAACAGAAAGTTTGCTTGCAGCTGACGGAAAAATTCCACTTGCCGAAAGCGGATTTTTTTTCAGTGTAGAGTTTTAATTTTCTCTGTAGATTTAATCAATTAAATCGTCAACGATTAAGTTTAATATTTTAGTGATTTAGCGTTACCCTTTTGTTCTTAGCTAAATGCTTTTAATAAATTCTTAAAAATTGAAATCATCATAGTAAATAAAGCTAAATTTTAAATTTAGAGTTCAGTTTAATATTTTAAGATATCTTTTAAGAATTAAACAGTTTAGTGCCTCTAATGTCCGAATTTTTTCACGCCAATTATCAATAAATTTTATGAACAGGTAGTGGATAGTGAAAAGTTCGTAAGTTTTCTATGTACATAAGATAGATTTTCTGCAACATGATAAAATTTGAAGAAAAATTACGAGCAGAGAAAATTTTAGTTATTAATTACAATTTTTCTAAGTTTTATTAAAATAATAATTATGTTAATAAGTACGCTTTTTTTTTGTTGTCGAATACTTTGTGAATAAATTATTATAATAACTTCGACAATAAATCAAAGTATAAATAATTTTTTTTTATACATAAACATATATAGGCATTAATAAAAATAAAATATAAATAAATAAATAATTTTTTTTCTATCTATATTTAATATTATTATTTATTTATTATGCTATATAATAATTACGTAATATAAATTGTAAATATGAGCAAATTGACTACTTTTTTTATTTTGTTTGGTCATGAGATCAGAATTTTACAAGAAGATTTTATGTCTGCATTTTATTGAAGCTATGCAAGTGATTATTTTGGTAGATGATTGATAATAGTAATACATATATGAAAATAGGTTGATTTTACCAATTAATTACCACAAGGTTAGGATGTTTTGCAGTCTAAAAATACCGTTTGAACCCTTACTCATTGATTCAATTACCTTTATCCACCCTTAATACCCTGAAACATTCTTATTTCCCTCCTCTTTCTCGATTTCCTTAATGCTCTTGGATTTTTCTGATAAAAGCTAATTTATCCCGAGTATAGAAATTTTTTCTATTATGTTTTTCAGATCTTAAACATTTCATTTAGTTGACACATATTATTTTTATCAAAAGAGAGTATGTCGCTATCTTGATTTTTCTTAAAATATTCGGTTTAAAGACATAATTTATTCATTAAATAAATGAAACAAAGGATCTAATATCTGAAAAAGTTTTGTAAATTTTTCAAATAATTTTGCCGGTTCAATTAGAAATATTAATTCTGCTTCTATGATAGAATTTTTTAATATTTCCATCATTGCAATTTTTGGAACTTATTTATTATCTATTGGTAAAAATTGATTAAAATAATAATTAAAAAGGCTTCCACTGTTCTCTCAAGCATTTAACAGCAGATTTTAATGTCAACCACCTACTTGAAACATTAGTAAATTCATGATATTTAACTTCTGGGTACTCTTCTTGTACTGTATAAAAATCATGTGGCATTTTGACCATCCATAAGAATAATAATGCACTCTATACGCCAATTGACTTATCGTAAGAAATATTCTAACCCACTACGAAATCCATTATGAACAGTATGATATATCGCAAATACCAATATCAAATAATGATTTTTTACGACTTTATATACGATAAAATTTTTAACTAAATTTTTACTCTTTTATTAACATTTGGTCCATCAGATGATATTATAAGAATTTTATTCAAACTAATATTATTTTTTTTTTTAATATCTTTTGTGGTTTTAAAGAAAAGCATTAACTTTGCCACTATAAAAGCAAATTTCCAAATTACCATCTCGTGCACTATTTGAAAATTAACGAATAACTGATTGGAACTCTTTTTTGATATTGCTATTGGTCGCTCTATTATATCCAAATGTGTACCAATAATTAGCACTATACTGACTTCTTAAGAATAGTTCCTTACCCCTAAGATTAACTATTTTTCACAAAATTTGGTTTCATTAGATGCTAACCATTGTTAGTTATTTAAGTTACAAAATTAGATTAATTCCAAGAATTATTCTATACCATTGCAAAAAAAACACTAAAAAGTATATTATTTAAAAAAAGAATTTTCTAAACATCTCAAGGATTTAGGACTTCGATTTTTAGAATCAGATCCCTAAAAAACTCATCCTAAAATAAATCTCTCCGCGAAATTAAAGACTCCCTATCATAACTGGGCTGTAATAGATTATTTTTTACAAGGGAGGCTTAAATTTTGAATTATGAAAAAATGAATAATACGATTTTAATCGTATATTAACATTGTGCACCTTTGTAATCCCAATAGATAGAAAAATTTCCAAAAATATCTTTTCAGAAAAAAATCATCTAATCAAAATATAAAAAGTTTCAAATCCAGTAAATTTGCTCATATAACCTGATCGATTAAAAAACTATTTAACTTACTCTATGAATAAAAAAAAATTACAAGAAAAAATTGTAAATGTACTTAAAAAAAGTTAATAATTAAAAAAAAAAGAATAAAAAATTTTCTATATTATGACACGATTTATTTTTATTATAAAAAAAATTTTATAATTATGTGCGAATAAAAAAATTACCAACATTGATTGATATTACACCTTTATTACTCACATGTTTAATTAAAAAAAAAAAATCATAATAATTTCGAAATACAATTTAAAAAGAAATATAAATACGATACGTTGTTGTTATTTATTTTTTTTAATATATTAAAACTTTTAACAATAAATAATGTTATTTATGATGAAGAAGTCAAAAAAAAAGAAAAGTTAATAAGTAAATTAAAATTATTATAAATAAATTTTGTTATAAAAAATTATTTTTTTTTTCTTTATTAATTTAATCTTACATCTTCAATCCAATATAGCACCCGAAGAATAATAAAAAAGTAAGTATGTAATAATTCCCATGAAAAATAAGATAAAAAAATATTAAAAAATTATAGTGTGACATTATAATTACTAAAGGCTTCTTACTTTTTTCATATTCTTGTTGCAATATTTTATGTTAAAATTACAATCATAATAATAATGTCAAGATAAAAAAAATACAGAAAAAAAATTATCACGTATATGTGGCGATCGCGCGTGAGTGTCACATTATAATACAAACCGCAAGTACGCTCTTTGCGAGGCAAAAATTTTTTTGTTTAAAAAATATAACTTTCGCTTCTTCTCTGCTTATAAAGATGTACCCGTATATGATAAAATTTTTTTTAATGTTAGGAGACTGACGAAATAGAGACATTGATATTTCGAAATTTATACTACAGCTAGTATTATATTTCGTATGTTTAAAAATTTATATTCATCGCGTTGTTATTATTACTTTACGTGCATTATTTAACAAAAGACAATATAGATTCTCTACTTAATTTTTTTAATGATGCATGAAAAGTCGTTACGAAGTTTATACGGATATGTTAAATATTGAAACAATCTACTTTTACCGAATAAATATACAGTTTATAAGTTTTGAATTACTTGCAAAAAGATCAAAATATTTTACACCTGTTAAATTTTGATCTTTTTCTGACATATTCCCATCGAAACCCATATTTTGCCTGTCATTAATATGTATAATTATCTCAAAGTCAAATTTTTTTAATGTAAATTTTTTCTTACACGCTGGATTTGATGGCTGATGGAGTATGGACCCTAATTTAAAATACATTAGGCATGGACCTACGCAGTAGTGAATATATTAATACTATATTATATCCACTTCTCTACCACTAATTAAAGTTGAATAAAGATATTTAAAAAATGCCTGTAAGGGGTATTTTTAAATATTTTCGACTGTCAGTCAAAATAGAGTACGTTTACGCCCAGAAAACCATTATTTTAAAAAGAAGGATTCTTGAATTTTTATGATGAATTAGCCCGTAAAAGATGCATTTAAAAACTAGATATATCATTTGACTCCTTCTCCAAATCTAATACATGGTGTCTTGTTTTAATTTAAGTCTGGCACCAACAACAAAAGTTAAAAATTGGCGCTTTTAACGAGAATTCTAATAACTTTAGGTCCAAAATTCAAATCTGTCAACGATTAAAATTCTTTAGAGTGAGAAAGGGTTCGTCTCATTAGGGAGGGAGCTTTAATAAATTACTTCAAAAAAATTAAAAGTTTGACCCTCCCCATTTTGGATGTCAAAATTTTTTCTTAATACCCCCATAAAATGAATTGTAAAATTTTTATTTTCTATTTGAGGAGTTCCACTCCAATTGGGACTAAATGGAACTAAAGACTCGCAGCAATCAGCTAAAACTATCTTTTACCAAAAGTAAGAAAAAGTACTTTCAACCAATTTTAGCTGGCTATCACAAATCTTTTATTTTTTAAAGCCATTTTTGTATTTCTTTTTGGTAAATAAAGTTCGCATGACTTTTGGTAAGCGAACTACAATTTTGAAGAATTTTTGTGAAAATGGCAAAATTTTAAAGTTAAAAATCATAATTTGATATTTTTTAATAAAAATTCATTTTTAAAAATTTAAAAAAAAAGCAAAATCATAACTTTTTTTTATTCTATGTAAATTTTTTCCAAGATTTGTTAAAAAATTATTTAAAATAATGTTTAATTATTAAATTATATCTTTTCTTTTTTCACAAATTGTGACATTCTAAGTTAAACCTATCTACCATTAAACTCTAGACGTCATTTATGGAAAGCCCAATTAAAAGTATATAGACTTTTAAAAGTATATACTCTAGTACGTCAAAAAACTCTGACTGGGATTTTTATACTCATAGGTGTTCTTTACTATAAATTTGGAGTGACGCAAACTTCTTGAAACTCATCATATAATATATTCGTTTCCATTAAAATTTACTTGAAACATCTCCTCTTTACAACTGAAGCAATATGTTTGACATGAAATTTTAAAAATATTCTCTAATTAAGAACCAATTTTTGTTAAATGTGTCAAAATAAATCAAAAATCATAAAGATCTTTAAAATTATTATGTGCATGGAAAATTCAACTAATTTTATAAAATAAATTAAATTAATTTTATAAAATTGTCGACTTTTACCCCTTTTTTACCCTTTTCATCTCTCTCATTTGCAAAAGGGTGCGTTGCTGTGTAAAATAGGCACCAGACTCATGCACAGAAAACCCGTAAAGCTCTATATTTTATTGGTTTTCATAAATGAATAAATTAAAAAAAATTTTTGAATTTTACTCTCTGTTTACCCCCCTTCAACCCCTATTTATAGTTAAAAAAGGGTGATAGATAAAAATGAACTTTAGATTCGTGTTTACCATCATCAAAAATCCATGACCCAATGATCTTCAGGCATAAAAATAAAGTAAATGAAAATCGTTATTTCAACCCCTTTTTTACCCATTTTAACCCTCTATTTTATAAGAAAAAGAGTGAGTGGTAGAAACAATTACAAGATTTATATTCAAAATTATTTTGGCAGTCGTTTTTTATGCAAAAATGAAGAAAATTTTTTGATTTTGTAATTTTTTTTAAACCCTTTATATAAGGGTAGACACTCCGTAAAGGATTAAAATTGAAAAATTATGGTCAGTCAACATGCACATTACACTTTTAACTGTATGAAGAGGTCTAGGTAATAAAAGGAGTAAGTTATAAAGGTTTTATAGCTCAAAGTCCAGAAAAAATTTTTAAAAAACCAAAACTTTATGTTTACCCCTTTTGGAGAGGTTGTACGTAAAAACTGATGTTAATATTGGATAGAGCAATCATTTTTGCCCCTAGAAAACTTTTTAAAAATAAAATAAAAAGGTTTTTTAACAGTTTGGTAATCATAAGCTATGTACGATTGGTACTTAATGGGTTTAAAAAAAAAAATGTGAAAATAGAAAATCACTGTCAAAAAACTAGATGTAAACCAAAGGAATATCAAGTAATTGAAAAAACTATTATAATACTTTTGAAAAAAATTACGATGGGAGCGATTCCAGGACCCAAACATTCGGTCTGATAACGTTTCTTTTAAAAATGTACATATTTATTTTCATTTAATGTCTGTAAATTTTAAGTTGTTGCTGATTTAGCTAAAATAATAATTTGTAAATCAATATTTATTAGCCTTTTTTATTTTGGCATAAAAGCTTAATAAAAATTTTATTGTGTATAGCGACCCAAGGCCAAAATTATAAAGAGTATCCCAAATTGCACGTAAATTAACATCTAAGGTTATAGAAAAAATGTCTAAGAATTTCACAAAAATTTGCAATAAAATTTTACTATCGATAGTAAATTTACATGAGGGTCTTGGCCAAATTTGTGCATTTTATAGTTGCAATTATTTTCATAATTTGTTTCAATTATTTTTAATGCGTATAAAAATTTTTCTTGATTTATAATTTATATTACCAGAGCTCAGTATCATTCTTGGTTGTAAAATCAGATTCAGGATTGTCGCAGTTATCTTAACCTACTAGTACTTACTCGAAATAATAGGGAAACTCGACGAAAAAAATAAAAGGCTAAAAGTCTTTGCAGATGAAAAATTTATATTTTTTTTTATGTAAAAACTTGACTACCTGCTTGGTAGGATAAGATCTCAACTCTTTTTGGTAAATAGAAGTGGTTTTCTTAAAATCTTTAAAAATACATTTTTTTTTTTTAATTTAAATGAAATTTTCTTCTGAATCGAAATCTGATTTTAGTTTTGAATTACGGCTCCTCTGAATATTCATAATTTTTGTTAAACAAATAATGGATTATAAAGTTTTAAAAATCTGTAACTTTTATTGTTCTACTTCATTTATTCAAAAATAAGGGTTATAGAGGTAAAGTGGTATATTTTTTAATTCCTAAATGGTAAATAAGGATTTAACACCTGGTTTAACCATTATTTTTATTTTTTAACTGGAAATTATTCCTATGAGTACAATTTATTCATAAAGCTAAAAGCTTAAAAGCTTTCTCTAATTCTTCTTTTACCAAAAAGTAAATTTTTTATCCAGTTATAGTATAATATATGAAATCCCAGACATCTCGCTAGCAGATTAATGACACTGTATCCGCAACTGGGTGTCATCGGGTACTACATTTTGAACCAGATCATCAGAAGCTTCAGCCAGTCCAACATAGTAATTTTATATATTAAAATGACTTAAAAATAATTTTTATCAAAAGTATTAAAAAAAATGAAAAGAAAATTCAGTCAGCGCAGATCATTTTATTATATTTGTTATTAATTTCAAATTGATCTAAATTTAAAATAAAAAAATTGAATATTTCCTGCTGTGACTTAAGGGCGCTCTGTCCACCACTGGGTGCTTTCTGCGCAGTATATTTGTAACTAAAATATTTTAACCATATATTTATTTATATTAATTTTTTAATGAAAGAATCAATGCTTTTCAGTATTTAGTACAAGAATATAAAAAAAAAAATTAAAATTGTTTATTTGTTTAAACAAATACGACCTGTTAAATTTTTGAAATTTTCGGGTCATAAAAGCCTGAGTTCCCAGGATCTGGGCTACTTGGATCAAAATTCTGCTTGGCTCATATTGAAGATCATTCAATTCTAGGTGGAGGTATCGTGGGAAATTTTTCGCTAAACCTCTTCAGTAATGAGCTACAGCTAATTGTTTATAAAAAAAAAGTTAAAAATTCTCTACAATTTATAAACAAATGGGTATAACTCATTATTGAAAAGGTTTAGCGAAAAATTTCCCACGATACCTCCACCTAGAATTGAATGATCTTCAATATGAGCTAAGCAGAATTTTGATCCAAGTAGCCCAGATCTGGGAACTCAGGCTTTTATGACCCGAAAATTTCAAAAATTTAACAGGTCGTATTTGTTTAAACAAATAAACATTTTTAATTTTTTTTTTTATATTCTTGTACTAAATACTGAAAAGTATTGATTCTTTCATTAAAAAATTATTATAAATAAATATATGGTTCAAATATTTTAGTTACAAGTATACTGCGCAAAAACACCCAGTGGTGGACAGAGCGTCCTTAATTCAAATATTATATTTTTAATTATTGAAATAATATTTTCATATTTTATTAAATAGTTTTGAATAACAGAAGACAAAGTAATAATAAATAATACGAATTTATAAATTTAAGTTTAAATTCTTTTATAAATTAATTCAATATTTGCAAATAACTTATTACAAAAAAGCTATACAATTTTCTATCTTAAAATAATAAAGAAATTTAAATCTACTAAAAGCGTTCAGTGGAAACCATTATTACAGTATGTACTTTTTATTTTGATCCATTAACTGCTGCATTTACCTGCTCAAATACTTCATGAAACATCAAAAATTTTTAAATAAGATCTAAGAAATTATTTTTCTTAGTGTAAATAGTATAAAAAAAAGACAACAATTATACAATTTAAATTTAGAAATTAAATATACAAATTATTTATTGCCTTACATTATAAAATAATTATAATAAACTTAATTAATTATGTACACATAGAGATTGTAATTAAAATTAATATTTCATATAATAATCTAATAAAATTATGTACAATTGATTATGCTAATTATTAAGGATAAACTTTCCTACTATATTTTAAAAAAATACAAAAAAATCATATCATTAAACTTGTTATAAATTTTCTAAAATTAAAAAAAATATTTTTTTACATTCCTTAAAATGAAATTTTTAAAAATTTACAGTTCCAAAATTGTTATTTCTATATTTACAAATGAAATTAACATTACTTATATTATATACAGAAAAAATATATATTTTTATAAATATTTAATTTAAACAATTAAATAACTCTTCTTGGAGTAGGCGGAAATGGGTAAGACCAGTGACTACTTGTTTTATTAGGATCTTCGTATAAATCATTTGAGTGTGAAATATAACCTCGATTTACCATACCTCTTTGATTATCAATTTTTGCATTTACTAGTTTTGAGGAAACACGTCTAGAAAAAACAAAAATAATTTATTTATTTATTTTATTTTATTTTTATACCTATTTTTTTTTTTTTAAATGATAAATTACCAAATTATTATTTTTATTGTGAAAAGTGTAATATAGGTAAGTATTCTAAGAACATCCTATACCAAGACCCATACCATTATAAAAAAATCACGTGCCTAATTTTTTTTCAGAAATAAATGCACTGTAAAAAGTAACTTTCTTAGATTTACAAAAAAAATAGAATTTTTTCGAAAAATTAGTAAATTTTCAAAAAATTTTGTAAATATTCGTTTTAAATCGTAAATTTACGAAATTTAGTGTATTATCGAAAAATTCGAGAATTCGTTTTTTTTTTGTGATTTTACGAAAAAAGTTGTAAATTCACAACTATTTTTCATAAATTTACAACTATTTTTTGAAAATTTTCGAGAAAAAAATTGAAAAGTATCAATTTTTCTTGCGAATTCACAAAAAAAAATCGAGAATACTCGAATTTTTTGTTAATATTCTAAATTTAGTAATTATACGAATTTTTTCGAATATAAGAAAGTAACTTTTTACAGTGTGCTCTAAAATAAAAATTTTAAACCACAGGCAAAAAGAAATATGATAATCACAGTAGTATATTTTGTATAAAGGGTCTAAAAAGTTCGGTACTAACACCATAGAAAGTGTGCTCAGCAAAACCGAGCACGAGTAACATTTGTTCATTTACAATATTTTTTGCCTACTGAGGTGTAGAATAAGTGCAGAATATTCCGTGCAAAGTTTTACGCAATAATTTTACGCCCAGGAGGGCAAACAAATATTTCAGGTCTTTATTCTTAATTCAAGCAAATCTAAAAAATATTTCAAAACCCCTTATTTTTTATAGCTAACGCGACTTTCCAAGTTTAAAGATTTTACTTTCAAACAGCTACATTAAAAGTAAAATTCAATTCCTTTTTTCCCCTCATTTAACAAATATAGCTATTTTTTTTTTGTTTTAATTTCTTACCATAAGCGTGATGATAACCTATAATTAACTTTTTCTCTTTTTTTTCACATTACTATAATTTTAAATTGTTGACATAATTACAGTATTTTATTATGTATATATACAGGTTTTAGGCGCATCTTAATCTCTTTTGAGATTTCGTTCGTTTATATTTTATCTTTTCAAACTTTTTTTGACTCTTTTATTTTGCTATAAACTGTTTCTTTAAATATTAAAAAAAAATTAACGGTTGGCTAAAAATTTTTATTTTATATAATTCTCATTTAACGTTATACAAACCAATAAAAAAAAGTTGTAAATGGAAAAAGCAAGAAAATAAATAAAACAGAAAAAATTCCATACTGTAAGATGTTGGGTAAAACGATAAATAATCAAAAAAAGAAAAAAAAGCCAAAATAAGAATTTTTTTTGTAAGAAAGGTACCTAAATTAATTTTAAATATTTATTTAGACCGTTTTTGAAAAAAACTAATATATAAGCCTTATTTTTAAAGTAAAAATTATTCACTTTGTTTGATGACCAATTTTATTAAATCTTTTACGTTACTAATTATTTGCTGATTTTAAAGCCGAATTTTGGGGAGCAGAGCCCCAAAATAATTGCCAATTTCCCTTAAATAATCATTTTTATTTTTTTTTATTTTGTTTATAACTTGACACTGAAAATCTGTTTGGTTTTCTGATCACTTGAATAGTACGTTAAAGCTCCAAATCCTTAACTTAAACTTAATTTCGGGTTACAGAATTCTCAAATATGCCCCGAAAAATTTTAATGAATCAAGCTTAGAATTTGGAGCTTTGACGTACTATCCAAGTGATGAGAAAACCAAAAAGTTTTTTGATACACAGATAAATAATCCGTTTGCCACAAGCTTAAATATTCCGCCAACAGTTAGTGGAATACCTGCAAGCGGAATTCTGCTAGCGACAAATGGAAAAATTCCACTTGCGACAAACGGAGTTACGCTTGCAATAAGCAGATTATTTTTCAGTGTAAGAAAATTTATTCGTTTATCAGAGTCATTAAAAATCCGAAATCGAAACTAATAGCATTTTACTATTAAAAATAACTTAATTTCGAACAAATACATATCTAGGGAATATACCTACTCCATATGAAATAAAAAATAATTAAATTTAAATATATTTAAATTTAATTAAAATTAAAATTTTTATATAATATATATAAAAATTTTAATTATTTTAATCGACTTATAACAAAAAAAAAATTTTAATTGATAAAATAATAAGATTGTAAGTGAAGAGTGGTTTGAAAAAATACGATTTAAGTAGATAAAGACGAGTATGGTAAGACACGTAATATTTAAAATTCTTTGAATACTTAAATAAAATATTAAATTTACCTCATAAATTGATCTCCGAATGAATCTTGATTTTGAACTAATTTTTGTCTAATATTGTCTCTTCTTTTACTATCAAAACTTTCTTCAATAATAACATGTCTATCGTACGGTGTATCATAATCCACTTCCAATATCGTTGAAAATGAATGTGGAAATATCATATCTATTGCTGTTATTATCATACCAGCAAATAAATATGCAACACCTAAAAAAAAACAAAAAAATAGTATAAAAATTTAAATTCAATGAATGATGACTTGTTATTTAAAATATTCAATATTCTTTTGATTATTCATGCTCTATACTTGAAATGATATTTATTTATATAAACATTATGTATGGTTGGGTGTACTGAATAAGCGAGGATCTTTTTATATCAGAACGTTTTTTATGACGTCAGGAAAAATTGTATGTAATTTTAATTGTATTTTATTATAATACGAAATAAACCATATACCAGAGATGCATAATCATAATACTATGTGTAAAAAAATATTCAGCATTGTAAATTAAACCAAATAATTTAATATTTTAACAACCGATTTGTAAATTTATTGAGGTATATACTCGTAACTAATACCCAATTACACTGTTAAAAATTCTTAAACTTTCAATTTTTAAAATTCAGAAATTTAACAATTTTTGTAATTCAGATACTGCATTCAGATTTCAAAAAAATTTTTTATGAATTACTATTTTGAATTTTTATGCTAATTTTAAACTAATTAGCTTAAATTTATCTATCCCATTTTTGGTAGCTATCTGACTGTCTATTTTAGAAAATTTAATAATTAAATTCAATTTTTTCGACGATTCATCATGACTTATTATTATAAATTATGACAACTCGCAATAAAATTTACACTTAAAGTTTTCGTTAAAATTTTAATTCTTTGATTATTCATCCTTATAGTATTTCAAACAGTGTAGGTTATTATCACAAAAATACAACTTCTTTTAAATATCCAATATAAGATATCCATACATAGTTTCAAGTTTCATAAGGTACATTTTATTACGCGTGAATGATCCTATAAATCTGAACTGATATTGGTTTCAACGTTTTAACACATTTCTTTTTGGAAGGCTTTAAAAGGCAGCTACCGGTTACAAATATTTGTAATTTAAAAAATTTTGTTCATACTTTTATGCTTTTTAAAATTTTATAAATGACAGCATCTTACTAGCATGAAAAATGATAGTTTAAAAATTCCAAGTTTTCGGCGAGAAAGGGGGTATGATTCTCAAGTACAGAAAGAAAAATGTGTCCAATTAAACAAGGGGGTAGCAAATGTTACATTGCTACTAAAAAAATTTTAATATACTATTTAGATTAAAACTCGGTGATCAATAAGTTTTTTTTTTAAATATAATTTTTTCATTAATAAAACGAGGTTTGTAATTTCATAATCAAGCGGTAACCTTTTTTTTTGCCCTCCCGGGCGTGAAACTCGAATGTAAAACTTGGAATTGCGGAATTTGCGTTCCAATTTTAAGTAATTTGCACTTTGTAAAAGAATTACTTATATAGAAATAATTTGAATTATTGTGGTGACAGAAAATAGTACAATGAAATCTATGCTCTTTAACATGTTTACAAGTACTGTACGATAAACAGAAGAGAGGATGATATACAATGTATTAAGCGTAAAAAACGGGGATGATTTGAAAATTGAATCAAAAAGGGGCTATAATTTTGATTAATGTAAGTTTAAATGATTTTTGGTACCCATTATAAAAAATGTGTCCAGAAAAGTAAAAAATGGCACAAATTGCACGTAAATTACCATCGGAGGTGAAGCAGAGTATAGTAAGCTGCAATTGGGACATTCTTTTTATTCAAGGATCATAATTTGTCCCTTAGGGGCAAAAAAATAAGTCTTTGCAAGCTTCGTAGATGCTAGGAAATACATTTTTTCTGACAGCTGACAATTAAAATAAAATATAATGCAAATAATAATAAACTAACCTGCAACTAAAACCAACCAATAATCCCATCCGAAATCAAATATCAATATCGAACCATCAACATGTGCAACTAATGGTTCATCAGGTAGTAAAAACCAATACATTATATTCGTTAACAACATACACATTCCAGTAAATATCATACTAATAGCGCCATATCTTGGCACAACAATTAATAGTAAATTTGTCATTAACCAGGATGCAAGTGATGTCCTTGAAAGAAAAAAAAATTTTTTTATATATTTTTAATTATACTTAATTATAATTTTATTTATGGTTATATCAATATTATTATTAAATACTTTGTTTTTTAATTTTTTTTTTTTTCTTTTTTTATGATCGATAACTCGACCAATTATCTCATTATTTTTTACGCTGTGCTTCCGGTAAAAAATGTGGATTTTAGAATATAATAATAAAAATTAATTCTTTGAGTAAATATTCGTTTATTAATTTAATGAATGATTTCTTTGGAAATTAAAAAAAATTTTACACTGAAAAAAAATCCGGTTGCGGCAACAGAATTATTTCCAGTTACTGCACTCGTTATTTAAGTTTTGACAGCCGAATTTTTTTGTTTTAACTTTTGCAAATGATATAAAAACTTACAAAGACAAAATTAAAAAAGAAAACTATTTTATGCCTAATGGTACCAGGGGGGTGCGAGCATAGACAATTTTTAAGATATTTGAGCACATTACAACTAACTTTGAGTAAACATTTTCTTCAGATTTTATCTCATTCGCAAAAATGTAATCGAAAGCTCAAAAAATCAAGAATATTTATTTACATTTTAAGAAAAATTCTGTAAATCATTAAAAAAACATTCTAAATCAGAATTCTTCTACATAAACCAAATATCGTTTAAATATAAAATTTTTTAGAAAATATATAACGATGAAAATAATCAAAGTATTTAATCAAACAATTTGATAAATTTAAATAACCAGAAAATAATTACCATAACATAACAGATGCATAATAGCCAGCCTCTCTATATTTACTCCCCCAAGAGAAGCCCTCTTCATTAAGACTAAAATATTCAGCAAGTGAAATTATTGGAAACGGCGTACCACGTTTTAACGCATCTTTAAACATATTTGACATTTCATGGGGTGTTCTCCACCAAAAACGTTCATTAAATTCAAAATCACCATAATCTTCAATATTTTCTGGTAATACTAAAAAAAATTATTTTATTAATATAAAAAATAAAGCTTATTGTTTAAATTTTAAACACTAACATTTATAAGTAATATTTATGTGCATTAGACCAATTTTACCACCAATTTCAGCTGGCATTCTTTGATTCGTGTAAGCACTGTATGAACTTATTATCGTTGTTGTACTTGTGTGCCATTCCGAACCGTATTGTGCAACTAAAAAAAAATTAAATTTTTTAATCAAAACATAAATCAATCTTATTTAATTTTACTTTTTATTTACCTAGAATAGTAAGACCAACAAAAAGACTTAATGTAACTGTCAAAAATGTTGATAGTCTCTGAAAGAAAGGTTAATTTATTTTTAATCACTGATGATTTTTATGGTTATTAAATTGCAGACTTTTTTTTAATGTTTTTATAATTTTAAAATAATTAATTATATTTTTGTGGTTTAAAAAAACGTGTGTTAAAAAAAATGTTTTTTCATTTGAGTAAACCAAGGGCGAGACCAAGGTATTTTATTCATACATTTTATTTTAAATTGTATGATTTTTTGTTCACTTATTTTTATTAAAACACATTTTTATTTATACTTTCACTTTTTTAAGTACATTTAAATAATTTAAAATATTTATTACAAACATGCATTAATAATGAAAATCCTTTAAGATTTATCAAGTGTGTGAACGCAAAAAAAATAGATTGATTTATTACCTCTTTTCTAATACCAGGAAATATAATGAGAAAAGCTGCTAATAATGTACAAAATATCACATAAATAAATATTAAATTTCCATCAACAGTAACTGCAGTTCGATTTGTACGCGGGTACCATGCCGGTCCACTGTCATCTCGAAATACGTCAAACCAACCTTTCATTGTTATTTCTGAAAAAAAATTTAATTATTGATAATTAACCTTTAACATATTTCATAATTTCAAAATTTCTCACACTCAAACAGTCATTCAAACAAAATTTTTTTGTTTTTGTAAATATTATTTAATTTTTTTGCTCAATTTACATTTTGTAGGTATAAATTAATGACAATTAAATTTAGTGCGGTGAACTCCGGCCATAACGTCCTCGGATACAACAAATTGCGATTTGTTTCAAGAATATTCTTTATCTTACGTGTGTATCGTATCATAAAAACATTTTGATTATAATTCTTAACTAGTACGTAACGACTTGGTTTTACCTAAATTTACAACAAAGGTAAATCAAAACGATCATATTTATTGAGGGCGTTGCATCACAAATTAAAAAATTTTTTTAAATCAACTGTAGTCATAATATTTAGACGTTTAATCATCATGACGACTTAACTACAGCCCAACCATCATATGCACAAATCATTCTCTGATACAAAAATCTATTTTACAATCTAGTCACGTAAACAACTATAAAAAATTACAAATTTTTTTTATATCATTAAATTAATCATCAGCATAATATTCTTCTAAAAATCATATAAAAAATTGAATTTTATAATAATAATAATAATAAAATTGCACGTGCAAATCAGAATAAAACATTCACGCATTTATAATTAATTCTATGAAAAAAAAATTATGAATTCTGACTCAGCGACCTTAAGAAATGCTCATATTATGAAAAAAAAAAAATTATACATTATATTTATCATTTTTTTTTACAATAAAAAAATTATGATGATTAAATTATAAATATTTTTATTTTTTAACGTATCATAACCGTGAGATAATTATGTTTTATTTTGATTTTAGATTAAATTTTTATTTTTGTTAATTATAATCAACGTTTTAATTAGTATCATTAATTGTAAGAAATCCTTATAACAATAAAAAAAATACGTAAAAATTTAAGAAAAATAACGCACATTATTTTTTGTTTTTTTTGACTTTCACATTTATAAAACTTCACTTTCAAACATTTCTCTCTTTATATAGTAGAAAAATCTAATAAAAATTTTTATTTTTTCTTACCTTTTTAAGAAACATGTAAAAAAGATATTTTTTATTTATCAGTTGATCATTTTTACAAAAAAATAAATAAGAAAATGTACGTAATGTTCATTTTTTTTTTAAATAAATTTTTTTCTTATTGCACGCATTGAATAACTTTGTAAATTAAAAAAAAAAAAGTAAAAGTGCATATATCAGCACATGAATAATAAAAAAAAAATTGATTAAAATATCAATTGCATAAAGAAATTTTTTATTTAGTTCTAAAATTCAATGTAATTAATTTCCACCTTTGTATCATTTTTTTTTTTTAATTTTTTTTTCACACAACTGTATTTGTTAATAAACGTTAATATAATTTATTAAAAGTTATAAAATTTATTATACATCGAAGGAGACTCTCGAGGAGTAACTGCGTGGCCCCAAGTAGGTTAGCGGGCCGTCGGGCCCCCGGTTGAAAAACTTGAAAGTGGCCTCCACACTAACATATTATGGCTTATTGCCTTCAGAATTAGTTATATAAGTGGGGGATTTCTGTCTTTAATAAATGAATGGTGGGATTAAAAAAAAAAAGATTTCCCACTTCTTTTTTTTTTAATTCGTATTCTTTTCTTTATATGTCCTAGCAACCTGATCTTTGTATTGATGTAATTCAGCAAACAGGTAGCTTAGAAGATATAGTGTGAGTTCAGATTAAAGATTTAATTAAATTTTATGTTGATGTGTGTGGTCATTATATGAATCATTATATGAACGAAGTATTTATTTTTTTAGCCCCAGAGTGACAAAAATTACCGCGAAATTTTCCGTAGTGCCGGAAAATTTTTTCATTGCTTCAAAATCATTGAGAAAAAATCAATTCATGAAGATTTTTTTTGAAATATATTAAAAATAATAAACATGATCTATATAGATCCAAAATATGTTTATTTTCCTCTATGTTGCAGAGGTCTCAGCCTTCTTTTTTAAGATAATAGTTTTCTACTTATGATAGGTTATTAAGGTAATGTGGTAGTTCAGACGTTCGAAAAAAACCAGTTTTTTGTGATTTTTTTGTAGACAAACTATTGAATATATTAAACCAATTTTTTTAGGGCTAAATAATACATATTTATAATTTATAAAAAAAATTAATTTTATTAACAATTTAAATTATAAAGGGTTGATAACAGGTGTTAAAGTTTATTTGTAAAAAAAAAGTGTGCTGATTACTGACGTGATTTTTCCGGACTGAATGGTCGGAAACACAAAAAAAAAGAAAATTCTTAAAATTTATGAGTTAAGTTATAATGTGAACTAGAATCTAAGAATTTGCACCACAAATAAATAATTGGCGAGCATTTGAAAAAAATTTTGAAAAAAAACGCTTTTTTTTAAAAGTTTTTCATATAAAAAATGTAGTAAAATTAAAAATTTTCGCTAGATCCTAGTTCACATTATAAATATACATATTTTAAAGATGCAGTTAATTTTTTAAGAAAATCGGTCCACGGAATTCCGAGAAATCGTGTCAGTAAGTTACAAAAAAATGGTTTTGAGATAAACTCGTTTAAAGTTATTTTTTCACATAAAAGACTTAACAATAATTATTGAAAGTAGGCTTAAAAATAGTACTTATAATGCTCCGATTTTTCTAAAATTTTTTTTCCATATTTTTAAATAGTTATACTTTCAGAAAATAAAAAAAAAAATTTTTGAAAAGCGAAAAATTTCTGAATTACCACATTACCTTAATGTCACTAAAAAATTATTATTAAGAAATTATTTAATGTTAACAATTTTCTTACTTCTCGTAAAACTGTATTTCTTTTTGCAGAGTAATGCTGGTAGTAGATGTGTGGACATTTTTTAATCATCAATTGCAAAGTAATTATTTTTATAAATAGCAAGCATAAATGCTAAAATAGAAATATGATTTTAACGTTAGTTATTTTTTATAATAATTAATTGATGGTAAATGATCTATTCACGAACGAAGGATGTTAGTTGAAAAATAATCATTTTATTATATTTCCTAAACGTGGTATACGTTTAAATACTCACATACTAAATATTAGCATTTTTAATAAAAAATTATTGAAAAATTTTTTAAATCTATTTTCCAAGAATTTTTTGATCCGAAATTTGTGTAATGTTGTTATAAACGTAAATTAATTGAAATACTGTTAAAAATGGGTAGAAGGAAGCAAACCCTCTGATACAAACATAAAACTTATTTTAGGAATATTGAATTGTAACCAAAAGTTTAGTTTATCTGCTCGTTGATAAAGACTCAAGTTTTTAATATAAGAAAGTTATCTGTTTATAATATTTTCTTCTAAATTTAGCCCACAATAATTAACAATTTTCTGGGTAAAAGTAGGGCTTCGCTTTAAAACAATTATTGTATACTATTAGCAATTTAAAATTAAAAAAATAATAAAGTTATTTGTCTTGGCATTTGTAAAATTATGTATGCCTATTGGCGTACCAAATTTTATTGGCTAATAATTAAAAATATAATTATTTCTTATGCTCATCAACTTTATTAAAAAACATCTCAACATTTTTTAATTAAATAATTTTTTTTAAGAAAAAGGTAAAAGAGCTAGAAAATTTATACAATAATTATGAAAATTTTTAAAGTGCTTATTTTTTAATTTTTACTTTTATGTCTATAGGTTATATTTTTACGTTAGATAATAGAAGGAAAAAAATTAGAGCAAAATTTTATTATTTGCAAAAACGGGTATTCAGTTTTGAATTTCTTCAAAACTGCGTTCCAAAATCCCCGTTTTTACCCAGCTCTGGATGCAACATTTAATAAGGGCTCTTATGGTAGGTAATGTAAGCTTAGTTTTATACTTTATTTATCACAAGCGGCGCTCTATCCACCTAATGCCGTGATAGAATTGATAAAAAGAGGAAAATACTTCAAAATAACAAGTAAAATACTGCTAAAAAGCATCAATAAATTGATCAAAATATAAATTAAAAATTCGTGTTTGACTTACAAAGTATTTTGAGATCATTAGCAGAGTAGTAACCAAAAATTTATTTCTTCATGTTAATTTTATCATGTGCCCAGACTTCCAAAAAAAAAATTTGGGACCAATTGAAATGGGTGGAGTTGGTCAAAATTAAACGATAATCGATCAAAGAGAAAGAGTATTCATTTTGAAAAAAACGGCTTTTTCAGAATTTCTAGTATTCTGACCACACATATTGTTTTCTCGGATAAATAAAAATATGTTTGGAAATACTCAGAAAAATTTTGGACATAATCCTGGGTAGTAAAGTAACTCAAATGTGGCTGCTAGTCGAATTATATAAATATCGCCTTTGAGTCTCAAAGCATTTTGAGAACTTTTTCAAGGCGTTACCATAAATTTTTTTGTTCATATTAACTTTATCATGTGTCCAGACTCCCAAAAGAATTTGGAACCAAATGAGGGGGGTGAAGTTAGTAAAATATACTACTAATCAAACGATAGTCAATTAAAGAGTATTCATTTTGGAAAAAAAGCTTTTTCAGAATTTAGCAGGATCTTAAACTAACTATTGTTTTCTTAGATTATTATTATTATTATTATTTATTAACCAATATAAAATACAGAAAATTGTACATAAACAAATATGAGTAATATACAAAACATTTCCGTATTAGTTTATATAGATTAATTTTAATCAATATTTTAATATGTTATCAAATACTCAGAAATATTTTAGACATACTCAAGGGTAGTTAAAAAAACATATTTTAATCGAATGGTAATTTGCGTGCGATTTGGGCCATTCTTTATTTATGGACAAGGGTCGCATACGATTTTTCTTCCTAAGTGGTGAGAAAACGCTTCTTTTCCGGTCACGCAGTGTTTTTTTGAAAACAATCGCGTAAAAATAAATTATATGACCTATACTATTTCTAGACTTTTATTTGCTTCAGAAAATAGCATTTTATGAGATAAAAAAAATTTATAAACGGTTTGTGTAAACATAACTAAAACGTATGAAACATGTTTACTACAGCTGAGTGCTGGGTATAATTCTTAAATGTTACACAACATTACAATACAATTTGCTATTTTTATAATTTGTAATTATCACTTTTACTAGATGCTAAGATTTTAAACCAAAATTATTCTGATTTCCTGAAACCGTGTTCTCTATAATCTTGAATTATTCTAACAAGGGACCCTCCCGAGGTGTCCCCCTCCGATTTCGATGAAACTGAAATATGTTATAGAGCATCCAAAAATAAGCGACACGTATTTTTTTTTATCGGCCAATAAACGTTTCTAAGGGGTGAAAGCCACCCTTGAAAGTTACCCCCGAAAACGATTTTTTTTTAATTTCACGAAAAATACGTAGAATTTTCAGGCAAAAACCATGGAATTAATTTACTTACTAATAGGCGGTTATATGTATGACAAATTTCCCAACAAGGGTTGCAACCCCTATTCTGTAAGGGGTGAAGAGCAGATTTTTTTCAAAATTTTGTGTTCCAAAAATTCAGGAACTTCCTGTAAAATTCTAAAAACTATAAAACTTTGAAGTAAATACTAAAATAAAGTTGACGTCTTTCACCGTTCATCCCTCAAAAAATCTCTCAGGCTGATCAGGGGGTTGATAAAACCCCCTTATTATAATGAACATCAATTTCGACCGATTCTGACGAAACTGCGATATGTTTAAGAGTTCGAGAACAGAAGACATTCACCCGTTTTTTAGCGGCAAAAAAACGTTTATAAAGGGTGGAAACTACCCCTCAAACCACCCCCAGAAACAATTTTTTTCAGTTCTACCCGAATCATCGGGAATTAAAACAAAATTTTCAGAATTAATTTACTTCGTTATATATATAGACGATCATATGCACCATACTTTCCCTGCTAGAGTTGCAACCCCTATTTTAGGGGATGAAAGGTAATTTCTCTGATTATTTTTATCCCGATCAATATAGACTATTCCTGGAAAATTCTGAAAATTAAAAGATTTTCCAGCAAGTAGTAGAAGAAAGTTGCCGTTTTACAACACTTGTTGATTCACCCCCTAGTCAGAATAACCAAAAAATTTGACCGATTCTGACGAGACTGCACTATGTTAAAGAGCACAAGAATATAAGCCGTTCACCCAGTTTTTAACGACCAAGAAGCACTTATAGAGGGTGGAAGCTACCCTTCGAAACCACCCCAAGAAACAATCTTTTTTATTCCACTCGGGTAGTTCAAAATATCAACACAGGATTTATAGGATTATATTACTTGCCTATAGGCGATACTATATACCATAGAGTTGCAACCCCTCTTTTAGAGGATAAAAGATAATTTCTATGAACATTTTTACCCTTAAAAATATAGACAATTCCTGAAAAAATCTGAAAATTAAGCGATTATTCAACAAGTCGCAAAATAAAGTGGACCAGCTCCAAGATTCATCCCTCATAAATTCTTTAGGATAGCCAGGAGTTTGATTCACGTTCTTATTAGAATAACCATAAAATTTGACCGTTTCTAATGAGATTAAAATATGTTTAAAAGTACGAGAACATAATCTGATCGCCAATTTCCTAACGACTAAATAATGCTTATAAAGGGTGGAAACTAACCCTTAAAACTACCTTGGGAACTATTTTTTGGATTCTACTAAAAATACTGAACATTTTACAAGAAAATTTAGTAGGTCATTTCATTTGCTCCTAAGAGATCACAAACATTGTATTCTTCTACCCAATGTTGCAACCTTCTTTTTGAAGAGGTGAGGAATAATTTTTCTGAATATTTCAGAGTAAAAAAAATACAGTAAACTTCTGAAAAATTCTAAAAACTACGATTTCCTATTAAATGCTTGAATAAATTAGTCACGATTTTCCAGTCACCCCTCTAAAAATCCTTGGGATCAATTAGGGAGTTGGTTCACCTCCGAATATCTAGCTTGCTCGACCGATTCTAGAGAATCTGACAATGAGAGATGTAAAATAGTATAATAAGATACGTTATTTACTACGTACTGGAAAATCACTTAATTTTCAGAATTTTCCAGGAATCGTTTTAATTTTTTAATTTTCGGGATAAAAATATTCAGAGAAATTAATTTTCATCCCCTAAAATAGGGGTTGTAACTCTAGCAGGGAAAGTATGGTGCCATTGATGATTCGGGTAGAACTGAAAAAAATTGCTTCTGGGGGTGGTTTTGAGGGGTAGTTTCCACCCTTTTTAAATATTTTTTTGTCGCTAAAAAACGGGTGAACGACTTCTGTTCTCGAACTCTTAAACATATCGCAGTTTCGTCAGAATCGGTCGAATTTGATGTTCATTTTATAAGGGGGTGAATCTACCCCCTGATTAGCCTGAGAGATTTTTTGAGGGATAGACGTCAACTTTTTTTTAGTATTTACTTTAAAATTTTATAGTTTTTAGAATTTTACAGAAAGTTCCTGAATTTTTGGAACACAAAATGTTGAAAAAAATTTGCTCTTCACCCCTTACAAAATAGGGGATGCAACCCTTGTTGGGAAAACTATCATACATATAACAGCCTATTAGTAAGTAAATTAACGCCATGGTTTTTGCCTGAAAATTCTACGTATTTTTCGGGAAATTAAAAAAAAATCGTTTTCGGGGGTAACTTTCAAGGGTGGTTTTCACCCCTTAGAAACGTTTATTGGCCGATAAAAAAATACGTGTCGCTTATTTTTGGATGCTCTATTGGGAATCACGATTAAATTCATGCTTAAATTTAACCCCCTCCACACGTAGGTGTGTATAAAACATGGCTACTCTTTTTCCATGAATAACATAGGAAAAGTAACAAATAGTTCATTATTAGTTAAAATAAAGATATTAAATTGAAAAAAACTCATAAATTTATTAACACAATACTATTTCTAATATACACTGTTTTATTTTTGTAAAAATTTTAAACCTTTAATTCATTTTATTAAAAAATCAATTTTTGGTCTATATGCACAATGTTAATTCATACCTTAGGGTATGCCATCTTACTTACACCGACGCGCGTGCATGTGTTTAATCATGAATCCCAATAACATATTTCACTTTCATCGAAATCGGAGGGGGGGGTCCCTTGTAAGCCCCTAAATCGAAATTATGTTCCATCTAACCTTCTCCCTTAAAAGGGACATATTTGACTCACCCCCCCCCCCCTCCAACTTGATTTACGGATTCCCAGGATAGCCTGCCTTATAAATATATTCCATGTTAAAATTAAGATAATTCTTAACATAAAAAAATATAATTACTTCTTTCCCTCAAGGAACAAAACTATTAAAAACCATTGAAAATGCTGTGAAATTTAACGGTTCAATTTTTATGTAGATTTTACATTTAAAAACTGCTGAATTTTAACGGTTTTTAACAGTATTCTAATTTTCAATAGTTTTCAATAGTTTTAATGTAAATTAACCGAATTGAATTAATTTTCCGCATCTTTCCGGGTTAATTAAAAATAAATTATTGTTGAAAATTTTTATTTTTCACTAAATAAAATGATTTTTAATAAAAATAAATAAATATTACCCTACCATCTACGGTTGATTGCGGTATTGAGAGTAAGTGCAGGAATGTTAGTGCAACCACACCTGCAGTCATCTGAATTACCGCAATACGTCTCCATATTAGCCTATATCTTGAGTAACAGGTTTTTTGGTGTGGAGTATGTATTCCACATACTGGCTAATTTCGGTCCATACTTCTTCACTTCGGAACATCAGGCTAACCACATTTGCAGGTGTGATTTGTCCGATTTTAGTTTCTAGTTGAAACTTTTTGTCGGCCCATCTGTCGCATTCGAAGAATGTGGATTTCGGTGTGTCTTGTTTGCCAGGACAGTACATAGTACATTCAGCGTTATTCATCTTCTGGATCCGAAAGAGGTGGAAGCAAAAAAGCCCATGTCTGCTTAAGGATTGGGTCTAAAAATAATTGATGTCCCCGTGCCCTCTAGTTATCCAAGGTGATATCTCTCCTATCAACCTCTTGGTCCATTAACTCTCAGATTAGTCGGTCCAACGGCCCTGTCAATTGCTTAGGCTGATCTGGCGTGAAGTAGCCTTT
Organism: Anagrus nilaparvatae; assembly: GCA_022575985.1. NCBI lineage: Eukaryota > Metazoa > Arthropoda > Insecta > Hymenoptera > Mymaridae > Anagrus > Anagrus nilaparvatae. Next base: position 12,909,087 of record JAKSXM010000002.1, on the reverse strand, counting down.
GCGCGGTCAAAGCCTTCCTTCTCCTTGCTCAGATAAATATACTATCTCTCAAGAGCCAGCAGATCTATCAGGATTACCCCAACGATGACTAGAGCTGCCTCCAACGACACTGTGCGATAGGCACAGTGTATTCGCAAGGCTCCTTGCCTCTGAACGCTCGTCAACTTAGATGCATAAGTGACCTTCCTTATCCAGTCAGCCCATACTTCTGCTCAATACAGGAGTATAGAGTGAGTGACCGACATAAGAAGCCTTCGCTTTCCAGTTTTAGGTCCACACGTGTTACATATATATATATACATTGGATATAAGTAAAGCAAATATACAATGCAATCGTCCATTATAAATAGGTTAAGTAAAAAGTAAAAAAATTAAGTGTAAAACTCTTTAAATTCAAAAAATAAATTTTTTAAATTTTTGCTAATTTTAAAATTTTGTTAAATTTGCGCTTTTGGCCGACAGCTAGTTTGTAGAAAAAAAAATTAAAAAAGCCGCAGTGACACATAAATCTAGATTTTTCTAGAAATAGTTTAAAACTGGTTTTAAGTGAATAGCTCAAAAATTGAGTGCAAGGCTATTTTTGACCCTTTTGCCCCACTGTGCGCCGCTTCTTAATTTTTCAAGAGCCCTCCGTAGAGCTTCACACTTTCCTTTTCCTAAGATATGCTTCAGTTCCTTGCCTCTTTGCCCGAGATCGACACGTAGCATGCACCTTGGATTAGATGTGCAGACACTTGCTATGTGTCTTTCTCCTACGCATTTATAACAGTTTTTCCTCCTGTTTAAACCATTGCAATTATTGCTATAAAGTATGAAGAAAAAAATTCATCGAGAGAGTGATGTGTTGGTTCTATTGCTCCTATACTTAACATATTATCTATAGAGTTTTTAATATTCTGTTCTTCTAATTTAGAACAGAAATTTTGGTTAGGGCTGACATTCTGGTATATTTTTCCTAAAATTGGAATTTTATAGCCTTTAATGGATTCTAAGACAAGAGGATCTGACGTTATTAGTTGCCAGTTTTTATAACAAAATTTTAATCTTCCTGCCATTACCTCATTATTTATTGCCTTGAGCACTGGGGCTGCGTTTGAGTATAGCGTCGTAAAAGTTCTTGCCGGAGGAGTATTTGAAACTGAGAAAGCCTCTGGAGTTTCCCTGATATGGATGGTATCTTTGCGATTTAGGTTTAGCCATTGAAGTAGTTCCTTTCGATTTCAGTTGTTTATCCAGTTTCTCTATCTCCTTGACACTAGCTACTCTGGCTTTAAAGTCCTTGGCAAACATTAAATCAGTTGTCTCAGATGACTTTATCACCTTCTAAACTGCCTCTTCATATCCTCCGCCTATTTGAAATACCTTTCTTGCTGCTGAGAGATCGGCAAATGTTTGGCAAGCTATTTTAGCAACGTCTGCTAATTTCTTTAAAACTTGATCTCTCTGGTTATCTTCATATAATTCATTAAAGCCTAACGCTATTTCGTTTATTATTGACCCAACTGAGCTTTGATATTTTTGAGATGGCCATCTCTGGAAATGGCTATTGGATTAGCCCCAACTGCTATTTCATCGTCAAGTTTTGGAGTTTCCAAGTAAGGTTGGCTTCCAAGTATGCAAAGAAGTTTGCTTTCTTCTCTGTTGATATGCCTTTTTTACTCCAGTAAGTTATTCTGCTGGCTATATCTTCTCTAATTCCTTGTCTGTTATTGGCAGTAGTTTGTAGATTTTTCCCAAAGGCGAATTCCAACTCGTCAACTTCTCCCTGAATTACCTCGTTGACATCTTCTAGGGGGTATTCTGGTGGATATACTGGCTGTTCCTGTAGATGTTCTTCAGGAAACCAATCAGTAGCATCCTCTTCTCCCATATAATCATTTCCTGGATAGGTGGTCGTGGTTGGTTGACGATGAATCCTAATAAAGGGAAAACGTTGCATTTTATTAGTATTTTATAAAATTAGAATCTTTTTGTATAACCTTAGCTAATCACTAGTATTAGCTTTAGGCTGTTATTATTGCACCCACTAATTTCTTTTATTAGTAAAGTGTAATTAATAATATATTTAATTTTTTTTTGAAAAAATTTCCGGTTTCAACCTAACAGGTCTTAACGGACGCCATTAATCTGAAACAGATTATAAAAGTAATTTTTAGTGATATCATTCTTATCTAAAATAGCATTATCTGGACCCAGATCTTGTTAATGAGTTAATTCATCTTGAAAATCCTCATCCAAAGGAAATTCTGGAATTTCTTCGAGATTTTGGTCTATTTCTTATTAGCGTGCGTATTGTCCAAGCGCCAAAAAACGAATGAAGCTTGAGGGCGCATCAATAGATCAGCAAAAGAGGGAATAAAGGTAAATTTTAAAAAAAAATATTATGCTCTGAAGCGTGGCGTCACCAAGCGGCCAAGGGACAGTATACTCTAGATATCTTCGAACAAGGAAACGAAGTATAATTGACCAGATAGATCACAGAGTTCGAATCGGTTCGAATCATCTCTAAGTTATTAGACATCTTTTGAGGAGATCTTACAGCAGTCCTTTTACCCTGCTCGTTATTTTTCTCCGAGCTTCCGATGCTTCGAGTTATCTTCTTTAGCACTGAGCGACTTATAAGCTTTTTGAAAAGATGCTCTATAGCATTCTTTTCTTTCACATGTTGATCTCTTATTGATTTGAGAGCAGTAACCGTGTTCTTCATTTGATACATCCCGTTTTTAGGCCAAAGTCTTCCTGACCCTGAGGTTACCTTCGCCCAACCATCACCAAAAATTATGGCCAGTTTATGGTCAAAATTTTTCACAAGTTACTATCAATAAAAAAATAATTAGAAAATATTTATTTTTTTACTAGCAGGCAATAATGACTGTATTATTATTTAAAATATATTATAGGTACTTAATTTTGTGATTAAAAATTTTGCGAATGTAATAGTATAAATACGAATAAAATATTGAATAAAATTTGGTATTATATAAAATTAATCAATAATTTGATTTTTAATAATGTAATAAAGCTTTTCTAATTTTCCAAAACTAAATAAATGCTTGAATTCTCTTAAGATAATATGAGTAACCATTTTCATGGGTCAAATTTTGGTTTTTGATTTTTTGGCATATAAGCACGTTTTAAGACCTCAGGAAGCTAAAAAACCTGTTTTTTAAAAAAGTCTGTTTTTGTACGTGTATATGTGCGTATAACCGGTGATATTTCACAAATATTATGGAATTAACACCTAATTTTTTTTTCAAAACTTTTTTCATTAAAAAATCTCAAACTACTTTTTTTTTTTAATTTGGATGTAATACCTCATTTATTTCCATGAAAGTATTTATATTTGAAAGTATGATTTTTACTCAATATCTCGAATCTAATGATTAATTTTTTGCAAATTTTTTTCCCAAAATTTTTGTCACTAAAAGATACAAAAAATACCAAATTTTTTTTTCTTTTTGGAAGTATTAGCTAATTTATTTCTATGAGAGTACTAGTTTTAGAAAGTTTTTTTATAGTAATTTTTTGGATCTAATACCGAATTTTTTCAAAATTTTTTTCTCAAAATTAAAAAAATTAAAAAAACTACAATATTTTTTTTTTCTCTCATCACTATAGCCAAACGGTCATTTTTGTGTTGTAATTAATATTAAAACGAATGAACTATGTGTATAACAATAAATTTATTCTTACCTGAATAAAAATACACTTTTGTAAATAAAAAATTAATCTGTTTAATTAATAAATTTAAATAAATGTCTTGATAAAAAGGTTGCACAATAAACCTAATAAATTATAAGTGAAAGGGGATTCACAGACGCGTGCCGGTAACAAATGTTCTTCTTCTTCCTTTGCTCAACGGAAATGAGCGCGAGTATTTTAGACTCGGCGAGCCAACGGAACAATATTCTAGTTCTTTTTGATACGTCATGTGACTTTTCTTAGGCGCGCTGATTCAAATTATAAAATAAATTTAAAAAATGACATGTTTCCTTCATTTATTTACTTAATTGTTTACTATGAACATTATATTTTTTTTAAATAAAACGGTGAATTCTTTTTCTAATATGTTTTTAAATACGTAAATTATAAAGTTATTTTTAATAGTATATAAATAAAACACAGGTGATGTACATACAAGTCAATGCCTGATGTGAATCTTAGTAAAAAAGAATTTAATTATGATCATATCAGATTAGGTATTTATTTAAATGCTAATTTAAACAATTTTTTAAATAATTAAAACAATCAAATTTTTTACTGTTAAATATTAATTTATTATTCTTAATTAATATCTAAAAATCAATGCAATATTTTTTTACATCATTATTTTAACTGGTTCAAACTAATTAATAATGATACTTTACATAGACTTTTTTTTTATTGATGTTATCATGATAAAAATAATAATTTAGTACACACAAATAGTACACACAATAGTAAATTACCATCTGAGGCGAAGCCGAGGGTGATAAACGGAGATATGAGGCATTCTTTTGTTGTCCCAATTTAAAAATTTAATGCAGTTCAAAATAGCGATTTTTATTTAATTTCATTTTCAAAATAGTTTCTACACGAATGAAATATAGCTAAAACGTATTTCTATTATAACGAAGTTTTCATCAATGTTTCAAAATATAATTAAAATTTTTTAAAATGGTAAATTATATTTGAAATTATAAAAAATAATTTCAAATGTAGAAGCTATTTTATAGTTTATAAGAAATTTTTAATTTTAATTCGCGCTTTAATTTCCGGTGACTGAATTTACGTTTATTTTTTATCGACTGTTATTTAAATGGAATGCTGAATCTGTGAACCAGATTTGAACAATCATATTTGTTCTTTTGTTTTACAATTATTTCTAGAACAGTGTTAACGTTCATTTGTCGCAAATTTGTTTTTTTCTAAAAAATAATTAATTCAAGCAAAAATGGAAACCAACATGATGGAAATGGAGAATGAGAATATCCGAGTGGTTATTATTAAATCTTTTTACTTTAATAAAAAAAAAAAAATAGAATTTTTAATAATTATTTATGTGTACCTATTCTTGATTGAACCAACAGGTATTGTATAGAATTTTATATTCATATTTAGTATTTTATATATCGCCCAAATTATTTCCAAATATATCGCTTTATATCATTAAAAACTTTATTATTATAATAATTGAAAGTAATGTAGAAAAAAATGCAATAATAAAATTTACATTTGAATCCCTAATTTTGCGCAAAGTGCTTTAGCATAGGATTGCAAACATAACCTAGAAATTTAAGCTATTTTATAAGCATCTGTATACGTGAATTTTTAACGCGAAAGCTTCAATAAATAATAATAGTTTTATTGATTTACATTAATATTTTTGCAAAATAAATGTTATTCCGTAGTTAATAATAGATAAATATGCACAGAATTAGGAACTCTGCTGCCTAATTTTGCGCGTCTCAGAGGCCATCCTTTTTGTGTAATAAATAATTTGTGAGTGAAAAAATTAAAAAATTATTTGATTTATTTGTAGCCAAGGTTGCAATTAATATATTTTAAAAAAAATATTTCATTTAAGCCAATTTAGTAAGTCTCGTCAATATCAGTGATTGAGTCCAAAGTGCGCAAAATTACGGGACCCTCCACTAATATCGCCAGTAACAAATAAACTTAATTTCGCCAATATTATTGACAGTGTAAGAAAAGTAAAAAAAATGTTAAACAATTGCATTTTGACCTTGACTTTAGCTAATATAAACAGGGAAGAAAATTTTTAGTAAATTTAAAGTTTATACATAACATATATATATGATAAAATTTATGTCTTATTCAGTTAGTCGATATTAAGTAAAACTATGAAGAACAAAAATTTAAGATTCTAAACAAAAATGTTACTCTTTTCTACTTCACTTTACCTATCATAAATTGTTAAGAAGTAAATTTAGATTTAAATTAGTTCAGAATTACATGAAATGATATACAAAGCTTTACCAGTTATCCGAAGAATGAAAGCGAGTTTCACCCAATGTTAAAAATTTAGTAGTCAAATCAAGAACCTGATATGCTGGTTCTTTGGAGTTTGTTTTTTCTGGTTCTATTTGCTAATTAGAACTAGAAGAAGCAATTTTGAAAACTCGTGCTATATTTTTCAGGTTTATACACAACATATATATTATAAAATTTATGTCTTATTCAGACTGAGGATAATAAGTAAAACTATAAAGACCTTCATAGACTGAGTCTTCAAATTTGATTCTTCTAATTCTAATTAGCAAATAGGAAAAAAAAACTCCAAAGCTACAGCATATCAGGTTCCTGATTTGACTACTAAATTTTTAATATTGGGTGAAGCCTGCTTTGATTCTTCGGATAATTGATAAAGCTTTTTTTTATCAATTCATGTAATTCTGAAAATCTGAACCAATTTAATTCTAAATTTATTTCATAGCCATTTATGATAGGTAAAGAGGAGTAGAAAAGACTAATCCAGTTATTGTGAGTGTTATTGCTTCAAAATTACATGAATTGGTACACAAAAGCTTTACCAGTTATCCAAAGAATAAAAGCGAGCTTCACCTAATGTTAAAAATTTAGTAGTCGAATCAGGAAAATGATATGCTGGAGAATTGGAGTTTGTTTTTCCTGATTCTATTTGCTCAGTATAACTATAAGAAGCAAATTTTGAAACTCGGTCTATTCAGGTTTTCAGGATTTTACAGAAACTTGTTAGCTAAAACTTTCTGCTTTCCGCTAACAACTAAGAGAACTATAGTTTCAGTATCTAGTCAGGATCAACTCCAAAATTAGAACAATTCGAATGAATCTTAGAACTTGAATGAGCAACCTGAGTTTTAACGTTTATTTCTTCAATTAAAGTCTACAAAAACTTAATAAAAACAAAAATATTTTTTTATTTTCCTATTTTTTTTTCTTTTTTTGACGCTTTTTTTAATTCTTCAAAATTTTTTTTAAATTTATTATATACTAGCATAGGTGATAGGGGTGGCTCCGCCCCCCTTTGTCGCATTTGCTTCTGTTTGTTGTTAATTTCAGTAGAAGCTTTCTGAATTATTTGTTCATATGTTTTACGGCTTAGGTGGCCCTAAAAAGGGCCGGTGGTTTTTTTTAGCATTTGATGCGTGGCCCCAGCCACACGTTTTCAAAATTCATAATTCATGAGCATAAAACAAACTTACAAATCAATACGAGCATCTTGTGCTCAGGTGACTTCTCCTGGCCAGGAATATCAATGTCCACCTCTTCAAGCCTACGAGCTCGGAAAATTGCACCAAGCGATTCAATCAATCACAGCTTACGAGCTGCTTCAATGAGGATTTAACGTCCGAAAGCCATGGACTCCTCAAAGTGCACCAAGCACATCAGCAACAATCAAACCAGCAAACAATCTCATCCACAGCATAGCGAAGGTGTCAAAGTAGTCGCGTGCGTGAAGGCTGAAGTCAGGACAGCAAATGCTGCTTTGGTCATATTTGCGGTTGTATTTATAGGCCTTCGCTGACTTCGAGCACGTTCACTGATTGGAGCGCGAGCGACAAATTCCTTACGAAGTTTACTATGTTAAAATTATAAGACGTGGCAAGGGAGGACTTTACCAATCGGCCCTTTTCAGGGCCACATTCCTTATACGAAAAATCACAAGTACTTGATGAGGTAAAGGAACAAAGGCGATAGCAAAGAAATGTTACTGCCGTAAGAGCAAAGGGAGCAAAGACCAATAATAAGCACCGCGAAGCTAAGTTCACGTGGCAAAGCTATGTGAAAGGCCAAGAATGCCCGAGCTCGCTGGAGTCCAGGAACAACTCATATAATTTTACCCCTTTTTTTTTCTTTCTTATTGGCTAAAAGAAACATTTGTGTTGCTTAAAAAAATCGGCAAGGGATCTGATCAACACAAAATTATTCGACAAATCAATAATTCTACACAAAAAAGTTTTGCATAATCATTCTATACCAAAAATCGTTGTGCTGAAAAGTTCAACACAAATTTTTTGTAGTCAAAGTATTTAACACACCATTTTTAATATTAAATAACTAATTTCTTTCATATAATAGCATAAACAAATATCACTTTACATAGTGTGTTGAATATTTCGATTAGAAAAAGTTTGAGTTGATCTTTTCGACACAACGGTTCCCGTTGTAAAACGATTCCGCAAAACATTTTTGTGTAGAATTATTGATGTGTCGAATAATTTTGTGTTGATCAGATCCCTTGCCAAAAAATCATGTTTCATAACAAATTTATAATTATGCAAATACATTCAAACTATTCAGAGCAGTGTAGGTGAAACATTAATGAAAAATTATAGGTTCTGATTGATTCTATAATTATAATAGAGAAAATAAAAGAATTTAACTGAGTACAGACAGACAGAGAAATAAATTTTCAAATATACATAGTATATCTACCTATATATTAATATCTGTTGATTTTTTGCGTGCCATTAGATAAGTCCTAACTGATACATAAATAAACTGATTTTTTGGTATTAGTGTCAATATAATCTGCCCCTCTAAGTGCGCTATATCTTAAAATTTTTAATCCCGCTAGTATAGTATTAAGATATGTATATATAGATGGTTCTAGAATTGACTGAATCAAGTAGTATCAATGGCGACATTAAAATTTTATAATATTTTTCAGATATTATTATTATTATTTGATTTATTTTCTAAAAGTAAAATACAGTTCACTCTTGTTCTTACATTTGTCAAGTTATTACAAGTTAATATATAATAAATTTTATTTAAAAAAATTAAAATTAATCAACAATAGTAAATATATTTAATAATCAAGGTAAATATAAAATAAATTTAATCTTTAAAAAGAGTCAACATTAATATTCTTTAAAAGAGTCAACATTAATATATGTAGTAAATAAGTAAATAAATAAATTTTGTATTTTTAAAGATATATATAAATATATGAATAAATTAAATTAACTTCGACAACTTAATGCCAATAATACTGATTAAAAGCAATAAAATTTATGATTGGTAATATGTAATGAAATGAAATATAATAAAATAAAATAAGTGAAATATAAATATATCAACTATCTAATTTTGTGAAAAAATTTGTTTTCATTGCTTTTTTAAATTGTGAGAATGAGGGTAAAACTCGATAACAGGGAGGTAGTGAGTTCCAGAAATTAGCATATTTGATTTGGAAAGAATTTCTTCCAGTCTCAGTCAACATGGTTTGGGTTTCCAGATCTTTTCGTGGACCTCTTGTGTGCTTGTCAGTATGATAGGGTTTAAATAGCGGGAGTAACAGTGGCAGTTCCTTCATCCTTACTATTCTGTACATAGTTAGCATGGCGAAATGTATAAAATAATAATAAACTCGTCGCGAGTCATTACTAAGCCACTGTAACATTTTCCGGTAAGTAGTTAAGTGTTCGTCACGTCTTAATCCAAATATGTATCTTATCCCTGTATCTTATTATAGATATTTCACTTTTTAACCAAATTTTCAAAAAATTTAATCTTAAAATTTTTTATTTTAACTTTATTTTAACATCGGTTTTATGTAATTTCGTTCATTAAACACAGGCACACAAATAAATTATTAAAAATACCATAATAAATAAAAAAATAAAAAAAATTTTTTTTACCAGCTTTGAAAATATTTTATAAAATTTTAAAGATACCTCCGTTTTGAATAAAAATTTAGGAGAATTCGTAAAAATTGGTGCCAAATCGTATATTTCAAACTTGTGACAATAAAATTTGTCGATAGTCTCGAGATATTTCAATTTTTTTTTTAATTTTTAAAAATTTTATCAAGTTCAAAATTACTGAAAATTAAATATCTGAAAAACTACGATAGCTGAGCAGAAAATCTATGGCCTATGACACTTTTTTTCTTCATTTTGACACCAGTTTCATGCCAATTGGTTCGGCGGTTCTTGAGTGATGAGGGTACAGACAGATAGACAGACAGACAGACAAACAAATAAATTTTCAAATATATATAGTATTAAGATATGTACGTATATAGGAAAGTCAAGAAAACTATTTCTAATAAATTATTTTAATAGCTTGAATATTTGTTATATTATTACATATATTTTTTTTTTACTATAAAACTTTAAAAATGAGAATACTAAAAAGCAATATATTTGGAAATAATTATTCTTCACAAATAAGGGGGTTTAAGCAAGCTCCAAGGCCCTCTGAAAAATACTTAATAATGAAATCACTGTAAATTAAAAAAAAAACATAACATTGTAGAAGTAATAAATTTATATGTAGCTATGTTGCTAAAATTTTGCTAACAAATGTAAGAAAAAGTAAATACTAACACATCAAACCTGACTTTGGCGAATCGATCCCTGATGTCACTTTTGCCTCGGCCGGGCTGGCAGTAAGAGTGGGTGGCTGGAGGGTGATGGATGGAGCCAATGGCAGCGATCATAATTACATCACCTTCAAAGTGCGTGATAGGGTTGCTAATCGGCCCCCGTACAAAAAGCGCCTACTAGGCTGGAATGTGTCAAAGATGGACGAGGACAGATTTGTGGATTATCTTCGCGAAGAGTTCTCGTCTATCCCAGCCTGGCATGGAGGACCGACCACCCCGCGAGAGGCAGAGACCCTTGTCAAGAGGGTAACTGCTCTTCTGAGGGGAGCCTGCGATGCCTCTATGCCGCGTAAACGGCCCTGGAAGGGTAAAAGAAGCGTGTACTGGTGGAATGAAGAAATTGCGGAGCTAAGACGGGTCTGTCACGGCGCACGCAGAGGACGGCAAAGAGCGCATGGCCGCCCAGAGCTGGCTACGCGCTCTGAAGAGTACAAGGGAGCCAAGCATAGGCTGGCGAAAGCTATCCGCCTCAGCAAGGCGCGCTGTCTTCGGTCCCTAAGAGATGATGTCAACAGCGACCCGTGGGGCCTGGGATATAAGGTTGTCATGGGCAAACTTAAGTCCGGATGTGACAACACGATGGATGAAGCAACGACCAAAAGAATAGTGGACGCTCTCTTCCCGGATCATCCAAACCAACAACACCCTGCTTTGGAGGTCCCGAGGGAGCAAGTTCCGCTATTTATCGAGGCGGAGATGCTTCAGGCAATTAGGTCAATGAAAAATGGGAAAGCGCCAGGACCAGACGGAATACCCGCGGAAGCCCTTAAGGCGGCTGCAAAGGTAATCCCTGGTCTCCTGCTTGGCATGTTTAACGCGTGCCTCGTGGCAGGCGCCTTTCCAAGGGACTTGAAAGTGGCCCGTCTGGCTCTGATAAGCAAGGGAAAGGGTGAACCAGGATCTCCATCATCTTACAGACCATTGTGTATGTTAAATACCATTGGCAAGGTGATGGAGAGCATGGTCAGAGGAAGATTGCGGCAAGCAATTAGGGAAGCGGGTGACCTTAGCGACGACCAACACGGCTTTCGTGAGGGGCGTTCCACGATCGGTGCCATCGAGCAGGTCGTGAAGGTGGTTATGAGGGCCAGACAAGTGCGGCCGGATATTAAACCGGACGTCCTGCTTGTCACGTTGGATGTGAAAAACGCATTCAACTCGGCTAAGTGGGACGATATGTTGCACTCCCTCGAGCAGGTATTCAGAGTTCCGGATTATCTGAGAAATATACTCAGAGATTACCTCCGGGACCGATACCTGCGCTGGGACACGCTCGATGGCACAAGAGGTAAAGTATTAAGCGCAGGCATAGCGCAGGGTTCAGTTCTGGGCCCTGATCTGTGGAATGCCTTTTACGACGGCTAGCTAAAGATTGAGCTCCCGGATGGATGCTCCATGATCGGATACGCGGATGACGTTGCTCTAACCATAACAGCTCGAGAGCCAGAGGACCAGCAGAATACCTTGGATGAGGCCATGCGCCTTATCAATAGCTGGATGTCGGATCACGGACTAAGACTGGCAGTCCCAAAAACGGAGATTGTCCTTCTGACCCGGAGAAGGGTTGATACCATATTCGGCATTAGCTTTGATGACGGAGGTAATCCCCTTATGATCCAGACCAAACCATCGGTCAAATATTTGGGGGTCTTCTTGGATAACAAGTTGACCTACAATAGACAATTCCAGCAGGCCTGTGAAAAGGCTGGCCGGGTGACAAAGTCCCTCTCGTGGCTAATGACGAACATCGGCGGTCCCAGATCTGAGAAGAAGAGGCTGTTGATGACGACAGTTAACTCCATCTTGCTCTACGGTGCAGAGGTGTGGGCGGACAATGTCCGCATAAAAAAGTACTGCAAGAAACTAAAGGCAGTACAGAGGCAGGGGGCACTTCGAATCGCTTGCTCCTACAAGACAGTATCAGAGCCAGCGATCCAGGTGGTGGCTCGGGTGATTCCCATCGACCTGCTTGCCTTGGAAAGGCAGGCGATCTATAACCGTGGGGAAGAAGAGCGCGACGTAGCTTCCGTTCGCGCTCGCTCCCGCACAATGGAATGTTGGCAGTATAGGTGGAATGGTGACCCGAGGGGACGTTGGACGCACCGCCTTATCATCGATTTGGAAAGCTGGATGAACCGTGATCATGGAGAGGTAGACTTCTACCTCACACAGTTCCTAACTGGTCACGGTTATTTCCGCGATATGCTTTTCAAATGGAGCAAGGTGACATCTCCGGAATGCTTGCATTGCCCGGGCGAGCTGGATACCGCTGAGCACACCTTTTTTGGGTGTCCTCGCTTCGCTGAAGGGCGACCGCCCTTCAATGAATGGAGGCCGGAAGTAGTCGTCCCGGAAATGCTGCGCAGTGCCGCTAACTGGTACAGTGTGGCTGAGTACGTACGGGCGACACTGATTGGAAAAAAGGAGGAAGGTTTCCTCTCGTAGGAAAATCTCCTCCTTTATTGACAGGGTATGGCGAAGAAATGCCTGGGCTGCATTGTTTCCGGACCGAAGTAATACCTAAACAGGGAGTCCCGGTCCGGATTCTATGATATTGTCATAAATGCAGGAGGGTGGGGAGTTTAGTGGGTATTGTAATTCCTCAATTGTGTATATCTGGGCAACCCCAGATATAAATTTGAGGTTGAGTCCCACATAACCATACAGTACGCGTGTATGGTATGCGTAAATGCATTCTCCTCGTCCTACGAAAAAGGCCCCTTCTTGAAGGGGCCCAAAAAAAAAAAACACATCAAACCTGAACATATTAATTGTTGACGTTGCATCTATCAAAGTTTCATCATAATTTTAACATTATGCTGTTAAAAAAAATTATGTTAGTTAGGTTACACAATAACGATAGTAAATTCATGATAATAATAACGTGAATTTATTAATTTAAGAATTTATTATTTTAAGTGCTAGAATTAAAAGTTAGCAAAAATTCCGAAAATTAAAAAACAAAGAATCCTACATTTCACTTAACTACAATCCTTTCAAAAAATTAAAAAACAGTACTAAACGGCTTTTAAAACTTTGGAGATTAAAAGGTGTATTCGACTGTGACATCTCATTTGAAAAAATAATTATCAACATTGACAATGCTAACTTCCCCAGATGTTATGGTCTGTTTAAAATACATAAAAATGGCAACCCGATTAGAATAATTGTGTCTTTTGTTATCTACAAAAGATAGTCCATTGTATCAGTTTGATAAGTGCCTTACTAATTTCTTAAAAAAGCACATAAAAACACCTAATTCCTCAGTCAAAAATAGTTTAGAAGTAGTGGAATTGATAAAAAATAATATAATACCTGACGATTATGAATTAATATCTTTAGACGTAGTTCCTATGTTTCCTAGTATCCCTCATAATCTAGTTTTAGAAGCTTTAGACAGAAATTGGATACATTTAGATAATAAGATTCCTTTAAATAAACGTGAATTTCTTGAAGGTATTAATTTTTTACTTAGTTCTACTTATTTATAATTCAACAATAATTTTTATAAGCAATGTAAGGGATTACCTATGGGGTTCTGTTCTAGCCCTTTCTTCTGTGAGTTAGTTATAGAACATTTAGAAGTAATCTCTTTAAATAAACTGAAAAGTTCTATTGTTCTTAATAACCAAGATAATTTTTTCTCTAAAAATCCAAAAAATTGCAAATCACCAGTTTTATTTTATAAACGTTATGTTGATGATTGTTTATTAATAGTTGACAAAAAAAGTATCAAAAAAACTATCGATACTTTTAACAGTTATCACAAATACTAACAATTCACTCTTGAACGTGAAGAAAAAAATACAAAAAGTATTAATTTTTTAGTATTGCAGATTTTTAGAGAAAAAAGTTGCTTAACTTACACAAATTGGTACAGAAAACCAACATTTTCTGGGAAATACCTTAATTACCTTAATTCACATCATAATACTAGTCAAAAAATCGCAATAGTTTATAGTATAGTAGATAAATGCATAAAACTATCTGACAAAAGATTTTATTCTTCCAAATTAAAACTAGCTAAACAGTTACTTATTAGCAATAATTACCCTAAAGAATTTAATGACAAATACATTAAAAAAAGAATATATTTCTTAAATAACAAAAATTTTAACTCTAAAAATTTTAATTCTAAAGATCCTGACGAAAATTCAAAATTCTCTGTTAATAATAGACTTGTACTTCCATATTTTAAATATCTCAATCCTTTTATAATAAAAAAAATAAAAAGTCCTAATTTATGTATTATAAACGAAACTTCCAACAGACTCAACAAACTAATAAAAAGAGAAAAAGATCAAATTAATAAAATCAACAAAAGATTTGTAATTTACAAAATCAAATGTGATCAATCTGAATTTGCCTATGTAGGTCAAACCTCTAGAAAACTATATAAACGCATTAATGAACATCAAAAAGATTATCAAAATAAAAAAGCAATTTCCGTATTCTATATGCATCACTTAAAATGTAATCATACATTTGATTTTAAAAAAACCAAAATTATTGCTACTGAGAAAAATTACAAGAATAGACTATTTTCTGAAATGCTTCATATACATAACGAGAAAAATACTTTAAACAGACAATTTGATACAGAAAAATTACAATATTATTTTTATAAAAATACAATCGACGCGCTTAACAAAATATTTCTAAATACATGATTATGATTATCATTATTGTTCGTTAAATATTATCCCTCTCTTAATTTTTCTCAGTAGTATCAGTTACAGTCCGGACTATTAACAACACAACAATAAATATCTTTTGTTTTTCACTTTATATAAATTAAATTATATTTTTTGTTTGTTTTTTTACGTTTTTAAATTATTAGTGTTATAAATACTTTATTTGATGAGTTAAATTATGACGAGTAAACGACGAGTCTTTAATAAACTTTATTATTAAATAATAAAATAAGTGTATTTTATTTAATTGACATAAAACCACGCCCTTAAATTTGCAAAACTACCCCTAAATAGGGGAATTTTTGATTAATTTGAATTTGGAATTTCGGTAATTTTTTTAGGTTAAATTATTATTTCACCCTTGAATTAGCTTACAGTACGAATATAGCATAAAAACCCTTTTTATAGATAGTTTTTGCTAAATTATGGGTAAAACATTAATTTTTATTAAAAAAATTAACATAATTCTTGATCAGCAACCCATCAAAAAAAACACGTATAAACCAAATATTGACGCTCAAAGTGCAAAAATAGCAAAAATACCCCTTTATTAAGGGTAGTTTTTGCAATTTAAGGGTTAATCCCACGTCTCTGATAGAGAAGACCTCGAAATTAGTAATTATAGCGACCCAAAAAACCTATAGACGAATCTGGTGGTGGCTGGAAACTTTACACCTCCCTCCTTTATATTGGAGCAATATTAGAATATCAAATAAGGAATCAACCATAAATAAGATAATCGTACTATAAAATTTTTGATGAAAATACATCTTATTATAACTAAAGTGAGTAAAAAATAATTAGAAACATTGTGTGATGTTTTTAAAACATTTTATATGTGCTTATATACTATTAACACTATTTATTCAACGGTTTAAGTACTTGAAATACCGGAATTAATTATCTATGACTAAAAAAAATTATTATTAAATAATAAAATTTCCATTTTTATGGAAGTAAGGTATCATTAAAAATTAATATTCGTTATTAACTGAAAGTTTTTTATGTGAATTTTTATGTCAACTGCAAAGCATTTTTATATTTAATCAATATTTTTAACTTTCAAGCTAAAAATACCTTACAGTAAATATTTTAAGTTTAGTGAGAATTTTACAAACATTGAGTCTTAATCATAAAGTTAGCTATAATCTTTAAAATAAGTAAAATTCTAATTTATAATTATTATTGGTATTGGTATATATTGGTATTTATACTAATATAAAATTAATAATTTGAATGTGAGTGAAAAAACACACAAAGGCAATCAAATTTCTGGTATCATGGCTGATTCTGACTAGAACTTAATAAAATCCCTATTAAGTCGCCTAACTAAAATTCTCGATTTGTGGATTCTTATTTGAGCAAATTTAAAATTTACGATTTCAAAAAAAAAAATTTTTCTGCGATACTCCTAAAAATCTTTGGAATTTTGTTGGAATTACATTTCATTTACTTATTTTCTTTATGTCAAAATTTTTATTTCAAGTAATTTTATTTTTAAATTAATATTTTATGACATTATTTCTTTGGTTCTGTTGAATAGTGGATGAAATATTTTTTAAAATGAACTTAATTTACTTGATAAATTTTTTTGCTTCTGTGCTTTTTGTTCAGTCAAGTGAAATTCGGAGCTTAGTATCTAAACTTTTGAAAGAAGTCACGCCGAATCAAGCAACATTGTTCTCAGATTTCAAAATTAGTAATTTAAATTCATACAATGAATCATTTCCAATCAAATATCTTATGAGCCAAGTTAAACTTTCACTTATCGATTTAAATAATCCTCCTCCATTTATACAATGGAATGATAAAGATGTAGTTTACAATAAAAATATCACGGCAAATTTGCATTTTATAATGATTAACGAAAGAAAATTAACTGAATTTCAAAATAAATTGGAAATTACGTTACATTTAATTGGAGATTCGCTATTTTATTTGACAAAAACTAAAATAATTCTTATGATTAATGAAAATGAAAATTCATTTAATTTGATTGATTTAAGTTTTAAATTAGCAAAAAACTATAATTTTATTGATTTTACGATATTGCGTTTCAACTCTCAAAATTCTCAAACTATTTTTCAAAACTCATTTCAAAGTCAAAAAATTGAAATAATTAAAAATAATTCGATTTTTACTTTCTTTCCAATAAAAAATTTTAGTGGGTATGCAATGAATGTGGGAGTACGGAAAGTATTGTGGCCAGATTTTTTCGAAAACTTCACTATAAATTATTCTTCAGAACATGAAATGTTCATATTAATTCAATTGCTGAAATCTTTTAAAATTTTTGCTAGCTTATTAAATATAACTTTAATCTTCAGACCAATAATGGTAAATGAAAGAATAGCAAGTGTCGTACATAAAAATAATTTTGATTGTTTCATTGGCAGAATAGATGCCTCTGTATCTAAAAATTTTCAAACCGCGTACTTGCTAGAACCCTTCAAAATAGTTTTCTTTATACCTACTGTCAATCACAAAAGTATTATTTTTTCTGCAAATAATTTTTATTCTTGCTTCATATTATTCTGTGTAATTGTCATGATTTCAGTATCAGCTTACTTTATGAAGTGTTCTAAGATCGATTGGACTGTATTCAACATTTACCAACTTATACTTGGTATTGGCGTTAAGATTGATACTCGTCGATGTTTGAGAACAAAAATTTTATTTTTTACTACGTTTGCAGTATCGATATTTTTTGTTTCCGATATAATCAGTATTTTAACGACTTTCAAATTCAGCAGTAATAAGGTACCTGTGATTAAATCTTTACAAAATATATTCGAAAAAAATATATCCGTCTTTTTGTACAAACGAAACCAACCAGTACTCAGCGCACTGAGAAATACTACAGTAAATTTAGCACAAAATGTAACTCGCATTACCAATTTGCGTAAAATAAATGAAACTTTTGATTACAATAAAGTTTTTATTATATACGACTTTGACGGTAACAAACTTCTAAAAAAAAATAATTTTTTATTGGATGGCATAGAACATGTAATAAGTGATTTTAATGGTGATTTAAGTTTACATGTTTGGTATCAGGTTGTAGTTTTTCAAAAACATTCTCAATTAAGAAATAAATTTAATGTTATTTACATGAAAATTATAGAAGCAGGTTTGCATTTAAAGTGGAGATCTTACTATGAATTTGTTAATAAAATTGAAAAAAAACTTGATAATAAGAAATTGGACAGTGAAGAGAGTAGTTTGCACTTGGTACTTATCTTTATCCTGTTTTCAGGAGTCATAATATCAACACTTGTATTATTTTGTGAAAAAATATTTGACAAAAAAATAAACACTATTAAAAAAATTCGTTCTCGTTTTCAAAAATGAAAATATATTAATTAGAAAAATTACACTAATTTATAAAAAACTAAAACTTTTTTATTTCAGGAACGGTAACATATTCCATTAAGTTTTTTGGTGGTATTCAGTTATTAGACACCCTTTAGATTAATTTGAATAAAGAGAATCATTCAATTTTCAGCAATTTTTTTCTTTAAATTTATGATGCCTAAGATCGGATTTTCATGATTTTTCTGCAACGACAGAATGAAATCACTTCATATACTGAAAACTCGCAACTAGAGCTGATTTAAAAAAATCAGATCCAGAGAGAATTTTTTTGATTTAGAGAGTTGGTTTTGAGAAACATGCATTAATGATGCGGCTAGTGAAAAACAGAAAAAAAGTGGACTACTGGGGTAAACCCCGGTGGCCCGAAAAAAAAACAATACTTGCTTCTGTTTAATTGTTTTTGATTTATTAGATTATTTACTTTATTATCCTTTTATTATTATTTACAAATAAAAACTTCTGTTTTCTTTGTAGATTTGCATATTATTTTCTAATTCAAGATTTATACATTTATCTCCTCTATTCCTCTTCCAGTGGTGGATAATTTGAACGTTATATTCATTTTGGATTAATCCTGTTTTATCTAAGAACATGAACGCTTCTGGTGGTGTATACACCGTACTTGTACTTTTTTTTATGTATTCATTGTCTTTTTTTATAAAGTCTTGTATTATATTGTTGTCATTTATATTTTTTATGAAATTGAAGTACGATCTAGTTATCTTTATGATAAAATTATCTATTCTTAGTATTTTTGCTATATTCTATATCTTTTTATTTGTGCAGTACTTTCTATAGTCGTATTCTTTGTTTCTGTTAACGATGCAACATATTCTTATGCATTTTCTTTCAAAAGCTCTTCCATAGTTGACATATTCATATTGTACCAGCAGGTGCTGCATATGTCATTACGGGTCTTACTAGTAACATATAACAGATTAGCTTTGCTATCGTGTTGAGTCCCAACAATACGGAGGGAAGTCTACTACTAATGCCATCAGTATTGAAGGATCTAGAATTCACGGAAAATCGCGTTGTTAGTGACCCTGGATGTGAAGAATGCCTTCAACTCAACTAGATGGAGTGATTTTATGGAGGGTTTAAGGAATTCCCTGGGGCCAAATTACCTACGAAAAATTATTAGCAGTTACCTGAGCGATCGGGTAAGTATCTAGCAAACTGCTTGAGGAACAAGATTGAGGGAAGTAAGTGCAGGTGCAGCACAAGAACTCTGAACAAAATAGGTATGGGCCAAACTTTGGGTCACACGTTTATCCATATTTGTTTAGTTGGACACTGCCATATTTCAAATTTTTAAAATTTAATAATTAAAAAAATCACAAATTTATATTTATGGAGATAATTAAAGATTGGAAATAATTTTTTGTACACATAAAAAATTATAAATCAATTAAACTTTGTTATTTTATCTGCTTTTAGTAAAAAGTATTAAAATTTGAAAATTTGCAT
The DNA here is from genome assembly GCA_022575985.1 of Anagrus nilaparvatae. Taxonomy (NCBI): domain Eukaryota; kingdom Metazoa; phylum Arthropoda; class Insecta; order Hymenoptera; family Mymaridae; genus Anagrus; species Anagrus nilaparvatae. The sequence continues at coordinate 12,889,173 of JAKSXM010000002.1, read as the reverse complement.
ATTGGAGTCATGAAAAATTGAGAATTCTTATTTTCAAAATCTATAACACTGACGCTCGGATTTTCGCTTAGAAAACGGGTTAAAAAATGATTCTTTTTTAAACTTAAAGTCTTTCTTTATTAAAAAGGGCTTGCTTTACAAGATTCTGGGGTCAGATTTTTAATATTATTGACCGTTAATTAAATATGGCGGCCCCAAAAAAGACAAAAAATCGGTTATCGATACAAAATTAAAAATCTGACCCCGGAATCTTGTAAAGCAATCCTTTTTTTTTTTTTTTTTTTTTTTTTTTTTTTCATTAAACAAAATTTACGGGACGAACCTTTTACATAAAAATTACAATATATTTAAAAATAAAAATTAGTATAAACATGATAAAATTTTAAATTATAAAATGTTTAGTGGATGGCTATGGTACCTATAGTAATATTACATTGCATTAATATTAATTAGTATATCCTCGTAGTGAGTGTTGTGACAATAATAAAAGGATGGCTAAAAAGACGTGGTCTAAACAGGAAGTTCCTATCTTAATACATGTAAGTAGCATGGCGTCGCTTCCTGTTTAGACCAAAAATTGAGTTATTGGCAGAACACTCACTATGAGGATATACTAATATTAATACATCAATATCAAATGAAAACAATATCTTATATTATTTATATTATGTATATTTTGCAATATGCATTTTTAGGCTCTTGCAGAAGCCGATTTCACTAGAATTAGTTATATCTATTTTATCTTTATTTTCATTATAGTTTTCTAGCATCCTAAGTATAGAAGAAGTTTTTCTATTATTTTTAAATTCAATGGGTATGGTAAAGGATAAATATCTAGTTCTTAAACCTTCTTTCTTTGGTTCATATATGTTTATAACGGATTTAATTTCTTTGGCGTCTATTTGATTATTAAACAATTTGTATAAAAATTTAAGATCTGAAATGTTTCTGGCTGATTCTAAGTTATGTATATTGAATTTTTTATATAAATTTGAATAATCGTGACTTAGCTAATCAAAGTCTACGTTATATTTCATGGCAAGAATTCTGAGAAATTGATGTTGAATTTTTTCTAATTGATAAACTTTTTCTACTGTACTAGGAGCCCATATTAATGATCCATACATTAGTATTGATCTAATTTGTGTATTATAAAATAATTTGAATGATTCTTGGTTATTAAATTTATGTAGTATTTTTTTAAGAAAATAATTACGCTTTTTGGCTTTATTGAAAATATTATCTATATGTACATTAAAGGATAAATTATCTTCAAAGAAAACTCCAAGATCTTTTAATACAGTTATGTGACTTATTTCATATTTACCTATTTTATATTTGGTATAATAAATTTTTATCTTTGATTTTCTTTTTATCATAAATCATTATATTGCATTTATCGAGATTCCATCTTTTTAGTAAAGAAAGACTTCAAGTTTAAAAAAAATCATTTTTTTACCTGTTTTCTAAGGGAAATCCGAGCGTCAGTGGTATGGTCGTGCCAGCGCTAATGGGTTAAAGATGTAAGATAAATAAAAATTAATTTTTTTTTTTTATTACAAAAAATTTTTTTTAAGTCGACACTTTATTTTTTACTTTTCTCTTGAAAAATTACAAACTAATAGAAAGTAATAATACTTCATTCGGTTTTGTTACATAAGACAAGTTACCTGAACCTCTATGTTGACAGTTAAGAGCCCTGTGAATCTCCTGTACCTATCGCTCAGTTTCGTTGGAAGCAGCTCTAGTCATTGCCAGTGTTATACCAATAGATCTTCTGTCACTTGAAAAAAGTACATCTATCTGAATAAGGAGAGGAAAGGCATTGACAAACGCAAAAGCTTCTTTGCGCCAGAGCAGCAGCTCTTAAAAGAATGAAAGGATCGATGGAGGGACTACTTAGGGAGTAAATGGACCAAGATGTTGATAGGAGAGATCACCTTAAATAACTAGAGGACATGGAGATATAAATTGTTTGATATTAATTATTTTGACCGAATTCTTAAGCGTACATGGGCTATTTTGTTCTTATCTCTTTCGGACCAAGAAGGTTGACAGCGCAGAATATTTATACTGTCTTGGCAAAGAGGAAATGGCGGAATACACGTTTTTCGAATGCGATAGATGGGTCGTTAAAAAGCTTGAATGAGGAGCAAATATCGGACAAATCTCACCTTAGAATGTGATTAACCCGATGCTTAAAAATGAAGACGTATTGTACGAAATTAGCCAGTTAGTGAAGTACGTACTCCGTAATTAAAAACCTGATGTTTAAGGCTAACATTCAGACGTTTTTCGGTGATCCTGACAGAGGCAAGGGTGGTTGCACTAATAAACGATCAACCCTGCCCTTACACGTGACACTTAAATCAACTATAGTTGGTAGGCTAATTTGTACTTTTTTAATGATTTATTCAATTATTTATTATTTTATCTATTAATTTATTAAACTTTTTTGACAGTATTAGGGAATGACATTAGAAGAATGACGATGATAAAACAGGCATTTTAAACGCTAGCTAGCACAAATTTTTTTATAGAAGATTACAATACTTGAAGCTCGTATGGAATTTTAAACAGGGTCGAACGCTGGAGTTCATGAATCGAACTAAAAGGCCTTGAACCTGTCCTGGAATAATGCGAAAACGATCCCGGGATATGCTGATTATAAGATGGGATTTTAGTGGGTAAGACAAGGTAAGGCCGAAAATCACATAACTGATCAGTTCGAATACTGAATGTTATGCGTAAAATGCATTTCTCCATTTCCTAAGCAAAGCAAAAAAAAAAAATTGTAAGAAACATTGAAAATGACAATTTTGGTAAGTAATTGTTTTAAAATACCACGTTTTTTCATGAATTTTAACGAATAAATTAATTAGGAAATTGGACAGCCGGAAAATTTAGAAAAATGATAAAGTGGAACCCTTAAAGTCATTAGTGAATTAAAAAAATTTTTAATTTTATTTATAAATAAATTTTCCTTAGAAACATAAAGCTTGCAAGCTCAAAAAAGTTAAAAAATATTAATTTACCAATTAAAGAATTGCAATAATTTATATAAAATGATACTGAATAAATAATTTTCATACATTTTCAGTAAAAGTAATTTTGTTTCTTGCATACACACGAAGTGTAAAATGTTTACCTCCATAATAAACAGAGCGGTTAACCACATGAATTATACTTAAACATGATTTTGTATATACTTCCTAATATGAAGATAAAATAATAGAAAAAATAAAAATTTAATAATACACTTACTGTGTCTAGCGAAGAAATATAATTTAAAAATTTTTATTTACATTATTTATTTAGTTGTTGTAAAAGTTTTGCTTCGGATAGACCAAAAATATCAAAGTTATAAACCTATACCTATATAGTTATTAAAAAAAAAGTGTAGAAAAAAAATATAAATCTAAATAAAGTCTTGAGGTAAGAGAGTAGTAGTTATACTCTATTTTAGGGATTTCTAATTTTATACAAGTGATGCCACGATTTTAAAACAACGTCAAGTTATATATATTTGCCGGCTAAAATATATATATATATATATATATATATGAAATTTCTTATAATACACTAAAAGAAAAACTTGTATAATACACTTTTTTGGCTCAGTTGATCAACACCACGCTGGATATAACAAAACTAATAATATACCGGTAGATTTTATATTTATTTAATTATTCTTGTATACCTGTGACTACTCAATTTGTTAGATATTGATAATAATATTAAGGTATGTTTTGAAATATTTTTTTTTTTGTGAAAATTAGTACTATTAAAAATTTTTTTTTGGTTCTCACGCATTGACGTCTTTAATCTAAATGATCAAAAATTATTTATAAAATTTTGGAACGATTATTATGTGTTTTTTTTTCGATGTTTACGTTATAAATCTCAAGGTAAATTAAATAATATTTTTCTTTAAAAAAAAAAAATTATTATTTTTTTATTTTATTTGATAAATAAATAATGATGAAAAAAAATTTTTTTTATTTATGATTTTTGAATAAAAATATTTTTAAATTAAAAATAATATGCGTTAATGCAAATTGACGAAATATAAAATATAAAAATATGTTTTATTATAAAACGAAAAATAGCGCGAGTTTGCGCGAAAAATATTTTAAAAGAGAACGAACGTGTGTCATACCGTAAAAGGATTGGTCACCGTTTTTCCCAAATACTGCAACGTGCATTTTTTTTTGTATACTTTTAGGTACCACTTGTCTCCCTCTGTTTAAAAAATTTTTATTAAATATTTATTGTTAATTATTTTTAAATTGAAAATTAAAAAATAACAATAAATATTTATTTCATTTCAACGATTTATTATTTTAAAAATTTTTTAAGAATGTTTACTTATACGTTTTTGCTAAATAAAACTTTATATATATTAATAATTCAAGGTTAATATTTTCTTGTTCATTTTGGAAAATTTTTAATTAAACTGTCTATAATTTTAAATGAAATGTTATTTTTTCAATAATTTATCATTCAAAGTTAAAAGAGTTTATATTTGGAATGTTTATTATGATTAAAGAAAAATATATATATTTTTTTTTAAATATTAATTTTTAAAGATAAAAATGAACTTGAAAAATAAGCTATAAAATATTTTTTTATTAAAATTAGTATGATTTTTTCGAACATTTTGCAGATCCGTTTTAATTTTGTTTTAATTGGATAATATACGATGTTGCGATTAATTTTTATGTTAAATTTTGGTTTAGAATTAATAACTCAAGCAATTCTAAATAAATTCAATCTAAGCAATAATTATTGATATTTTATATATGTTATATATGCAGTTGCTTGAAATTAATGATGGGCATAGCGCAAAAAAAAACTTGCAATAATTTTTTCAGCCCTCTCTGAGGACTTTTTATTATACCATCGTCAAACTTTTGTTGATAAATATTTTATGAGAATATTATCAAATTATCGCAAGTTTTTTATTGTGCTATGCCCATCACTGCTTGAAACATACAATTTAGGTGCAGTTTAATAATTACCCTTTTTGTAGATACTCAACCTTTTATAATTATCTGTGTTATTTCAGTTAGATTCTTTCTTAAACATTACTTACTTCGTTAAAAATCTTGCTAGCTCTATCCAAAATAAATGTAATTTCTGCTGAAAGTTCAACTAATTACGTTAAATACGATAAACAGCTTCAGCAAGTTACTTTACTATTTTAGTTAATAAGTTAAAACTCATTAAGAAGGCTTATTCTTAATTTACTAATTAACTTATTTGTTGGTAATTTTATTATGAATTTTTTATTTATTAAGGGAATAAATATCGTTTTGTAAAACTCGCATATAAACAACTGACTGAAAAATGTCCACAGAATACTTACCTATATTACAAACATGAACTTCAAAAACTGTATTCAAAAATTATTCCAAATCTTTAAATTTAAATTATTTCAAGTCCCAAGTATTCATTATCCTAATACCCAGATTGTTTGTAGCCCCTAAATAGAAATTTTTTTTAAGTTTTATTTCACCCCTTTTTTCCCCTCTTCATTTCTGATACACATGTGTATTTTTATTTCTTATTAATTAAAGTGCTCCATGTTAATTAAATCTTTTAAAGCAATAATTTTTCAATTTCATAAAACGAAAATTCTTTTGTAATAAAATGAAATGTATATTATTTTGCTATAAAAGAATTATTTTTGTATCAATTTTTCGGTTGACTTTTTGTCTCAAAAGGTTTGTTTCTTCAATGTTTATGAAATTTCCAGGAATGCAATGGTATGAACTTTTTAGTCGTTCGCAAGGCAAATATTTAAAAAATTGAAGTTAAAAAAATTCGAAACTTAATTACTTATCATAACAGCCCTAATTAAATTTTCTTAAAATTTTAGACAGTAACTATCTTAAAGAGACCCATACTATTAAATACCTGAGAATTTTATGAATAAAACCGAATATATATTTCTGGTATGGCAGTTATTACATTCTCTGCGACAGTAAAATAGGTTGCTCAGTAATTTTTTTTAGAACTGGATTGCAAAATTTTTTGCACATCTAGGTGTACATAATCGTATGTACCATAAATAATTAATATAATACAATTGCACCTAAATCTGATAACACATTTAAAGTCCGAAGTCCAGCTGTCTGCGAAAAACAATATAGAGATTTGTAACAGGGTATGAAAAAAACGTACCCTAAGACAAAAACGAATTGTTCAGAAATTAAGGTTCTGAGTTCCAAAAATGTTTTCAACTTTTAGGTTCCTTTATATAAAAGAAACATTTTTCTTCAGGGGTTTTCTAGTTCATTTATTAATAATATTAACAATTTAGGAACCAAAATCTTGTTTATTACAATTTTTATAATTTGCATTTAGAACCAAACTTCGTTAATAAAGAATTAAATTTAAGGATGTAAAAACTACCCTAAAAAACGAAAGTATACCTCGTAATAAAACTTTTTATTGTCAATTCTTTAACTAAATTTACCATCTCAAAAATCTCTTCTTATCTATAAGTAAAAGTAAAGAAAATTTTGTTTAGAAAAATAAAAAATAAAAATTTTATATTGGCACAGTGAACCGGAAAAAAAAATAATATCAAATAAATTCATCAATAATGAAAGCAATTATTCTTATTTAGAAAAAAATAAATAAGCCAAAAAACATTATTTTAAATAATTATATAAACAAAGTATAAAAAGTCAATAATAATACTATTTAATATTAACAAGTTTTCTTAATTAAAAGTTGAGTGAAAAAATTTTTGATTAAAAAATGATTTTAAAAAGTATAAACTGATATTTATCAAATACAAAAAAATTAATGCCAATTAACTAAATAACCACGTGCATTAAAAAAAATTGCCTAAAGAAATGAAATTTTAGAAATTTTTATTTTAATAAATTATTCATTTTTTATTATACATAAACAATTTTATTATTAATAACTTCATGAGCATTTTGCTCATCCAGTACAAAAATGGTGTAGGTATAAAACTTTCTGCATTTTGTAATACACACACCTATGTTAAAATTATATTTATAGAAACCAAAGCTTTTAAAGCTCTTGTATTATACGTTTTAAAATTTTATCATTATAGTCCATCGTTTAGTGTAGTAAATATATTTTTTTAAATTTATTCTGTATATTAGTGTATTTTAATTATTTTTTGCTTCTTTTACTAAATGGTTTATTTATTTATTGTATTTTTTTAAATTATGAAATTAAATATTATTTATTCAAGTGATTTTAATTTTTGGTTCAAGTCGTTACTTAATTATATTATTTTCATATTTTATGTTTGTAAGTATTATTTCTGTATTTTAATAATTTTTAGAAAATATTGAACTTTTTAAAAGCAAATAATTTATTATTAGTTTTTAGAGTATATTTTTTTATAAAAATAATGTATAACAGAAAATAATATTTTAGTTTTATAATATTAATAAGTAGGCGTAAAATAATATTATAGCTCTAGAATCTCACTTGGAAAACTACATCGCTCTGAATATTTTGCGTTCTCTTAAAAATATATCACTAGTTAACGACGATGGACGTATAATGAGAAAGTTTTACTTATATTTACACGCAAATTGTTAATTTTATTATTTTTTTATTTCTATCTTTTTTTAGACGTGTTAATATTAAATCTTATATTTACGGATCGTGTCCAGGAAATTGAAGAATGGCTCTAATTGCACGTAAATTACCTTCCGAGGCGAGGCCTGGGGTTGTAAACAGCATTTTGAGGCATTTTTTAATTATGTTACAATTTAAATTACATTATTTAAATTACATTTTTCTGCGATAGTGGCGAGAAAACATGTTTTTGCCGGACGCACAGTCACACAGTGGCCAAATAAAATATAAATTTTCAAAAAAATACGATTTTTTTTAAGATTACTCATTTTTTGTAAATTTCAAAATTCTAAATTTTTTTTGATTTTGACAATTTTTTTCCTGGATGTTATAAAAAAAATTGATATAATTTTTTTATTTGTACTTCTTTTAAGGCAGGTTAATTGTCAGTTAAGGTTTAAGTAGGTGCTTTTGTCAACTCAGGCAATAAATTTTTTATCAAATTTCAGAGTACGCTATACTTATTCCAGAACGACAAAATAGTATATTAAGTATCAAGGGCACAAAAGTTTTGGCACTAGCGTGAGTACTAGCACGAGTGCTCGGCGAAGCCGGGTACGAGTGATATGCGTTCTCGCTAATGTCTAAAGTATTTCGCACATTATGCTTACAATGTTACTTACAATATTACTTACAATATTACTTACAATATTACTGACTTCTTAGAATTTAATTTTTTCACCCATTTATTTTTTTAAATCCTTCGTATACTATCCTACTTTTATGTAAACCTGCTACTTTTTTAAATTTTTACAATTTAAATTCACCCCTTATACATTGGTGTATACGCAAATGTTGTATTCACAGGGTTATTAATTTTATTTGCAGTTAAAAAATCCTTGTTTATGGACACTAATGTCTTTTTCCTGAGTCAAAGAGTAAAAATTTTTAAAAAGTAGCAGGTTTCCGTAAAAATTGAATAGTATACGAAGGATTTAAAAAAATAAGTGGGTGAAAAAATTAAATTCTATGGAGTCAGCAGATTTTTGATTGAATCGGCACAATGTGCGCTAGTACTAAAGTTTTACATCCTCTATACATAATATACTATTTATTTATTTATCTAGGGCAAAAAAGTCTATTTTCTACCATAGGGAGACGGCTTTTTTGCCCGTTATATGTAAACCTATGTTTTAAATTATGGGGCAAACTATGGGATTCGACTTTTGCATGCTGTCTGGTTCACTTCGTTCGTTCGTGCATACAACCACATGCAATGCCAAAAATAAAATTCTTTCCCTTGTTTAAAAAATAGCTATTAGTTTTCATTAGTTTGTCTTTTATAATTGTTTGAGCAAGAAATAAAAATCCACTTTTCAAAAGCAGACTTTTTCTTCTAGTAACTGGTATTTCGCTAGCAGCAAATGTAAAAATTATGTCAAATAAAACTTTTAGAATATCAATATTTAAAAATTTTAATTGATTTTAATGTTTCAATAATATAAATTTTTCCATGTTCGTGCAAATTATTTATAGTTCATTCTTAAGTGGCCTTTAGAAATTTTTATTTGTCGAAACGCGAAAATTTATGTAACCAATATTGCCGGCTAGTATGTAGCTTCATAGAATTTTAAAAAACTTCACAAGAAAATTGCAAGCTCAATATGTGTAGCAGGAAGAGCATACGACTGACAAGGGTGGTGTACAAGTTGGATCTGTCACATCTTGGCTATATTTAGAAGAGCGTTTTGTTATGTTAGAAAAACACTTCCTATGTCCATAGTTCGATCTCCTAGGCCTTTTGGGCCTATAACAGCGAGCTTCAATGTTAGAAAATGGGATTTTTGGAGTTTTTTTCATTTAACGCTGGCTCTTTGCAAATCAATCAAAAAACTGGTCGGTCTCCAATATTATTTTTAAAACTATACACCGTAAACAAAATTATATCTTTATTTAGTGAAAATACGATTAAAAAGGGGTATTTGTTAGGGGTACTTATTTTGTCAATTTAAGGGTGTCCCTCAATTCTCCCCGAACGAACCCACAATTGTTATGATCAGCGACCCAAAAAACCTACAGTAGACGTTCTCTGCATCTGTTTTCAAAAGATAACCGAAATTTCGTGACTTGACTTGAGTATAAAGATCTAAACCCTGATTTTGAAAACCTTGTTTTTTAGAACTATGAATTTAACTACTGTGATAATAAATTTATTAATAGTAAAAACTATATATCAACTTAACCTTGATCAAAAGGGGTGTTGATTAATAAATTTGATCATTTTTTAAACAAAAATTAACAAATGGGCGATGAAAAATACTATAAAAAAAAATAAAATGATTTCGCATTCAAAATATTAAAATGTTTATAAAAAAATTATAATTCAAGTAACTGTCATTGCAATGCAACCATACGTTAATGAAAATTAAAATTAATATAATACATGTGCAATATTTAGTCAAAATACATGCAAATAATAAATACATAGACTACGAATCAATACATCAAAAAAATTAAACTCAATAAAAAGATGTCATTGAACTGTTAAACTTTTGAATGTTTATATTCAAGCTCAACTATTCTATTTTTGCAATGTTAAATTGTTTTTATATCTATATAGACAACTAAATGCATTTGTATTATAAATATTTTATTTTTTCGTTTGCGCAATAAAAAATTATCTACAAACAATTAAGGACTTTGCCCTCAACAATTGATTTAAATAACCAAAACCAATGAACTTATAAAAATATACTTAATATAGAAATGTTTTATTGAATTTAATTTTCATTGGCCAAAATTTAAAATAAAAAACAATCTAATTAGTCATCATCAATGTATCTTAGAAAATTTTAAACTTATCGATTCTTTAATAGAGCAATACTCGCAAATTAGAACTAAGAAGGGCTTGCCAAAAGTTAAGACAGTGAGAAGAAAAAAAAATCGTTTTTTACCAAGGGAATATTGAATTTTTAGTCTTGTGATTTCGTTCGATCGGATAGTCATTTACTGTTAAACATCTTAAAAACTTTTAGTGACGCTTTTTTTTCATTATTTTTTATATTTTCAATCAGTGATTTTTTTTTTTAAAGTGATATAAATTTTTTTTTTTAATTAACTTTACTTGCATTTTTAGGTTTTATTTATTTTTTGTTATTTGTAATTTTTAAATAATTTATTTGAAAATGCATTATTTTTGGCCAAGAGATTTCGTCCCGATTCAAGAGAACCGCTGTGCTCGTATGCACGGTAATGTAAAATTTATTTATTTATGCAATCTATGAACTTTGACTTAAGCAAAAATAAAGTGTTTGTAGGCAAAAAAAAATTTTTTATTATTTTAATAGCAGGCAAAAAGTGAAAATAAATTTACTTTTTATTAATTCAAAAAGAATTTGATTAATCAAAATATTATATAATAAATGGATAATTGAAAATGTAATGTTTATAAAACATAAATCAAATCAATTTCATTGAATTCAAGAGAAATTATATATTTTAGTTTCTTTAAAAATAAATTTTGATATAAAAAGTCTATAATTAACATCCTTTTTTTATCGTCTTATCCAAAATTTAAATTTTCATGAATACAAAAATGCTGCGAAAACTTTTTTTAAAGTGATTTCGGGATCAGAAAAAATCTTTTAGTTATGTCTATTATTGAACACATTACCTTTAGCTTTATGCTATATTTTTTTCAAAAATTTTAAGAATATCAAAGTAATTTCAATCTTCAAAACTGTTAAAACTGTATTCTATCTGTGAAAATCATTTTTTGAAAATTAATTAACCCAATATTATAATATTCTAAACAAAAAAAAAGCAATAGAATTTCTATGATCTAGGATATTTCAGGAAATCATAATGAAGTCCTTAATTCAGGCAAATTTTAAATATTTCTGAAAACCTGTATAAAAAAAAACATAAAAAGAAAAATTTTAGCAATTTGGCAATTTTTTATAATATTGATGCGTATTTTATGAAATTTGAAAATTTTATTGTCTTTTATTTTCTTTTTTTTTTTGTTGAGCATTTCAAAAATATCTAAAAAAGGTATTTTCGTCAAATTTATGATTTATCGAGTAAATTCGAAAATTTAATCGGAATTTTCATCCAATTTTCATACAATTATAAAAATATCTACTCCCAGTAATATTCTTTTTTTATATTAATTTTTTTACAAAAATATAAAAAAAGTTTTAGTACCTATATTCTGGCCAAAAGCTGTCCAGATAACCATCAGATCCTAACAATTTTGCTTCTTTTATGTTATTTTTTCTTACTGAGGATATTTCGGGTAGTTTAAGGAATACCTGTTCTTGGAGTTTTACTTAATTAATATTGTTTTGATAATTCCATACATCATGTACTTAAAAGATAAAACTTAACAATTTAAAATTTATTATGCCATATTGGTTATTAATAAATTATTCAGGCCAAATATAAACATTTTTTTGAAGTCTTATTATTTGGCTAAAATTATCTACTGCTTAAAATTTCAAGCGCAGTAACCTCACCGTGAATTTAATTTTCGAAAATGAAGCTCCCAGACAAAGAAATATTTAAAAATTCAAACTTTTTCTATATTATATTATAAATTTGAGAAAGTTTTATTTAACGAATTAACAAAAATAAATAATATTAAAAAATTTTTTTAAAATCTTTTACAAGCTTTTTGAAAAATAATAATATTAATTCTTAATTCTTTGTTTAAAATATCTTTAATTATTAAACATTTTTTTTCACTTTAATGTTAGTGCCAAATAAATAAAAAAAATAAAATAATAAAAATATATTTGAAACTGGATAAATTTAGCCGGATAAATTTAGTTCGATATTTTAAAAAGCTTTACTATTTTGAAATGTGCGTATTGGAAAATTTATTTAAGAAATATTCAAGTTCGATAATATAATGAAATGATTTTAACTTTTTCTAAAAATAATTTTTATAAAATTTAATTTTCAATTTAAATTATAAAATTACAAGAAAAATAATAATTTTTATGAGGTTTTTTAGCACACTGTGTGTAGTTAAGTATGTCAGATAATCTTTTAAATTCAGAAATGATGATGTTTTAAAAACTAAGAATTTTTATGGTAAAAATAAGTCAATAATTTTTAAATTTGATAATTTTTGAAATCAAAAAATTAAATTTTTAAATTTTGAAATCCTTTTTTGACAGTCTAAATTTATGTTTGGATTATTACTCATCTTTATTAAAAATTTATAATTTTCTTTCTTTCAATATTTACCGATTAATATTTGTTATTAAAAAATTTTTAAATATTTAAATTAAGGTAAAAAATATTGACATTTTGGGGTAGGCCATGCCTGATTATACCTATAGTTCCAAACTAAACGCTAAAATATTAGTGGCGTGGACCTGATTTCGTAGTTACCTTGGTTTTTCTGCTGATTGGCTCATACAAATTTAAACACGAAAGTGATACCTGTTTTTACTTAAAAAAACCCAGTTGTCTAAAATAAAGAATGAAGTAATTATAAAAAAAAATAACTTTGAATTTCTAGTTTGTTAAACTGATCTAGGTAGTATATTCTTATTCAGTGACCCAACAAATATAAATAACAGATGAAAATCTTGAAAAATTCGTAAAACATGTACTCGAAATTCCTATTGTGATTTCACACAGGCTTAGATAGAAAATTTAATGGAACTATCATAAAAAAATTGACTAGGTAATAGGGATCCACGTCTATTCTATATATTCTTAAAATTTTTCAGAAACATTTAATTTTCCATTATACTCCAGTATCAAAACGGGAAGGAAGGGGGGGGTGGGGTTGTATTTTTATTGGCAACCATCAGATTTGGTCTACTATAAATTTTTTAGGTCGCTGATCATGAATTTCGGGGTCTTTTCTATGAGAAATTGGGGCTTCGCTCCTAAATTTTCAAAAATTACCCCTAAAAAGGGTTAGTTTTAATGTATTCACTATTTGAGAGTTCAGATTTGGTATACATTGATTTTTTCTGGATGCTGATAACGAAATTCTGGTTTCTACTTATAAGGAATAAGTGCTTCACCCTAATATTCGCAAAACACAAAATACATAAAAAAAATTGCAGATTTAATTTTTGCAAATAAATTTTTAGCAATTACGGGGAAGACCTAAAAAACCTATTTACAGATCAAATATGAACACTCTGAGTGCAATTACATAAAAAATACCTCTTTATGAAGTAATTTTTGCAGAACTAAGGGTAAAACGCCAATTTTGAATAGATAAGACCTCGACATTAGCGACCAGCGACTCAAAATCTGGTGACAGTCAAAAACTAAACACCTTGAACAGTATTCTAACTGGAGTATTAGTAATAGTTTTTATCTTATTAACATTCTTAGAGGAACCAGGTACTCTTAAACTCTTTTAAATTTTATGATGAAGCTCTTTTACCTCTTGCCTGTAGGTTAAGCTAATTTTAATAGAGATGAAGAGAAAAAAATTATTACCCCAATGGTTAAAATTCATGCTATAATTTTTTACTACATTTTTTTTTTTTAATTTGAGAAAAATTTTAAGTACATACTTAGTCTATTAAAAAATAAATAAAAAATATTTTTTTTTTATTTATAGGCATCTTTTCACAACACCGACTAAAGATGTCAGATGTACAAGGTAAATTTAAAAATTTTTAATAAATCATTTTCTTTTTTTTATAATTTTAAAATTTTTCTTTATTTATACTTAATGATTTATTTTTTTTTAGAAATATCGTCAATAAATGAGAGTAGGGGAATTAACGAAACAGAGGTTACAAGACAAAAAATCGAAATTGACGAAGAATTAATAGTTTCAGAAAAACAAAATATACCAGACAATCCAAAATTAGGTAAAACTTTTTTTTTAATTCTATTTATTTTGCAAATAATTTTTTTTTTTTAAATAATTAAAAAAAACAAATACAAACAATTAAAAAAGCAGCAAAAATAAATAATTTAGTATTTATAAATGAGAAGAGTGAAATTTACCACAATTGAATATTGTACCAGAATTTTCAAAGTGTAAGATTGTACAAAGTATTTCCAAGTAATCCAATTTTGTTTTTTAATTTTTAAGTCTACAAATTTTTCTGTCCACTAATTATATTCGTATCTTACTTTCTTAACTTTTTATTTAATTTTTTCTTCAAATCATTTATCATTAACAAATCATTTAAAATAAATTTCATTATTTAAACAAAAAAAAAAATAAAAATTTTTTAATACCAATATTTAGATACTTTTCTCTTTCATACGAAATCAATTTCATCAATAATGAACTAAATTTAAACTTAAAAAAAAAGAAAATATTTTTTTTGAGAGAGAGCATGTTGTACAAATATCTAAATAAAACTCATCAAGAAATCTTACGTTTTAAATAAAATCGGGTTAAATATATAACAATTCAACAATCATTCACTCACCCACAGCCTCATTTTTGCACATCTAACAATTTTGGCATTGCAGATAGATTTTTCTTTTTCATAAAAAAAAAGTTTTTTCTTTGTCTATAAATACAAAACAAAATACGTAAAATTTTTTTTGAATTTTTTTCTGTTTCTACATTTTCATACTATAAAGCAAATCAAAATAAAGAATTATCGTAAACTTTTTTTTTTAGATTTTTTTTATATCTATATATCATCAACTTTATATATAAACAAAATTTAACTTTATTCTAAAACTATGAGTCACTAATTTTCTCCTTGATGTATATATTTTTTTTTTCGTTATAATTTCAGACAATGCCTCGACACAACGAAGTGAAGAAGTTAATAAAAATTTCGGTGGCAATACAGCAGTACAACGACGTCAACAATTTTTACAACAGCATCAACAACATCAATCATTTGTACTCTCGGCACCAGTGTCAACAGTACAATCACAATCACGACAGGGTGAGTCTAATTTACTACCGGTATTAGTTGAAAAACTACGATCAGCTCTTGAACTTTCTTGTTCGAATCAAAGTAGTCCAGACGAACATCAACCACAACCAGAAGATTCTGGTGTTGATTCTGAGGAAGATTTGAGACTTTGGAATAATACTGGACGTGCTTACTCCCGACGTCCTGAATTAGATCTTAAATTTTTAGAGGATATACTTTTAGTTGATATAAGCACAGGTTTGGCACGTCTTCAAGATACTCTACGACGCTTAGATGCAAGTGCTATTGCCAGATATAATTCAAGTCTTGATCCAGCAAACAAACTTTATTTATTAAGACTTATTTCTGGTTTGTTAGGCAAATTGAGAATACCTGAAACTGAAATTGGGGAAGTAGAGCCACGAGTACAAAAACGAAAATCTAGACCTGAAAGGCATACGATTGGTGCTTCAGCTGAAGACGTGTCAAAAGCCAGACGTTGGCTAGAAGAAAAAACAGTTGAGGATAAAGCACCAAAGATGGAATCAGCTGTCGAAAAATCTACGGCAACTAACTTTAACAAATATTTAAAAGATGCTATTAATCAGCAGCAATCTTTACAAAACAGAAGAGCCAGTGAAATTGTTTATCGTAACACTGGAAGCAAAGAAGATCATGAAATTAAAACCAATAATATTCCATCACGCTACAATAAGCTGTCTGCTAGAAAAAGTAAAATCAAACGTGCTAATACGATAGATATTCCGAATTATTTAAAATTAAAATGTGAAAGTCCAGAACAAGAACAAAATGGTTGTTTTGCTTTAAGAAGGCCAATTGATGTTGGTGATAAGGATCCAGTTAATGTTATACAAAACAATGCTGTGCCTTCACTGGAACCAAAAACTGTAAATGACCATAAATTTTTAGCATTAATCAATAAGAATAATTGTGATAGTATTACAACTACTACCTCTGGACAATGTAAGGCATTTGGTTATCCAAACGCTGTTACTGATAAAAATTGGAGCAATAGGTTCTCAAGCATTAAAACTGCATTTGATAAACCAAAATTGGAAAATGATAAATATCGTGATAATCATCACAAAAAACTTTCTGGTGTTTCAGATTTATGTAAAAAGTTTACAGATAATGGAACGAAAAAAGAGGAAAAATCTGTAACTATGAATCCTAAGTGTCAATTTTCAAAAGTTAAACAAAATGGATTTACACATGCACCAACGTCACCTTTTCAAAAAATTGAAAAACCTGTAACATTCAAAAATGAAGAATGTTCATCACCTATTCTTAAAGCAGGTTCATATATGCCAAAGAACAGTGGCATGCTAAAAGCTAAGTTAAAAATGTTTAATCAAGAACAACCTCAAAGCACTGGATATCATTATCATGAACCTGATCCACCAACAACACGGTTGAAAAATAAGTTTGATGTGCCTTCTTCGAACTCTCATGTCCCTGATTATCCATCGGCATGGAGTAAAGAAGAAAATATTTTGCATGGAAATAATAAACAAGCCTTATCAGACAATGAAAATAATTATTACTCGTTTTGTAAACAATTCGCGCCATTCGCTAGTGGTGGTAAAAATAATAAAGTGTCCGACGGAAATTCCGGTGTTGTTTTGGTGAAATCAAAATTATTAAATAATCAAAATAATTATGAAGAAAATTACAGAAGAATCAAACCAAAAAATGTTAATTATGATCCAAAAATTAGAAATTCACATCCAGTTGTAAGCAGCGTAATCGATAATAAATACGATTGCTCAAAACCTTTTTCTTATCATAAATTATATGAAGATTATCCTTTAACAAAATACAATACTTACAGTAATCCAGAATATCATTCTCAATTACCCGAAGCGAAAAATTGTTACGAAAAATCTCCGCAAACGAATAATGTTTATGAAAATATTTACCGTAAAGCATCGATGGAAAACGAATTTAACATACCAGATAGAAATTTAAGAAAACAAAACGAAATTTCAACACAAACTGTTGCAGTACAAACAAATGATGCATTTAATCCATTAACAATACAATCAGATTTCACACAAGTTCATCGTCAAGATTCTAACAATGCAGATTATCATCGTTTTAATTATCAACCTAATAATCAACCAGTAAAACAGCAAAATAATGTTTCAGTACAAACTAATTACAGCGTAAGAGACGTAGTTTCACCAATTTCTCATCCTCAAAAAATAATCGAACCATCTATTTTTGTTCCTAATGCCCCGTCAATAAATTATCCAATTTATAAACCAACTGCTCCTGTCATAGAGGATGCAGCATCTAATATTCTGCCTCATATTTTACCAACAAACATTAATGTTCCTACAAATTCTGAATATAATAATTATCACGATAATAGCCGGCTGCCATCTTATAATTCATTAAGATATAATGAAGTACCAACTAATCAAATAGAAGAGGCAAAAATTTATGGAATGCCGCGCTGTCCATATTCCGAATTTGCTAAAACAATACCAAATGAATCAATGGCCTTGAATCCTGAAATAAGTGGCATAAAAAACTATACAATTCCAGCCATGCCATACCAAGAAGATAATTACCATCAAAATCATTATAATCATAATCATAACAACTATCATCAAGATTACAATATAAATACACCGCAACAAAAAGTACAAACAACACCAACAATAATACGTTTGCAAGATGATGATAAAATTCAAAATCAAGATATTAGTCCAGATGGCATTGTAACTCGCTACGCTAGTGCAATCGCCACTGTTTCCTCAGACCCATCCGATGAAGTTCGTCGACATAATCAACTTCAACAAAATTTAATTAAAAAAATACGAAGTGAACTAGAAGCTAAAGAGAATTCACCTGTTAGAGAATCGCGTTCACCAAATTTCAGCCCAGCTTTCAAAGCTTTAGCAAAGAGCCATGCAGCTCAGGAAAAAATTAACATGTTTGAAGAAAAGACTCATGGTCCACGTCAAGTATTTCATCCATTGCAAGCAGCAAATACAACACAAATTAAGTTAAAACCTAATGATACGAGCGACGAATATTTAATGAACTGTTCCAACAAACCATCACGAAATATTGTTTTGTCAAAATCTGAATCCTGGCATCAATTGGCAGGAGTTCGACAAAATGTAACTTCAGAAAATCATCTGCAAGTTCCAAAGCAAAACTTTTATCCTATTAAAAATACCGATACTATATCGTCGTATAAAGACACCAAACCACCAAAACCAAAATCTCCAGTATCATTGAGATTTTCCAAACAATTCGAAGCATCATGTGCATCTGATAATGTTCGTAAAATGGAGGATAAAATTCAAATTTATTTTAACCAACAAGTTTCTGCTGAGCAATCACAACAACAAAAACAGCAAAAAAAATCAGTGGCTGAAAATGTAAAACACAACCGTAGAAGTCTTTATCATCAGGGTAAGAGGAGTAGCAACAATTTAGCGAGAAGCCAGACAATGCCTCATCTCTACGATGAACGTATATTAGAAGAAAATGTTGATGTTGATAAAGCATTTGATAACATTTTCAAGGAAGCTATTCGCTCCGATCATAATCGGTTGCATTGAAAGCTTGTAAACATTAAATTAATAGCTAATCGAGTAGTAAACAAATAAATAACTCGATGTGATAAATAATTGATATTCCGAGTTAAACGCATTGAGTTTATAGTTTTTTTTTTTTTTTTAATTAATAAATGAACAGTCGTGGATCGATTTAATACATATTAATAGATAAATATGAACAAGCTGTTACTAAAATTGGAAAAAAATTTTTTTTTCAAAATTCATTAATTACTTGCAAATGAAAAGCATTAAATACACAATTACTTATGTAATGGCGTGTGATAAGAGAAAATATTATTAATATTTTTTTTTTTTTTTTTTTAACACAAGTCTACTTTTTTTTAAAATACTGTCGTGTCTGATGTGTGTTTCCAAAAAAAAGCTCTGGAGAGAATAAATAAAGAAAAAGTGAGAAAAAGTGAGAGAGAGATGAACATTGCGTTTTGCGTCGCGAGGCCGCCTAATCGACGATCAGTGAGTCTTTTTTCTGTGATTTTTTTATAATTTTTATAATATATGAGTTTTCTCCTTTGAAAGCACGGTTTTCGTCACAATATCCAAGTTGCTTAATTTTATAAAATTAATTTTTTTTTTAAAACTTGATTATTGTGGCTGTAAAATAAATAATTGCATAGTAAACATTTTTTTTATAATCGCCAAATCGGTTCCAATATAAATAATCAAATGCTAAAAATAGCTGCTATACTAAAGACCTATTTTTAATTATTGCTTGTATAATGCCTTTTTTTATTATTTATTAAAACTAAAATTAATTAAGCGTGATATAATTTTACCATTTTTTTTTTTAAGCTGTTAGGCATTTTTTATATAGTGAATTAATTTAACAAAAATAACTTACTATAAATATTATATATGCTTTTTTATTATTATTAATTAATTTCTAAATAATTTTATTAAATATTGATATTAAAATAATTTATTTTAATTATGTATATTTTCCTTTTTAAAAAATAATTTGCTAAGTTTTCTTTATAGTCCCTTTAATTGCAAATATTTTTTATTTTATTTCAAAATACCAAAATGTTCTAATTTTTTGTAAACTCCTTATACTATTATGAAAATGTAAAATTTTTTATGCAGAAATATATTTACTAAATTATTATTTTTTTGCATGAAGCAATTTGGCTTTATATTTGCGTATAAGGTATGTTTTGTCCAATATTTTTTTATTTATCTTGATTAACAACAAATTTATTGAATTACAATTCAAAAACTAGAAGCTTGCAAAAAATTTTGGAGACCTATAAAACCTATTTTTGAAAAAAATTACAATTTTGGCGGCAATTTAAAAATTGGTCGTTCTGAACCAAAAATGGCCATTTGGTTAATCGGCAATAGTGAAGAGAAAATTAGTGATTTAATATTACAGTTTTTGGGGATTAAAAGGTTATACGCTACAAAAATGAGACCAACCAGGACGCGTCCCAACCAGAAGTGTTTGGTTAGCTTATAAAGTTGCATCATTGTATTGAAAATTACCAAAAAACCCTGCTTAATAACATTAAAGCTCATTAGAATAGACGGAGGGTACCGAGGGTGTTTTTACAACATATTAAAGTCATCCATAACTATAGTTTGTAATTTGGTTTCCCGTAAAGTGCGGTCTCCCCTTGTTAGTGATTTTCTCTATTCTTATATTTTTCTATAAATCTTTTGCTAACTCAACTATCTCTTTTCCTTTTATCAAGAAACATTTTAATTAGACCTTTTTGGAAATCCTATATAATTGATATTCTTCAAATAAGTGAAATAAGGCCCTTAAATAAGCATTTAGTTTTTTTGTCCCTTTAAGTTTAAAGAATAATTTATTGCCCCATAGAAATTAATTTAAAAAATGACTTGGTTTCTTGATTGTCAGGTGGAACTGCTGACATTTACCAAAATAGTAAAGCTCTCGGAATTGTAGTCAATTAGATAAATTTTAAGTATTGGTACGATTTCCCAAAGTTTAAGTTGTTTTTATAGAACTGAAAAAACAACTTCATTACATAGTACTCTACGTATTTATTGACTAAGAAGTAATCATTTAAATTGAATCTTATTATATTTTATCCAGTAATCAAGTATCCAAGCAACTTTTTAAAACAACCACTAAGCTAATTATATGTTTTAATTAAAAATTATTATTCTATTATTCTATTCTAATAAATTACCTAAATTTTTTTTTATATTTTAGAGATATTTTAAGATATGTGTAGAAAAATCTTGTAAATTGAAGTTTAATTAATTACTTAATCAGTTCAACTATCTTGGACTAAACATACGCAAAAAAAATTAATTAATTTCGAATAAATCTTATCAATCTTGTTAGCAAATTTAAAATATCAAATCTTAAATAAAAATAATACAATCACTTTTTTTTATTATGAATCAAATTAGGTATTGCATAAAAACATAATTTTTGCAGCAAATATATTTCTGCATAAATCTAAACCCTGCATAATAAATTTTATCTTTTATCAATTAATTTCCTTATAAGTTTATAACTGTTTCAAATTAAATTATATGTGTACACTGAGAAACTTATATAATTGTCACAATGATATTATAGCATCATATTTGTACCGATTGTATCATCACAGTGATTATGTGCACAGTAAAAAAAAATGTACACAATATTACTATATTCAGTTTAGTAAATTTACTACAAATTGTAGTAATTTTACTATTTCGTAGTAATATTACAAGTGTAGTCAATTACTACAATTTGTAATTTTAAAATGTTAATCATAAATTACTTGACTTGTAGTAAATTTATTACTATGAAATAGTAAAATTACTAAACTTTATTAATATTGTGTACATTTTTTTACTGTATGTAAAATCGTACAAATATGATTATATAATATCATTGTAATAATTATATAATTTTCTCAGTGTATTTAAAAAATATTTTCATCCTGAAAGAAAAAAATTAAGAAATTAAAAAAAAAAAAAAGAGGAAACACACGTCGGAGACGAAAAAAAATATTTTTAATAATTTTATAAATCATATTTTTATATTCTAATCTTTAGGCTAAATAATCTTCTCCAATGACCTGATAAGTTAGTATGAAAAATAATAAAAATATTATTCATAGAGTGCAAAAATTTTTATATAAATAAAAACATAGAAAAAAAGTAAAAAATATGTAAAAAATAATATTAATTTATGTGTAGAAATAGTAAAAAGTTTATTGAGTGGCAAATAATTTAGATTATTAAGTAAATTTTTATTCCTAAATTTTAGTCAAAATATGAAATTTTATATTTTTAAAATATAACAATTTGAAACTTGTTGCTCATTTTAAAGCCAAAAACAACGGATACAGGGAACGGATATTTTATTAGGCGAAATGAATACTTTGTTGATTGAACTGAAATCAATAAATTTACCTGTCTAGAATTAGGTATTTACAGTTTATTCAAGTTAAATAGTACATTTTTAACCAAGGGAGCAAAAAAAAGAATGGCCCAGATCGCACGTTAATTAGCATCCGAGGCGAAGCCGAGGATGGTAAACTGCGATCTGGGGTATTTTTTTTTGTTCCCATGGACAAAACGAAATTTTTCTTTCTCAGTGGGGTGAAAACGCGTTTTTTTCGATCTCGTTGCGGGGCGAAAAAAGTGTTTTCGGCCCGCTAGGAAGAAAAGTTTATTTCATTTATATTTGTGTTAATTCTTCCAACTTCGCGTTTTTGAATTTTTACATAATATAAAATATAAAAACCTTTGATATTTTGTAATTTTGTAGTTTCATAGAACAGCTACATTTTATTGTCTTTAAGAACATTATTTTATTAAAATTTTGGTACTATTTTAATTAACTCAGCTAAAAAACATTAAAAACTGTTAAAGTTATGCTTAAGGTGAAAAATTAAATTAGGAAGAGGTTAATTTGTTTGAAATTTCGTAACTTTTTTGTAAAGAAATTACAGACCCATATTTTACCTCAATGAAATATATTTTATAAAAAATTAAAACTAATCCTCAAAGCAACCAAATTAACTAAAATATATCAATAGTAAATTTACAGCATAATTCGTCTACTTTTTTCTTGTACCTATAATAAACTAAAAATTTATGGTTAACATTTACTTAATAATCTAATTAAATTATAAAATAAATAATTTAGCTGCTTTATACATCCTTCTAGAATATAATATTTGCTATTATATATAATTAGAAAATAGTCAAAATGTATTAAATACCCAGTGATTACTTTTATATAATATATTCGTTATGTTTATTGACAACGCATGCGAATAAAAAATTACCCATCCTATTTTTTTACGCATAATTTATAATTAGTTTGCCCCTTTTGCAAGAAATTTTTTCTTTTCTTTTTTTATCTCAACTTTTATAAAGTTAAAAATATTTTATAAAAATGTAAATTAAAAAATTTTAATGAAATTAAAATATTTATTTTATAAATTTTCAGCTCCAGTCAAACCAATGTCACCATTTGCCAAATTCCGTCAATTAGATCGTCAAAATAGCGCTCCCTGTGCGCCAAGGTAAAAATAATTTTCTAAACATTTTTTTTTCTATTTGTAAAATTTTTAGCTTTATAATATTTCATATTATTTTTCTTTTGCTTATAATTTGAGATTCGGGAGGGTTTGGATTGCTTCTTAAAATTCTTATATTAACACAAATAAATTTAAACAATTATGCTATTTTTAATTTTAGCTCTTTAAAATCGCCAGGAAGGGATTTTCAGTTTAAATTCACTGATCCAAAGGTACAAAATAATGCAGCACATATTAAAGAAAGACTATTATCATGGTGTCGTTCAAAAACCAGAGAATACGAAGTAAGTTTTTGAAGATAAAAACTTAAATTTATTCAAATAAAATTAATTTTTTATATCTATCTTACTTTTTTTATAACAGAACGTTCAATTAGATAACTTTTCAACGAGTTGGAACAACGGGTTAGCATTTTGTGCTCTTATTCATCATTTTAGACCTGAAGCTTTTGATTATCATAGCTTGCGTCCAGAAGATCGAAGGAAAAACTTTGAATTGGCATTTACAAAAGCAGAGTCAGTATAAAATGATAATCATGTAAACAAAGTTGGGCAAATATGAAAAACGTGAATATTTTCTTAATGAAAGCCATTAAATCCATGCACAATTACAAGGATTCGTGTTTACTTAAAAAAAAAAATTATTTTTAATAAAGAATGTTTTAAGGTGGCAGATACAACTGGAGAACAAAAAAACGTTACTTTTTCTGGATAGGTTTTCGGGTAGAAATAATTGAGATAATTTTTTCAAAATTGTTTCATTAGATTATAAGTTACTAAACATTTTTTTTTTTTTTTTTATTTTCAAAATGGCGCCGAATACAGTTGCTCAAAGTTAGGCCTCACTTTTGATTGCGGGCGTGATTGCAGCCTCTAACTTGTTCTAAACCATACCAAATTAAATTTTATATATTTGTGAAACATTTTTCTTCTGGGTTAATGGATTCAAATTTCGGAAAATGGAAAATTGTGAAAATTATTAAATTTTTTTCAAAAAGTGCAATTTTTTGCACATAATTTTTTGCAATAAAAAAAATTGGAACATTTTTTTGAAAAACAATTCCATCAATCCAGAAGATAATTGTATTTTAAAAATATGGCCAAAAAATTAGGAAGATATCTTAATTATTTTTTGAGTTATCGTGCCCGCAAATTCGAAAAACGTTGTTTCGAGAAAAACGCGTTTAAAGTTTAGAATACTGTATCTTACGTCTTTCATGGTGTTTCGCTTAATCTTCTGTAATTTCTTTATTATTCAAGATATCATTATAAAATTTTTTTCTCCATATTCTTAAGATGTTTTTGAACCCAAAAAAACAATAAACAGAAAATCGTTTTTTTTCCTACACAATTGTAGAAAATCAGATACAATTATCTGCCACCTTAAGTCATTTGCGTTCATTTAAACAAAAATAAAATCGTTGAGAAAAAAATTCCTCTATTTAAATTTTAAATTCTCGAATATTTTCACTTTTGGCAAGTGGATTTTTTTTATCAAAAAAAAAAAAATTGTAAAATAGTGATTTTTTAAAACCTTCCATATAACACTGTAGTTCTGCTAAACAACAAAAATACTTCTAGTTGGTCTCATTTTTGTCGTATAAGTACCACCTTCATTCCCCGTAACCCTTAATATTTCATCTCAAATTTTTCCATTGCTATAACCAATAAACCAAATGGCCATTTTTGGCCCAAAGCGATCAATTTTTAAATTGATGGCGAAATTGAAAAAATTTTTTACTCGTTTATTTTCGATTATTCGTTTAACAAATTTTATAATTTAAAGTCGGAGTCTCAATTCAAGATTTAAAAAAAAAAAGTCATATTTTATTACTATATTTGTAGAGTCATATCAGAAACATCTAAAGCTAAAAGCACAAGTAAGAAATTTTTGAAAACTTGAAATTTGCATAAAATTTTTGAAACCTATAAAACTCATTTTCATCAAAAATTACAAATTTAAGGCAAAAATTGGTCATTTTGGGCCAAAAATGGGCATTTGGTTTATTGACAATAGCGATGAGAAAATTGGTGATAAAAATCGGGTTTTATGGGAATTAACTTATTAACTTATATAAAGAAAATTAGACCAATTGGGAGTATTTGCTTGAATTGCAAGATAGCAACGTTATTTGAAAAATTTGCCTAAAAACCCTATTTTATAACATTTTCGTAAAATTGAGCCCTGCGTTCTAGGCCCAGAAGGCGCATTGAAAAAAAACAAAGGATATATCTTGAATGTTTATTTAAATATTAAAGTTACCCATAACTATAAATTGTAATTTAGCGTCCCAAATATTACGGTCTGCCCTTGTAAATCAAAGCTAACGACGGATTTGAAGAAAAAAAACACGGTATTATACTTTATAACATATATAACATAAAGTATAATGTCATGTTTTTTTTTCTTTTTCCTTGAGTTTTCGTAATCTTCCGCTCAGGCACTAATGGGTTAAGTAAAAGATTATTTTATTGGATTATTGAGTTAAGCGACCCAAAAAAGTTTGACAAAACCTACTATTAAAGGTATGCTTAAAATTATTACTTATTTTTAGAAGATTCATTGTCGAAGACTTTGCATGGACCTTAAAAAATTTTTTAAAAATACCACTTGTACTGAATGAAATTCTTAATTTTTTTGTCCTACAAAATAAAAAAGCAAGGAAGTAGACCACTAAGGGTCATATTTGCTCAATTTTTGACAAAAAAGTAAATTTATTGGAATTAAAATAAAAAATTATTTTTTAATTTTTCAGCGAAATTGCAGGGATCGCACCTTTATTAGATGTCGAAGATATGGTGATAATGAGGCGTCCAGATTGGAAATGTGTGTTCACTTATGTTCAATCAATTTATCGGCGTTTTAAAGATGAAGATTAAAAATAAAAAAAGTTGACTTTTTATTGTTATTATTATTATTACGATTATTATTTTTATTATTAATTTTATTATAAATTATGCATTCGTATATATATTATATAATTTTGTTAAACGTTTTATTATAATTATATTATTTATATCAATTTCAAAGTTATACGTAAATGTCGATCATTTAGCTTTATATATTATAGAAAATATTTATTTACTTATTCTTTGCTAATTATTTAAAAAAAAAATTGTGAATGTACTTTTTGTATTTTAATCATTTATATATGTGTATGTATTGCAAATGAAGAATGTTGTGTTATAATATATATGCCTATATACTTATAAATATACTGATATGTGTTAATAAGTGTTTATATTTCTAATTTTCATTTAAATTCCTAAAACGGGCAAAAATATGGTTTGGCTTTAATATTATTTGTCACCAATTAATTCAGCAGGGTTGCCACTATTTTTTTAAACTCAAAATCCCAGACTTTCCCTGACTTTCCAGGCCTAAAGTTAAAAAATATCTTAACTTATATATTTTTCCAAACGGACTTAAATTTAATAAATCAAATAATTTCATTGTTTAAAAAAAAAATGGTATTGATACTTGATAGTCACTTTTAAAGTTATCAATTAGATAATGGGAGGCCATATTTTACTGTCGGTCAGATATTTTGGAATTCTGAGCTTAGAAACTAAAACAACACTTTTTACGTAGAAAACATTTTTGTCTAAATAGTATATTTACGGCTCTAGTCCAGAAAAGTAAAGAATGACCCAAATCGCACGTAAATTACCTTCCAAGGCGAAACCGAAGATGGTAAACTGCGATTTGGGGTATTCTTTATTTATGGACAAGGGCCGTATAAAATTTTTCTGCGGCAGTAGCGAGAAAATTGTACTTTCGTGACTACTGTCCTGAAAATAAAATTTTATTTTATCCGAAAACGGGCTAACAAGAGGAATTCACTACATTAGACTTATGGACAGTAGTGGATACAGAAAAGTTTCGAAAGAGGGGGTATGATTGAGCCAAATTTTTTTTCATTTTTTGAACAACAAAAAAATGTATTTGTTTTTAAAATTGCCCTGGACTTAATTTTAATATTAAGGACTAAAAAACGGGAGAATAATGAAAATTTTTAAATCCCTGTCTTTTAGATTTAATTATTCTGATGAAAAAGCTCAAAACGGATCAGTCCTAATCTTAGATTACGCGGAAATGAACAAAATATTCCCTTTGTTATTTTTAAATTATGTAACTTTCATCAAGCATCATCTTATTTGTCAGAGCTATACCAGCCTGAATGAGATGTTGTAGGTATAATAGTTGCTCATATGATCTTTAGAATCAACATTATATCGTTTTTTAAAATATTTTTTTTAGAATAAAAATTTATAATTATTCGATCTAAAAAAAGATACATACTTATAAGTATGGTATACCTATCTCAAAGAAAATTGTAAATTTTTAAGAATGTATTAATTTGATGAAAAAATTTAAACTGACTGTTTATTCAAAATAAATAAATAAAAATTTTTTAAAAATATTTAGGCTTTTTTAACAAAAAAGATGAAATATAATATTATAATTATTTAAAATAAATAAACTAAGCAGTATTTTGTTTTAAATATCATTTTTTATTACATCAATAATTATAAACAATAAAAAAAATATATACAAGGTCAGATTACATATAAATTTAATGTTTTTATTATTAAAAGACATTTATTATTAAAATAAGGTACAAAAAACTTATATTTTTAAAAACTACTTTTGTATTTTTAGATTGAACATAAATAAAATTTAATAAGAACGTCAAAAAATCTTAGAGAGATTCAAAGATTGCTATTACTTTCAAACTGACTACTTAAATATAGATAGGGTAAATTGAGCTTATGAAATCTAAATAAATAGAATTGTCCTAAGACTTTGGTTTTTAATACCATTACAAATTAAAATATAACTAAAACTATCCAAAACTTGACTGTATAAGTAATTTATCAGATCATCTTTTTATATTGACAAGAAAACATGACTATGAGCAACTTTCATCAAGTGAGTTATTTATAACATTTTCATCATCTCCTATCATTTCCTAAAATTTTTATAATTATTTAGAAAGCACTATAAACAAGTATTAGCTTAATACTTTTGTTGTAATTGCATTACAAATAAAAGAATAAACAGTAAAATTCTTAAAACACAAACTTACCTTTAAGACTTCAACAAGGGCTTGTGATTCTTCCAGCATTTCTTTGTAAACTTGTAGTTTCTCAGTTAAAATTTCTTTTTCTTCTAAAGCATCTTGTAGAGCAATGGCTCTTCTATCTGATAATATCGTCAAAGCTTCATTTTCTTCTAAAGCATCTTTTAAAGCAACTGCCCTTCTTTCTGCTAATAATTTCCAATAATGTGGACTTGGTTCAGCTACAAAAAAATAAAATAATAATTCTTAACAGCTATGAAATATTTTTTAATTTTAATGGTCTACCTTCTGATGTTAAATCTGAAGCTAATACTTTTCCTACAAGCTCAGATTGTTGAATTTCGGTTTGTACATCAGCATCTTTGAAAATTTTTTTAGTTTCTTTGTTCTTTAACTCTGGTTTACTTTTGTCGGTAATTTTTTTATTTATTTCATTCTTTACCATGACTTTTGATTTATTTGTAACTTTGCTTGTATCTGTTCTTGTCTTATTATTTACATCACTAAAATGCAAGTTTAAAAAGTTTTTTTATTACCAAAAATAAAATTAACCCAAAAAAAATTGTAATTCTTACTTCTTCATTGGTGTTTTCATAATTATACTTGATCTTAATTTTCTCCCAGCTCCAACCAAGTTTTCTTTATCAGTTGCCGTTGGCTGTAAGGGATGTAACGATTTTCTTACCTTATCCTATAAGGAAAAAACAAATGAAAATAGTTTCTCATAAATTTTAACAATGCTGATATTTAAATAACTCCAAAAAGTATATTTAATTATAGATTAGTTTTTGTTTCAAATTAATTAATTATTAACAAAAAATATATTTATACAACTTGAATTTATTATGATTTATTTGAAAGTAAAATATATTAGTATCAAAAAAAGGTGTAACAAGACTAAAAAATGGTGTCAAAATTTCTTATTCTTATTGTAATCAAAGAATTTTGAATAAACGAAGATATACCCTATAGATAAATTTACCCGAATTCGTTATAATAATGATTAAAAAAATGCAATTTGTTTTTATTTACTTGTTACTAACCTCAATTTCTATAAAAGTTGTTCTGGTACTTCCTTCAGGCTTCATGATACTGTTAATGTATTTTAAAAAATGAAAATTATCTTTCCAGTTTAATCAATGCGATAAAAAATTTGGACTAAAAATTTTATCAATTACTTGTAACATAAACACAGTTTTTGTAAACAAAAGGATTTTTCTGATTGATATTTGATAAACACGATTTTAAAAACTAAAACTTTGAGTTTTTATCTGCCTGATACGTGTAATAATATCCTTAACCCTATACTACAAAATACCAAAAAATTTTTTTAATTAATTATCCACTTTCAAGTATATTAAAATGTTTATCATATAAAAATTAATGCAAGACTAATCGCTTTATCCTGCGGCTTCATCGACGACCGTTGGATCACTTTTGGACCGCCGTTTTGCAAGAGCCAATCATATTCAACCATTAGACGACCTTTTTAAATAAGCCAATCATATATATTTTTTAAGTTATGAATGATTCACACGAGTGAAAACATGTGGTTCTTCTTCTTCTTCTTCTTTACTGGCTGTGTCGCTGACTTTTTGCCATAACCATGGTTATGGCATTGCAATGGACATTGCAATGTTATGAAAACATGTTACATGTGGTATTGTGGACTGTGGGGTATAATTATCTTCTCTTAAGAGTCCCTACATTATCTTCATTCAACAAAAAGAAATTTGCTGAATTTGCATGTTTTTCAAATCAATTCAATAACAATATTAAACATTGTGGTTAAAAATTTGCAATAATTTTTTTTTACATAAAAAATGCAAATTTTTTCTATATTTTTGAAGTAAAATTTAATGAATAGATAGATATAAGTACTAATGTTATTGAATTTCTAAAGTTTCATAAAAAAAATAAATTTTACAAAAGAAAATATTAACATGCTTTAGCAACAAAAATAAATTTTATAAAAATCTAGATTAAATTTTAAAGTTAATATTTATTGTGAAAATGATTTATATACAAAAAATTTTACTTTTTGTTATTTATGGTAAGTATAAAATCTATTTGCCGAATCATAATAAAAAATATTTTTAATCTGACAGTACTAATTTATTTTTTTCTAGTATTTAACTTAACCGAAGGATCTCACGTTTTAGAATTAAGTGATAAGTAAATTACTCTACTTTATTTTTGTAAAAATTAAAATATAAAATTATTTAAGCTTATCTTTTTTATTTATTTACAGATTTTTAGATGTACATACAGAAGGAAAATGGCTTGTTATGGTAAATTTAACATAAACTAATAATTTCGTTAATAATTTAAAATATTTATTTTCTAAAATTTATATTTTTAGATGTATGCACCTTGGTGTGGTCATTGCAAAAGATTAGAACCCACCTGGGAACTTGTTGCTACTTCTTTAAATGACTCACCCATAAAAGTTGGTAAAGTGGATTGTACAAGATTTTCATCAGTAGCTTCTTTTTTTAAAATTAGAGGATATCCAACAATATTATTGTAAGAGCTAATGAATTTAAAAAAGAAATTTATATACTTTGATTGTTTATTCTAAAATACTGTTATTAGTTTAAAAGGAGATCAAAAGTTTGTATATAATGGGGACAGATCAAGAGATGAAATTGTACAATTTGCTTTGAAACTTCTTGGTCCAACAGTTAAAGAAATAACAGATAGCAGTAGCTTAGATTCATTAAAATACGAAAAGGGTTTATACTTTTTATATGTTGGGGAAAAGGAAGGATCATTGTGGGTAATATACTTAATTATGAATCTAGTATAATTATTTTTTCTAACAAAATATATTAATGTTTCTTAATTTTTTTTAACGTATTGTTCAGGATGTTTATTATGATTTAGCCAAATCTCACCAATCTCAAACTTATTTCTACCAATATAATGCAAATATTGTTGATAAAAGTTTACCAATTGATAAGTTACCAGCAATTTTAGTACATAAAAATCAAAATTATTACACTTTTTCAGGTAAATTAATTTTGTACACAAAATTATAATAGCAGTAATTTTTTGAATCAATATTTTTAGAATTTTCAGATGATAAAGAGAAGCTGAATGAAACATTACATAATTGGTTTTATAGAGAGAGATTTTCAATGTTTCCAAAAGTAACAAGAGGAAATATAAATCAATTGTATACAACAAAAAAAAATTTAGTATTTGCTGTAGTTGATGAAAATAATTTAGAAAACTCTTTTAACACAATAAAATTGAAAGATATGATTGAATCTCTAATTAAAGAAAAATATAAAAAATATCACAGGTAAATTTTTTTTCATTAATTAATTGCAAAAATTTTTTTAAAAGAACCGTTTTTTTTTAGAGATTTTCAATTTGGTTGGATAGCTAATCCAGAAATAGCTAATAGCATAGCATTAACTAATATTCCTGTACCAAATTTAATAGTAGTAAATTCAACAACAAATTATTATCATATACCAGAGATTAAATCAGAAGAATTGACATCTGATTATGTTGAATCATTTCTGAATGATATTATAAGCGATACTGCTCCAGTTAGTAAATTTTTGTTATAAATAAATTTATAAAAAAATAAATTTTCTCAAATTTTGCTATTTTAGAAATACGGAGGAAATGGATTTTTTGCAAAATTGCAAAGAATATGGTTTGAATTGAAATCAAGTCTAATTCAAATTTGGAAAGGAAATCCAATTTTAACGTTTTTAATATTTGGTCTACCTTCAATAATAATATTTATTATGTGCAAAATTGGGATTTGTTGTCCAGAAATTTCAGAGGAAGAAGAAACTGAAGGTAAATAAATTACAGATAAAAAATAAGCAAATTAAAATTTACTTTGCATATATATTCAAATGTTAATTAAAATTATTTTTCTTTTATTATCGTTTAGAAAATGAAAATGAAGAGACTGACCATGAAAAGAATGAATGAAGTTTTTTATTTCAAACTTAAATTTGTAAAAAAAAGATTTTTAAATGAATTTTTATATTATTCATGAAGATATTTCACCTTTAACCAATCTTGGATCCAGAGGGAGGCTGTAGGGGCGATCGCCCTCCCTGAGCTCCAAAAATTGCATGTTTTTTATTAATTTTTTTGTTATTTTTACAATATTTTATAAGGAAACATACAATATTTTGCTTGATCGCCCCTACTAAGACACTTTCCTGGTTCCGCTACTGCCTTTAACAGATGATATTTTATAAACCAACTCTATAATTATTATTGTGATTTTGGCTATGTAAAACTTTGTGTAAAACAATTATGATTTAATACCTATAAATTTTTTATATAATGAAAAATAAATTATCATTTAAAAATTTTTTCTTTTTTATTTACCGAATTTGTTGGTAAAAAAATGTTGACATTACCGACAGATAACTTATCTAAATTTTCCCTAATATGTATGGATTGGTTGGTACTTTGGTAGGGGTATATAATTCCCATTTTCATTCAAAAATCGAATTACCGGAATTACCCAAACAAAGAGCAGGCTTTCATAAATTATAGGTTAAAATATTTTCAAGTTTATTACCTAAAATCTAAATCTTTAATAATTAAATCAAATTAAACATGGGTGATGCTGAATTAGAAGAAATTCGTAAACAACGTCTTGCTCAGTTACAAGCACAATACAAAGTAAGAATTCTACTTATATTTATATTTCATTAAACAACTTGGCTTTAAGAGTACCTAATTCAATGATCTCATAATTTTTTGAAAAGTATTTAATAAAACAATAATGATATTTTCTATTATTCAGGGTGATCATGGAGAAAATCAGCAGCAAGCAGCCCAAGAAAAGCAACAGCAAGTTGAAGATATGAGAAATTCAATTCTAAGTCAAGTATTAGATCAATCCGCCAGAGCTAGATGTAAGAATCTATTTTTTTAAATAATGAACTAACAATAAAATTATTATAGGAAATATTGTTACAGTAAATACACTTTTGCTGGGAAAGCCAGAAAAAGGTAAATTAGTTGAAAATATGATACTTGCAATGGCTCAAAGAGGACAACTAGCTGGCAAATTAGGAGAAAAGGAGTTGATTAATTTATTAGAATCTGTAAATAGGCAGACGAGTAAGACGACAACTGTCAAAGTTAGTAAACCCTTTAAGACTATGTTACACTAACAAATTTTATTTTTTGAAATTGACTAAAATTTTATTAGTCTTACTATAATTTCCATTTAAAAAAATACTAATCAACTTATTTTACAAACCATGACCTAAATTTTAAGCTAATTCAAACAATAAAATTAGTCAGTGTACAAATATACGTACATACTCTACTATTATAGGTGTAATCAATATTCTTTACTTTTAGTTTGACAGAAGAAGAGCAGCATTAGATTCTGACGAGGATGATTTATAGCATTTAATATAATACTCCCAACTGCAAAAACTTTAATTAAATATATCATTTTAAAAAGACAATACTTTAATGTGTATAAAAGATTATTTATATTTTAGAGTACCGTAATTGCTACTTTTTATTAATTTAATTTAATTATTTTTATAACACTATTTTGAATTTTGCATGGTTAAATATAAAATGGTTCTTTGAAATAATAAATCCAAATTTTTCATATTTACTTAAACAATTTTTTATTTTACATATTTTTAATTAGTATTTATCACCGCAGTTTTCTATTATTATAAAATTGCTGAATATTAAGTAAAATATTTTTACAAATATACAATTTTTCTTTATTTTTGCGTTATCTAAAAAATTTATCAAGTATTTAACTATTCAATTAAATTATTTATTATAAAAAAGTTACATTATTATCATCTTATCTATATATATAAAAATTACTTTAAATCATGTTATCAAAAAATTTAACAAACCACAACCATATTTATAATTAAATTAATCTTTTTTCATGTGACTGTAATCATCATCATCTGAAAATGAAACAAATTATTAGATCTTTAAAATCTGTTGTATTTTCAAATTTAAATATCCTACCATCATCGTCAACATCTATAAAATCCGGGCAACATATTCCTTGCCAGCAAATCAAAGCTAAAAATCCAGATGGCAAACCAAAAACAACCAAAGTTAAAACTGGGTTTCCTTTCCACATTGATGCTAGTGTAAATTTAATTTTAAACCATAATCTAAATAGCTTTACAATTAGCCCATTTCCACCTAATTTCTAAAAGACAAAAATTATTTCCATTAGATTATAATTAATTATTTAAAGTTATTGTTAATATAATATTATTATACTGGAGTTGTTTCATTTCTTATTTGCTCCAAAAATAATTCTATTGCGTGTGAAGTCAATAATTTTGGGTCATCCTCTGGAATATGATGATGATTTGTTGTAGTATTTATTACTATAAGACTTGGTAAAGGAACATATGTCATAGCAATCGAATTTATTAATTCGTGATTTGCAATCCAGCCAAATTGAAAATGACTAAAACAAAGAGGTTTGTAAAAAAAAAGTTAATTTTAAATGTTTTTAATATTTACTCATGATATTTATGACGTTTTCTTTTGATTATCGTTTCAACCATTGTTTTAAAATCCAACATTTCTGTTGTCAGCTCCTCTAATAAATTTTCTTCAACTACAGTTAATACTAAATTTTTATTTGTTAAGTATAACTGATCAATGTTTCCTTGCGTCACTTTTGGAAAAGTTGGAAAACGCTCTGCATTTATCCACTTAAATAAAGTTTCATTTAGCTTAACTTTATCAGTTATATTATCACCTATAAAGTATTGTATAAATTAAAAATATTAATATTTTTGAATGGAAAACAAAATAAATTTATTACTATGTTTTGAACACAGTACCTGTAAAGGTGTAATGAGTATTGTCTTTGTAAACAACTAATGTTGGAATTTTTTTATAATCAATTTTCCTGTTAACTACAATTGGATAAGACTGATAAAAAAACGCGTAGGGTTGAAAAATTTTTGCTGAGTACACATAATAGTCCTACAATATTTTAGAAAAACTTTAGTTCAAAAATAATTATCAAATAAAAAATAAAATATATCATATACTTACCCATAAGCTACCGGTTTTTTCTCCAATATACAAAAAATATACATCTTTTTCTTTTTTTAAAATATCAAAACTTTCAGTTTTAGAAATTTCTTGAACATGTGGACCACTTAGTCTTTGAGAAAATTTAACTATTTCTTCTGTGACTCTGTCACCGTTATAAATAAATTGTTCATCACCTTTAAAACTGATGTAAATGTGAAAAAATTTTTATTGTATTTTGATTACTCTTATCTCTTAATTTAAATTTAAATTTAAAATATACTTACAAAATTAATGTTGGATATTCAATAACTTTAAAAAAAGTTGCCACATTTTTAAATCGAGTACAGTCTATTTTGCCTACTCGCACAGGAGTTTTATATAAAAATTGTGCTACGTGGGCCCAAATGGGATCAAGTCTTTTACATTGAGCACACCAAGGGGCATACATCTAAAAATGTTGTAAAAATTGGCTAATTTTATTAGTTTTAATAAATTAAAAATTATAATTAAAGTTTTAAAAAAGTACCATTATAAGCCATTGTCCTTCTTTATGAATATCTAAAAATCTTTGAAAAATAATTATATTCAAAATCTTTTACAACAATATATTATTTTTTTTGTATAATTTTAATAAGCATAAATAAATATTTTACCTGTCACTAAGCTCAAGGACTCTGGATGCTGAACAAATGGAAAAGAAAGCTAAACAAAATTTATAACATTATTTATATTAGTAATTATAATAAATTAATTTTGAAATATTAATTTTAAAATATTTACCTAAACATATAAAAAATATTACTTTTATTGTCCCAAACATCGTGTCATATAAAATTATTTTTTTTTTATAATTTTTGATTATTTGTTTTTATAAACATGACTCAAAAATAATCAAAAAACTTTTGATATATTTTTAAGTCATCACTATTAGGCAATAATTTAATTGATTTCTAAACATTTTCGCACATTAAAATAATCAAGAAACTTATGTTTTTCATGGAATTATTGATCTTTTTACTAATATACATGAGTATATTAGTATATGAGGAAAACACTGTGCAGGTACAATACAATATAATAGAAAAGTGCAATTTATAAAAATTCTTAAAATAATCTTAAAATAAAGTGCGTTCGAAATTGTTAGTTTGTATGGAGTTCCATACGAACTTAGCTATATACGTTTTTCATATCCATATTCAGTTTGCACCCCAGTGGATCAATAAAAAAAGGGATGTATTACATTCAAAATTAAAGTAAACTTTAGATGTCTCTTTCAAATTTTAATTTTGCTTTATCACTATCAAAAATAATAAATTTTGATCTTGTAAAAATTTAGAAAGTCTTTTGAAGTTAAAAGCTATTAAAATTAAATTTAATATATTGCAATACCTTCGTAAAAATATTTTATTATTCATGTTATTTAAATTTAAATTTTGTAGAAAAAAAAAATAGGAAGTCAATTGGTTTGCGCACGCGCAGCAATTTTCCCCGCCGCCCGCGTGACCCCAAGTACCAACCAATATCAAATTAGGGAAAATTTAGAAAATATTGGCCTTGAATATTGGTTATGGCAAAAAGTCAGCCCTAGCTGACACAGCTAGTAAAGAAGAAGAAACAATTTTTTAAATGATAATTTATTTTTCATATTATATAAAAAAATTATAGGTTTATTCCTGGGTTTATTAGAATAAATCATAATTGTTTTACATATAGCAAAAATCACAAATATAAATCATAGAGATGCTTTATAAAATATCTTCTGTTAAAGGCAGTAGCGGATCCAGGAAAATATTGTATGTTTTAATCTTATAAAAATTCTAAAAATAAAAAAAAATTGTTATCGCCCCTACCGCCCCCCCCCCCCGCCTCTGGATCCAAGCTTGGTTAAAGGTGAAATATCGGCTCTATTTCGTCCCCCCCCCCCCACTAAAATAGCTTTTTTCATCGGGAAATCATCCCAAACGACTAAATTAGTAAAAAAAAAAAGTTTTTTGATAGGAAAAACACATTTAAATTAAAAAAAATTTTTTTTGTTGAAATTTTTTTTTTTTTTTATACATTATATAATTTTGGATATAATATATATTCGTGAAAATATTATTTACATATTTTAAATAAAGTGTATATTTTAAATTGTGATATAAACTTTTGAAACGACAATTGCCTGCTTCCAAAATATAAACTACCCCCAAATACTGTACTCGCACCTACCTATATAGAGTACGTTAAATTTTTGAGGTCGAGGGAACGAAGCCCCTCGTGAGGGTATGGGGGCGAAGCCCCCACTAAAGTAATAATTAGTGTAATAACCTATCCCCAAATGCTGTACTCGCACCTACCCCTAGAATAAGCTGAACTTTGGGGGTTGAGGGGGCGGAGGCCCCCATGGGGGTATGGGGGCAAAGCCCCCACTAAAGGTAACACTAATCATAAGACAACACGTAAAAAAAAAATGATAAAAAATATCTACAAATACTTGCAAATTCAAAAATTTTTTTACAAAAATAATTTTTTTACATTTTTTATTTAAAAAAAAAAAAAAAATTTTCTGCGTTTTTCCTACCCAAAACTTAATGCTAACATCATTTTAAGTGTTTTTTAGCAATTTCAAGCAATAATTTTAGCAATTTGGTGGGGGGGGGGGGGGCGAAAAAGATCCGAAATATCTTCATGAATAAAATTCATTTAACAATTTTAACATAAAAAATTTCATTCGTTCTTTTCATGGTCAGTCTCTTCATTTTCATTTTCTAAACGATATAATAAAAGAAAAATAATTTTAATTAACATTTGAATATATACAAAGTACATTTTAATTTTCTGTAATTTATTTACCTTCAGTTTCTTCTTCCTCTGAAATTTCTGGACCACAAATCCCAATTTTGCACATAATAAATATTATTAATGAAGGTAGACCAAATATTAAAAACGTTAAAATTGGATTTCCTTTCCAAATTTGAATTAGACTTAATTTCAATAATTGAAACCATATTCTATGCAATTTTGCAAAAAATCCATTAATTCCTCCGTATTTCTAAAATAGCAAAATTTGAGAAGATTTATTTTTTTATAAATTTATTTATAATAATCCAAGAAAGGAAGTAAATTTTTTTGTAAAATGAAGCAGTAATTTGAGGCAAGTCAGATCAACTTGAAACTTTTTGCAATTTGTCAAGAAAGGTGTCAAGTTCAGAAGTAAACAACTTTGGTTAGTTGCAATTAGTCCGAAATGTTGTAAAAATTGGCCAAACTGTTTTTTTTGGCCAAAAATAAATAAATATTTAATATCTCGGGAAATATTAAATGAATTTTGTTGAAAATAGTTACTAGGGGGTTTTTTGGGTCGCTGATTACGATTTTAATGTCAGAAATTTCTCAATCACCCTGTAAACAGTAAAAACTACCCTTTTTTAGGGGTTGTTTTTAAATATTTTGGGATTTTTGCTAAAATTATCAAATGAATGCCATTTTTTTAGAAAAATTAATGAAGATTTTTATTTATTTTATTATGGACTGAAATTGAGATATAAGGTTTAATAATAGGGGGGTTAAAACTACCCCCAGAGTAAGAAAAAATACAAAAAATATGACCTCCTTATTTTTTTTGTATTTGGATCAATTTTTTGAAAATATTTTATCGTACATTTACTA
The DNA here is from genome assembly GCA_022575985.1 of Anagrus nilaparvatae. NCBI lineage: Eukaryota > Metazoa > Arthropoda > Insecta > Hymenoptera > Mymaridae > Anagrus > Anagrus nilaparvatae. The sequence continues at coordinate 12,849,830 of JAKSXM010000002.1, read as the reverse complement.
TTATGAAATTAATTACACCCCTCCCCAGGGGGAGGGTGAAAACTACCCCTAAATTTAAAAAAAATACAAAAAATTAAAATTATTTGTTATTAAATTTTTTTTGCCCCTTTTCGTTTTACAGCAGATAAAGTAACAAGATTTGCAACCCTGGGTGTAAAAAGTACCCTACAATGTACAAAAAATTGATTATGGCCCGATATTGAGATATAAGGTTTAATAATAGGGGGGTTAAAACTACTCCCAGAATAAGAAAAAATACAAAAAACATGACCTCATTATTTTTTTTGTATTTGGATCAATTTTTCGAAAATATTTTGTCGTATATTTACTATTAAGAAATTAATTCAACCCCTCGCAAGGGGGGGGGGGGTTGCAAAACTACTATAAATTTTTAAAAAATTAAAAAAAAAGTTATTAAGTTTTTTTTGTTGTCCCTTTTCGTTTAAGAGCCAAAAAAGTAACAATTTTTGCAACCCTGGGGGTGAAAAGTACCCCAAAATGTAAAAAAAATTGAAAAAAGTCGTAATTAAATTTTTTAAATTCCCTAAATCAAAATTATTCAAAGTCCGTAAATGAAAATAATTTTTACTTCTAAATCTGAACTCAAATAATTCTAAGTCTCTAAATTGAAATAATTCTAAGTTCATTCCGACCCCCCCCCCCCCAATAACGTGCCTAAAAAACCCCCTGCCTATAAACATTTTTCGTGTAAAAATTTTCCGTTAAATTAAATATTTACACGAAAAAAACACAAACCTTTGATTTTTGTACCTTTTTTATTACTTACTTAAGGTTTTACGGCTAACTTACAGCTGAAAAAAGTCGGAATTTGAAATTTTATAGCAGCATTTTATTGAGTTATCATGTAAACATAAGGTACTGTACGAAAATTTTTCATAAATTGTTTGGAATTGCTGAAAAAAAAAGGAATTTTGGCCATAACTTTTTTTTGGCTAATGATAACGAGATGTACAATGAACCATTTGAAAGCTAAGGTTAACGCCGAAATTTCATGTCATATGCAAAATTTCAATTGGATCGGCCATTTTTCTTTAATTTCGCCCGATAAAAAAGAGCATTTACCGTTGTAAACATAAAATAGGCAATTTTAAACGGCCAAATCTGCTTGCAAACGAAAAATTTTAACAAAAACTTGAAGTAAAAACAACTTGAAATAAATACTAAAAAACTTGGCTGTTTAAAATACATAATGTTCACGCTGCTGGCCAAAAACTGAAAATGTTTTAAAAAATACACGATTTTACCCAACCCATGTCAGGCCAAAACATAAACAATAATTACCCGATAGGGTCAAAAATTGATGGACATATTTAGGAACATGTGTTCTGACTTTTCACCAACGGATTTTTTTTTCGAAGCAACTCAGCCCAGATGGCGCTAAAAAATTGGCATGAAAAATTTTGGAAAAAAAATTTTTTTGCCCATAACTTTTTTTCTGGTTATTTTAAACGGTTCTAGGTGGTCTCAAAATTTTCCCAATTTTATCATCTTGAAAAATGATAAGAATAATTTTTTTTGTGAAAGTAATATTTTTCCAGATATTTACGCCAGAACGATCCGGTTTCTTGATTTTTCGTTAAACAACCATTTTTGCCTTGTCATATCTCCTTTAATATTAATCGTACACAAAAAAAATAAAAACCGCTGTCTTTGTCAACGAAAATACTTCAAATTAGTAATGTATAATTTTTTTTGTAATTCTACCAGATTTCAAATAAAATTAAAAAAACTAAAAAAAATAAAAAATTTTTTTGGCAAAAATCACACTTTTCATTGCGCTGTAACTCGGAAGGGGTGCATTTTTATGAAAAATTACAATCAATGTTTTTATCGTAAAAAATGGTAATTTATCGATTGGTTAGGTTATTTTTTTTTTTAACTCCCCCCCCAATGAGTTCCACCCCCCCTGCCCCCCACCCTTTTGTCAACCAACGAAAGTTGTTTACTTCGGTACTATATACACCTTTCTTAACAAAATTCAACTTACATCAAGTATCTGCTACTTGCCTCAAATTACTGCTACCAGATTTTACCTCCTTTCCTTGACTATAACGAAAATTTACTAACTGGAGCAGTATTGCTTATAATATCTTTCAGAAATGATTCAATATAATCAGATGTCAATTCTTCTGATTTAATCTCTGGTATATTTTCATATCTTTCATGGGGTTCATGGGTTTCGCTATCACTTGATTTACTGCGGCTTCTGCTAAGACTACGACTTCTTCGACCTAACCTAAGTTTTTCTGCTCTTTTTTTTTCAAATTCCTCAATTTTCTTTTTTTTTAATAATTCGTGCTGACGCTCTTTTTCTTTTTGTATCATCCATAACCTCCTTCGCTCTTCTTTTTCTCTATCAACATTATATTTGTGGTCTTTTCTTTTCATGGTTGAAAACATGTTACAAATGAAAACTTTACGTGCTCCACACAATTTTTATCATAACTTGCAACTTGTAATAAAATCAAATTTATCTTTACATGGTGATAATATTTTAATTCTGAAAAATTATTTTTCACTACTCATTTGTAAAATATAATTTTGAAATTTTGGAGTCTTAAATTTAACTCCATGCAAAAAAATAAAAACTTAACAGGGATGCCGTTTTTAGGGCATCATTTTAGAGAATTTAAGTATAGGCTTGTCTCACTCGCACATATATTATGAAGACATACAAAAAAGTGTTACCAACCCACATTTTTGTGCCACAAACGTTCCTTGAAACTTAAGAACAGCGGCGCGTGCGCAAAATCACTTAATTTTTTAGGCTAGTTCCACAAACCTCCGTAAGCGCAGAAACGGAACCGCAACGCAATGCGCACAGCTCGATTTTCGTTTGTGCACATGCGTATTGTGCTGTGCGCATTGCGTTGCGGCTCCGTTTCTGCGCTTACGGAGGTTTGTGGAACTAGCCTAAAAAATTAAGTGATTTTGCGCACGCGCCGCTGTTCTTAAGTTTCAAGGAACGTTTGTGGCACAAAAATGTGGGTTGGTAACACTTTTTTGTATGTCTTCATAATATATGTGCGAGTGAGACAAGCCTATACTTAAATTCTCTAAAATGATGCCCTAAAAACGGCATCCCTGTTAAGTTTTTATTTTTTTGCATGGAGTTAAATTTAAGACTCCAAAATTTCAAAATTATATTTTACAAATGAGTAGTGAAAAATAATTTTTCAGAATTAAAATATTATCACCATGTAAAGATAAATTTGATTTTATTACAAGTTGCAAGTTATGATAAAAATTGTGTGGAGCACGTAAAGTTTTCATTTGTAACATGTTTTCAACCATGAAAAGAAAAGACCACAAATATAATGTTGATAGAGAAAAAGAAGAGCGAAGGAGGTTATGGATGATACAAAAAGAAAAAGAGCGTCAGCACGAATTATTAAAAAAAAAGAAAATTGAGGAATTTGAAAAAAAAAGAGCAGAAAAACTTAGGTTAGGTCGAAGAAGTCGTAGCCTTAGCAGAAGCCGCAGTAAATCAAGTGATAGCGAAACTCGTGAAAGATATAAAAAAAGGCATAGAAGTTCCATCACACTTAGATCTTCAAATTCAGTAAAGTAAGTACAATTTTCATATTTATTTTTCCTTGAAAATTTTTGATTTTTTCATTAAATATAAATAATTTTTTAGATCTTTGGATAAAAAGCAACATTTTAATGGCCCAGAAAAGATTCTGGAAGCTAAGGAAGAAGATCTAAAACTTATTACTGTAAAAATTCACAGAAAAATACCCACTAACTCTGTAACTAATGAAAACAAAGAATCTAAACTAGAAACTGTCAATAACGAAGGAATAATCATAAAAAGACGAGAGGGTAATTTTCCTAAATACTATATGCAACTGTTAATCAGGGCTATAACTTAAAAAGTTCAGAGGTATGAGGAATTTAGAATTATTAAAAATCTTTATTTTGAATATTAAGTAAAAGTACATTTTTTCTAAGATTAAAGTTTTTTCATATATTCGTTTTTTAAAAAAGTTAAATTTATATATAACATAAAAACTACATGAAAACTACAATTCGAAGATGTCACCTTCAAACATTCAACTGAAGATAAGATGAGTAAATAAGTACGAGTAATTAGGAATAAATAGCAAAGTAATTTAACAAGTAAGTAAAATTTTATTTTAAAATAGCATTTATTAGTGTTCTATTTATTCAATTAATTAAAAAATATCACTGAATTATAATATAATTAAATAATGTATATTCTTGACTTAAGCTTAATGTGATAAGAAATCGTATAAATATTTAAAAACGTTTAAAGAGCATTTTGCCTAAAATGTAAAAAAAAAACATGTTATTTATTATTATATTATGAAGTTGTATCAAGAATCTATGAAACTTTATTTAATTAAAGATTGCATATTTTAATTATGCCCAGTGGTTCTTGTATACATTAAGATTAATTTAATATTTAAAATTGTAATACATTTTTTTTGTTAATTTTATTTATTTATTTCCATGCTGGTAGATTTAATTGAAAATTGTTATAGTTAATTTATAGATTATCTCTATACTATAAGTAACTTGATCCATGGTTAAAAATTATGATAGAATTCCAATTAATCTATTATCAATAAATCAATTAAAAAATTTTTTTAAGTTCTAGATTTATAATATTTTGAACATAAATTATAGAAATTGAAAATTTTTAATTTGTAACTGTTGATTGTATCACTTTTTAAAAAGTCAATATAAATTAATAGATACATCAATCAAATGGGCATCTTTAGACTTTTGTTTTAACTGATGTAATTGAATATCCTACTATTTTCAATTTATTTTTTTTTATGTAATCCGTATATTATCAAGCTACGATAGTAAAGAAAAAGAAAATTTTCAAGTTACATTTTAACCTGTTGTAACATATAATAAGAAAATTTTATTTATTCACCTGAATGTTTTTTTTCAAAATTTAAATTTAACAATATTATATCAAAATATATTTTCATAAAAATTTTTATTTTTTTGTAAAACCAAGTAGCTATAAATCAAAATAAATAACTACAATAAAAAAGAATTAATAAAATTTTCTTATTATTTTAACTGTTAAGTACTATTTTTCAACAATTATCAAGAATTGGAGATTCATCATTTGCAAGTTCTGCAACCGAAATCATCGTTTCAAGACTAATGGAATCAGAATTCCACATTTTTAATCAGATCCTAGATGCCAAACTTGATTAAAATTTCTTGCATAATTATTTCTAACGCGAGATTAGAATGGTTTTTTTTTTCATAAAAGGTAATAATGGCAGTCTAACAAAACCAAAGTTTCTGTCAAGTACTTAAAATTCCCTTTTAACCCTAAATTCTAAGCCTTGTCCATAACGTATACCCTTTTTAATTGATTTTTTAATTGATTTGTAAAAATATTATCGGTAAGGGAGCAGACTTATATGAAAAATTAATATTTAAAAAATAAATCAACAAACTATAAAATTTTTAATTTTATCTTCAGAAAAAACAGTCCCTTTTTAGAAAAAAAAAATGGTTCCTTTTTACCCTAAATTTTTGACAAATTAGACTACGAACCTTGCAAAACTGAAATATAGTTATTATTGTCTTTTAGTATATAAAAAATAAATATTGTATTTTTAATTAACACTTATTGATAGTTTTTTATTAAGCCTGTGTAATAATTGGATTATGTTTAACAGATCTAAAAAGTTTTAAGCCTTTAATTTGGAATTTTATTTTATTTAATTTAATTAGTCAAGTAAAACTCCAATTGGTTTTAAATTTTAGTTTTCTTTTGCTAAGCTAAAAACATTTCATTTTGCGACGTACATTCTTTTTTTTTTTTTTTTTTTATTAAATTGATTATCGTACAGGATTGTACAAAGTTTAGAGGTACAAGAGAAAATGTAATAAGTTGCTTACACATGATTATAAAATTTAAATTTTTAACATGATAAATTTAAAAAAATTTTTAACAATATTAAAATTTGAAGGAATTTAAAATTTTTGGAATAAGAGTTTAGAGTTAAGGAAAAGGGTAAATAGATTAGAGGCGAGGCGCTTTAGGAAATTTATTTAATCTTTGAGGTTAATGAAAAATATAGTTTATTGAATATTAGAACTACGTTTGTCGATCTCAAGGAGGTGTTGATGGAGGTTGCACTTAAAAGCATCAATTGAAGTCGACAAACGTATTTCTTCAGGTAAGGAGTTCCAAAAGGAAAGCATGAATACAAGGGAAGAGTTATTATAGGTGTGGTTTGAGGATGTATTTACTACTAAGTGAGGACGGTTTTTCGGGCGAAGGTCTCTAGTGGGGATATAGATTTTTACTTTGTCTTTTAGGTAGTTAGGTTTCCCAATGTTTAGGATATTGTAAATGTGGACAGCACTGAGATACTTGGCGCCTTTAATAAAAAAATGTTTCAAATTTGATAAATAATTAATATTATTTAAATAAACATTATTTACTAATTATTTTAAGGAAAAGATTATTGTTAATACATAATTGTTAACATACTCCACTGTGGAGTATTGAGTCTGACCCTTCCCCACTCCTTGTTTAAATTTAGGTCCGGCACCAATGACAGAAGTTAAAAATTAGCGCTGTTAACGGAAATTTCTGTAACTTTAGGTCCGGGATTTAAATCTGCCAATGAGAGAACGATAAAAATTTTTTTAGAGTGGGGAAGGGTCGGACTCAATACTCAATAGAATATTTTAGTACAGGCATGAATATTGCAAATAAAATTTTTTTGAAAATTAATATTTTTGCTAAATTTTCAAAAAAATGTATTTAAAAAGTTTTTACAAAAATAAAATTTAAACATTCAAAGTTAACTTTCAATAAATACATTTTTTTAGCTAGAATAATTAAATGATTGGTTTATAAAAAAGTATATTTTTATATTTAACACTTAAATAAGTACTAATCAGTAATTAAAAATATTAAATATTTTAAATAAAAATAGTAAATATAAATCCCATTTTTATACCAAGAGTACTAATAATAGGGATATTAATTATGACATATTATTAAATATTTTTAATTACTGAAAACTATATAATGCATATAATTTTTTTTAAAGCGTCAGCATTTCAAGAATCATGCACATTTTTAGAAGATGAAAACAACATGAAGACTAAAAAATAGGTAATAAAATTTTAAATAAAAATTAACGATTTTGAGAAAAAAATTTTAGTACCTATTAATAAAATGAGGTGGGTTCGCTCGAGATATTATTCAAAATTATTATTATTTATTACTTTTTTTTTAATTTACTAAAATAAATTTTGATTTTAAGCAAACGTTTCGATTTTTGGTTAATATTTACAATAAATAATTATTTCTGGTAACAGGCCCGAAAGCACGTTTTTCCCGGCCACTGCACGTCTGCAAAAGACGTGTTTTCTCGCCACTGTCGCAGAATAACTTTACACAGCTCTGGTCAATAAATAAAAAATGCCCCAAATCGGATGTAAACTGCGATTTGGGGCATTCTTTTATTATGGCCTAGGTTCATATATTTTTCTGCGTTAGGGGCGAGAAGTTACGATTTCCTTGATCACGCAGCAACCAGAAAGGTGGGTGGCTGCAGTCCAGAAATATACTATATTTTCTTTCGTTCATGAGCGAATCCTCTCTTGAACATCAAGCAAGATCATCATTATCAACCTGTTCAAAAAAACAATTAAAATAGATAATAAATTTTTTTTCTTATTTTGCCAATAAAAACTAGTTATTGTTCAAATGATTATCTTTGTAGAGTCACTATTATTATATCAAATTTTTATTATTTAAAACTAAAATAATTTTTAGCACAATCTTATTTTGATTGAGATTTATAAATAATATAATTCTTAATAATTGAAATAAAAATTAAGTGATTTGTTTTTATTTAAAAAAAAGATGACTAAATAATAACATATTCTAAATATTCCCCAGTCTGAAGTTTAAAGATTAATTCAATTTCTCACTTGTTTAGAAATTTATTATTTTTTAATTAAAGTGTCTACTACCTGGAAAAATAGGGAAAACCCTGGAAATCCAGGTAATTCATTGAAAAACCCTGGAATTTTGAATCAAAAATTGTATTTATTCATTTATTCTTATGGTTTTCACATAAGCATTGAAAACATTTTTTTACAGTCACTTATGGGCACAAGGGCTGTATGTAAAAATTTGAGTGAAGTGAGGTGGTCAAAAGCTGCGATTAAAAGGAACGAACGGTCGGCTATCTTATTTTTTCTCTCTTTCTTTTATTTCCTACATCGCTTAATTTTTACCATCCGGTCAGCGGGGTTGTCGATACTCAATGACAAAATAATTTTTTGTGTTGGTTTGTTTTTGTACTTAATTTTAATTTATTTTATAAATTAACTTGATTCTTTTATTTATAAACAAAACGTTTAATGTTTTTTACATTTACCCGTTAACCCCTAATCGACACATACAACCCATCTGAATTTTTTTAATGAAAAAATCGAAATTTGGGGCCAGTTAAAAATGTTATCTAGTAGGTAGTTGGGGCTGTTCATACATAATTTTATTTAAAAAGTATGTTAAATTTACCACCCAGTGAGGAAATTTAAATTAATAATAAAAAATTGCTTCTAAAATTATATACCTGGAAAATTTTCATTTTTACCCTGAAAAACCTGGAAAACACAGGGAAACTTATTTTCTCAGATATGTAGACACCTTGAATTAATATTTTATTAATAAATTTTTATCTTGAAATAATAATAAACAGGAGAAGGACAAAAACCTATTTTCGATAGAGAAGAATTAAAAGAAGATAACATTGAAGAATTTCGAGTTGTCGAAAGCGCAAAAAATTATAAAGGTTCATATTTATTTTTTTATACAAAATTTTCAATTTTTATTCACTCACTAGACTTGCTTTTGTATATATAACTGCATGAAAAAGTCAAATCTTTTATTTATGATTATATTTTCAATTAAATTAGTTTAGAAAATTTAATTTATTTTAATAAATCTATACGATATTAGATTCTTTGATAGTTCATTTTTAAAACATGTTGAATAATTTTGTATAAATTTTTTTAATTCAAGATAAAAAAACTACAACTAGGCATCGATCAACTTCTCAAAGTTATCACAGAAGACGTAGTAAGAGTCCACGTAGTAAGTCACCATCACCACGACCTCATCTTTCTAGGTGATTTACTTTTGACAAACAAAAACAAATTTAATATTTTTGAAGTGTATATTATAGGTTTTATAAACATGGAACATGTTTATCGGGAGAGGTATCCTAGTGTGGGTATGCTGGAAATCCTAAAATCATGTTTATTATAGCTGAGGGATAGATTTAATGTATAAATGATACGCAGTTTTGGATAAAAAATTAATTAAACTTTCAGCATTTTTTTTTTAAAGAGCCATAGTGCATTGCGCCCTACGACGAAACTTAGTTTGTGCCAAATATCATTTAAAAAACTCACAGATTCCCTTTGGAACTATAAGACCTCTATATAGGTCACAAAACACGCCCAGATAACATAAAAACCGTTTTTTTTTTTCGATTTTATAAGTCTATAATTCCAACAAAATATTTAAATATATTTATATAATTCTAATGAAAATTAGTGAGAATTTTAACAACTTTTTGGTTGGGTATTACTGTAGACAATTTAAATTTCTTCCTAAAGATCTTAAAATTTTTGTTCGTTCGGAAAAAAAAAGTAAAAGTTACCAACCAGAAGTTGTTGGCTTGACTCATAATGTTGCATCGCGATTTAGAAGGAAGCGGTAAGACACACTTAAAATTCGTATATTCCTTTTATAAATACACTTCAGAAATGTTAATATTAATATTTGCAACAACTAAAAATTATGACATTTTTATTAAAAAATAATGCAGACTTATATTAATTTCATTAATTTCTTTTTGCATAGACATGAAGATCATTATAAACATCGACATGAAGATTATACTCGTGATAGTAGGTCAGTTTCTAATTTTTTCTAACAATTTTTAATAAATTATATTATAAGCATTTAAATCGTTTTCATTATACACTGTAATAATGATCTATTCTCTACACTCAGGCGATCATATAGTTTTCGCTTTTAATGAAAAACCATGTGTTGAATAACGAGAAAAATTAGACACATGGGAATTTTACTTTTAATGCATCCTGCATTTAAAATCAAATTATTTTCAAAAGGCCTTAAATACAGAGAGGCGGGGTGGGAGTCAAAAATTAACATTGGGGCTCAAATGGAATTAGACTAATTTTGATTTAACAACTTATATATATATAAGTACTTAATATATTAATTATGAAATATAAGTTAAAACTGTTATATAAGCCAACATGTCCCATGATCGTTGGTTTTGTTAACACACAAACCAGTTATAATTTTTGTTCCTTTTTGTTTAAATCCGTGTTTAATATAAAATTTGATATTTTCTTTTTTTTAAATTTTACACGACTAGGTCCAGACAAGGCTCATAATGCCTGTGTGCATGGTGAATTCAAAAGGCAGAGATCATTGAATCTTAAGTTTTTCGGTATGCTGATTACGAATTTTTGGTACTTTCCCGGTAAATGGTCGCGTTTCTGACTTTAACCCAATTTAGATAATTTTTGGCCATATATTTATTGTTTTGAGTTTCTGTAACAAATAAAGTTATTGTAATTACTGGAAATTATACAGAGGGTCTGAATTTAGAGGCGGTTTCCGTGATGTCAAATATAAAAATGTAAATACCTCACAAAAATTTTTATTTTGAGTGAAAAATATGAAAACTGTAGGATGAATCCAAAAATGATAAAAATTCTTAAAATAAGATGAAGACTGAAAGTCTTCGAAACGTGGACAATTTATTGAAAAAATAAAGGAAATAATTGTTAGCTCAAAAATCGAATATTTTTATTTAATAACATAAAAAATTAGAACTGCGGATCTAAAAATTAGAAAAACTGGGTTTGTTTCATATATTTTTGAAAAAAAAATTTTATATAGATAAATCTGGAATTCAATTTTGGATCGTGTCAAAGAATTGATTACTAATTAATTATTGACTACTCAGTAAACATTTATTAATTTTTTCTTTCTTTTTATTTTTCTAATTAAAATTACTTTTAAATCAATCCCGAGGCAATTGTTTGTTTTTTCTTTTGTAATCAACAGTAAAGTAAATATTGGATATTTTTATTTAATATTTCTTTACTCCTTTAATAAATTTTATATTGAGTAAAGGTAAAGGTATTGAAAACTTAATTTTTAAATAGATCAATAATTAATAACATAATTTTATTTTTATCTAAAAAAATTTTTTTTAATGAAAATAATTAGATTTTGAAAATTTGTTAATTTTATGGTTTATATAAAATTATAGACGGTCTTCTTCAAGAGAAAAGGATAGCTACAGACGAAGGTATCATTCAAAAGATAGCTACAGAGGAAGGTATCATTCACCGCACAGAAAATCTCATTCAAGAGATCGGGATCGAAGAAGTCCCTCAAGAGAAATTACAGAACATCACAGGTGAGCTTGAGTTTTTACTAAAAATGTACTAATGTATTTAGTAATAAAGACTAAATATAAAATTTTATTTAATATAAAAAGATCAAGTAGAACTCATCGGGAATATCGATCAAAATCTAAGGACCGTTATTATGAAAATAAATATCGAAGAGATTTAAGGAACGATGTGCGAAATGAATCACCACATTATTACCATCAAGTTCCTTATCCAGTGTATTGCGGGGTAAGAAATCTATTAAATCTATTTTTTTTCTTTTGGAATTAATGATATTTTAACTTTTAACAATTTTATAGGCTTTTCCTGCAAGACCAATGTTTATGAGTCCAGATGGACTGGGAGTAATGATTAGAGCTCCAGCGCCTTTTACCCCAATAGTGCGTCCACCTCATTTTCCACCAAGGTTTTTAGGGCCTACACAATCAATTGCATATAGAAGTAAATTTATACCAAAGCCATATAATAATTCTAAACCACATTGATTTATTTAGAATACTGAGAAGTATTCAAATTAATGTTTTTGACCTTCTCAAAACTTTCTGTTTTAAAAATTTTGTCGAATTTCGGAAAACTCGCTGCGGCAATAATATGCAAAATTTAGTACATTAGTTTTAGATGACGGATCAAGATAGGGTAAAACGATATCGAAATTATTTTTTATTTATGCAAAGTTATTAAAATATTGATATATTAATAAGACTAATTACTTTATTTCAATTAATTTATTGTACATTTAATTGTCAAAAATAGATTTTTTTATTTAAAGTGCTATAGACATAAAAAAATCAAATAATCGCAGCGGTGTCTAAATTTGTGAGGTGTGCAGAAAACCGTACTTCACAGTAAATATTTGGGGTTATCTGTGCAACTAAAATAATTCAATTTATTTTCTGTGACAAAACTTTTTGATGGTACTTATTTTTCCTATAGAATATTTTTCTAAGATATGAATCAATCTAAATGATAAATAAAATAGAAAATTCCAAAAGTGCGGGTATATAAAAAAAAATTTATTTTTAGCAGTAAATTATTAAGTAATACATTAAAATAATTTAATATTTCAATTAGTCGATCATGTTCGTCTGCAAATTTTTGCATTATAATTAAAATAATATTTTTTTACCCACGCTTAATAATATACTATTTAAGTATTAAGTGATTGTTCGTGTGTAACTTATTTATTAAGTAAGTAGCCAGAACTTTTAGATAAATTAAAAAAAGCAAAAAATTAATTTATTTTTTAAGATATATTTATAAACAATCAAAATATTTTAAGTAAATTTGGATCTAACCAAGGATCTAATAATTATTGAAAATTTAAGTGCTAAACTTGATATTGGATTATTTTTTAGAAAGATTCTTTACACAGTGATGTTTATCGTGATTAATTTTAAAACGTGATTTATATCTGAAAATATAATTATTTAAACTAGTGTGATAAACATAATAAATTTAGCTTTAATATCTTTTCTGTAAGGTTATTCATAATAATGAAATAGAAAATTTTAAGTATATATTGTAGAATAGTTATTAGGTAAATATATTCTAAGATTTTAACATAGATATGATTATAAATTATTATTTTAATTAAATTATATCTTTCAGCAAATTTTTAATGAATAAAATTCATTGTTTTTAAAAATAATTTACTTATCCTAAAAATATAATTTTTGTAAATGATTTATATTGTACTATAAATGTAATTTTCTTGTAAAATTTTTAATTTAAGTGTTTAAATTTTAACTATAAAAATGTTATTTTGTAATGCATGCTGCTGTGCTTGAATTGCTTGAATTTTCAAGCAAAATTCAAGCACATCAATACGACAGTGTAATTTTAATACTTGATTGATAAATAAAATATACACAGGAAATATTTTTTGTAAAATTTTAATACCTATAATATGTAATAATAATAACATAACAAGAAAATGATGAAAGTATATGACTTCATTATTTTAATAAAAATTATTATTAAATTAAATTATTTTCATAATCAAACCTTGGCTCATTTTTTTTGTTTTTTAATGTAGGTACATCCTATGAATAAATAATATATTGAGATTTAAGAATAAAGTTATTTTGTCTATAAAATAAGAATTGTCAAATATAAACCTGTTAGTTGGTTCTATTTTTTCCATTTAATTATGATAAAAAGCTTTTAATATTGACCTTCTCCTGAAAAATTGCATGTTATCAACAATAAATGTAAAAAAAATAAAAAATGAATTTCACTTATTTATTATTATATATGAAGTTTATGTCAATGCATAAATTATTTTACATGCTACGCAGTAGGTATATAAATAATTCACTTATTTTTATAGTTATAATGAATAATAAACATACTACTAATATTTTAAGGATAAAAAATTCCCTATAGCTGTTTGTATTTACTGATATGAGACCAACTTTTTTCAAAATTACAATAATATATGCATTTTATGTAAGAATATTACCCTACCAAAAATATAAATATTCTACAGTATAATCTCGAAAGTATACTTGAGAACATGCCTGAGAATATACTTTAGCATATATTTGAGATAGAACTATTATTGTAGTAATTACGAATATTCTATAGAATATTCTTTAGAATGGTATTTATTTTTAAAAAAATTATTTAATTATGTTATTTATAATAGAAAATTAACAACAAATTCTTAAAAACATTAATGTTTTTAAAAATTTATTGTTAATAGTGAAATATTTTCTAATTTTAAATTAGATAGAAATTAATTATTTAAGATTTTAAAAAACCGCATGGAGTGAATAAATAAAACAACAACTTTTTTTTTATACACAATTAAAATTTATTTATTTATAAACATATTTAACAATTTTTACATATTTATCAGATTTTAAATACAAATTTTTATAATTTTTTATAATTTATAATTACATAACAACTTAAAAATAACTTTTTTATAACTTTTACTACGCACTTTAAACTTGTAAACGTTGTACACACGCGTTAAAGGCTCCCAGGTAACTGACCTTTATTTAAAATGGATGCTGTTGCCTGCTGTTGCCACGATTTTACTTTTCGGTTTCTTTAATCTTTAAGTGAAAGTTCTAAAATCATAGCAAACAGCGTCCATTTTTGATAAAGGTCAGTTACCTAGGAGCCTTTAACGCGTGTGTACAACGTTTACAAGTTTAAAGTGCGTAGTAAAAGAATCTCTGGTAAAAGTTATAAAAAAGTTATTTTTAAGTTGTTATGTAATTATAAATATGTAAAAATTGTTAAATATGTTTATAAATAAATAAATTTTAATTGTGTATAAAAAAAAAGTTGTTGTTTTATTTATTCACTCCATGTGGTTTTTTAAAATCTTAAATAATTAATTTCTATCTAATTTAAAATTAGAAAATATTTCACTATTAACAATAAATTTTTAAAAACATTAATGTTTTTAATAATTTGTTGTTAATTTTCTATTATAAATAACATAATTAAATAATTTTTTTAAAAATAAATACCATTCTAAAGAATATTCTATAGAATATTCGTAATTACTACAATAGTAGTTCTATCTCAAATATATGCTAAAGTATATTCTCAGGCATGTTCTCAAGTATACTTTCGAGATTATACTGTAGAATATTTATATTTTTGGTAGGGTAATTAATGAATTTATTTACAAATATAGAGAGCTAATTAAATAAATCAATGATTTATTAAACTATTTAAGACGCTATTATAAAACATTTTGTGTGTATATATAGTTAATGCAATATACCGTTCAATCAGCTGTTCTAATAAACAAATTCTACTTTTTCATTAAAAACAAAAGGTTTATATATATAAATAATATATATACATATATATCAATGGCTGCGGCATCGTCGTGTTGCCGGTGCACAATATCATCTCGTGTTTCTGTTTTAATAGGTCAGGTGTGCGTGCATTATACATCAGACACGGGGACAGGAGGCACTGTTTTTATTAAATAAAATTACAGAAAAAACCTTTAAAAAACACATAATAACGTTAAAAAACTAAAAAGTTGTGATTAACCTCGGACATAGTGAATAAATTAATATACCAAAAAAAATATATATATAACTTATTTTTTGTAAAAAATTAATTTAATCAAAAAAAAAAAAAGTAAGTTGGTATTTTAATACAAATGTGTAAATAAAAAAACAAAACGTATAAATATATGACTGCTATACATATATATGTTTAAAAGAAATCATAGTATAAATTATCATTAATTAATATTTATGATCAAAAAACTATTTTTAAAATTTACAATTTCACCATCATTTAAAATTATATTATGTAAAAATATCAATATTATCAATATTAAAAGTAATATACATAATCATAACCTCTTTATTCATTATTAACAAAACGGAATTTATTAATTTTTTTAATTTTATCAACAAAAAAAAAAATTTTTTTTAAATATACTTTTTTTTTCATTTAATTTTGTATACTTAACATATACAAAAAATATATATCATCTTTATTTCTTTTTATTTACAATAACTTGTGTATACAAATAAAAAGTTTAAAAATAGTTTTTCAAGTTTACTTAAGAAAATCTAAGTGGATTGTAGGTATCTACTTTTATACATTTTTCATAACAATTAGTTTGTTATCGGTTTGTTAATAATTATGTTTTGTTATTATTATTTTCAGCAAAAGAACACATTTGGAGTCATACTGTATATATTTATGTATTTTAAATCTTTTGGTGTAAATATAATAAACAATAGGGATACATTAATTGTGATAGAAATCGAGTAATAATTATGGTAAGCCGACACCATAAACATTCTAGTTCATACTCTAGTAGCGAAGAATCAGAATATAAAAGAAGTTGGGTTAATCAAAATGAAAAAGATCGTGATTTTGATGCAATGAAACAAAAAATATTAAGAAATTATAATAAAGAAGGGTCAACATCAAGATTTAATCAAAAACAAAAGTCAACTCGTAAAAGTACTTCTGAAAGTAGCGAAAGTAGTTCAACAGAATCAGATGATTCAAGCTCGTATGTCTATTCTCATTACATATCAGATGTTTTTAATTAAACTTAAATTTTAATGATTTAATTTATTTAATTAGCAGCGGATCACTTCCAGCAGCTTATGATACTCATTCCAAATCCAAAGACAAAGATAAACGTAAAAAAGCCTGGTTTATAAAAAAACAAAGAAAAAAAGAATATGAAAAATTAAAGAAAATATATCTTGTAGAATATGAAAAAAAAAAAGCCGAACTTGAAGAACAAAAAAATCTTCATTTGGCAGTTAATCAATATATTTCACAAAAGTATAATTTTAATACTTTTATTAAATAAACAATAGATTTAATAAAATTTATATAATTATTTCAGAATTGATACAATAATTAAAAAAAGAC
Source organism: Anagrus nilaparvatae (assembly GCA_022575985.1). NCBI lineage: Eukaryota > Metazoa > Arthropoda > Insecta > Hymenoptera > Mymaridae > Anagrus > Anagrus nilaparvatae. The sequence goes on along the minus strand of JAKSXM010000002.1, from coordinate 12,832,937 downwards.
AATTTTTTAATGGTCCAATAGAAAGTCCCCAAATTACAGAAACAGAATTAAAGCGAATTGTTGTAACACTTAGCAGAAACATACCAAATGTTGAAGAATCTAGTGGCAATGGTGATATTAAATGTGATTTTAATAATCTTGAAGAAGTTATAGTACCTCGTAGGCCTGGTAAATAAAAATCATTATTTTTCTAAATTCATTTGAAATTAAGTTCGTATTTTTTTATTTTTTGTTATATTTAAAAAAATAATAAGATATTGAAATTTTAATTTATCAGATGAAGGAGTAAAACTATTATTTGATCGTGAAGAAATTCGTTTAAGAGTTTCATCAGCATTAACCATTTTCAAAGATTCTAGAACAGTTCAGAATTTACATAATCATCAAGGTATGTAAATGTTGTTCATTAATTTTAGGTAATATTTGTACAATTTTGTATTAGAAGCCCAATTAAATAAAATTTTAATTTTTGCCATAGTTAAAGTAAGTAGCAGAATAATAACTTTTAAATTGCAAAAATGACTCATCAGTATCAATTTGTTATTAAACATTCTCATAAACTATTACATTTTATCACTATTCTATTTTTTCTCCTTGATTATCCAAATAATACTAAGCACATCATTTTTATTATACTTACTTGCTTTTATTGAAATTTCATCTTGAGATTTAATTGTTAAATTCTTCAATTTCAGTATAAGTCTCTTATAATTAAATCTAATTTTAAAATCTAAAGTTTATTAGCCTATAATCAAAGGTTGATAGTATATTTTATGGAATAGCTTTCTAATTGCTTAATGTACACAAAATTAATGATATCTTAAAATTAAATAATTTGAAAACTTTATTGTGATTGAACTTTAATAATATTATATATAACTTTGTTTTTTATAGCCAAAAGGATACGCACGTGCAGGCGATCAGAGTCAAGGAGTTCAAGAAGTCGTAGTGTAAGCTCAGAACTACCACATAAGATTTCTTACGGAAGGTAATACTTATATTATATTTTTTTCATAAATTTTAACATGGAACATGTTTAAAGGCAGGAGGGGTACTTCAAGCATGTAATTTGGGGGGGGGGGTTCAAATGAACTTAGAATGATTTCGATTTAGGGACTTAGAATAATTCGGGTTTAGGTACTTAACTTTACTTAACTTAATTTTATTTCTCTGTTTAACAACTCTACATCAATTCTTACAGATATCATTCAAAATCAAGCTCTGAAGATGATTATCCCAGAAGACGCAGATCACGTGATAGGTCATCATCGAGATCTTCAGATCAAAGTTATTATCGGTAAGATTTTTATTAATTTTTAGTGCTTCTAAATGTTTTATTTTTTTTTGCTTATAACGCAACTCCCAAAATTAATTGTGATGACTTAAAGGAACGATATTATAATAATAAAGAAATAGAAGGGAATATAATAGAAAATATTTTGACTCAGAATTAAATCATAGTAAATAATATTAGTAATTTATAAAACAAAATAATGTGATAAATAATAAAATGAATTAGTGTTTAAAAGCATTGATATGGATTAATAAGTTTTGAAAATTTTTAATTGATAACCCCAAAATTGTATAAAATAATTTATTTTTTTATTTTCTGTAAATTAAATTATAGGTCTTATAGCAGTGAACAAGAAGATGACAGACCACAAAATAAATATTTAAGAGGTAATCCAAGAGGTAGAGCAAGAGGTCGTGCCTGGTTTATGAACAGAGGTCGAGGTTTAATGATGCGTGGTAGAGTGAGTATTTTAAAGTTTAATTATGTATTATATTTTTTCCTGTCAAAATAAAACTATTTTTTGCATTAGGGTTTTGGTCCTCGACCGATGTTAATGAGACCTGGATTACGAATGCAAAGACCATTTAATAGAGGTGGTCGAGGTTTTCCCATGGGTCCATTTAGGCCTCCATTTCGACCTCAACGTTTTATGCATCCTCCAAATATGCCAAGACCACATTTTCAGCCTATGCGTAAAAATCATTAGATAATATTATTATTTTTTTTTATTAAAGCTTGTTTATTTTTAGTATATTATGATCTTGCCCAGAAAACTAAAAAATGTCCCAAATCGCACGTAGTGCAGTATTTGAGGTATTCTTTATTTAGGCAAGGTATTGTTTGATACTAAAATATTCGACAAATCAATGTTTCTATACGAAAAAGTTTTTTGGAATAGTTCTACACCAAAAGTTGTGCCAAAAAGTTCAACACAAATTTTTTTTTAGACGAAATATTTTTTTATATTATTTTTAGTATAGAACTACTCGTGCAACTTTTTTGTGTAGAATCATCGATTTCAAATATTATTATGTTGAACAAATTCTGGACATTTATTTATAGACAAGGGCTGCATTCGATTTTCTTTGTCAGTGGAAAGAAAAGCGTTTTTCTTGTAATGCAGGAAAAAAATAAGTATGTACTTTAGCCACTGACAAGAAAATTTTATTTTGCTATTTAATATGTAAATTGTTTTATTTCAATATCGTTAAATTTATAATAGAAAAAACTAGATTAAGGTGATTTATAAGAATTTTAATTAATAGTAATAAATATTTTTTTTGTAGGTTTTGGCAATCCTTCAAATAATACCACTAGCAGCAATAATGCAAGCACATCAACATCTACTTAAATAATTATAATTAATAACCCCTTTGTATTTGTTAATAAATGTCATTTATTTATTATATAAATATAATTATGAAAATTAAAGTAATTATTTTATAATTAATATAAATGAATCTCGCTTAAAAATATTTTAAATATAAAATTATATTTAATAATTTAAATTATGTTATATTCTATATTTTAGATTTTAAAAAAAAGTTTGAATTTATTAAATGTCTTTAAAATAATATTAAAAATTCTAACTTAACGGTTTATTAAAATTTAAATTTTTGTTTAGTTTTTAAATTGAGGGCCTAAAAAACATAGGGGTTTATAAATGAAAATAGTCTACAAAAAAAAAATACATTCAGAAAAAAAAATTGATGGGTGTTATTTTGCCAGTTTAAAAATTTAAATGCTTATAAGAAAGCACAATTTTTACAAGACTTATTTAAGCTCAATATCTTTGGATGCACTTTTCAGTGTTAAATGTATAAAGAAAAAAAATGGTATTGTAAATAATATATTAACTTTAGACGTGAATTTTTAAATCATGATATTTTTATTAAAGAATAATTATTTATAATTAATTATTCAATATTGTAGAAGTACAAATATTGATAAATAAAATTTATAAATATTGTATTTTATAATGTATAAAAATAATTTAATTAAAAAATTTTTAGCATTTGAAATTTATATGCATGTATACTTATTATTAAAATTAAGTTAATTTAATGTGTTAAACCCACGATTTGTATAATTGATATATATATTTTATACATGTATATGTTTTGATTTTTTTTCCAAATTTGTATAATTAAACATTTTTTATAACTTTTTATAATAAAACGGATTCTGCTTTGATTGCAAATTCTCATTTTCGTTTTTTTTTTTTTTTTTTTTTTTTAATTTTTTAATTTTATCAAAATTTATAAAGATATACTCATTTTTTTATTATGAGAAGAATATAAAATAAATAATTTCTCTCATTTCCAAAAACCTACATATTTTCCCCCGAATTCCTATGAAAATGCATCCTGCGACTTACGAAGTGTATATAAAGATGTTTTAACAATTTTTTCTATACTTTTTTTTATTTTGCTTTTTATAAAATTTCAAATTTTCTCCCCCCAAAAGTGTACAGAAAAATACTTACTTGCCGACGTATGGGAACATCTATGCCTGTTTTTAATAAAAAAACAACAACATTGAAAACATTAAAAATTATTTATCCACCATTTTGTTTTTATATTTCGTAGTAGCATACTGTGGGCATTGTGCCCTATTTATTGATCAACTTAAACCATACAAACGTAGTTTTTAGTGTAATGTCTCCGTTTTAAATTTAAGTTTGCAAAATTTAGTTGTGTATATTTAAATTAATATAATAAAAAACAGTATGCCTTAAATATTGCTTAAGTTTTTTGCAAGAAAAAGTTGTGAGTAAGAAAGACAGGAGGTCGTCACCGAGAACAGCGACCCAACTTTATTGACATAAGATTATTTAAGCTACCAGTGGAAGAACAGGCCGAATCGAATGGGTTAATCCTTTTTAGTAAAGTAAAATATTAACATTTAAAAAAGTAAGTTTAACAAAATTTTATAAAGTTAAAGTTTAGTCGATTGATTAAAATATTGCTCTGAAGATTTGTCTTAAATTTAAATTAAGTACACTGCTCAATTACTTTAATTTTTGTATTAATATCATTATAAATATAATATTATTGTAAATTGTTTACACAAAATAAATCTGTTTATAAACAAACAAATTAAATAATTTTTCAGAATGTCTGGACAAAGTGGAGGAATGCGTTTACGTTTATCGGAGTTAAATGAACAGTTGACTTGTAAACTGTGTGGTGGATATTATAGAGATGCCACAACAATTATTAAGTGCCTGCATTCGTGTAAGTATAAATTTAGTAAAATTTTTGGTTATTATTGTCTTCATTTATTTATTTATGTTTCAGTTTGCAAAAGTTGTATAGTTAAGTATTTAGAAAATTCTAAAAACTGTCCAACATGTGAGTCACAAATTCATAAAAATAAGCCATTATTAGGTATTAAATCTGATATTAAGTTACAAGATATTGTTTATAAAGTAGTCCCCAATTTTTATGAAAGTAAGTCAGTTACTTAGCTGTAATAATAACTGAAATTTAGTTTGTATGATTTTTATATTTTTTTAAATTTTTAATAGATGAAATGCGTAGTCGTCAAGAATATTATTCAAAACATCCTGAAGAAAAAAAATTAGTTACCCCAGAAGGTTATGGTGAACCTATTGAAAGCTATTTGTATATGGCGGATGAGTCTTTAAGTTTATCTTTAGAATATTATAATCCAGGAACATTAAATGAAACAACTGATGAGCAAGATTCTTTGATAAAATCTTTACCCAGACGTTACCTTTGTTGTCCAGCAGCTGTAACGGTATTTCATCTACAAAAATTGATAAGAGCAAAATATGGATTAACTGAAGCACACAGAGTTGATATTATGTATGAGGATGAACTTTTACATACAAGTTATACACTGATGGATCTCATGTATATTTATCATTGGAAAAGGGTAATTATAATTTTCTGTGATAGAAATAAATAATTTTTATATGTTCTTAAATATTTTTTTTTTTTTTTTTTAATTTAAAGAAAGTTCCATTACATCTGAGTTATCGAATTTTTGAATCATCGCCAAAGCGTTTAAAGTTATCTGATGATAATAATGAGTTTAGGCAATCTCTTTCAAATAGTAATATTGAATCAATAGATTCTCATGAAAATGATTTAGTCAAACGTGAATGGAAAGAGGTGCAATTAAAAATTTCTGAAACAGGGGTGATGAGTGTCACTGATATATCAAACCCTGACGTGAAAAAAAATTCACAAATTAATGAAATGAGTGAAATGATATTTAATGCAGGCACACTTAATGTTTTAGAAGATGCTAAGAAAACAAGCAAAAAAGAAGGAAGGACCAAAAAAAGCTTGGATCATAGTAATGATGAAAAAGTAATCACAGACAATAAAACAAGCTTAAACAAAAACAAAATTCAAACAAAATCAAAAGAAATGGAATTACAATCAATCAATCAACATGATTTGTCAGTTGAGTTATTAAAATCATCTAATGAGCATGATATTGAATTGAAAACCAAAAAACTTAGTAAAGAAGTAAAATCTGAAATGAAGAAAATTCAATCTGAGATTGAGAAAAATAAACCTAATTCTGTTGAAGCAGAAAGCAAAGGTAAAAACAAGCAAAAAGGTAAGGGAATTAAGGATACAAAAGCTTTGCCTCTTGCAGGGTCTAAAATAAATGCCGTAAGCACAAAATTACAGCTTCAACCAAAAAATGAATTAAGTGATAATAATGATAAAGAAAAATCATCACTTGAAAAGATTTCAGAAGATAATTTAATAACTGATAACAAATCAAATTCAGATATTACAAATCGAACAAAAAATAACAAATTGGCTAATACATCAGATTCATCAAAACTTCAACCAAACTTAACACAATCATCAAGTAAATCCTTATCTCCGTGCTTAGATAACTTAACACCATCAACAGAAACTTTAGCATCAATAGGCTTGCATGTTTCCACTAATATTTCATCCCAAAGTCAACTATGTAATAATAATAAAAATAAGGATAGACAAATAAAAAATAACTCAAATAATGAAAAATTACAGCAAAGTTTATCCCAAATTGGAAAAGATACTATTTGCACCTCCGTAAATAATCAACCAAATTCTGTTGGAAGATTCGATATTCAAACTCCATCAATGAGTATTTATTCAATTTCAAATTCTAGTACAAAAAAAAGTGTTTTTAATACTACTAGCACAAAACCATCAAGTGTTAAATCAAATTCAGAGGCAGGATCACATCAAGTACCTCCATGTCCAGATGCCATACCAATATCATTAATGAAACCAGTTCGCAAGCAAGATTTACCTAAAGGTACAGTTCTTAATGAAATATGCGCAAAAATTAGTAATTCTGGATCAAAGATAAATGATATTTGTGCAAAGATAGGAGAAAATTCAAAAGAAAAAAGTAAATTACCTGATTTGTTAAAAATATCAAAAAATGTACAATCTACTTCAGAAAATTCTGTAAAACATATTCCAAATATACCTAATGTTCCAACATACAATCCTGCATTAACATCAGTTACTCAATCAATTAATGCTATTCAATCGTCTATTCAAAAGACAAGCTCTCAGAAAAAACACTCTCAAGTTGTTGGTTATAAAACATTACATGATCCTCCAAAATCATGGAATCCAACTTTATCAAAAAATAATTATGTTGCTGCAAAAAATCAAGCTAAAGAAATACAAAACCAATCATTTGGTACTTCAGAAGGAACTAATAGCGCTACAAAACAAATTCCTTCTAAACCTGCAAAAATATTTAACACAAGAAATAATACTCCTCGAGTCTTAGGAAATCCATCTTTAGGTGTAAAACCTATGTACAATGTGGTAAACGAATCATCATTAATGAAAGATAAAGATAAAGATAACTCACAAGCAACTAGTAGCTCTCCAAAAAAAAAGTCTACGTTAAGTGTAATGAAAATTGATCCAAAAACTTTATCACCAATATCTACTGCGTCTACTACAAGTTCTCCTTTAGTGTCTCCACCACCGTATTCTCCTTCTGCAAGAAATTATCAAAATACTCCCTATTCAAGAGATATTAGCAGAAGTTCTAATTCCTCGTTATCGTCAAGAAATTCCCCAATTAATATGATATCAACAAATCCATTTATACCATCACCTACACCTAATACAAATCCTCGTTTAATTTACATGCAATTTCCGTCTACTTTCGCGGACACAGAAAACCATAGATTACAGCATTATTTAAACACAAATCCTTTGATTAGATCGCCAATTGGGATTTCACCACAAAGTGCCTATCATAGTAGTCTACCCCCATCTGTAAATAAATTGTATCAACGATCTAATTATATTCCATCAACAATACAACCACCAACAGTACAACGTATCCCACCTTCAAGTCATTCGAATGCCTCTCCTAAATCACCTAAAACAATTTCATCAAATTCATCAAAATCAGAGAAATCACCATCAAAGGTTGATAATGTTGCTTTACAATTAGCGAAAAAAAATATTAATGCATTTGATCTTACAAGATCTGAATTACTAATTCCAAAACAGATAGTTCCATCACAATCAAATGACACCAAATTGATGAATACAAATGTTTCTAAAAAGGGTAAGAGCTTTTTAAAATAAAAATCTATTTATTTTAATGGTTTTGCATTTGACTTATTAATATATTTCTAACAATATATTTGCTTTACAATTGTAGATGAATATAAAGATAAATCATTTAATGGAGATTTATTATCAACAATAAAAGGAGCAGAGCAGATAAAAAAAAGCGAGGAAAAACAAATTGCAATTGATTCTGAAAAAAATCCATCAAATGAATCTTTAAAAAATAAAAAATCTAATATTACCACTTCAAATGAAAAAGAAAAGGTTGAGTCGATTGAAATAAAAGAAGAGCAAACTGATTTAAAAACAAATGAAATAGTACAAATTAGAAAAACAGATGTTAAATTAGAAACATAACTGTTTTATTGTTTTGAAAAGATATTTTTAGGAAATTTGAATATAAAATACATGAAAGCAGCAGAAATGCATGTATTATATGCTATTTTAAAATATTAATGTAAATTTTTGTAAATAAGCATAGAATTCTGTTAGAAATGCATATTATTGACATCATGTATTAAAAATATTATAATTCAGAATTATTTAAATTATCTATAAGATTTTTGGTCAGTAGACTTAGTATTTATAATTAAAAATTTTTAATTAATTATATTATCTATTTTTTAATTAGGTAATGATAAATTAATTGTAAAAATAAATTTTACTTTATTTTTTATTGCTTGGCTTTATCGCACATCAATATAATTCGTATTCATACATTTTAATTAATTGATCATTTATTTTAAGTAACTATATATATATATATATATATATATATATAATTAATTTTTTTCATAAAATAATTTTATTTTTTAAAAACTTTTTTATTATTATTTTTTTAAAGCTTACCTAAAATATAAGTCTTGTTTTTATGATTTTAAACTTATTATTATACATATTACAAAAATATATTAAGTTATTTTTTTAATAACATGCATTAATTAATGACCATAGTAATTTGATAAATTGTCATTATAGCCTTTTGTAGAAAAAAAGCTATCTTGATTTCAATTTAAAAATGTTTACTTAACCAAATGCAATTTCGGTTTTATTTCTTAATATCAGTAATAAGAGTGATCTATTAAAATTAAATTTAAAAGGATAAATGCAATTACCTATACTATGCTAAGCATGTGTACATAATATGCAGGTATAATAATTTACGACGTTTGTAGCCTCGAATATTATTGAAAAATTGTGTTACAAAGATATTTAAAATCTAGAGTCGTAACTTACATAATTATAATGATAAAAACAAATATGAAAGATATAATATATATTTATATTGTTTAAAAATATGTTAAATAAAATATATATAAGTATTAGCCTGGAAAGTAAAAAAAAAAATTGTCAATAGGTTCTCAATTATTAGGTAAAATTAGTGACTATTCATTAAAAAACCAAGATTCTTAAAATTATAGCACATTTAATAAGTTTTAGGTATTGTCACCAAGCACAAAAAAAAAGCTTTTTCTTATGCAACTAAAATTTTACCATACAAGAGTCGATAAATTTGGTTTGATTTGGTGTCAATACCTAGTTAGATGTAATTAAATAAGATATAATTTTGAAAATTTTATTTTATGATATAGATAGTAACTAATTTTATCAAAAAATGTTGTTTTAATTACCTGGCTGAATTGTAAATAACATACTTATTCAAATTGAAGTTAATAAATAAAATATATTGAAATACCCGAGGCCTTAATTGAGCATAAAGGAAATGTGGAACAATAAAAAAATTATTTATTTAAAGATGTGTAAAAGATGCTTTATTTGTATGATTTTTATAGATAAAAATTAAATATACCTATATTATGTAAGGTATATAAAGTTAACAGAAACGGACCTTTTTACTAGGTCTGCACTACAGATCTGACCAATATAGGGAAGAGTTGAAAATATGATGATCAGAAATTTTAATTTTTCTGTGTTTTCATTTTCACAATTTTGACTGTTTAAGTTTTTGTCATGAAATTTCGATTTTTGGAGGCAGACTTTTAAAAAAGCTTTAAAATTATATAAATTCAGATATTTATGCATATATTTAATGTTGATGCAAAACATTTCTTAAGATTGGAATTGAATTGATTCCTCTGTAAAACTCGTATGCAACAAGCGTAGCCCAATTCCTTATTTTTGTAACTATACATCTTAATAAACTATTTTTTTTTTAATATTTCGCAAAATTGATTTTACCAAATAACTAATGATTTACCCTCATCAGCGGAAGATTATATTTGAGGTCTATAATAAACATTGTTTTAGAATGTTATGTAAGCTTATGAATTTTTTAAAGTCCGTCTCAGTGTAGCTTGTCACAAACAGAAAAAAAAATTCTTTCATATGCTTTGTAGTTTTAGACTTAGAAGAAAGTTAAAAATTTTAGGATCATTGTATTTTAAAAGCCCGAATCTTTGTCTAAAATATGCGTCAGATTTGGAGGGTTGATCTAAGGTAAATAAAAATGTTTTAAAATATTTCACATCACAGAAATAACTTTATGCTACGATTGTTTTATCATTACACACAATGGACCATACAATTTTATCTTTGGTTGTCAAAGTATTGTGTATATGTTACTACAAAATATTTAAATTTTAAGAAGATTGATAAATTAATTTAATTTTATGCAAAAGTGTATTTGCATTTTGAGTAGCAACATATATACATATCTAAAGAATATAATGTAAAAATTAATACTACTTGGTTTTGAAATTACCCTATTTTTTAAATAAATAATTTTAAAATTTAATAAACAATCTAAGTTTGTACATGTACATAGTGTAATAAAATTATGTTATAAAATTATATATTTCTATATGAAAATGATTTATTCATAATATAAATTATAGAGGTATTAAGTTTTAGCATTTTTTATTTGGTAAAAACATTTTTTTTTTCAAATATTTATAACAGAGTATTGTATTTTTAATATAGTCAAAACAGTGTATAATCCAGGACAAAAATCTATATGTCTTTAAAAATAATAAAATAGAATGCACCAGTAAGCTTGTTATTTTTTTTTTTATTTTTTGCAATATAAAATTAATTTTTTTTATATTTATTATTTACATTCAAATTATATAAATACAATGATGATTAAAATTAAGGATTCGCCAATTTTTCAGCATGCCTTGCAGCATCTTTTAGTTTACTTGATAAATCTTGTAGTTGTTGCATAGTACACATAAATTTTATTTGTTTTATATTTCCATTTTTTAATGTACTAAATGCAACACTATATTGTGGAATTCCTACAGCATCTTTTGTATTTGTCTATGAAAAATGAAAGAATTATTTTAATGTAAATATACAATTTGATTAAAAAAAATATATTACCTTCACACAGTAATCCAATCTCCAATTAATATCAACGATGTGAGGCAACCCATTGCCAACTAATTCAAAACTTTGTTGGATATTTTTTTTGTGCTTATTATAACATTCACAAAATTTATCAACTAAAACTTTATTCAATTTGGTATTTTGCAGCAAACTACTCAGTTGTTCTGAACTAACATCAAGCCTTGCTGCTTCAGTAAGCAAGCTTGTTGCATCTGCAGATGCACATTTAAAGCTGTGAGGCTCTAGTTTACTTTTTTTTTGACAATCTGCAACAGCTAAATAGTTGATCTTTTGATATTTTAATTAGGTATATAAAAAAGCTCAAAAATAAAAAAAATAAAAGTATTTCATTTTTATCAAAATAGATATAAATTTTGATTTTATTATGCTTATTTAAATATACAAATTATATTATTTAAGAATTTTACTAGCTTGATTTTTATACTTTACCTTCTGTTTTACCACACAGTGAATCACATACACAATTTAGCACCTCTTCAAAAGATTCCACATTTAATTCATTTAGTGTTTTAATATTTATTAAACATTCTAACTTTCGTTCTAACAAATCCATTATAAATAACACAAAAAATTCAAACAAACATGCATAAAAGCACAGGATAAAAGTAGAAAACAAATAACAGCTGATATAGAAATTATTATAGTAGGGGAGAGACCAAGCCGAACTTAGCGGGAAAAATCATAAAATGAAAAAACTTGAAATAGGTGCCCTTTTAAGAAAATGCAACAAAAAAAAAATTAGGTCTTTTCCTTTTCCCGTAATTTGGGAAAAACTTTTTACAGGATAATTTGAGTTGCGTATCTCTTTAAATAATTATGGTAAAGATATCTGAACTGGTCTTAAAAAGTGCCCTTTTTCAAGCCAAAATTATTCCCGCAATTATAGTTTTATTCAAACCATCGAGTAGGAGCAATATCATAGGTATTACATACTTTTTTTATTTCACAAATCCGACAATGTGCTTGATTGCTTGACAACTTGAAGTTTACTTTACGTACCTATACATTGGCTATTTTCACAGAAACTGTTTATTTTTCTGTCACTCTTACGGCACATAACACTTATAATTTTTTTTTTTCAATTTTTTTTGTATTTTTAAGTTTTTCAAAGTCTAAATACCTAAAATTTTCAATGGTACTGCTATATACAAATGTAAAAATAATAAATTCTATACGTACGCGTGTATTGTTATTCATGATTTTTTATTTATGCGGGCGGGTTTTAACATATTTAGTATAATATTTAAATATAATATAAATAAATAAATATTGCTATATATAGCACTTTATTGAAGTCGCCTAATTTTCTCATACTTTACCTTATTGTTTTATCAAAATGCTTTGCTGAACAAGATGAATTAAGTAAAAAAAATGACGTATACATCACGTTGCCTATTACCAGGTGCATCAATTCAAACAATTTTCTATTTCATAATTTCTATTATTAACAAGTTTTTGATGGTCCACCATAAAATTCAACATAATTTAATGTTTTAACTACTATAAAATATAAAAATATAGCAAAAAAGCCTTTACCGTTCCCTGTCACAAAGGATCCAGATTCCTATACTTTGAGTGCTCACACCTGTCAATTAATTTTCAAAAATTTTTATTTGGGGCTTTATTGCTATATCATAAAGTTAAACTTTTTCCATGTAGAAAAAATTTAAACTTACTTTTACTCATTATTACAAGGGTGAGAAGGTGTGTCACACGATTTTACAAAATGTGTACGTAAAACGTAATTTAATTATATTAAATATGATTTCTCTTCAGAAAATTCAAAAAATTCTCACATCAAAAGCTCTTTAAATAAGAAAACAAAATTAGTTAAAGTTCAGAAATCACGAATAAGGGACAAAAAATGCCTTTATCTTACCCCCCTAGATCTCCTAAATAATCATAAAAATATTATAATTTACAAACGGAAAAGTTTTTTTATTCATTTGTCTATGAATTAACTTGATATTTCTGTAAAAAAGCTTTGCCGTTCCTCTTTTTGTTAACTTATTAAACATTTTTCAAATTTAGTTCCAAAACTCGATTTTTTAATAAGAAATTAATCAAAAATATATGTCAATATTCTATCTAGAATAAATAATTCATAGAAAAATTCATATATCAAATATTGATGTAAAAGGTTCGTATATAGTGATTTTTATGCAATACTGAATAAATTTTGGTGAAAATGTGTAAAAAATCTTGTTTGGACTTAAATAAAAGAATTTTTTATTTTTATTTTTTTAAGCTATTTTTTTAAAGAAAATGAAAACGAGCCATCACTTTGAGAAAACGACCTGGATGGTTTTAACATTTTTATTCTGTATGAGCATCGTACAAATTTAAAATTTTCGTTGATAAATAAATTACACATTTTCAGCTTGTTTTTAGTACCTCGAAAATTTGGTCCAAAAGTATAGGTACGGCCTTCTTATTTTATATTATAAATTTAAAGTTTTTATGCCAAAATATTCTAAATTTAATAAAGAAAGTGGGGAAACTTGGACCAACAAAAATTTCCAAACTCATAAAAATGAAAAATAAGTAAAAACAATATTCATAAAAACTTTATAAATTTAGGTATATAATAAATGCAGAATATACTTGAATTGGTGATTAGAACATATTATTTAATTTAATTTTCTTGTCTTATAATCAATACAATTGTAATAATTGTATTATAAAACTTTATTATCATTTTTTTATTCAAAATTTTTAAAATATATTTTTTTTGCTAATTAATATTATTGAAACATTAATGGTAGATCTACTACTTAATATATTAGTATAATCACAATCAAGTTATTTATTTTAATAACTTCTCTTTTTAGTATCCAACAATAAAATATTTTTTAATTCTTTGGATTCTTGTTTTGTATTTTTTTTTCTTATATTTTCGGTGTTATTAATTCTACTTCTTTTTATTTGTTTCTTTAATAATTCATTCACATCATTCGTCTTTTTATCTTCACTGTCGGTTAATTTTCTTTTACAATTTCTTAAATTGTAATTTTTTTTATTTTCTAATTTGTTATTTTTTTCTTTATTAGATTCTAAACTTTTATTATAAACATTTTCTGATGAAGCATTATCAGAACTGGTGCTTACCATGATTGCTTCACAAGTTTTAGAGTCATCAGGTTCTTGTTTTATAATTTTAGTAAGCTTTTCCTTATTTGTTTTTGGTAAAATTTTTTCATTGGAATTATTGTTAACATTTATTGTTTCTTTAGTATCTACAAGTAATTTTCGTTTATTCTTTCTTAAGTTATAAATATTTCTTTTTACTGGAGTACAAGCAAATCTATTAGGTTCTACATTTTCTTTTTTAATATCGAAACTATTAATACTATTATCGGATATATTTTCCATGCTTGTATTATGAACTATTAAACCACCTGCTTCTTGTTTTATTTTAAATTTTGTATTGTTTTCTGATAAAAAGTTTTTTTTAGAATTATCAGCAATGTTATTTTTTTTGTCAACTTTCATTATCAGTCTTCGTTTGCAGTTTCTTAAATTATAAATTCTTCTATTTGCAATTACAGTTTTAGGCGTACTATCCTTTTCTTTTTTCGTTTCAAAACTTTTATCTATATTTTCTAATAAAATATTTTCTATAGTTGCCTCATGGATTATAGAATCATCAGGTTCTGGTTTAATATTTTCTAGATTTATTTGATTTATAGGTGTAATATTCTCAAAAGATTTATCATTAATTTGTTTACTCTGAATATTTTCAAATGGACTGTTTAACTCTATTTTAACATCTTTTAAAATTTTTTCTGGACTGTTTTGATTATCATTGTCCTGATTATTATTTGTGATTTCCTTGTTGATTTGATCATTGGTATTTATAATACCAATATCTGAACATTGAATGTTGGTATTTATAATACCAATATCTGTACATTGAATGTTGGTATTAATAATACCAATATCTGGAATTTCAAGTTTTACTTTATTATCATCAATACATTCAATTTTTTCATCTGTTTTAGAAACTTCTATATTGCTTTCAAAAGCTATATTAATTTCATAAGATTGATTTGAATTTGACTGTTGATTTTCCAAATTATTAAAATCACTTTCATAGCAATTTAATGAACTATTCTCAATAGGTAATTTTTGAATAGTGGAAATCTTAATTCCATCATTAATTTCTTCATCAGAGCTTAAAATTTTGTCAGTAATTTCCTTTTTTATTATTTTTTCTTTAAGTGGTCTTTTTGCTTGTTTAATATTTTTTGATAATTGTTTATCAAAACTTTTATGAATAACTACATTTGCATCATCATCATCATTATCATTATCACTATCGCTGTTGTCATCATCTTTGCTACTATCGCTGTCATCAAAATAGTCATTATTATCATTATCACTAGAACCGTTATTACTATCACTATCACTCAAACTGCCATCATCATCGTCACTACTATCATTCTCATATTTATTTTCATCAAATCTGTTATAATTTTGTTCAACATCAGATTGGTCACCTGAACAAAATAAAAACACAAGTTATACAAAAATTTTTTTGGAAAAATCAGTATCATGACTTAATGTACAAATACAAAATATTACCTAAATTTAAATGATTTTCATATCTGAGATTAAGTTTATTCATTTGAAAATTTATTTCTGAATTTTCCTCTCTACAATTATTACTTGAGTAACTAGATGTACTTGGTACGATACTTTCAGGCATGTTTAAACAATGTAGTTTTTCAAATAAGTTTAATCGACTTTCATTTTCAATTAAATAATCTTTTCCTATTTCAAAATAAACAAAAATATCCAGTCTTAATATATGAATTTTGTACATAATTGTATAAATAATAATAGAATGTGATAGAAAGATTACCTTGATAATCTAGAAATTTTGATTTTAAGTTTTTTCTTTCATGTCTTAAATTTCTAGATATATTTTTGATTTTTTCCATTAGAAAATCTTCATCTTCTGAATCTTCATCTTCTGAATCAGATAATGTATATGTTACTTTATCTGGAATGTAATCATCTATATATTCGTTATAGTTTTCGCCAGAAAATTTTTTTATTTCTCTTTTAATTTCATGAAAATTAAATTTGAGCATAAATTCAAATTTAGATTCCATCTTTGGATCTATTTCTGGCAATAAAAATGCTCGTTTCAGAATCTCAATTCTTGTTTTTTTTGGTATAGTAATACCGTTTTCTAAATAACTGTCTATTAATTGTTGAAAATCATCATCTTCCTCACATCTTTCTGAGATTGCTTTTCCACAATTTTTGTAGAAATTCATTCTGTTTTCTGTGTCAGGGGCATATATATTTAAGCAAGCTTCAGCTGGATCTATCGCTAAACATTTATTAAAAAACAGATTAAAATAAAGTAATGCGTTTAGAAATTTGCATCAAAATTATTATAAAACAGGTGCATACCTTTGCTTAATTTTTTGAGATGTTCGATCATTCTTTTCGAATGATTATGGCAGAGTTTCCTCCATGTTAATAAGTTACTAACATAATTATACGACCTTCTGTATATATACTTAAAAAAATTTAGTGAAAATTGTTCTTTTGCACCACACAAAAATTTTTTTTTTATGAACAATAGTACATCTTTTTCGCCTTGATCGTTGATTATTTCTTTAATATCAAACGCTTTTGTATTTCTATAAATATAATAAATACAACGCCGAAATAATTCCGTTTGGTACATAATACCATTTTTCTCTTTTTTTTTAGGAGGCATTTTTATAATGACAATAATAAAGTAAATACTATTTTGTTTACTATAATTGTTATACACAAATTATAAGAAATACTTGAATCCTGTAAAGTTTAAAAAAAGTCGTTTTATATACTTTTCATTTTTTTTTTTTATAAACACGTACCTATACCTATAGTATCCATTTTTTTGATATATGTATAACCTTGTTTATAAAATAATTATAAATAAATATTAAAAAATTTCTTTGATAATTACAATTATATAAAAATAAAAGTCTCAAAACCGACAAAACATCTCTCACAATCGCAAAACGAAAACAAATATATAACTGCGTCAGACTCAGAACTCCCCTCACAACACAATTCAATTCACAATCCGATTAGTGACTTCAGGTTGTAAGTTGTAACTTTAAATATATTTCGTTCTCTCGATAAATTTAGTATTATTTTTATGATAATAATAAATAAAGTATTCACGAGATGTAACTATTTTCTTTACATTTTGTATTTTGATTTAACTTAGAGAATTTGACAATCTAACATTCTAACCTAATTACTCAACCAAGTTCAAACATGAAAGCCGCTCTCTGTATAGCATTTGTTTTTCCATAAATTCTCGTCATAAAACGTATTTAGCGCTAAATTTGAAAAAAGCAATTACAAAAAAGAATTTACAATAAGATTATTAATATAATAAATTTTAGACATAAAATACCTGATTCCATAATTGAAATATAAAATTTATAATAAGTACCTATATAATTTTATTTAGTTTTTTAATTATAATGATTCAAATGCGATTATCATGATATTTAACTATACTCCAGTCAAAATACGGGGGGGGGGGGGTTGTATTTTCACTGGCGAACACGAGATTTGCTCTAATATAGGTTTTTTGGGTCGCTGAACACGAAAATCAGGGTCTTTTCGTAAAGAAATGGGGGTTTCACCCTTAAAATTGCAAAAACTACCCCCAAAAAGGGTTTTTTTTTACATATTCGCACTTTCAGCGCTCAGATTTGCAGCATAAGGGGTTTTTTGGGTCGCTGATTAAGAATTTTGCCTTATTTTTCATAAATAATCATTATTTAAGGGGTTTTTTTGTTATTTTCGCACTTTGAGCGTCCAAGATATGCCCACATAGGTTTTTTGGGTTGCTATTCAAGAACTTCGACTTCTTTTTTGTTGTGAAATATTGATTATTTATGAAAAAGAAGTCGAAATTCTTGATTAGTGAACCAAAAAACCTATATGGGCATATCCTGGATGCTCAAAGTGCGAAAATATCAAAAACACCCCGTATTCGGGTGTAGTTTTAGCCAATTTAGGGGTAAAATTTTAATTATTTATGAAAAAGAAGTCGAAATTTTTGATTAGTGACCCAAAAAACCTATATGAGCATACCCTGAATGCTAAAATTACGAAAATAGCAAAAACACTCCTTTTAGGGGTAGTTTTAGCTAATTTAAGTGTGAAATATTGATTATTTATAAAAAAGAATTCGAAATTCTTGATCAGCGACCCAAAAAATCCGTATGGTGCAAATCTGATCGCTCAAAATGCGAATATGTAAAAAAAACCTCTCTTGGAGGTAGTTTTTGCAAATTAATGACCCCGATTTTCGTGTTCAGCGACTCAAAAAACCTATAGTATAGCAAATCTCGTGTTCGCCAGTGAAAATACAACCAAACCCGTATTTTGACTTTAATTTACAGGATTTAGGATTTTTGCTTACAGAATTTAGGATTTTTGCTTTGAATTTTTTTTGGTTCATCATAGGAACCAATCTGACCCTTAATTTTTTGAACTTTTTTTTCTCAAAATATTTTAATTTAAAAAATAAAAAAAATAGAAATATTTTTTTTCTTTTTAAATGTAGTACCTAATTGTTTCCTATTAAAGTAGTAATATCTGAAAATTTGGTTTTTACTCGATATCTCCAATTTGACACTTTACTTTTTAAACTTTTTTTCTTAAAATTTTTTCCATAAAGAAAAAATAAAAAAAAAGCAATATTTTTTTTCTTTTTAAAAGTAGAACCTCATATTTTTCTGTGGAAGTACTAGTTTTAGAAATATATTTTATAGTCAATTTTTTGGATCTGAAACTTAATTTTTTGAAATTTTTTGTTTCAAAATGTTTTACATAAAAAAATAAAAATAGTAGCAATATTTTTTTTATTTTGGGACGTAGTACTTAATTTTTTTCTATGAATGTACTAATATCTAGAATAATCGTTTTTATAATCGTAATAATCGTATTAAAATAAACCATTAAGAATATTTTGCTGTGACAATTACTTGGCAGCGTTTTTTAGAAACCAAGAAAATTAATTTAAATCAGATTAAAAACTAATATTCTATAAATTCCTACCCTTTTATTTTTGCAAAAAATTGGCGAATTTTCAGAAAACTAACCAAATCTTCAAGATTAAATGACAAATTACTTTCTATATGGGTGGTTTTCGCAGGAACGGTATACATAGTGTCCCCTCCATTTATATCCGAAACTAAAGCTCTTTTACACTTTTTTTTCTTCTAAAAAGTTCATAAATAATATTTTTTTAAAGTCACAACCTACTATGCATATATTGGTAACTTAATAAAAAAATTTTCTGGAGCATATGTGTTCATATTGTCGCCACCGTCTGCTGTCCTTTTGCTTAACTGTAAACTTTGAGTATTAACAAACGGCTTAAAATTTGAACTTAAATTTTTCTGTAGGATGCATATGACGTATTTAGGTCCCAAAAACTCAATTTTTTCAACGAAACAAATTTTCATGCAATCCTCTTAGGGTATCGTTGCATATAAGTCTGTCCCCCGGTTTTAGCTATTTTTAAGCTTCCCATCTTTTATTGGAGCGCACTCTATATGTATGCACTTAAAAGCACTGTTGTATTTTTTTTTACTGAACTACTCATATATGAACCGTGGAAAACTTAAAATTTTAAATATAAAAGCTTTAACTATGAAAATTAAACCTATTAAAATTTTAAAACGCTTTTACAAAAAAAAAATGTCGCCACCGTCCATGTCGTTTTCTCCAAGTGTATGTCATATATTACTTAATATATCTTGTTCAGTTATGTGTTTTGATGGAAAAATAAGATACCCAGAGTTTGAGAAAATTTGATGGCTTCAATACAAAGTTATTTCAATAATACATTCAAAATGTCGCAACCGTCCATGACGCCACCGTCTGCATAAATAAAAAAATCCCATAAGAATAACACGTAGAATTTATTTTTACATTTGTAGCAGTACCACTGAAAATTTTAGGTTTTTGGACATTGATAAACATTAAAATACAAAAAAAATTAAAAAAAAAATATAATTAGTGTTGTGCCGTAAACAATAAAAAAATATATCGTTACAGTGAAAACCACCCATATATCTTATGGATTTTTTGAGTATGCAGAATTCGAATATGCCAACTAAATTCTAAAATTCAAATTATTGGCCCAGAAAACTTGGCCAATTATGTAGAAAATTTACCGAATCTCCATGATTATATAAAAAATTACTTGTCATTTATCATATGGGGTTAATGAGAATGCAGAATTGGAAACTACCAACTAAATTTTTAAATTTTAAATTTTAGACAAGGATTGGACAAAAAGTTGGCATTTTCTGAATCTTCTAGTGTCTGTAGAGTCTGAATCTGCTAACTAAATTTTAAAATTCATAATTCGAAGTGACAAAATTTTACAAAAAATTGGCATCTATTTGGGAAAATGAGCCAAATCATCAAGATTATATAAAAATTAATTTCCATGAGTTATACGAAGTATTTCAATATGCAAAATCCAAAACTGGCATCTTAATATTTAAATTCATAATTTCGCCTCAGGAATTGAACGAAAAATTGGCATTTTTTTGAAAAAATACGCCGAATTGCCAAGATTAATAAACAAATTTATTTATTTCATATTGGGTTTTCTACTATGCAAAATTGGCAACAGAATCTAAAAATTCAAAATGATGGCCCCTCAATAACACAGTGACCAGTTTCTGAAAAATATGCCAGATTTTTGAACTTAAAAAAAATACTTTCTATATTTTAAAAACTTTTGGAGAATTTTCTTTGTATGATTTTCTCCAAAAGGTATGAGATCGGTGCGGATCGGTGAATACGAGTAATAGTCCTGTCGCCAGCAATGCTATTTAAAAATTTGACGAAATATCTTATTTCCGCCCTTATCTGGTTAATAGGGGTGGTTTTTTCAAAAACTTTAAAAATACTTTTTTTTTGTTTTGAATGGACTTTCTTTAGTAAAATTTTCTGATGAATCCAAATCCAATTTTTGTTTTGCGATACAAGACCTCCTTGTACTTAAAAATAGGGGTGAAATGGGTTAAATAGACCAAAATTTTTTTTAAACTACTAAAATGTTTATAAATTTTATTTTTTCTACTGAATTGGTACCGAATATCATTTCTAAGACGAAATTCTTCATGCATTCAACATAGGGGTGATTGGGGTAAAATGGACCTAATTTTTATAATTTCAATTTTAATTTTTTAATTTTTTTATAATAATTATCATTTTTTCTAAATTTTAAAATCGAAGTTTCAATAAAATATTCGTTTTGATGACATTTTGATCCAACTACTGGGTAACTCAATTCAAAGAGATAAAGATTATATCCACGTATCAAAATAGTGAGTTAATAGTTATAAATCGAAAAGATTTATTGTTGGTCCAACAAGATCGTAACAAACAAAAGTTTTATAAAATATTTTAATCCAGAATTTAAGTCAAATGAAGACGTATCGCACAATTGGTATTTGGGAATAGATAGGTATGATACACCTATATTTATAAATTGCTGGATATCCAACAGAATGAATTAAACTTTTTAAATTTGAGAGCTATTAATGTTCATTATGCAGAAGAAGATAAGCCACCTACAATTAGTCTAACTTAAATTTTTATTCTTCCCAAATGAAGTCACTTATTAAGTTTTTGCCTCTTTTAGCAGGTGAAAAATCCCAGAAGAATGTAAAGTTTGCAAACTTTTCCTTTTTAGAAGACGAATGTTGACATATTTGTTGAAGTCATCATAAAATGCTGCAATTGTTAAAACATTTTTTCCTTGAAAGGCTTTTTTAATATCTACCTATAAAGTATCTTGCATCAAATGTTTGTTTCTTGTCGCACCTGACTTTTCAAGATCAATAATAAACATTTTAACTTACTTCAGCACTACCTTGTCTAAGAAATTTTTTAATACTGCCTTCACTGATATGTATTGTCCAGTAATGGATTTATGAGTAAGGATTTTTTTTTTAAACTAAAGCGATCCTTGGATTTTTTTGCCTAACTTGATGTTACCCTTATATTGACACAGTTTAAGATTTTATTCAATTTTAACTCTTTAATGATACTGCAATTAAAAAAACTATCCTCTAGCCACAAGAGGAAAAAATCCGCTCGCTGCAAGCGGAAAAGTTTTTCAGTGTACTAAAGGGAACATTTTGTTTTTTGTGTAGGTATATCACACCCTTCCCTGCATAAAACAAAGGACGTCGCGCGGGATGTCTTGAATGACGTCCTCAGGGACGTCTTGCAGGACGTTCTTTTATGAGACTTCTAGAACGTCTTTGAGGACGTCCTACTATAATTTATTGTTTATAAAGTAAAAAACAAATATTTGTTTATTAATTATTAATTTTTGTTTCTTCAATTATTATTTATTATAAATAATTTTTTTTTTGGATTTTATTTTTAGTTGGGCCGCCGCGCCACCAATGTATTTCGTAACCCACTTTTTTTTTTTTAGGTCCGTGGATAAAAATAGGTGTATTATATGTTTTTTGGCCTGCTAAATCCGATTCCGGGGTCTATTTTGACCTAAAAGTGGCAGATTAATTGTTATTAACAAATTATTGCAAAATTAGCCCAAAATCAAGCAAAATCGAGTTGTAAATGTTAACTAGCTTCAAAAATTTGTGAGTTAAGCAAAACTTTCTGGTATAATTTAACTTACATTATACAAATTTTTAATATTTAACACTTTAGAATAATTATTTAAACAATTTTCAATTGTTTAAATAATTTATAAATGTTAATAATAGCTTTCTTGGATCAAAACTGAGTGCGACACTAAGTTACATATATTTTTTTATACCCTGAATACGAATTTAAAGCTCAATTTCAATAAAAATTATGCAGGCAATTGTTTAAACAAGTTTCAATTATTTAAATAATTTATAAATGTTAACAATTACTTTTTTTGATCAAAAATGAGTGCGACACTAAATTACATATATTTTTTTATACCCTGAATACAAATTTATAGCTCAATTTCAATAAAAATTATACAGGCGAATGTTTGCTAAATTTTCAATAATATATTGAATGCATTTATAGTATCAAGGGCGCAAAAGTTTCGGTACTAGCGTGGTCACTAGAACGAGTGCTCAGCGAAGCTGGACTCAAGTGATAGGAGCTTAGGCTATTTTCTAAAGTTTTCGCCCATGGTGCTTACACTATTTTTTCGTCCTACCAAGGTGTAGAACGAGTGAAGAAAATTTCACATCAAGTTTTATACTCGAAAGGGCAAAAAATATTTTTTGTACTTTCGGGCGTAAATCTCGTGCGTAAAATTGGTACGTAATTTCTCTACGCATAAGCAGGCAAAAACATTTTTAATATCATCGACGAAAATCTTTAGACACTATCGTGAATTGGATACTTAATATAATACTTTTATATATTTATTTTTAAAAAAATCTAATTTTATACGTTTTAATACATTATTTTATTGAATATTAATACTGTTTAGTGCATAATGAGAATCTCAGGGTTTCCACTATTTTTTCGAAGTCAAAATCCCTGACTATCCCTGACTTTCCAGCCCAAAAATTAGTAAATTTCCCTGACTTTTTTTTTTGATTTTCCCTGACTTTTCAGACCAAAAGTGTAAAATTTTTAAAAATATTATGTACTCTTTGTTTAAATGCTATTTAAAATTAAATATATCACAGTGGTCTGGAACACGAAAAAAGTTTCACCACGATTCTCCTAAAAATCTCTGGTATTTTCTGTTTCTATAGAGTCTCCTGAGGCAGAAAATGCTTGTCCTAAAATTAAAACTGTAGCTCTCGGGGAGAACAGCCTCAATTTGGGGGGTTAATTAAACAATTTTTTTTTTTAAATTTAACATTTTTTACATGATTTTAGACCATATAAAGAGACGAACAAGTGAGAAACACAAAAAATTTTGCTCGCCCCATAGTTTTTTTTGAGTTGGGAAGCTCAAAATAACATTTTTTCAATAACTGATTTCATTGAATTTCAGAGAAAAAAGTATATAAGTGACTATTCTATATATTATTGAGAAAATTTTTTCTTGAAATCTGCGAAACTTTAAAAAATTGGTCCATTGAAAATCCAAAAAAAACGGATTTTTCTCCTAAAAAGCGTAATAAAATGTTAAAATAAATAGCAAATTCAGATTGTACTGGAAAAATTACTACAGAATACGTCTTTAAATTCAGTTTATAACATCATTTGAATCTGATAGAAAAATCCCAAGTCTGTGAATTTAAAAAAAAATCCTATATTTAACATTTGAGTTGCTCTGAGACCTTGAAAATTTCTATTTTTGGGTCCTAAATAAACTTATTTTAGTAAATTATAATTACAAAAAAATTGAAAAATCATAAATCCATATCATTAAAAATAATTTTAATTTATTCAAAAAAATTCAGAAATTGGTTTTTTTCAGTTATTGAAAAAATGGGATTTTTAGCTTTCCAACTCAAAAAAAACTATAGGGTGAGCAAAATTTTTTGTGTTCCTCACTTGTTCGTCACTTTATATGGTCTAAAATCATGTAACAAATGTTAAATTTAAAAAAAGAACTCATAACCGGTTTGTATAAACACAACCTAAATGCATGGAACATGTTTACTTCCAGATGAGAACTATAGGTATAATACAAATTACTCAACATTACAATACAATTTTCGAATTTTATATTTTGTAATTATCACCTTACTAGCTGTTAAGATTCTAAACCCAAACTATTTTGATTCCTTAAACTTGAATTATTCTAAGTCCCTTAATCGGTATTATTCCAAATCCCTAAACCTGAATTATTCCAAGTCCTTAAATTGATATTATTCTAAGTCCATAAACCTGTATTATCTTAAGTCCTTAAGCCCAGATTTTTTAAAGTCTCCTAATTATTTTAAGTCTTATTTGACTCCCCCCCTTAAATAGGACAAATTTGACCCCCCCACCTTAATTTTCAAGTTCTGAAGTACCCCCTCCCTATAAACATGTTCCATGTTAAAATTTTTTTAAATTTACCCCCTAACAAACCCCAAATCGGGGCGGTTCTCCCCGAGAGTAACGGTTTTAATTTTAGGACAAGCATTTCCTGCCTCAGGAGACCCTATAGAAACAGAAAATACCAGAGATTTTTAGGAGAATCGTGGTGAAACTTTTTTCGTGTTCCAGACCACTGTGATATTTTAGGGTACAATTTACAATATATTTAATTCAATTTATTAAACTTTGATAATACATATATTAATTAGTTATATTTTTTTTGTTCTATAAAACAATGTTTTATCGCGTGAAAATATTTATGGTCACTTTAAATTTAAAAAGTAAATTTTTTTTGAAATTTGATTTTTTAATAATTTTTTTCCATGCTTTCATATCAAAATCCCTGACTTTTTCTGACATTCCATAACTAAAATAAAAATCCCTGACTTTCTCTGACTTTCCAGTTTTCCAGACCGAATGGAAACCCTGTGAGAATTTGTAAATTGATAGGAATACCTCTTTCAGTATTGTGCTTCATACTTTTAGTACCAGCTTGAACATAAAGTTTCTGAAATTAAGTTATAAATATATAAATTTTGAGCAAAATTTTTTCTGGAAGGTTGATATTACAATAAAATTTAAAAAAAATTAAAAAATTTTAATGAAAAAGAAGAGTACCTGTAAACCTAGATTGTTGAAGTGTTTAAAGAAATGTAATGATAATACTATAACATCAGTATCAGTTTAAAGTAAATATATATTTTTGAAACTGTTGGTTACAGCGTGTCTTATATGCAACATAATTTTTAGATCAGCTTCTACTAAATCATGCCTTTGCAGAGGGTTTAGATAATTTGATTGATTATAATTTCTTATATTTATGAACTGCAATTGTCTTGATTTACAGTGCTGAAGATTATTTCAACTCCTGGCCTAAATCCTGTAGCATTTTGAATTATAAAGTGGCAAGCCTTTTCCTTTTCCTCAAAAATATATAATTCTACATTTGAATTTTAATTTTCTATTTTAACACCCGCGATAAAGTGCCCAGCATAGATTGCGCTTTGTTACGGATATTTTTTAATTCCTAAATGTAACAGTAATTTTTTCTATAATCCAGAAGGTTCAGAAAATTTTCTCTAATATTGGCCATTTTTTTGTCCAATTTCTCAGCTAAAAATTTGAATTTTAAAATTTATTCAGCAGATTCAGATTTTGCATACTCGAAAACCTCATAGGATAAATAGGAAATAATTTCTTGCATGATCTAGGAGACTCGGTATATTTTCTCGAAAATTGGCCTATTTTGGTCGCTTTCTGGACCAAAAACTAATTTAAATTCTAAAATTTAAAAATTTGGTTAGCAGATTCGAATTCTGCATACTCAAAAACACCAAGAGATTTACAGAAAGGCAGTTCGGCAGTTTTTCTCCAAAATTGGCGAAATTTCGGTCAAAAATAAAGATAGCAATTAACTTGGGCTTAAACCCGATTAAAATTTCAATTTGTGTGCCCCCACTAATTCACAGATGGGCTTATCTCACCAAGTGATTATATTGCATACATGAAGGTTTTACCGAAAATCAAGTATTTTGTTAAAAAAAAAAATAATTAAATTTATTTTAAGGGACATTTTAGGGGAATATTTTTTATGAAATCAAAATTTTTTTTGTGCATATATCACTTCATATATGTCTCAAGAATATGTAAAAAAAAAAGAATTTAAATCCCCTCTCTAAGTATACTTTTTGGCCTGTTTTGCACGCGCTGTCAAACATACATTTTTAAGAAATTAAACAAACAGCTTTATTATTCTAAGAAAATAGATTCATTTTTCTCTCATTATACTTCTAACTATTTTTGAATAGTTAGAAATTGTGTTAGAGCTACTTTTGGATATAAATTATGTAGCAAATTTAGCGAATTTTAGCGGTTGCTTACAAAGTCAAACTTTGCAGTACCAAAATGGCCAAAAATGGGGAATGGAATCAGAAACAGGAAAATAATCATCTTCAAGTCAAACATAAGGAGGCAAATGGGTTATTTTATTAGCCTGGAATCACTAATGACTGAAAAAAATTAATTAAAAAAAAAATTAACCTTCTAAAAAAATTCCTTTTTTGAAAAAACCACGTTTTTACATTTTTTAATTAACTTATCTGCAAAAATACAGGACCGATTTTAATGTTTAAGGTCTAGATTATTTTTATATGAGTTGCTATAAACGAAAAAAATAAAACACAAAAAAAAATTTCATTAAAAGTATCAAAAAACTTGTTTTGAAACTTTAAACTCGTTTTTCTCGAAACAGGTATTTTAAAAACGGTGGGCAATATTGCGCATTAACTATTTCACCAATTATTTTCATACTTGCTGTGTAGTTAGAAAAATATATTTTTCAGGGGCTGACTTCGAATGTTTTTTTTTAAATGTCCTCAAAAAGATTTACAGCTACTTTAGTCCTAAAAATTTAGGCCTTTTTTGCATTTTAACTTTAAACAGCTGCCATTTTTTTTGTATTTACTTTCTTCGAAAAAACACGAAGTCAGCCCCTGGAAATTGGTTTAAACTCTTACCAAATTTTTTTTTTTTTGGATAAGCCAAACTGGAGTTATCGTGTCCACCGATTTCGTATAGTGCCTTCCTTACGCACTTGTGACGCGGAAGTGACGTCACAAAAATAAAAATAATATTTTTTTTTGTAAATTTTAATACTTATTTAAAATAATAAAAAAACATTCACTCAAAAATCTATTTCCGTTTTCTCACAATCCTTACTCAAAAAACAGTACATATTCCCCTAAAACGTCCTTTAATATATTTCTTCTTTATCTTCAAAAAATTTTTTTATTCAATTTTGTTAATTATTTTGAAATATCAGCGTGAAAGAGATTCGAAGCCCTAATATTTTGTTGGTAACCTAGTTTTGTTTTTCATACTTTTAACGATACAGAGAAAATGCCGTAAAACTAATTGCCTTTTTATAAAATATAATTGATAAATTAATAATTTATTTAACTACTGCAGATAATTAAAATAGTGTGCTCCTTTTCTAAAGAAAATTCTGCCAGCTAAAATATTGGTAACCACGTTTTCAAACAAACACGACCAAAGAAAGTTTTTTTAAACCACAAATGAATGCCATCAACAATTTTTACTTCTAATTATTGTAAAAATACTCTTCAAATTATGGTACTTATTTTGGGTACGTAAATCATATTTTTTAATGGCAGAAGAAAAATTTTTAAAGAAATATCTGAAAAATTTTTGTGATTTAAACGAAATATTATTAGGTTTCAGTTAGAAAAGGCAGGGCTTAATAATATAGGGAAATTCACCTCTTATAATAATACGTATTATGATGTTTAGCAGATGTTTAGCGTATAGCCACATAGCAGGTAATTGCAGAGGACCCGATCGAAGCAAACTATGCTTTAAATGTGGGATGGGAAACCACAAGGTAGTCGAATGTACAGGGAAGTTGCATTGCTTCCTGTGCAAAGCTGCCAAATTAAAGGAAAAAGAGCTCAAACACGAGGGTGATAGCGAGGGCCCAAACAGGTAATCATTACTCTCGTAAAATTACTCTTTTGGTTATCCTTGATGTCAAGAATGCATTTAACTCGGCAAAATGGACAGACTTCCTGCAAGGACTGAGTGACTTCGCAGTACCCAATTATTGGTTGCTCTGGAAGGATCGCACAGACAGCGCATGGACCAGGCGTCTCATAAAAGATGTCGCTCCATGGATCCAGAGAGAACATGGGGAAGTGAATTACTTCTTGACCCAGTTTCTCAGTGGACACGGGCTTTCTCAGTCCTATCTCTTCAGGATGGGCAAAGTTGGAAGCTCAGAATGTGTGTTCTGTCCCGGCGAACGCGATAATGCGTATCACACGTTCTTTCGTTGCGATCGGTGGGTGATCAAAAGGAGGGAATTGGAGGCGGAAATAGGCGACATTGCGCCAGACAATGTCATTGAAAGAATGCTTCAAAATGAAGAAGGATGGAGTGCTGTCGCAAGATTCGTGGAGGATATTCTGCGAACTAAAAAGCTATTGAGGACACCCTAACTAGAAGCCGTGTGTAGGAGCGACCGAGATGGACGGTTCTTGCACGCGGCACCAAAGAGGGGACGATGTAGGACGTACAAGGATATCTATTTATTTATTTATTTATATACTTATTTATTTATTTATATATTTATTTATTTATAAACTTACGTATTTATCTAGTTGACGACACGGTGAAATAACAAGAAGGAGAAAGAAAGGATCTCCGGGATGAAAGGATTAATGGATGGAAGGATCTTTAACCAAAGAAGATACATGGCCTTAAGTCAACCCGATGTAATGTGATAAACGGTTCCGGGATGACTTGTATAAGGTATGATGAGGGGTGAGTTTAGTCGGTAAACATGGGGCAATGCATTCTTCGCAGAGTGCCTTGCCATCATGGAGTCCGACACTGTTCAGAACACCGGGTTCTGTTCGTGCGTAACGCATTCTCACCTCTCTGCAAGTGTGCAAAAAAAAAAAAAATAATACGTATTATACAAAAATGTCTTCTTTATATATAATTTATCGCAAAATTTAGAAACTTTGTTTACTAATAGCCTAAAAATAACGAAAATGAAAAAGAATTTTGTATATTGAATTCTTATAGCAAAAAAGATATACGTTTTTGATTTGATTCTAGTGCTTTACATAGAAAATATAAATTTTTTTGACATCAGTCTTACTTCATCGATCATTAAAAACTATGTTTCAAGAATTATATTAAAAAAAATCCTAAAATTTTATGTTTTATGTTAGCAAGAAGTTTTAAGATTTCAGAGAACTTAGTCAACTTAACGCAGTGTGTTAAACCCAAGGTTAAACCTTTAATTTTTTAAAAGGATCAAAAATAAACATTTTATAAATGTATATATTGGTTTTGGTAGAAATAAAATTTACTCTAATGTACCTCTTTATTTTTTCAAGTATTTATGAGAAACAGTTTTATTTTTTAGTAATAATAAGTTTAAATATATAATAAAACTTTAAAATCTTTTTTATTGAACGCCGTAGCTTAAAATTAAGAAACGCAAAGAAAGTCTTAATTTTTATTGTTTTCTTAAACTTCTGTCTAAATGCCATTATTACCCGAATAGAATCTGAACTATGGGCTGATCTGGCCCAGATCTGGCCCTGATCTGGGCCAGATCAGCCCATACTTCAGATTCTATTCGGGTGTGCTCTTAAAAAGAAAATTTATTCTTAAAAATTAGAAATGTGACTACCTGCTGAGATATGCCCAGATACATTTTTTAAACCAAAAAATTATATTCAAAGCAATAATTTAATAGTGATTTAAAATATTTTATAAAATTTTTCGAAAATTGGACAAGTTTTTAGTGAAAAATTGGGGTAGGGTTGAAACTGGTTTTAATTATGGTTAAAGTTTTATGTTTTGTGACCCCACAAACCCTTAGACACGGTTTTTATGCCAAAAATTATATGTAAAGCAAGAATTTAATAGCATTTTAAATATTTGAGAGTGATTTAAAAGCAATTTAAATACTTTAAATCGCGTTGTCAGTCCTTCGCAGGGAACCCTCGAGAGAATTGAATTTGATTTTTTGGATTTCACAGTAACTTACCTGCAGTAGATTATTTTTCTTATTCCTTCAACATATGGGTATTTAGAAATTTGTGTAATCAAAGGAGTAGATTAATAAAAGATGTTACTTCTTCCTTAACTGGTGATTATAATATATTGAATGTAGTACATTTTACTCAGCTATAACCTTTGTCGCCACAAATTGATCGACGTTTTTAATTGATTACAAGTATACTTTGAAATGAATTAGAGAGAGTATATAAAAAATCAAAAAAATTTCTAGCTGATATTATTGATGAATCTTACTGATGATCTCGCTCAACGTATTCGAGTAACATATACCATTTATTGGAAATAAGAAATTTTTATTGCTTAATATCTTAGTGATATATATTCTTATGAATTTAGTTCATGTAATCAAAATTTCATATATATTTATATATATTTTGTTTTATTATAATATTTACTCGTAAATTTATTAAAACTCAGACAAGAACTCGCCAAATCACCAAGCTTTAACGAAGAATTAATATCATAAATTTTGAATAGGACTTAAAGTGTCAGGTTGTTCTACTTGAATTTCCCTTGGAATTTGAATGTTCCAATAATTGAAGCATAACAATCTAAAGGATATACTAGGTAGCAGCTCAAGTATGGAAAGGTAATGAATAAATAAAAACAAGTATAATATTGAATTGAACAATGTCCATTATATTATATATTTTATTCCCACATACACACGGCACGTTGTGAACCTTTTCTTTTTTAAATATAATTATTACAATTATAATCATCTCTTGTATCATCATCGTCTTCGTCGTCTATATCGTCAATCGCAGTTTTAAAGTAATAAATTATTAATAAATATATATTAATTAATAATGGTGTGATATAGTATATAATGTATATATTTTTTTTTTCTTGTTTTATTTTTATTTATATATGCATATATTTAGCAATATTTAATTATATTATTATTATTATTATTATTATTTATTTATATTTACAATGGGATACAATATTTATAATTTATATTTTTTCATTTTTCTTGCATTAATATATTATATTTATAATATGCAATTCTTATACATACACAATTAATTTAATTTATAGCCACTTTTTTTTTCATTTTTTTTTTAAATCATGCCTACTTTTTTTATTCCAAAAGGGCCATCAGTGTATATATATATATTTATTATATTTTAAAAACAATTAATTTTAAAATTTTTTATTCTTATGGAATCTTCAATCCTTTATTTTTTATACATTCATTCATTAATCGCCCTTTTATTAAATTAAAAAAAAAAAAATTTAATTAAATTATACAATTTCAATCATTTTTTTTTTTACTTAAAAAATTTAACAAAATCTTACAGCATTATTATCAATCTTTTTGTTATAGCCTCTCCTATTAAATATTCATTTTTTTAAAAATTAAATAATTTTATTTAAACTAATTATAAAATAACTAATTACTTTTTTTATTTTTTCTTTTTCTACAATCACTTTGTTCTTTTTTTTCTTAAAAAAAAGCAGGCCTTTTTTAAATTATCTGTACATTATTTATTTTTTCTTTTACAAATTTTTCATATCATTCAATATAGTGTGAAAATTGAAACATTTTATTTTTTTTTATCTTTATCAATATTATTTAAATATTTATTTATTTTTATAACAAACTTAAAACATGATTTTTTTTTTTGTTATACAATTTTTTACGATTATTTAATTGTTTTTTTAAAATTCAAATTTTTTTATTTATTATCATTTTTTATTTATATATATAATATTTATATCATACTTTTTTATGTATTATTTACAGATTTAAAGATTTTTTTGTTTTTTTTTTTTCATTTTTTTTTTGTTTTTTTTTTTGTTTTTTTTTTTTTTGTTAAAAAGCATTTATTATTTTTTTTTCTTTATTGCTTATATTTTTAAAAATTGCATTTTTTTTATTATTGTGCAATTATTTTATTTATTTATATATAAATTAATTTATTTTTTTTTAAATTTATTAAATTAATGTCTGTAACAGATGACGCAGAAGTGTAAATATTTAGTGTTTTTAAAATTTAAGTATTAAAAAATAAATTTAAAAATTTTACAATTCGTCTGTATACATTATTATTGCATTTTTCTTATAATAATTTTTTTTTAGTAAGCTCAAATGAAATTATCATTTTTTATACTTAAAGATAGTTTTTTTTT
The DNA here is from genome assembly GCA_022575985.1 of Anagrus nilaparvatae. NCBI lineage: Eukaryota > Metazoa > Arthropoda > Insecta > Hymenoptera > Mymaridae > Anagrus > Anagrus nilaparvatae. Next base: position 12,799,880 of record JAKSXM010000002.1, on the reverse strand, counting down.
TTATAATAAATTTTTTTTCTAATTCAAAAAATATCACAATAATTATGCATCTTTTGTTTATTAACTTATGCTAATTTTTTAATACCTTCTCAGTCCATAAGAAAAAAATTAATTTAAAATAAAAATACACAACGTTAGACATAATATTTTTAAATTTAATTTGATATGTTAACGTCGAAACTAAAGGAACTAAATTTTTTATGGAAGAGATTTTTCTTTTATCAATTTTTTAATTGACTATTCAAAATTTTCTAATTTTAATTATCATGTACATTTATATATTTAAAATATATAATAATAATTTAATGCTTTATTTTTGAGCAAATAATTTTAATTTTATTAATTTTAACTCCTAGTCTCACTAAATTAAATTTTTAACTAGAGCTTACCAGATGAATAAAAAAAATGATGCATATATTTTGTTCTTCATTAAATGGAACATTTTTAAAATAAATAGTGAAAAAAACAAAAAATTTTTTTAAATTTGAATTTTTAAACTATTCGATTTCTAAATCATTAAATTGATTTATTTATATACATAATTTTTTTTTTACGCTTCATAAGCTTATATTAATTAATTAATTGTTTAATAGTCAATATTAATAAAATTGCTTAAAAAGTATTAAATTACAATTTATTTATTTATTTATCTTTTTATTTTCTTCTAAATCAATGCTAAATAATGAAAACCCCATTTTTTAACCTGGCTTCTGCCTCATCGTTAGAGGATAACTTAAAAAACAAGAATAAATTGTTTTTTATAATAATAAAATCACACACTTATCGTTATCATTATTATTATTAAAAAATATATATAATATAGAAAAAATATTATAAATAATTGTACTTAAATATTAGAGAAAATGAAAATAAGAAAAACACAAACTTAATATTATAAATAATGAGATTTTTTTCTTAGCACACACTAGCCTGCCAGTTATTTTAAAAAATTGCTTGGAGTCTTTATACGTCAAATATCACTCGGTTCTTATGGAGCGATTTTTCTATAATTTTCATAGGCTCTTGGGAGTTTTGGGAGTCTTATTTGTTTTGATAATTCGCAACTAATTTAATCCAAGCCACTTTTTAAAATAACTGCGAGGCTGATCCATGCATAGATAAAACAATTAATATTTAGATGAAATAAAAATTATCTAGCGCTTTCTCAATATAATTCATCAATTTCTTTACTATCTATTTTAAATCTTTCAACACGTTTTCTTTCTTTTCTCACTCACAATAAATTTTTTTATTATCTAACCATTGTTTAGAATAAAATATATTAACTAATTTTTTTATTGTTTATCATTGCATTGTTTTTTTATTTATTTATATATCTGCCAGTCTTGATAAAAATATGAAAAAATTTTAAATATCTATAACAATAATAATAATAATAATAAAAAGAATTAATTAATTAATTAATAACATTACATTATTTTATATTAAAGGCATTATTATTTACACTGTTAAAAATTACTTCAGTAAACAGATAGTTTTTGTGCAAAAAATTATTACTAGGGGTGTGCGGGTTACATGAACGTTGACTCGTTTATCCAAAATTTTGAGTTTTTTTCTTTGAGTAAGGCCAGGTTTCGTATGGCCCAGAAAGCTTTCGATTCAAAACTATAATTACAGACTTTTTTCGAGAAATTTCAGGCTTAACACGAAATCTGATCTAACAAAAAAGGTCAAAATTTTTGGATCGGATTCCTGAAATCCAGATAATTTTGGTTACATGCATGCCCCTAATTAGTATACTTTTGGGAAAATTTATACATTTTCTAATTAATTCTAATTTTCAATAAGCTTCGTTTTTTTTGTTGCAAATTTGTGAATAAAGTTGTAAATATGCAATTTATTCCATGAATTGCAAAATTATTGCGAATTCAAAAATAAATTGAATGCTTATTATAAATTCACAGAAGATACTTTTAACAGTGTACTTAAATTAACTTTTTATAGAAAATTTAAATAAAACTAAAAACTAGACACTTTTATTGTTTCTCTATTAAAAATTAGGAATATTTAGCTAAACAAATAGCATAATTTATTTGAGATTCGCTTTTTATCATGTCATCGTTAATAAATTTATAGCAATTATTTCCAAAATTATTTACACAGTCAAAATTCATGATTATTAATTAAAAAAAAAAAGTAATTTTAAAATTTTTAAGTAGTACTGAAAATCAATTTTTTCCAAAAAAAAAAATCATTAAATAAAAAAATTTTTTTTCAATATCACTTATTTCATAATTATTTATATATTTGTAGATTTTTTATATATTGACTGGTCGTGGGTATATCGTTGCAGATATCATTATATATATTTATATATATATATATGCGTGATGAATAAGCATTATTATTATTATTATTATTAATATTATTATTGTTCTTTATTTTGTATAATACAAAAATTTTATAATATATAAGTAAATATTTTAAAATGATTGATTTTCCTTTTACTTTTTTATATATTTTAACATAATTACCAAGACGGGACGATGATGCTTGAATTTTTTTATTTATTTTGACAATAATTCATTTTTATGTATATTTTATTGCTTATCACTGCTATAACCAATAAATTATTTATTATTATTATTATTCATTATATATATATATATATTTTTTAAGAAATGTGTAATTATTGTATACTTATATAATTTTTATATTTAATTTTTTTTTTTTGTTTTTTTTTTTTGCTTTTTTTTATAATTGCACCATATTTTTATTTTTCACTTTAAACGTGCAATATAATTTATTTTTTTTTATTATTATATTGGTTTTTATATATAATAACGTAATTTTTTGAAATTGAGGGGGTTACATTCAATTTATTAATAATTAGTATTTATTTATTTTACAATAAAACTTATTCAAACATCTGGCAGAATTCATATTTCTTCTATACTGTGGAGTATAGAAATGTAATGCAAATTTTAGTATCGTAGCTTAAAACAAAAAATAAAATACCCTGTCAAAAATTTTGAACATGAAATGGCCAGAATTTATTGAGTTGACATTTACTATGACCATTTCATGTTAATTTTTTTTAACAGGGTATGTAAAAATTTTGAACAGATTTGAAAATTGCAGTAAAAAAATTTTTTGCAGTTCGATTAAGTTGCATAGCCAATAAAATTTAATTATTTTTTTAAAATACCAGAATAATAATAATATATCTTCAAAAATTTTAAAACATTTATACTTAATATATACAAATGCAAACAATTTTTTATTTATTTATTTATTTAATAATCTCTTTTAATTATTATATTTATATAAATCTTAGCCATTAATCAAATATATTTATCTTTTTTATTATTGATTTTAATAATTATATATATATGTATATATATATTTATTAATTATTGGTAATATTATGTTTTTGGACATTTTTTGACCAATTTTTTTTTTTACATTTTCTCTAAACTTATTTTTCATACATTTATATAATTGATCAATAATTTTATTTTGGGATGATTTTTTAACTTTAATTGAATTCATTATTTTTATTGCTTTATTTTTGTATAACGTGTTTTTTTTTTAAAAAAGAATTACTTTTTTTTATAAACTAATGTATAGGCCTTAATTTTAAAATATATAGAAAATAATTTACACCCTCATTGGTCCAATAACTTTTTTTTTATGATTAAAAAATATCTTAATAAATAATAATTAAACTATTAAAATTTATCCATCCCATGTAAAAAAAAAAAAAAAAATTATTTTTTAAAATTTATAATGATGAACACTTCCTTCACATTTCTATGTTACCCTAATTATTTAGTTTTTTTCTTTTTTTTATCTCCAAATATTATTTAACTTTTTTTAAATATATTCCTGATAGAGAAATTGACTTTTTGACTCAGACATTAGCTTACAAAAATTACACGTCTTTCATAAAATACAAAATAGTTTAATTATTAATAATAATAATAATAATAATGATAATAATAATAATAATTTTTAAAAAATTATTTACCCTGTCATTAAATTTAATTCGATAAAATTTATTTCTGCAGTTAATATTTCGTTAAGTTTATGAAGATTCATCATAAAAATTTCGTACTAAAAGGTATACAGAGTTTCATAGAAAAATTTACAAGAATCAAATAGTGTTAGTTTTTTGGTCGATTATCGAGAAAAATTTAGAGATATTTGACTATAAAAGTTTAGACAGCTTTTATGTTAGCTAATAACAAATGAGCTTATTTTAAACAATACATGGCGTATATGTCGTCTAGTACCACCACAAGGTGTATTCTCTCATAAGAGTCTAATTGAAATTTTGATTTTGCACAATAATCGACTAAAAAACCAATACCATTTGATTCCGATTATTATTTCTTTAAAAAATTTTTTTTAAACAATAATCATACACTGCCAGGCTGCTCCACCTAAACTCTGCTTGAATATTCAAGTAATTCCAGCAAAACTTAAGCAGAGCAACCTGACAATTTGAATAATAATTTTAAAATATGGTCATTTACGACTAATTATTGCAAACTTTTTATGAGTGAGGGTTGATACCTACATAAGTTGCTTTTAGTGATTAGTATAAATTTTTTTAAACATGAGTATAAATAATTAGTATTTTATTATTATTATTATCATAACTATTAAAATTAACTATGCATTATTATTATTATGCTTATAAGAATTATTAATACACAATTCCAACTTACGTAGGTATATTGACCATAAAATTGTATTTAAAAAAATGTCTGTACAGTAAAAATAAGAAATCAGAAGTAAAAAACATTGGTGCATAAATTTTTCTTGAGGTCATCATTAAATAACCTCTTTTTTTAACAGTGTATTATCATTATTATTATTGTTATTATTGTTAAAAAATAAATAAAAATTACATATGCAAATAAAATTAAAAGTAATTCATAATTGACATTATTTTAGTTGCATACGTAGTTTTATGTAACATTCGAGTTACTTATAATAAAATTAATCTCAAAAGATTAAATGCATATTTAAATTTTTCCATGCATACATTCATGCATTAAAACACCTAAATATTTAAAAAAAAATTTTTTTTTTTTAGGTGTACTAACAAAAATTCACATATATACAAAAAAAAAAAAATTTCACATTCACTTATTTATTTAATAATTCATGTACAAAAAAAAAATAATAATAATAAAAAATTTTTACACTTCTTTTTTTAACAGTGTAAATATTAATGCATAAAATATATAAGTATTTTTAATAAATTTGATTGTATCGTGTATATAGAATTATAGAATGTTTATCATAGATTTTTTTTTTAATTATGCATAATTATTGTTATTTTTTTATAATACTTTTTTAAATTCTATATAAATTTTTTTTTGAATTTTTTTTTTTTTTGAATTTTTTTTCTTTTTTTAATATAATCAATGTAAGAAAAAAAAAAGAAAAAAAAAACATTGCACGTGGTTTATGTATATTTTTCGTACCAATTATTTGTTTGTTAAAAATATACACGTAATTATTATTATTATTAATAATCGTATACTAAAAACGATTTTTTTTTATTTATATAGAATACTCAAAAGTCTGTTATTTTTATTAATTTTTTTTTTCCTAAAAATGGAAAATATTAAGTCCACGCGCGCCGTGTGTCGTTGTATATATTTTGAACATTCTTTAGTTTATAATTAATTAATTCTTGTATATTATAGATATAATAATGTTTTTTTTTTTGATGTTACGATGATTTTTTATTATTATTATTATTATAATTATTATTATATTTTATTATTAATATTATTATTAGTATTATCATTAATATTTTATTATTATTATAATTATTTATTTTAATTATTAATTTTTTTTATTTTTTTTTTGTTCCTATATTATTGGTGTTTGAAGCTATATATTTTATCTATGAGTGAAATTTTTTTTTTATTTTTATTTTGCTTGATTTCTGGACAGCCCACCAATGAATTTTTTGTAAATTGTATTATCCTGGTGGTAACGTTTTTTTTTCACAGAATTTTAATACTTTTTTTTTAGCGATTAGATGACGATGTTTGTATTTCATTTTTCGTGTATATATATACTTATATATATGTTTTATTGAAATATATATAATATCATAGTGCCAATGATTGACTTAACAGCTCTCTGACTCCACATCCTTCCTGAAATTAATACAATAAAATAAGATTAATTAGCTTGTAACAAAGAAATATTTATTTGATTTTCTATTTTTCTATAATGAAATATTTTGATTTTTTTAACAGTGAGGGAGATAGTGATGGTAAAAAATGCGTCTGAGTGTAATGACAGCTGAGTTATTGTTCAAAGATATTTAAGACTAAAACGTTTTTTAGTCCCCTCTGTACCCTAGGTTTTTTGGCAGCAGGTTTTGGAAAAAGTTATGGATCTACAAAATTGGTGACAAAAAAAAAACGAAAACGCGAGGCCTTGAAATAACCTACACTACAAAAAAATTCCAGTTCTCGTTACCAAAATTCCGGTTGTGGCAGCCGGATTTTTTTTTGTTTTAACCCATTAACGCATAATCGACACATTCAAGACATTTGAATTTTTTTAAATGAAAAAATCGATATTTTGAGCTAAAAATGTTACCTTGTAGGTAATCAGGGCTGCTCTTTTTATTTCCGAAGTCCGTTTTAACGAAAAACGATAATAAAATGCGATATCATCCCCTAAAAGTGGTAAAAGTATAAAAAGTATTAAAAACTCAATATGGGACTATCAAGAACGTAAAAAAAATAAATGTATACCAATTTATTTTCTTCAACCCCTTGAATGGGGTAAGGAGTGGATTTGTAGCATAAAAGAAAAAATGAATATTTTGGACTCAAATTGTCATTTTCGCCCACTATATTCATATATGAAGTCGGTTTTAACATAGAACCCCTAGAAAATAAAATATCACCCCCTTTTGCATCGAAAAAATAATGTAATATTTAGCTTATCTTTAAGGGATAATATCTTATTTTCAAGGGGTTGTAAAAACCGACTTCAGAAATGAAAATAGTGGGCAAAAATATCTACTAGATGACAATTTTAGCACAAATATTCATTTTCTCTTTTATGGTATAAATCCACCCCTTACCCCATTCAAGGGTTTGAAGATAATAAATTGGTATACATTCATTTTTTTTATATACCTAATAGTCTCATATTGAGTTTTTAATGACATGAAATATTTTTTGTGTGCATTGTATTAATTTAAATAACGTTTAAAAATTATACAACATTTACCCCACACGTAAGGGATGATATCAAATTTTCTACGGATAGTTCGTTAAAACGGACTTCGGAAATGAAAAGAGTAGTCCTGATTACCTACTAGGTAACATTTTTAGTTCAAAATATCGATTTTTTCATTAAAAAAAATTCAAATGGCTTGAATTTGTCGATCAATTTTTTCGTATGGTTGTGTAATTATTCAATTTAAAAATTTTCAATAATAAGAAAAATTTTGTCGATTTTGAACGCGATATTTAAAATACCCTTTATATACAGGGATATCATGACAAAAGCTAATTATTTAATTATTTTTTCCGAGTGATTAATATGGGTATATAGTTTATACTTACTTGGTATTACTTCATTATAAGGCTCAATGGTAGCCGTTAGTAAAAGCCGCTGGTATCAGTGGACCCTGGAACAGGACGTTAGTGTGATTTAGCGAATGTCCTGCAGTGTTGGCATAAATAGCGGGCTAAATTGGAAAACATTTTTAGTTGTATTTACTAATTATTTTTTATTTTGTTTTTCTTTTCTTAAAAAAAATTATCTTATTTAATTAAGTATTACCATACTAAATTTTAAAATTAAATAAATTTAGAAAGCTTTTTAATATATTACTTAGCTATTTATAATTTAAAAAAATGTGAAAAATTAGAAAAAAAAAAAGAAATTTAATACATCAACATATTTTACTGAAATAATTAGAAATATTCTTAGAAAAATTATATTGCAAGATTTTAATAATTCAATAATTAAAGATTTTTTATTTATTTACAATTATGTGTGATTATAAGTAACAGAAGAGTAGTTTACTTTACAAGTTTTGTTCCAAAGACGAATTTATTTATATTGGATGTTCTTAAATTTTTAACGATTTTCTTAATTTATTCATTAATTCATTCAAAGGACATTGAATTTTTTATTTAAATTTTATATTTTTTTACTGATATTTTGGGAGCTGAATGTACTTGCTAGGCAAATGTGAAAAAACAATTTTGCAAGGCCATGCAATAATATTAAATTATTAATTTAGAAAATTAAAAACAAGCAAGCTAAAAATGCTTATTTTAGTTTCTGCCATTTAGACATGCTGCGGAGTTAAGAAATCTTCAACATTAGCCTTATAAGCCTAAAACCAGGAGTAATAAAGGATGATTGAGGGGAAAAGTATAAAAACAGATTTTGGAGAATAATAATAATATGAACTGCGAGAACTTACAAAATTTTTCTATGAAATTTATTCAAAAACTTGGGTTATTATGATTAGAGAGAACAGAAGGAGGGATAATAGCAAACATTTTTTATTAAATGATGATTCTGAAAATACAAATCTCTAGGAAATTTCATGGAAGTACTGCAGTTTAAACTATTACCACCGATAAAGAGTGCCACTTGATTGTTAGCAACTTTAATTTTAAAGAATTTTGAATCTAACAATTGTACCCGACCCGAAAGATGGGTCTTTTTTTACCGTGTCGGATTGGGTCGGTTTTCGCGTATACCAGAAAAGCTTTAGAGGTCTGTAGGTACAGTTTTGAATCGGAAATTTCCCTGGCATTACGATTTCATGAATATTTTTATTTTGAAATTTTTCTTTTACGCTTAAAAAAGAGGAGAAATAGTAAAAAAAATAATTACTTATATCCCTTATAACGGGTTATTAGCTGAAAATAACGAAAAATTTTGAAAAATATTTTCATGGAATCGTAAATCCAGAGAAATTTCCTATTAAAAACTGTACATGCTGACCTTTGAAACCTTTGGGTCGGGTAACCGCACACCCCTACTATTTAGCTTTTGATTAAGTAGTTAATTTATTTGTGATGATTTTTTGATTTAACAACCTCATAAACCCCTGGGTATAAATTTTCAGTAAAAAATAACAATTATAGTTTTCAAATAATAAGTTTTTTACTAAAGTGGCATACTTTATCCGCCTTCCCACTAAAGTATTAAGATTATATAAATTTTCACCTAAAGCTAAACCCATTAGAGCCAGAGCGATCATTTTACAGTACAGCTTGGTTTATCTCCTTATAGAAGCTATAATTAAATACTGGACAATGAAAATCTGACTTCAGAATCTGAAAGAGCATGTCTTTTTGTTTATGTAACCATTTTTTAATACAAAAAAAATAATTTTCCACCCTAGTTTGAAGCAAAAAACCAAGCGACTGTCAATTAGTCACACCAGTGCTAATGGGTTAATCTCTGGATTTAACAAAATTGGAATCGCAAAAAACAAGCATATAGTTTTAGGGATTGGTTTGAGTTTAGTAAAAGTATCAAACTACAAATAAAATCAAAATTCGATTTCTAAAAATAAAACGTCCTTAGAGAAATTATAGAGTTGTCGTAATCCAATTCAAATTTAATAATTATTATGCCAAACTTTATTGTAAACTGTTAACAGAACTTACATTACTACGCAAAAAAGCCTTTTTTGACAAAATATTAATGATCAATAAATTATATTCTAAGGTTTCTCCGCTTGAACTGTGATTGAATTTTCAAGCAAAATTCAATTAGAAATTTTTACATTAGTTTTAATGTAATTTGCTAGAAATTTAAAGCAATTCAAGTAAAACTTAAGACTAATATCCCTTGTGGCAAAATAAAACAGCAAATGAGCAGAAACTACCTAGATTTTCTGCATTGAAACCAGAAAATGGCCAGATTATATGGCCAGAAATTCGATGAAAACGCTTTTTGTTAGGGTAGCTGGCCATCTAATTTCAACTTTTAAAATTAATGCTTGACTCGGTTTGGAACCAGATGCTGTTGCTAAACCACGCATGCGTATATTAGCAACACCAGCTAACTCTGGGCCCTCCATCTCCCACCAAATACATGACTAAACAATGTGCTCGATCAGGCCAAGATTCTGCCCATAACCTGATGGCTCAGAATCTGGCTGAAAAAAAAAAAACGACCAGAAAAAATGTTCAGTTTTGCCACAGCGGTATTTTAAAAAAATTAAATTATTCAAGCCCAAAAAGACTCTTTTACCAACGGTGTGTAACTAATACAACTTTCAATGCAAAACAAGATGTGCACTGGCGAAAATATTTCTGTTTATTTTCTGAGATAAATGTATATTGATATAAAATAAAATTTGGAACAAAAATTGCAAATAAAACAAATCCTAAATTACAATATATTAAAATAATTTCCCGCGCACTTTTGAACTGTGCCGGCCAAGTATGGGCCGAAGTTCGGGCGACGTTCGGCAAAACGCACTGCCGACGTGTGGCGCACGTATAGCATACGTCCTTTGGTACACATCTCAGCGACGTATGGCACATACTTCGGCCCACGTATGGCAGAAGATTTTTATTTTTTTTTTAGTAAAAAAAAAAAAAAAATTTACTTGGTACAGGAATTGAACCAGGGACCCTCATTAAAATTTTAAGAGGGTCGAGGATTATACGAGCGCGGCCAACACTTGTATTTGAAAGCTATTGCATAAATGACTGTAAAATGTTGTATCTTATTGTATTTAAATTAAATTGATATCAGATTTTTCAAGTTCATTTAGAAAGTACTTCGTACAGAAAATGATTGTTTTTCACAACTGGAATATTTTCCAGTTTTTCCAAGATGGCGAAGTATATATTAAAATACTGATCTAAGATCCGTAAAATAAGGGCAGGCGCAACGATATAAAATTTAGTTTAAAAATTTTTTTGGTTTTTCCAATATGGTGGACCATAAAATTTATTTAAAAACTTCTATAAATTATAAATATTTTTTTCAAATTAATTCGAATGTGCATAGATAAAAAAAGATAGAGTATTAAGAGATTAAATCTAGAGGTGGGCGTGTAGCATAATTAGGATTAAGTGTCTCGCGACAAATCTTTTTGTTTAGAGGCCCAATTTAAATTAAGTCAGATAAATATTCAAATTAGGATATTATAAGAAAACAAGTACAATACAATTTTAAATCGGACCTCAAAACAAAAAAATCTGTAGCGAGATATTTAATCCTAATTATGTTATATACCCGCTACTTAATACGCTCTCTTTTATTACCCTTCTTAAAATAATCTATCAATTATCGAATTAATTTGAAAAAATATTTATAATTTATAGAAGTTTTTAAATAAATTTTATGGTCCACCATATTGGAAAAACCAAAAAAATTTTTGAACTAAATTTTATATCGTTGCGCCTGCCCTTATTTTACGGATCTTAGATCAGTATTTTAATATATACTTCGCCATCTTGGAAAAACTGGAAAATATTCCAGTTGTGAAAAACAATCATTTTCTGTACGAAGTACTTTCTAAATGAACTTGAAAAATCTGATATCAATTTAATTTAAATACAATAAGATACAACATTTTACAGTCATTTATGCAATAACTTTCAAATACGAGGGTTGGCCGCGCTCGTATAATCCTCGATCCTTTTAAAATTTTAAAGAGGGTCCCTGGTTCAATTCCTGAACCAAGTAAATTTTTTTTTTTTTTTTATAAAAAAAAAAATAAAAATCTTCTGCCATACGTGGGCCGAAGTATGTGCCATACGTCGCTGAGATGTGTACCAAAGGACGTATGCTATACGTGCGCCACACGTCGGCAGAGCGTTTTGCCGAACGTCGCCCGAACTTCGGCCCATACTTGGCCGGCACAGTTCAAAAGTGCGCGGGTTATATTATAGCGTGAGTACGAGCTTATCTGTTAAAAGCAAGCATTTAGATAGTCTTAAAATGAAATATTTATATCTTAAAGTATTAAAAAAGCTAAAAGAAAATTCTAAAGCAACAAGATATATTAATTCCTATATTTAGTTTTTTCTCGCATCTTTAAGCTATCTAATAAACCACTTTTAACTTATTTTTGCTTATTTTTGCAATGCTAATACAAATAACAATTAAAACTTAATGAAATATATAGATTGAAAAACTTTATCTAAAGAACAAAAAAATTGTAATTATTTTATGCATATTTACAGTCAATTTAATTTTTTTTTAAATCTCTTTTTTTGCTGTTTCTTGAAATGTTTATGGTTCTTAGGATACCTCAATCCTTTTAATAGCATAATTTTTTTTACTTTTTTTAATAAGTTAATAAAACTTAGTATATATTTATTTATTTTTTTTTAATAATATATTTTTATACATATTATGTGGAAAAAGGCTGTTTTCTGACCTTTTTTTACAGACAATCATACCAAACTATTTAGAAAAAAGTTTATTATGCCAATTGCAAATAATATCCCTATGGGCTGCAAGGGATATACCCCTTGGATTCTTTGCAACCGAAAAAATAAACTTTTTTACAAAAGTTAGTGGTATTGTAAAATCTTATATTAAGGAGTTATGAGGGTAAATAGAAAATTTGAGTCAATATCCATATTACCGACGCTATTTTTTTTTCTATAATTTGCAGTTTAAAATAAAATTAGTCGTAAAAATATTAAAAAATGTGTATATATGTGATATTATTGCCAAAAAATGATTTTAATTTTATAAATTATGAAAAAACATTATTATTTTAGGTTATGGTACTTGCTAAAACTTGGTTTTTACCGAATAATTAATGATTGAATGTGGTAACCTAGATAAAATAAATTGGAAATATAATCTTTGACAATTTATTTATGATATTTAATTAGTTTCATCTCCCTGTGTCATCACTATCATACTTTTTGTAAGCTCCAAATATGAATTTCCATAAGAGCAATGTTAAACTGCCTATTTTTAATTTGCAATAAAATGAAAATTAATGTGGTAATAAAGGTAAAACCAAGTTCTATTCAACTTTAAAAATGTTTAAATTTAATAATTTTCCAGTTTCATTCAGTTCTGTCATCATTTTTATTTACCCTCATAACTCCTTAAAATATGAAAAAAGGTTATTCGCTGAAATCTTAAACATTTAATATAGTCTAGTTTTAAAATCTCGACTACATAAAAAAAAAGTGATTAACTATAGACTACTTACAAATATTTATTTTATTTAATGACTTACGGGACTATAATTAAGCGGAGCTCGTGATACAGCGATTGCTGGAAATGCGGTCGTTGGTGGTTGTGGGCTAGCTGCTGCTTGAACGTAACTCGCAACAGCAGAATCAGCCGCTGCAGCTGCTGCTGCTGCTGCCGCACTCGAACTGTATACATCTATTGGGCCCGGTGAATTTGCTGCTGGGAATGAACGACCTTGTCCTCCATGACCTCCGCCTCCATGTGGCGATGTTGGAGGAAAACCAGCTTGCGCTGCTGCTTGGTAATTATTCATCACTGCAAACATAAAAGTATTTTTTTATTTATTTTTTGTTTATTTAACATTTTTTAAAAAATCAATTTCAATTAATATCATAAAAATGTAAATAATAACCCAAAATACCTATAAAATATAAAAAATATCATTAAAATAATATGAATAATTACAATAAAATCGATACATCGAGTTTTTCTTTCATAAGAAATATTTTACAAATAATTGAAAATTACTTAACAGTTATATATTAAATTCTTCTTGTACATCCATGCAATCATGCTTTAATTAATAAAATAGTACATTATGTAAAAAGTGCGTTGCATTATGATTCTACTCAAATTGAAAAATTGTCTGAATTCGCAATTTGTTACATAAAATATTATTTTTTTTTATAAATTTCTGATACTTTTTCTGTCCTCTGATTTTATAGTAAGTACTAGGTGTGCGGTTAACCAAAATTTCAGATTTTTTTACAGATAAGGTTCACGCGAATCACTTTTTGGATAATATATGAAATTTTTAGATAAAAAACTGCAGGTACAGAGTGGTTCAACAATTTATTCAGCTAAAAATCCGAAAAAAACCTAAATTTTTGGTACGGGTACCCGATATTTCGACTTAAACCACACACCCCTAGTAAATACAATTAAAATTTCATTTTATCCTATTAATTATTTAGGGACATAATTTTTTACAGTGGCTCGCTCACAATTAAATTTTCTGAATTTATAAATGTGATTTTAAATAGAATTTATTTTAAATATTAACAAGAACATAATATAATTTCATATAATTAGATTATATACACATGCATATATTGATAAATAAAATTAACAATAATGACTGATTATTTAGAGCACCAGATAATTAAATTATTTATGCTCAATAAATATATTTAACTATATCTATTATCATGTTTGAAACTAATAAAAAAGAGAGTATTTTATAATTCATCAACAATATTTGATCTAGCAAATAATATTCCTCAAAATTATCAGCAAAAATTTACATCCGTTTTTTAAACCTTTTTCTTTAAAGCCCTTTCTTCATCAGATTTAAAGTCGATATTAAATCTGGAAATTTTTAAAATTTAGGTCGTGTAGTTGGGGGTTTTGAATGATTAATCGTAAATAACTCCCAACTACATTACCAGATTTAATATCGACTTTGAATCTGATGTAGAAAGGGCCTAAGTTACTCTTTTTTAATACCCAATATTAATAATCTTAAGCTGTCGAAAAGTTTTTGAAATAATTAAATAATGCATTTGCGTAAAAGTATAAAAATATGTAAATCTGCAAAAAATTGTAATAAAATGCTGTTGTTTTATTGATTTATCACATATATTCGAGGATAAATTTCATAAATATTAATTAAAATTAAAAAATTATCATAAATATAAAATAAAATCAAAAATTTAAATTAATTCCGTAATGGATTAAAATCGTATAAATTATAGAATAAAAAATAAAAATAAATCTAAACTTTAATATAATAAATATAAAAGTATTGACAAAGCAGATAATTCCCAGTTTTCTCGATAAAAGTACTTTTCGACTTATAAATTAAATAAAATTAAACTTTATATGGAATAACTTTTTCCTATATATACTTTTTATAAAGAAGAATGAATAAATAAATGAAATCCATATCCTATAACAAGTTGACAAGAACAAGTTGCTCGATCGACATAAAACTAAGTCTAAGAAAGAAAAAAAAAAACTAATTCAGCTTTTAAACTCTTAACAATACTAGAGAGTTTTCTAGTCGTCGGTCGCATATCGAGAATTGGCGTCTGTATATTTAGAAAATTGAAAGAAGAAAAAGCCGCAAAAACTCAAAAAGCAAGTTAAAAGCGAATACCGAAGGTGGCTCGAGATAAAAAAAAGCCTCAGATTTCAAAAGTTTGATTTATTTGTGAGAAACGTAGATACAAAAGATACGACAAAAATAAATAAACGATTGGATATTTTATAAAAAAAAAAGATATTATACTCTTGAAAACACACTGTAATGTAGAATTTTATCGAACGCGAAATTTCGTATATACGAAACAAAATTTATCTGAATTCTATTGCACTTTTTTCTTTAGAAATTTTATGAAATTTCAAAACTTTTATTTTTCTTGTATTCAATTCGAATTTTTTATATTTATGAAAAAAAAAACTGTAAACAAATACACACACACACATAAACGTTAAGCCTTTAATTGTACAGATGTGTGTGAGAGTTATATAACTGAAGTGAAGAAAATTTTATTGATACGAGAAAAAAAAAATATTTACATTATTATTTTATAAAAAACTGTAAATAAAAAGTAATTTTTTTATAAAAGAATGTTTGTTCCCATTCGAGTAAACACTTTAGATTCGAAAGAGAAAAATTTTTTTGCTGCACTAATAATTTAATTTTGTTACGTATTTTAGGTCATTAAAATGAAACAAAGATAGCTAGTAAAAACAAATATACATGTTTTGTTTGAATAATTAATTAATTATTTTCTAAATGAGATTTTAATAAGATTTTCCAAGTTTTTAATTAAAAATTACATCTCCTATAATTTTTTATATTCTCATTTATAGTGACAAAATTTATATTTATTTTAAGAAAAGTTTTGAATTAACAAATAACATAAAATAGAGTAATATAATCTTAAAAGTAAAAATTCTGATACACTACTTACATTGTAAAATTGCGTTGCTTGAATTTTATGAATATTCGTTTTATAGAAATATTTAAGCAACGCGATTTCACAGTTTATTTTAAAACAATGAATTACAATAAAAATATACATGGGCCATTTTTCGTCATTTTAGCATTAAGTGGTTAAAATTACAAAGAATGGCTGGTTAGTCCTGTCGCCAGCTATAGTAATCAAGGTCATAGGTTAAATTTAATAAATTTATTATCTATGAAAAAATTGGATGGTTTTTATATTTTTTGACCTGCTAAATACGAATCCGAGATCTATTTTGCAAAATTCCTGCTTGATATTGCGAAATGGACCATTATTAAAAAACTTTGCAAAAAATTGACCAGTAATTCAAACAAAAATACCATCATTTTCCATGAATAACAAAATTTAATTTATGGGCGTGATTACTATTGCTGGCGACAGGACTATAATATAACAAATAATATAATAATAGAATAGAAAAAATTCGTTTTCCGAAAATATAACATCGATACATAAATAAAGTGTTAAAAAAAAAAGGATAGAAGAGTGAGAGAAACGTACCAGAAAGTGCTTGCGTGAGTAAGGGTGTGTTGTTGTTCGGGGTTAGTTGTCCATTGGTTATATCCACTGAAAAACAAAACTCTTATCACAATATTTTCTTTTTAAAACGCATTAATTTTATTTTAATTTGACCATTTTTTTATTATTTATAGTAATTTACTAATTTATTGTCCAATGTGTTGCAAGATGAATCATAACAAGCCCAAATATAATGATTAATTTTTTCAAATAAATATTTAATTTATAAATATATATATATATTTTATATATGCATTCACTTTACTATCCAATTTTGTTTTACAAACAAATTAAACTTGCATTATAACTGTTATTGTGTTAGTATAAGCTTTAATTTAATAAGAAGTTATTATTCCCTAAAATTATGACAAGATTAAGTTTTCGCAGACGACAATACAAAAATTATTTTACATAAATTGAAGCAGAGCAATTAAATGATGAATGAAATTATATACATGGATATTTATTTTAATTAGGTTAATATTACAATATGTTTTACGAGTTTTAAATACAAATATCTATTTGTTTTTTATCCAAAAAAATCAGAATAAATTTCATACATTTCTTTCGTAGAGAAGTGCGTTGGCCCTGTCTTATTGGTACCTCTGGGTATGCACGAGCATCATTTCCGTTCCCATGATAACATACTGTCACAACTCCTAATTTATTAATAAATAAATAATTATAACTAAAATCAAATAATATTAAATTATTTATATGACTTATTTTTATATTTTTAATTCAAAATTTTATGCACTTTTTTTTTTGTCAAATTACAAAAAAAAAAATGAGTTTTTAATAATATTGCATGTATAAAATCTTTGATTTATCCAGTTGTAGTAGTAGTCTTCAATTCAACAATGCTTTTTGGGGCTAGGAGGTCCAGCAAATAATAATATTCGTTTTTGGCCAGCTAAACACGACTTTGGGCTAAATTTCATCTTAAAGGTGGGAAATTTTTTGATTTTAATATATTGCTGGGGGGTTATGCAGTAAGAAAAATCGTGTTTATGACTTGTTTTTGTTCTTCTGCCTTGTTTTTGTTTTTAGATCAATAATATTTTTCTTTATTGAGTTATTTTTACAATAAATTGCCTACGTTTCTATTTTTTAAATATAATTTACAATATTTTACCAAGTAAATTGGTTTATTTATTTCAATGAATGTTTCCTTATTGAAAAGTATTTAGTAGAGAGCATATAATATTCTTCACCGAGTAAGGATCTTAGATCAATCTGGATTAATTAAATTAAAAAAGTTAAAAATCATTCTTCAATTTATCACTCCCTTTTTCCCTATAATTTACCGTCGCAAGAACTAAAATATGTAACAAGCACAATCCTTTTAAATTCATTGAATACGATGTAAAAAATCGCAATTATGAAAAAAATTTTTTGTATGTGGACCTGATAAATCAAAGTTTTCTGCTTGCAAAGTCATTTTGTTATCATTTTATAAATTGTTAAAACAAAAAGAGGTTTAAAATTCGTCTAATTTGTGTAAGTAAACATATTCTTTTGTAGAAAGCAAGTTCGCAAGATTTAATCTCTTGATTATTTTTAAATTTTGCCGAAATATTGATCAAAGTATTGTTATTTAAAAATGATTGTAAATTCGTAAATTAAAAAAAAAATTAATTTGCTGCGTGCCATTTTATTTTCTGAGAGTTCCAGAATTTCCAAATTTAGCCAAAACCTTTGATTTGTAATATACTTTACTTACATTGAAATTTTGGGTCCTACTTACTGCAGAACCATATTTTGAAAAAAAAAGGAATCTCAAAGAGTCAATTAATAAAAGATGATTTAAAATTATTGTTAGAAGTAATAACAATTCAAACAATTTTTTTTTTTTTTTTTAAGGAAGTAAAGAGAATTAATTTGTGTTGAGTTATATACCCTCAAGGAAGCATTTTACTTGCGAGAAAAATATTAATAAAAAATTATGTTTTTCTTTGTCACGAAAGCTGCTTTTAATTTTTTAGCAAATAAACCATGAATGTAAAAGATTATTTAATCTATAAATTTTAAATTAAAATATTTGTCAAACGAAAAAATCAATATTTTAATTTAAGCTTTAATAATGAATTTAATATTTTTCAAATAATTAAAATAAAATAAAATCTAAAGATTAAATAATATACATATTTTATCATAATATTTCAATTTTGTAAATTTTAATAATTTATTTTAAACTAACAGTAAAATTAAAATATTTATTCAAATGATTAAATTTAAAATTTGATAAACAAATCGTAATTAAAAATTAAATAATTTTTATTTGTTTTTTTGCCATTAAAAAAAACTATAAAATTTATTAAAATATAAAAAGTAAGTGTTTGAATTGAACAAGTAAGATTTGATTTTTTGACGTATGAGTTGATTCAGTTAAAATATTTAAAGTTTTCAATGGTTAACAAAATATTTTATATTCTGAAAGCAGTGTACACCAAAGTTTTCAGTTTCTTGTACTGAAAAGGCGAAAAATAGTGGTTTTTAACTTTACTTTAGATAACCTTATAAACACTATAATCTAGTACTCTGTAGGCATTGAAATTTTTGGTAGAAAAATGGGCATTGATGACTTCTGAGATTAAAAAATTTTAGCCTTTTTTCGATAAATAAAATATTAACTCCAGAAGTGATTACAAAATGCAAAATGAAAAATCAATATTTCAAACTAAAATCTGATAAAATTAATTAGAAAATTAAAAATAAAATATTGACAAGTTAATGCAAGTCTTGTATAAATAAGGTAAACCTATAAAAATATATAAATAAAACTTATTTTTTATTCATTCAGTAAAAACAAAAATTACTTTTCAAATAATATTTACATTAAATTGAAAAAGCAGTTAAATTACAATTCAAACATTAATTAAATAAATTTATAGGTAATTTAAAATAAAATTTTATATTTTAAGTTATTTTAAAATAAATAATAAAAAATAATATTTAAAAATATCGAGAAAACCGAAAGAAATGGTTATAAAAAAATGTAATTTACAAATATATAGAAATGTCATGAGTTTTAACAGTAATATAAAATCGAGCTTTCGTATATATAAACATTTTCCTCGTTCAGCAATTATATTATATAGGGAAGTTCAAAATTGAATGTCACCCTAATAATCGTAGTTTCATATAACCAAACGTGTGTGTATGTAGGTGTACATAACTATAAATTTTGATGTGGGATAAGGGGTTTTAGATTTGAGTAAACGATGATAGTTCTCATTTTATATATATATTTATGTAGCTTTAGTATGATATTTGAAAAGCGAGTAAATCTATACGATAAATAAGGCATCGCTATTTCAAAACTTTTTATTCATCAAAAGGATTTTTTCGATATTTCGATAGTTGCTTTCTCTAAATATTTAAGAAATACTTACTATTATTATTATTATTATTACTTTTTGAAATTGAATTTTTCCGGAATATATTTCAACTTCGAAGAATAAAGATTGAAATGGTTAAAAAATTGAGCATGTAATTTAAAAAAAAATGTAAAAAGAATTCCTTCTTTTCTATGAAAGAATCTATTAAATTAGGGCAATAGTTCATCTAATTAAAGTTTATTTTGACGTAATTTCATCAACACATTGGACATTTTAATAAAATATCTTTAAATATAAATTAAATTAATCTAATACATTAGTCAAGAGGCTGCAAACTTGAAACTCTTTAAAACAGCATCAAGTCCACCACCCCTTGACAATGAAAAATATCTTTAATATTTTCTATAGATTATTAATAAAATCACAAAAAAAAAACAAAAATATATTAAATTTTTTCTATTCTATGTATTATTTTTATTTTTTTATATACCTATGACTATAAAAAACAAAACTAGATATTTATCTAAAATCTAATTCTATAAAATTTTTAATTAGATTTTTATTTTTCACATTTATAATAAATACTTTTTGTTAAAAATACATGTAAAATACGCTTTTTATTTTCTTTTTTAATAAACATTTATTATATAAACTAGTCTACATTAACTAAAATCTACTAATTTAAAAAATACATTTAAATAAACACACACACACGCACACACACACATATATGCATTTTATCTCTGTAAATTAGTTTTATTAGTTTTTTAATGCTATTAATTAAAAGCTATATACGTAAAAGAACAATTTTAATTTTATTACCTCGGCTATCAGGTACAATTTTATGTTTAGTTATGTCCGAAAATTAAATATTTAATTTATAGAAAATAGGGGAGTGCGGTTACCCGACTTTTCGGCTTGTGACGGTTTTCGGGTAAACCCAAAAAGTTTCAGAGACCTGAAGGTACGGTTTTTAATCGAAAGTTTAGTTATTTCTTTGTTGTTTATAGATAATAAATTATTATTTTTATAATTTAAGTATATTTTTTCTTACTATTTCTCCCTTTTTTCAAGTGGCGAGAAAAAATATTCTTAAATTTGTGAAGGCAGGGAAATTTTTTATTTAAAACCATACCTGTAGACCAATGAAACATTTCGGATTTAGCTGAAACTCAACTCGAAAAAAAAATATCTATTTTTCGGGTCGGTTATGGATCCATTTGGCGCACGGTTATTGAATCTTTTTGGCAGTGCTATTAATGTATAAAGTTAATTAAATAATTAGAACCAATATGTTTTATCAAAAGAATCACCCCGCACCATCCTTTTAATCTTATAAGCTCTTTGTAGGCCTTCCAAATTATAAGATTAAAAACAGTGTGTGTATCTGGTTTTATTGATAAAACATATTGATCTCTAACAATTTAATTGATTTTATAAATTAGCAGCGCTGGACGTACACCAATCACCGCCCTTTGCCCCTGATAGAAATATAGCATTATTTTAAATTCTTGATTATCAATTACAAAGGTAATAATAATACATATGAGTATGTGTGAGTGTATTAGTGATTGGCATATATTTTCATAAATACATAGTTTTTACACAAATAAACTCCATTATAACTAATTAATTAGCTTTTATACCTAAATGTAAATTAATAATTTCTATTCTATGTTGTTGAAATCTATTTGAAATTTAATTTTTTTAAATCTAAATTCATATATTATTGTCTATTATCATCTAATGTTTATACATAAATATTGTTTATAAAGTAGTAGTTGGTTTGTTTCAAATGGAATTTGAATTTAAAATAAACTGTGATCAATTTGTTTTGGGTAAAAAATTGTTTTCTGAGCTAATAATTTGACAGCTCAGGTCGATAAAGTATTTAGTTTATTTTTGCAGTGATCATTTGTAACAAACCAAATAAATAATTTTTACAAAATCTTTTATTTAAAATAATAACCAAAGTAAAATAATAACTAAAACTATTTTCTGTTGAAACTACATAAAACCTTAACAATTTTTCTTTCTATAGTTTCTCTGAAGGACGATCTTATTTTTGTTAATTAATATTTTTTTTAAAAAGTATATATAAAAAAAAAGAGAAAAAAAAATTTCCTTTTTTTAAACTTTATGTCATCTTTTGAAGAAAAAAAAAATATCGTATAATATTTAATACATTTTTTTTGTCCCTTTGATCGTCCTACCGACGAAACATTGTGAATATACTATACATTTTTTTTTATATATATACACGAACAATAATAAGATGTCTTTTCTATAAAAGTTATATATATATAAATTTTTTTTTATGTAGATGGAAGATTACTCGCCCCAAGAGTTGAATCTTTTCTTCCTGCTAATCTTCGTCGTCATGTTTGCTTTAAGATTTTTTTTTTATATGAACTCCTTGTTTACGAAGCTTAATGGACTTTTCTTTATGTCATATTTATATATATGTAGAGTTTTTATATTTTACTAAATGTGTGGATATTATGTAAACACGTATTTATATTAAAGATGTGTAGAGTAAATAAATAAAATTACTATTAAAAGTAACTAAAAATAAAATAAAATCGAGAGGAATTTTAATATTTATGAGCTAAGCAATCATAAATTTTTTTAATATCAGTACAATATGTCATTTTTAATACAAATAGACTATTTTATTTTATTTGAGATTATTCAGGTTTTTACTAAATATTTATTTAATTTAATTTTTTATGGAGTTTTAGGATTTTTTGTCATTTATTTTTAAATAAAAAATTGAAATTACAGAATAATTTTATACGTACATTAGGGGGTTACTTTTTTAACTTCTAAAAGGGTCTCAAAAAATGTTATGTTAATTAAAAAAATTGAAAAACTGAAGCAGATTTTTTAGGTTATACTAATCAGTACTTAAAAGTCAATGGAACCTGATATAGGACTGAAAAATTGTCATAACTTAAAAAAATATACAAGAAATTCACAGATTGGTAGAATTTTAACAGTCCCACGTAAAAAGATTAAGCTTACCGTAGAATTAATTTTGGGTAAGCTTATTCGTAAGCTTCCTTAACCTAAAAAAATTTATTAATTTAACTTATTTTTCGAAAATTTTTTTTAATTATTAAGCTTTTTTAGGTTAATTCAGCTTACTTTGGTAAGCTTAATCTTTTTACGTGGGGTAATAAAAAAATAAGTGACACCCTAATATACATATTAAATTTTTGAATATTCCGTATATTTTTTTTTATAAATTGCAGTTGAATAAACTTTGATACGATTAAAAAAAATATAGCAAGACTTTTTTATCAAAAGCTTTTTCTGCCAAATGTCTCGTGTAACAATTGAAATAATATTAAAGTAATTTAAAAAAATAAAATAAAAAAAAAAACTTTTATTTTATACTTCATTTTCCTTTTTATATACTGTGTTTTTTTTTCTTCCAAGTATTATAATAAAAATAAATTAGTAAAAGTTTCATTTTATTTCTACCTACGTTATTTTGTAATATAAAACTACATTTTAAAATTTTATTTCCTATTCAATACAATAACACTAAAGTATATTACTTATTTTACATATAATCTATCTATTTTAACATAATACTAATGATAATTCGATGCTCTAGATTTCAGTTATCTTAATAGCATCCAAAATTTTTAAATGTTGCATTAAGAATTTACTTTTTTATTAATTTTATTTGAAAGATTCTTTTATACACTAGTATCGATTTTAATCTTTATCCATTTTTTTTACAGAAAATAGTTAAAAGAGTTCAGTAAATAATTCCACCTTTTATGATGTTTGAGTCAGTTGGATGATGATATAGTTTAGAATTTTGTGAATCTTATTTTTTTGGTAACTGGCTACTTTTTTCACCTGGTAATAAAAAATCAAAGCAATATTTTAAAATAACTGGTGGGATCATAGAATTAAAAGTAATTCTATGGGTGGGATAGCAAACTACACTGTAAAAAGTAACTTCTTTATATTAACAAAAAAAATAGAACATTTTCGAAAAATTAGTACATTTTCGAAAAAATTTGTAAATAATCGAAAAAAATCGTATAATTACTAAATTTAGTATATTAACAAAAAATTCGAGTATTCTCGATTTTTTTTTGTGAATTCGCAAGAAAAATTGATAATTTACAATTTTTTTTCGAAAATTTACAAAAAATAGTTGTAAATTTCCGAAAAATAGTTGTGAATTTACAACTTTTTTCGTAAAATCACAAAAAAAAATCGAGAATTCTCGAATTTTTTGTTAATATACTAAATTTAGTAAATTTACGATTTTTGTCGAATATTTACAAAATTTTTTTTAAATTTACTAATTTTTCGAAAAAATTCTATTTTTTTTGTAAATCTAAGAAAGTTACTTTTTACAAGTGCAGTTATAAGATTTTCACTAAATTTTAGAATTTAGAATTCCCCATTTTTAAAACTGGATATTGGACAATGCATTTTCAATTTTAATCAAGGAATCATTAGCAAATAATTATTAAACTTTGAAAAGTACACAATATTTTTTTTTAAATTATATAGCACGACCTGAAACTCGTGTTCATTCCTTTCAGGTAAATTATTGCTGCAACTTTTTAAAACTTTGGATACAATTAACCTTAATTTTTTCCAAATTAAATTATAATACAGATATATTAAATAGATCCAAACAAATTGAATGTTAAATTGACGCAAAAAAAGTTTTTAAACTTAACATGAATGTATTTTGTAACGGCGGTTATTTTAAAAAGGTGCTTTTATTTTCAATCACTGACAATGAGTGAATTTAGTGACATTTCATAAAAAAAATCAAGATTTATGAAATGACATAAATTCTACTCTATGAATTTGAATTAAATCAAATTTTTAAGATAATAGCTAGGTTAATATATAAATAAAAATCTGAAAATTCAAAAAACTAAATCAATAAATTAATATACAGTACAGCATTAAACAATTAATTAAATATCTGTATTATAATAACAATAATTATCATTATGAATAACAACAAATCTATATAAAAGTAATTCGATAACGATTCTACAATATAGTAGTAGAGTACATAATAAAATTAAATAACATATGTTTAATTAATAATTATAATTATATATGAATATAACAATAATATTAAGTTACGATAACATTTTTTTTACTCTTGTCAAATTATTATTTTTTTGTTATATATAATTAAAAATTATTTAAATAAACATGCAAATAATTAATGTCTATTTTATGTTCTAAAGATTTTTTGGTTTTAGTATTTTAGCTTACCATTACAATTTCCATTGGAGTTTAAAGTAACTCGACCTAATCTTGGTCCTAATGCCCGATAAACGACGGGTCCTAACCCAAAATATAATATTTGAAAAACTCCCCTTTTATTGTATAAAACTTCATCAAAATTAAATAGTAAAATTGAGAATGTCATGTTGAGTTAGCAGAAATAAAAAAATTCACCTGGAATTGAGCCAACTTTGTATAGCAAAAAAAAAAAGAGTAAAATAGAGATATATGAAAAAATAAAGGCCATATTGTTCATTAAACTTTTAAGTGGCTACACAATGTTAATATACAGAAAATGCTGACTTTATTTCATATCCTGTTTTTTTTTTCTGTTTTTTAATTGACATTTCAAAATTTTTTTTTAATAAATATTGTTGCTAAGCTAGTAAGTAAGTAGTAAATATCAATGTTCTGTCAGCCTATGCTATATTGTACTGAATATTAAAAAATTATTATAGATTGCTTTTGCTCATGATAATTTAAATTAAATAGGTTATTATTTTTTTTTGGTTTTTAAATAATTTATGCTTCAGAAATTATTTATATTTATGTTTCTTTTTTTTCTTTTTATTTATAACTTTTTTGTGATTATTTATTATATTGACATTTTTATTAATAATATAATTTTTTTTTATATATTTATATATATATATGGCAATGAATTTTTATGTTATTTGAAATCAAAATAGATTTATTTTTATACTTAAGGATTAGATTTATAATTAAAATATTTTTTTTTTTTTTTTTAGTCTACTTTTATAAATTTTTTTTAAAAATTGTGCATTTTTATTTGGCATAATTATTTTTTAATTAATGGGCTGATGTAGTTAGAGGAATATGAACTATTTAGATTATTTTGAAAAATGGTAGTAAAATTTTTTGATTATTTCATTAATTTGTATCAGACTTTTAAGAGCTACGTGTTAATTAAGTAAGAATTGTTATTTAGATGACATAAATAATAAACTAATTAATTTTTTAACAAAAAATTGTGCAAAGTAAGTAATATTTAGAATTTTGCGAATAATCTAATTAGATTAGGTTTATTTGGCACATATATTTCGATAAATCAATGAGTAGAAATAAAGTTTCAGAAAGTACTGGACAGGATGTGGCTCCGACTCAAAAACTTTCGGTCAGATCTTTGCTTGAAACGTTTTGAAACTTCATTTCAGCGTGGGTCTTTTATGAATATTAAATTTAAAAAACATTTTGACAGCAGATTTAGAGACTCTCTTATCTACTCCGCAAAAAATAATAAAAAAATTATTTGAATATTCCAACCGGAGCAATCTTACAGTATATAATAATATTATTTAATATTAGTTGCAATATTTAGAATATTTAAACTGCAAATTACTATGGAATTTACTTGATCATAAAATAATTTGACTATGCAAGTTATTTGTTACATTTAGTAATTAATATTTTTTATTATTTTTCTATCAAAGGGCATTTTTTAGCTCACTTAATATTTTATAAATAATTTTGAAATATTGAATTTTATATGAAATTCTTTAAAAAAAACTACTTTTTTTTCAGTTACAGTTTACACAATTTTAATGCATAGAAATTATCCTATAATTATATTGCTCAAGATGAAGTAATGTAACAAAATACAGTTATTAAAACTACGTTCCACTTTATGATGCCAAAAATGTCGTAATAACAGAAATGTTAAAAGTGTATTCAAAATTAAAATGTACAATTTAAAAAAAATATTGATTATTTTGATCCTACTCACGCCCAGAAATAACCATATTGAGTTTTCATATTGATAATTCGCTAAAAAATCAGAAAAATAACCAAAAACA
Source organism: Anagrus nilaparvatae (assembly GCA_022575985.1). Lineage (NCBI taxonomy): Eukaryota > Metazoa > Arthropoda > Insecta > Hymenoptera > Mymaridae > Anagrus > Anagrus nilaparvatae. Next base: position 12,772,727 of record JAKSXM010000002.1, on the reverse strand, counting down.
GTAATCATATTTTCAGTAAATATTTATACGTTAATTAATGAATAAATCCGCTATCAAAATATAATCTCCCTCTGACATCAAATAAAATGTTTAATAATTTTTTACCAAAATAAAAAAAAAAACATTTTTAATTATTTTTTCTCTTACACTTTTTTTTTAATCCATATTATGAAATTTTCACGTAATAAAAAAAAAATTTTAATTTGGTTTTATTGAATAAAATATGATTTAATAACGAATTCTCTCTATCTCATATAAAAATTTAATTATATATTTTTCTTTTATTATTTAATACAGATATAAGCCCACGAGGATTAAACAGACTGTATTATATTTTAAGTAACAAAAAATGAAAAAAAATTTTTTTCATAAAATCTCTAAAAATTTATAAAAGTAGACTTTTTTTATATTTTAATAATTCAGAGAAAAAAAAATATTTTAAATTAAAATTGTAACTAGAGATACAGTTAGTACGTATCGATGGACTATTTCGATAAAGAATTATTGGATTTTTAGAAAGTTAGTTTTATTTTTCAAGTGCCTTAGGCAAATTTTGATTTATCGAAATATTCCATCGACCCATAATTTAGCAATTACACCTTAAAGCATCATAGTTGATCACAGCGATATATATATATATATATATTTATATATATATATATATATTATGTATAACAAATCTTATGAATAGCAACAATTTTTTTTTCTCAATATAATTCAAAGACATTGAAAAAAATAGCGTAAAAATATAATTTTTTTAAAAGCTTGACAATAAGCTTTCGATTCTTTTGTTATAATTATTGATATTTTACATAAAAAGCAATTAAATTAAATTTATATTTTTTTTTGAAAATTGTAAGCCTTTGATGATATGACGTTCATTTTATGTCATAATATTTTTATTATCCATGTCAATTAATTTCGTTTAGCAAAGTAAGTTAACAATTTTTTACTTTTCATTATTGATAAATAAATATTTTTTTTTGTTCAAGTGATTTTTACGTTAAATTTAAAATTAAGTATCTAAAACGGCTCGGACAGAAATTTTTTAATCACTTCAAGTTAAATATTTATTTTCTAATTAAAAAAAAATTTATTATTTATGAACAGACTGAAAAAAAATATGAAAAATCTTAAAAAAATTTGAGCATTTATAAATAATTTTTATAAGAAAAAGCTCTCGACAATTATTATTTTTTAATTGATCAACTGTCTATTTTATAATTTTATCTATAATATTTATCTACAATATTTTTTTGACTAATTTATTTATTTATTTGTTTGATTATATTTTTTTTTTTTTAATTATCTTTATTATTAATATTTATTATTTTTAATATTTTTATTTATTTATTCTAATATCTACCAACGATATAACTGATTGCGAGTGTGTGCTACAGATAATCAAAGAGAAAATTAATTAATTTTTTATTTATATATTTTTTTTTAATTAAAAATTTTTTACTAATAATATAAAATAAAAAAAATTTCATAGAAAATAAATTGAATTTTTAAAAAAATTCAAATAAAGATTTTTTTTAGTTTTTTAGTCATTTAGTTTAATTAAACATAAAAAATTATTAAAGAATTAATCATTAAGAGGCATTATGAAAGATATTTTTGATATTAAAATCAACAAAGGATATTAAGTTTTCGAGCTTGATATTAAAAGTATATACGGGAGAAAAAGTTTTGGCTTAATTTATTATATGTCCATAAGCAAAGTCTATCAAATTTTGAACTCCTGCTTTGGATTTGGTGGGGAGTTAAAAACCGAAATAGTGTAGTAAGAATCAAGGTTGCGAAACTTTAGCACTAGCGTGATCTGACTAGTGCTGACCAAAACCGGGCAGGAAAGTATGTGATTAAGCTAAGGTACATTCTTCAAAAATCTGGTATTTTCCTTACGAACGCTTGCGGAGCTGCGCATTAGGTAGTACGCATGCGCATTGCGTATTGCGCAGCTCTGTGAGTGTTCGCAAGAAAATACTACACTCAGCGACTTTTGGTATGGTGGCAGCACCAATAGCGCTTGTATTGTCATAAGTCAATAGTTGGTATCGTGAGAGTGCCAACTATTAATTTTTGAGTAAAGACGTTAAAAACCGGTTGTTTCATTATCGTAACATAATTATTGATAAATAGTTCAATTTTTTGTAAAAAAAACAATTTTATTAAAAAATAGATCAAAATACATTTTTAAAATATATATGTATATTTTTAGTATATTAGTTTTGCATATCTAATATACTAAAAATATTATTTTACCTAAAACATTAAAAACAATTATTAAAATTATAACGTTAATAAAATCATTTTTTAACATAAAAAAAACATGTTACTTTAAATATACAAAATAAACTTTGAAAATCGCTGCAACTGATTTCACGCAATTCACCGAGTTGGTAGCGTCACACGACCAACTTTGTTTCTCTATAATACCGGGTGTATTGTACACACCAAAACTGGTGCTGCCACTATACAAAAAGTCGCTGAGTGTAGATGATTGCCTAGTTTCTAAAGTTTATCGCCAATGGAACTTATAATTCTTTTTCAAATTAGCCGTACAATCAGTGCAGAATTTTTGTGTCAAATTTCACGCTCAAGCTTTAAGCTAGGGGGGGGGCAAAAAATGTTTTTTTGGCTGCTGTGAAAAAATAATGGAGGGATGTAGTCGAATTTAAATTGGTTAGTTGTCAGCTAAGAAAATAAGCAATTTTTTAAGCCCCGTAGAACCTTTTATGTGTTCTAGGTTTCGATTTACCAACAAAAAATGAAAAAAACCCAAAATACAAAGTGTTCGTAACGTGTAACTTTCAATTGATGTCCTTACACAACACGTTTTATTTTATGGAATAATAATACAATAATAATAATACACTTCGCTGTTTACCCGCGCCTTATGAATGTCTGTGTACCTGGAAAATATCGACAATGATATTTCTTCTAGTAAATCAAATAAATTTAATTTATATCAAATAAATTTATTTTATTTAATAAATTTTATTTTTTATACAGTTATTTATTTAAAATATGATGTACACTTATTGAATTCATAAAATTAACCGTTTAAAAATAGCTGAATTTTTAGGGACTACAAAAAGTTAAATATTAATAAAATTGTAAACAAATTCTAAAGTTTCAATAAATTAGGTACAGAGAGATTTCAATAAATTACCTTCAGCTCAAGAATTTTAAATTTTCAAAATGCCTCAAAAATTGAAAAAAGAAAAACTAAATAATTTATTTTTTCAAGTGAAAAATCAGCATAAAGTGGTAGATTACGTATTATTTTTCTATAATTTAAATGACACTATCTAATCTACATATTATAATAATATATTGTTATACTTTAATGACTAAATTTTATTTTTCCTACATTATTTTATTATTTTTTATCATGAACTTTGATTAATATTGGCTAAAACGTTTTACTGTCTTAATAGAGAGAATGAGAAAAAAGTATCAATTATTATTATTATGTTTTGAAATTAATAGCCAAATATAATTAAAAAAATAATTAAATCGTGAAAATAAAGTAATTAGCTACACATATTTTATAATTTAACATTTTGTCGCAGCAGTTTTTAGCTTTCCCCTATTTATATTTTTAAGATTGACACAGTACCAGATATTTTTAATATCAATTTATGTATATAATTTGTTGGCTTACTCATACATATATATTGTTTTTAAATTAATTTAAAAGCTTAATGATGATATTTTAAAAAATAAATTTAATTTACAATTTATAACATAAAAAATAAGTTTTTTAATTAAAAAAAAAAAATTTTTATTTTCGTAGCTCTTTTTTTGTGTGTTTTTGGTACCTAATGGAAAGGAAGTAGAGGCAGACGACGTTTTACTTGACGTAGGACCATAGAGTTTGCCAGCCATGCTTCTGTGAACATTTTTTTTTAAACTTTCCGGTCAAAATATGCTCTAACAAATTATTTTTCATTATTAATATTTTACATGTATTTCAGTTTTTACGATTATGCACATCGTTACTTTTTTTAGTATGGTTAGTTCGAAAATATTTTATACATTTATTAATTTTTTCGATTTTCTGTCATTATTTTATATGAAATTTTTGACAATAAATCATGAATTTTTAGTAACAAGATTATAATTTACACTGAGAAAAATGATTCATGTGTTATTGCTAGTGTCCTTTAACAAGAGATTCAACAATTTTCTCTTCTTAACCTTGCTTTTTTGCAAGAAATAATCTAAAATAAATGTTATATCAATTTTTTATAGATTATTTTTCCCTTGTATTAATATTAAATACGTTTCATTTTTTTAAATATTTATTTGAGTCGATGGGGCTTTATAAGCTGAGCTTAAAAGTTATGAAACTGACATTACAAAAATTATACAATTTATATTTCATTTTCCTATATATTTTTACAATATTTACAATTTTTATTTTAAATTTAAAATAAATGTAAAAAAAAAAATATATCTTAAAATAAATCAATTAAAAAAAAAACTAATTAAGCTTTATTTATTTACAGTTTATTTATTTATTTATTTTTTGAACATAAAAATTAAACATTTTCAAAATTAAAAATAAATGCATTACAAAAGTAAATAAACAAATGATTAGTTTATTTATTTGCTTATCAATGTTTCAGATTCACGTGAATAAATAAAAAAAAAAAAATATAATTTTATTTTATTTTTTAATCTTTTTATTGTTTTGATGGGTTTAATTTTTTTTTTAATTATTTTTTTGTATTTGTTTTGAATTGTTTGGTGGTATTAGTGTGTATTTAGGCTTGGAATTATTTTAAAAGTTACTTTGGTTGATAATTTTTGCTTAAAATTAGGTGCAATTAACCTGTTTTTACCAATGAAAGTGATTATGAGAAAGACCAATAGTTTTGGCAGTATACGAGCTTTAAAAGTTCTCCTTATTTATCCAAACCAGTAGCAAAATTAGAACAAGTTGAAAACTTATTTAATAGACATTTATGTAAAAAATCCAATTCACCTATGAATTATTTTAATCATGATTTTAGTGACTCCTCAGTGAGATTTAATATACGCACTATTGAATCTCACCACAGAGTTAATGATATCACCTACAAGATGCTGGGTCTAGATTCTGCATTTATATCATCTATCACATATCACGTGAAAAACAAAAGAAGTACTAACTTTCAATAAAATATTGACTTTTATAACCAAACTTCATAGCGAAAAGTACTAACATTTCTAAAAACATTTGTTTGCGCATGCGCAGTATCACATATTGTGAATGGTATGGCTGCTTATCACTGTGATATGATAGTGATATGAATGCTGAATCAGGTCCCTGCATAATTTATTAAAATGTTCTCAGCTCAAAGATAAATTTGTCTATACCTTAATTTACCTTATCCCTAATGAGACTCTTGCCACCTACTTGAACATCAATCTCGTAAATATGACAATTTTTACTCTCTCATTAATTGCCGTATAAGACTCTGGAGTACCATCCCTTCGAATATTCAAAACTAAAATAAAATTCCCTGTACCTAAAATCTTATTAACTTTACCTAAACTTTGCAAATATACTTTTATTATAACTGGATAACTTTTATTGCATTTTTTATCATTTTTAAATATTAATTATTCTAGTCAAAATTTATTTAAAAAAAAATTATTTATGTAAATGTAATTATAAGAAATTTAAATATTTAATTGTATAAATATTATGCAAAAATCTACCATATGTATTGATTCTTTGGACTGTTTAAAAAAATAAAAATTTATAAACACTATTGATTGACAAAAAGCACCTAATTTTGTCTAAAAATTGAAAATCCAAATAACTTTTGAAAATAACCCCAAAGCTAATATTTCCTATAAACTTTTTAAAGTACTTACATTAAAAAAAAAATCTCTTACCATTTTTAAATATGAGCAATTCTTAGTTAAGCTATTCCAAAGTCAATGTGAATGACTGGTATTTAAAAAAAAACTTATTTCAGAATTTAGCACTGGATTCAGTATGTGCCAAATGGTCAATGCTTTTTAAATGACAGATGTTTATAGATTTTTAAACATTTTAAAATTTGCAAGTAAAATCTAACCTGAATTTTCATTTTCATTTTTTTTTTTTTTCATTTTAAAATGACCCCTTACAGGGGACAGTAAAATTTCCTGGAAACCCAAAAATCGAGTCGACATTTTCATTTGATGATCGAAAAACTTTAAGAATGTAAAATTTCGAAAAATAAAAAATGAAAATTAATTTTTGTAAATTTTGAGCCTTCAAAAGCAAATATAAAAAAAAAAAAAAAAAAAAAACAGGATTTCAACAGGAAATTAATTCCTTAAATAAAGGTTTTAGCTTTATTTAGAGCGTAGAAAAATAAAAATCTAAAAATTTAGCTTAGATTTTTGTTAAAAATTTGAAATTTTTTAAAAATCGAACTGCCATTTCGATTTATTTGATCAAATTTTTACGCACTAAACTAAGTCCAATTAAAATTCCAGACCTTCAACATGCTTTTAGGCTAGCTTTACTAAGAATCGCTCAGATATCAAATTAAAATAATGATAAACAAGAAATAATTATATTTAACAAAAGAAACTGATAATAATAATAATTTTTATTGAATAACAACTTTTCTTTCAATTTTTTTATAAAATAATAAAGTCACGTGCAGAAAAAAAATCTTTAGTTAATGATATCGATTATACTGACAAGTATTGAAATGTAAAATTTTTTATAACGGTTATTAATTTTATTATTATCATTTTTTTACTTCTATTATGATAAGATCAATAATATCAAGAAAATTTTTTAAATAAACTATTTTTTATTATGAAAATTGCGTAACATCAGAGGAAAATTGCGACCTCGTATAAAATAAAAATTATTAGAAAAAAGAAAAAAATTAAATGAAAAAAAAAGCAATAAAAAAAAAACGTAATGTTTTTATTTTCGAACATTAGCAAATTTTGCTGAAAAGAATAATTCTTTTTCATGAAATGTGTACAGGGATTATTTAATTGCTTACGAAATTTTTAAAAAATTCATTCAAGATCGACGAAACATAAAATTTTTTATTAAATCCATTTTTTTTTTGTTATCGTTGTATTTTATTATTATGATTATTATTTTACCAATACATCAGCCATGCCTCGTGAACCATTTTTTATTATTTTATTATTAAAAAAAAAAAAAAAAAATTTATATTTATACGCCTGACTAAATATTGATCAAACTACTAAAATTTTGTTTTAAACAATAGGGTGTTGCTTCAAATATAAAATTAAAATTTATTTTTACGTACAATAAATTAAAACAAAAGATAAAAAATTTATATCCGTTAAACATTACGTTAAAAAATGTTAATTAAATTTTCTATAAATTACGAGGACGCAATTTTTATTCTGATGCATTTGTTTTATTTATATTTTAACCATGTGTTACTAAAATGAGTTTCATATAATTAAATAAAGATTTCACTTTCTAAAAAAATTTTTATTTCTCCTCTAAAAAAAATATATTTTTTTTTTATTCATGATCTTTATTCCTATTTTCAATTTGGCTTGTCGCCATTATTCTTTTAAAGTGAGACTTTTGTTCTATATGTATTTGTGTGTATGTGTGTGAATGCCAACATCTCTCTTCCTTCCGCATCTTACTTTTTTTTTTGGAAAATAACACAGAAAAAAAAAACTGAAAAGAAATTGCCTCAAGCAAATGACTAGTACTTCGAAGTAGAATCAAATAAATGAAAAAAAAAAAAACGTAGAAAGTATAAAAAAGATTAAAAGAAATGGAAATAATAAAATACACGTTAATACAGTCAATTTATTAAAAAAAAAAAATTAAAACAATGTTTTATTCTTATTTTTTATCTATATTAGACTGTACGAAAATTCTTAAAATTTTTTTTACTAACAAATAAATAAAATCCACAAATAATCGAGCTTGCAAGCCCAGCTTAAAGTACAAAAAAAAAAAACAGATAAATTTAATAGAACGATTGTAATATTTTAATTTCCAAAGGAGCAGAACAAAGAATAAATAAATTACTCTTGATGTATTTATCTTTTTTTAAAAAAATCCTGACATTAATGAAATTTTTTAAAAGAAAAAATCTTAAATTACATGTTATTTAAATGAATAAAATAATTTTTTTTAATAAACTTTTTATAAACTCTAATGTTAAACTTTCGACCTAATTAATATAAATACTTAATTATTAAATATTTAATCAATCAAAACTGATTAAACTTTCTTGACACTTTATTTTTACAAATTAAAAAGTTTAATTATAATTAATATATTATTTACATATAAAAATAAATAGAGAAGATAATAATATTTAAAAATGTATGTGTAAAAGTAACCATCCATAGTATAAGTGCATATATATGAAAAAAAGAGTATTGTATTATTATTATATATTTTAAAAAATATATTTTATTTAGTTCACAGAGGCATGGCGTTGTAAACAGGATGGTAAAATAAGGACGGCGGCGTATGGTTATGATGTGTAGAGTTCGACGCATGTATTGAATTTAGATTAATATTAAAAGGTGTATTATGTTGATGATGATTCAGTTGATTATAATTAATATTAATGTTACCTGTTGAGTATGGTAATCCAAAACTTGGGTAAGGATATCCACGACCTTGTGCATATGCTGCGTATGCCGCCGCTGGAAAACCTGAAACATTCGATATATATTGGTTTATTAGAGACCGCATTATATTCTAGATTTTAATTTACTGTTTTGACAACTGATTTGTTCAAAGTTATATTCTATTCGGATAAAACTAATTAAAATAAATCCATAATATCGTTGACCATTGATATTAAATATTTATTCATTTACTCTCTATGTATTGCCTCGATTTTAATGAATTTTATCTATAGCGCACTTCATTATGCTTTGTATTATAATCGATACTTAATACTTTGACTATATTTGATATCGTCATTTTGAGATGAGATACGATTCGATAGAGGCTAATAGAACTAGTCAGCAACTGGGTTTATTTTTCAGTGTAATTTAAAGCTTCATATGTTTTTTTTTCATTTCTTTGACCAAAAATTTTTATTTATAATTAATTTAAGAAGTTGGAGAATAAAATTTTTAAATAATATTTATATTGATATTCCAAAAATTAAATAATTTATGATATGAAAAAAGACTCAATCACTATAAAGATTCGCAGAATTTTTAAACTTTAGCTTTAAAACTGTTCATTTTATACCTAAGTTAAGATTTTGATTATTCTTTATTTTAACATAAAAAGTGCAGAAACAGATGGGGTGAAAAACCGACGTTTTTAGGGGGTGTGGTCAAATGGACTTAATAAATAATTGGCAAAAATTTTGTTTTTCTAGCTAATGTAGATGAATTATGGAGGATCTATAGAGGAAATATTCAGATTATTAAAATGCTGGTGCTTTAGCTATATTATTAGAGAAATCGGATTGATTATATTTCCATTTAATTGCTTACAAATTCCCGTTAATTTATGTTAATTATAATTAATTTATTTTCTATCTTAAATGAATTATAATTAAAAAGTTAACCTTTTTTATAATGCAAGTATTAAAACTTTTCTTTTGAACTTTTATATTTAAAAATTTCTCAGGAGGTTAATTTAGTATAAACTTTTAGCAAATAATGTCAGATTTTTTTTACATTTCTTCATAATTTTTATCAAGTAATCAATTAATAGAATTAATATTTTAAAACTAGGTCATTCATTAGTTTTCAATAACTAATTGGTAGATTTAGCTTATTTATTATCTAGAATTCTTTAAAATGTAGGTTTTAATTAGGTTACAGAATAAGTTAGCTTATTTTCTCATTGCATAGAAGAAGCAAATTGTATAAACATGTTTAAAAACCCAATTGTTAGCAAAATATCTTAAAGTCACGTAATTTACTTGATTTTTTACTTATTTTCCAAATGATACAAAATAAAAAAAAAAGAAAAAAAGCTTTTAATTAATTTGAACCATTTTAAAGATTAAGTAAAAGACGAGTCTTTGAAAAATTTTCTATCTCTTTTTCAATATGCATCACTTTTTGAACTCTGACTCTTTCTACCTCATTCTCTTAGGTACATTCTTTACTTTAATTGATCGCGTAAACTAAATTGGAGCTTGTAACTTAAGTTAATTGAACTTCGAATAAAGTCTTTTATATAATTTTTTTTTTATTGTAATCTAGTTATTTGATTTGAAAAAAAATTTCATTCTAGAGATAAAAATTAAATTTCTCGATTTTAAATATTTTTTAAATTTACTTATAGGATTTTAAAAAGCATTATTTCTTTTAATGTGATTGAATTTATGAGGATAAAAGTTCTTTTACTTAGGGTAATTTGACATTTCACGATTCATAAATTAACTTATTTTTTCTTAGAAATTCTAAAAGTTTTCAATAATACTATAACTGTTTAAAAATACTTTTATTAAATTACTTACCATCAGGTAATGCACCAAGAGACCACATAAAATCTATAAGGAAAAACAAAGAAAATATTTATTAGTAAATAAAATAATGAGCTTAAATTTATTATTTGATCCAATTATTATCAATTTTTTTTTTTGGAATGAAAAAGTTTCTTGTTTTTTGGAAAACACTTAAAATGTTTTTTTTTCTTTATTTTATTGATTTGGAAATATATTTTCTGAAAAATTATTTTTGATTTTTTTTTTATTATTCAGTCTAGAAGCCATGTTTTTAAAAAAATTTTAGGTACATTTTAATGCATTTTATTATTATAATTATTTTTTGGAACCTTGTAAATGCTTGATTAAAAATTTTAATAAAACTAAAATTTAAGTATAAAAAAATTGAATTCAAGAAGAAATCACAGTCATAATCATCTATGTAGACTATAAAATGGCTTCTAGACTATAAATAACACAATTAACTTTATTTTCAGAAAATTTTTATGATACTTATTAAATATAAAAAAAAAAAATTTATTGTGGATTATTAAAAAGCGACTATAGTTAAAAAACATTGTGAAAAAATAAAAGAAAACATTTATGTAACTTAAAAGGTATTCAGTAAATCAAAAATCATAGAATATTTTTTATGATAGACAAGTAGAGAAATGAAAATATAGAAAAATTAAAAATTAATTTCAATAAATAAAAAGATAAGGCATTCATGAAATTTCATAATTTAATGTAAATTAAAAAAAAAGAACTAAATTTTTTATAAAAATAAAGACCACACAACTAAATAAAATAAATTTATTTATCACTAATTAATATATATTTCGCTTTTTTTAAAAAAAACTAATTTTATATTGACTAAATTTTTATAGTATTTTAAAAATCTAATTAATTAACACTACGCCTTGAATATTTTTTTAAATTGACTACGACAAAATAAAATAGTTAAATAAAACAATAATTCTTTCCTATTCTATGTTATTAGTTCCTATATATATAATTAGGTACGTATTAGTTATTTTTAATTATCGGTTAATTAGGTATACATTTCTTTCTAATTTTTCTATAAACTAATTTTATTTATATTAGTATAAATTGACTATAGTGAAAAATCTGTTTATAAGAATTGAACAGTAAAAATTTTATAAGTTTCATTTTTTAATAATAGAGGCCCTAATTGGTAAGTTGATCTTTCGAAATTAGTCAGTAACACATGGAAAACATCAACTTTCCCAAATTTCAGAGTCCTAGGTTACAATTGAACCGGGCTACGTCTAAGCAAACTTTTTCGGTATTTCTCAATTTCTGAAGTCAACTTTACAAAAAATTTTAACTTTATGGTAAATTGCTTATAATAACAGAATTTTATTTTCTGCAATTATGACACTTGAAGCTAGCTTTTACGATGCCTCGCAACGGTCTAGTGAAAATGCGTAAAGACTCTCCAGTGCATAAAGTAATATACACTAGCATTTCTTCCCATTTTCAAATTCGAGTATAAATTTGAATATTACTGATATTTTCAAAAAAAGTAAATAAACATAATAAATACTTTGAAAAAAAGTAGAATTTAAACTTTTGTTTTAAAAACCACTATTTTTTAATTTGATTAATTTTTTACTGACTTTACTATTATAATTTATTATAATTATTTGTTTTTTCATGAATTTATGTATAACTTTTTTCCAATTTCATTAGGATTTTACAAAAAATTATGATTTTCACAGGAAATTTCACAAAAGACCTTACCAAGTATGTAGGATTTTTAAAAAAATGATTTTTGAAATTGAGAAATATAGAAAAAATTTATTTGGGCATAAGTTGGTAGCACTGAAATTTAGTAGAAATTCATAATTTAACTCAACAACTAATTTTGAAAGGTAAGCTTTCCAATTAGTGGACTTTTCACGAATCTTATTTCAGAAATATTTTAAAAATTCTTGCAAAAATATAGTTTCTTTAATTTTTGATAGTCATTTGAATTTTTCATAGCACAAAACGCACAAAGAAAGATATTTTTATTGTTTTAATGTATTCGATATTTTTTACCAACCTTACTTTTTACTAGGCGCGGACGGTTACTCGACTTTTCGGACACCTGACCCGAAAGTTCGGACTTTTTTGGGTCGGGTTTTGGGTAAACCGGAAAATTTTCGAAAAGGGTCTGCAATTATAATTTTAAATAGAAAATTTCACTAGCTATACGGTTCTAAGCATTTGAAATTTCATTGTTTTTGTAGTATCTTTTTGACTTTTTTCTTCAGATATTTAAAAAATATAACGACTATCAAAAATCAAAGTAAATAACCTAATTCATGCAAGTATTACAAGTAAAAAAAGAAAATATAAACAGATTTTTAATTTGAATTAATTTGCTTAATTAATTAACTACGACATTTAGTAAATTATTATATTATGACGATACAATATAATATCATTGAAAAAAATGTTAATATATTAGAAAAACACCGATTACAGTAAATAAATCTACACTCTACATTAATTCAATTCTTAATTATCTAAATTAACAAACTATTCTATTAACTTATTATCATTATCGTTATAACGCTAATCGTATTTATATATTTACGAAAAAACAGCAATTAAGATATATATATATATATATAAAATTATTTTAATTGTATCCGTACCTATACATACTTTTTTTTTTCTATCGGGCTCTGGTTTTGATTACACATCAAGCACAACTTTTTTTTTTTCACTATTTTATGTTAGAAATTAAAAATTAAAATTTCAAACTAAAAAAATAAATAAAATTTTGTGAGTTCGTGTACCTTTTTTTTATTTGAATATTTACTCAAAAAATTATATTAATCAGCAATCAAGTTCATTTTATTTACTTTGTCCTTTAATTTAATATAATTTTGAATGAAAAAAAGAAAAATCAAAATCAAGCCCAGAAATAGAAGAAGTAAAATTAAAAAACTACTTTTTTTTTAATAGACAATAACACACTCATCTGATTTGTTAAATTTATTCTACTTAAAAATTAGTTATTTTTTTTTAAAGCCACTCAAATAGAAAAATATAAACAGTTTTTAGGGCACACGACTCACGAAAAAAGGATTTTTTAAAATAAAAATAAAGAAAAAAGTTTTTATTTCAATATTCAATTTTTAATGTCAGACGAATTCGTTAAATTACATTTATTGATATTTTTTGTAAGTAAATTGTAAAAAAAAAACTTTGCTTTTCAGAAATGGACATAAAATTTTTCTTATAAATATAATTCAATTAAAAAAAAAAAAAAAATATCTATAATCGTTAATTGATTTGACTAGTTGCCAGAAAATAATAAAAAAAAAAAACTTTTTTTTTAAATTGGTATTTATCTGAGAGAAACGAGCATTTATCCAAATTCACTTGGTCGTTCGAATGGATTAATCAAGAAAATAGTACAAAAAGAAGAATATAATGGAAATTGACAAAGAATCGAATGAAACTATACGATTCTTTTTCTTCGTCCTTTCTTTTTTTTGTCATTATCTATAAAAAAAAAAGCAAAGCTTTTCTTTTATCAATATATATTATTTTTTGTCGTTAAAAAAATTGAGAAGAAAATTAAGTATATATAAAAAATCATTGATATTATTATTTTATTTTCAATAAAAAAGTTAATACCAAAATAAAAATATCTAAAAAAAATAATACTAAAGAGAGATAGAGACATATTTATTAGTTAAATTTAATCCTTCTTTTTCCTAAAAAATTTATAATAATAAATATTCTAATAATATTTCTATAATATAATAATTAATTAATATAGGAACGTATAATTACTTTATATATTTTTTATTTTAAGTAACGCAATAATATAGATTTTCTAGAGCTAAAATTATATTAATCCTATTTAATTTATAGATTATTATTATTTTTATTGATAATTTTCATTAATTATTTATTCTTTTTTTTTTGATATACATTTTATTAATTACTATATATTATTTTTTAATACTTTTCTATATTAGGGTGGTGCTTGTTTATTAAATTTTTTTTAAGATCTTTAGGAGTATTTGAATTAATATTTTATTTCTGTTATTTAAATATTCCTAGACCAAAAAAGAAAATTTAGTAAATAATTACTACCTTAATACAAAGTTATGCTAGCCTGAACGATGTTATAAAAATTTAATAAATTTTTTTTTTTGCTTGAAATTTTCATTTATTTACAAATAAGATTCTGAAAATTCACATATTTTTTTTTTTATTATTTATTTTTTAAAAATTGTCTAATAATCTGAAATTTCTAAAATCTTATAAATAAATTTTACATTTTCAGCACAAAAAAACTTAGATTTTTATTAATATTTTTAGAACATCATTCAGGCTCATATATATACATATATGGGGTGTTTTTTTAAATTTTAGATGCATATAATTAAAAATTTATCCGTGGAAAAAAGTGTTCTAAAATCTTTCAGAAGCTACTTTAAATTAAAATTTGACTATTATAATTATAAAAATTTCAATTATTCTGAATTACCCAAAATTCATAAATCTTCAAAGAAAATTTTCACGTGAGTGAACAAAGATTAAATTTATCTCAAAAATTATCATCAGTTATAATTGTTCAATGTTTCTTCTAATTTAATATATTTGACACTCAAGATTAATTAAATACCAAATGAGCAAGAACTTAGGTGACAGCTGTAGTAAGACGCAACTGACGTAAACGACTTTAACCCAATTTAAGGTAACTCCTGAAAGCTTAAAAATCATTTCTTTCCACGTTTAAAATTCAAATTTAATTAAATTCACCAAAATTATACAAAACACCTCATACACGCAAAAAAAATAATCGACCTAAACAATCTAACAAAAAAAAAAAGAACCAAAAACAAAAAAAAAAAAGAAAAATTCTGAAATAAAATAAACCTATAGTAGTATTAATATTAAAAACATACTTTTAATATATTAAAACTAATACAAATATTAAGAGAAAAAAACTATAAATATATATATGTCTGCCTTTTATCCTAAATTAAAAAAAAAAAAGTTGAATAATAAATAAAAGTATTAGTTATATTAATGCGTATATATGTATGATATATTTTTTGTACATTTATATAATTGATATATATATTGAATAAGTATATATATTCGAGAGAGATACAAATATATTTTTGTTGATAATTCACATATATAACGTATTTACAATTATTTTGTGACCGATTATATTTTTTAAATCTTATACAAAGTATTAATGATATATAATTTGAAGATAAATTTTTTGCTTAACATTTAATTTTTTGATATAAGTGCTTATGTAACAATTATTTTTTTTAATTTATATGCTAGTTATTATGAAATTTCATGAAATTGTTTCGTTGATTTTATTTATTGCCACCCCTCGTTTTATACGGTTTTGCTCACCCGGTCTTTGGTTATAATTTCTTATTGATTTTTGTTTTTTATGGATATTATTGGTTGCCTAAGGATGGCAAAAGAAAATTATTTCCGAATTGTTAAAAAACTGAAATTTATTTTATGGTTTATTTAGTTTTTCTGTAACTGATGTTGATTGAGAATTTATACTGTATTTAATTTTGAATTTTAATCTTAATTTTGTATATTTATATGATTTTTCATTTCTAAGAAACTTTTAAGTTTAATTAATATAAAATAATTCTTTACAAATTTGGCCTTTGTAAAATGACTAAAATACCAAATCTAGAATTTCAAAATTTTTAGTTAGATACATTCAAGTCAAGATTTAAACCCTGAATAGTGTGAAAAAAAAATTTCAATTACTAAAAATTTCCATTTTTATCTTAAAATGACATCTGGAATGCTACAAGTCTGTATGTTTATTTTCTGCGCATACAAACATATATAAAAAACTACGTCTATTATTTTTTTTTACGATTATTATCATGATCCTTTAGTCAGTGTATCCATGTATTACATCAATGTAAATAAACAATAAGAATTTATAGCCATTTTTTTTCTTTTTATACGCCACACCACCTTAACCAATGATATATATTTTTTATTTTCTTATGTGTAACTTTTATTACAATATGAGCTTTTCTACATTTTTTCCAAAGAGACTAGAGAGTAAAAAGAAGTAACGTGATGGTTTTTTATTTATTTATTTAATGGCAATTTGTATTCACGTATCACGAAAAAAAAAAACAGATTTATGGATCTTATTTTAAATGTTTTTTATTTATTTTTTTTTTTCTTAAGCTTTATAGAAATATAATATCGTAAATTGATTTAAAATTTCATATATTTTTTATTATCATAGTTTTGTTTTTTATTTCTAGGGAAAAAGAGAGAGAGATTTGTAATATTTTAATATGAAACTTTTTTTCAGTTAAGCCCTGTCATATATGTTTACGAAGTTCCAATGATGCAAAGCTTTATACAAGATTGAAAATCTTGGCAATAGTGCCAGGATAAAAAAAAAAATTGACCTCTCTTCTTCATTTTATTTTTCTATTTCTCTCATATTTACGTCAGGATAATACGAAAAAAGGAAAATATTCAAAAAAAATATTTGCTTTTTTTTTTTTTTTAAGAGAAGAGTCTGTCCAATTTTTGTTGACGTATGCAAAAAAAATTTTTTTTCATCCTTTTTTATGTTTACCAGTTGATTTTTAAAGAATATTTATTTATGCATGGATATATTTCAAATGAATGTTTTTTATTCAGAAAATAAAAGATGTTTTTACTTTAATTAAATTTATTGACATTAGGGATTTTTCTTTATAATTAAATTATAAAAATTTTCTACTTTTTTCTCGAGAATCGACAATTTTAGCTTACTTTTTTTGAACACTTTTATATTAATTATTGTCTCCTACCTATAACAACTACGTTTCTATAAAAAATAACTAAGAGCAGTCTTAATTTTTAGATTTATGTTTGAATTAACTACTACAAATATACAATTTATTTTTTTAAAATTAGGCCTCGTCGGTAACTTTTTATTTTAAAATCTACAATACTGATATCTAACTACGTACTTTAAAATCACAGTGTTCAATTTCTTTTTTGTCGATTAAATAATTTTTAAAACCAAAATCTTTCTAACTACTTTTATTTATTGCACTTTTTCGATATGTTTATTTAATAAATATTTTAGCTAATTTTTTTCTTTAAATTTTTATACAAAATATATCAAAATACTAATTATTTTTTTACTTTTTTTTTAGGCATTAATTTCGTTTTGGCACATAATTATAAATGATTTTATGCTTTGTTATCTTGAAAAAAAAATTATTGGTTAGAATTTGTAATGGCATTTTAAGGAAAGTTTCAATCCCTAACTTTATCTTTTGATTATTGATATTTTTAAGTAAAATTGACAAATAAATAGAAAATTTCACTGCTATTCGCTAAAATTCGCTTTTTATAATAATAGCAGGATTTTTTTTATCTTTGAAATAATTAATTAATACTTTAAATAAAATTAAAGTAATATAAAAAAATTAAATTTTTTTTTTCAATTATTGATGTCTTGCTAATGGATTAAGTATTGTTGTCGGTCACAGGCCAATAGACGGTAGCGTATGATACACTGTACCGACGTCTAAGCCTTGGATACCAAACAGATCACTCATAGAATAAGTAAGACCTTGTGGTCTTGCAGCAGCAGCTGTTGCAGTAGCATGAGGTCTATAAGCTGCAGCAGCAGCTGCTGCAGCAATAGCTCTTTTTACATCGTAAACAGCAGCTGCAGCGGCTGCCGCAGCTTGTGCAGCATTTGCTTGGTTAGCAGGAGATGTAGCATAATGATAAGTTGGTATGCTTGTATGATTAGGGGCGGCAGTAGCAATCATCGGGGTGAGCAAATGGGTTTGATGGTGAGGAGTGGCAACAGCAGCAGCGGCTGCTGCGGCAGCTTGTGCGGCGGCGGCGGCAGCTGCTGCGTTCGCGGCTGGGGCGGGTAATGGATATGGCGCGTAACGAGCGTATGTTGCTGTAGGGGGCGTTGCGACCATCACCAACTCACCGTAAGCGCCTCTGCCTGCTGCTCGCGTTTTTGCTAGATTTGCTGGAAGCATTACCTCCTTTGGTTGTGCCTTCTTGCATTCGACCTGAAAATCAAAGATAAATTTTCCATTTATGATCCTAAAAAAAATTTTTATATATAAATTAATATTTAGCGATTAAAAAGTTATTTCCGGCACAAGAAATTGAAAAAAGTAAAATACGCGTAGAAGTGGCACGGCGAATTATAAATTTCATTAATTACGCTTTTGTTTGAAAATGTCTTATAGCATAAGTATCAAAGTTTAATTAGAAAATTTTTATTAAAGCTATTAAGCATTCTTTACATGTAAGAGTTTTTCTCATATAAAAAACGATTCTTGTTATAAATGATTTTCGAGATCATTTAGGCATTAACAAATCACGTCATGTATGCATATTCTAAGCTTTTTACTCCTCTTCAATAGTTCTAACAGAAAATAAATTTAATACGTCCGGGAACAAATGTACGTTAGAGCATTTATTCAAGAACTTAATTATGTAAGCTTAAACGTGTATAAGTTAATGTGTGCATAAATAATGAAAATAATAGTTAAAGTATACGTGTAGAATACCGGGCTTATATATGCATGTATACGTGTCTTTGTATGTCTATGTTTGTGGAGCTGTAAATTCAAGTTAGTATCAAATTGTAAATATAAATGTAAATAAAAAAAATTTATTTGTTTTTAAAAGGGTTAAGCGAATCTCGGATATGGTGCAAATAACGAACAATAATATAATAATCAATAATAAAGCTTTTATGTACAAACAACAAACTGTTAAGCAAATAATTCGATAGTTTTTCTAGTAATTGCACAGTTCTTGTTCAAAGTTAATAAAACTGATTTTTTGATTTTATTATAGTCGACGTTTGCAAGTTTTTGAAATTTTTTTTTACGTAAAAGTTATCCCTAGTTTAGGTAAGGGAGTTTTTGATTTTCGGATCAACTAATACTGTTATTTAAACTTTTAAACTAAAATTTTATGATCCGTAAGCTTGTAGCCATCTGGCTTCTTCATAAAACGTAAAAAAAATGCTTTTTTGCTTAAATTTTTTTATCAAACTTAACTTAATTTAAAAATTTTTCAGAATTTACATTATAATCATTTTTGGCATTTAAAATCAAGATAATTTTTTTACACTTTAGTTAAAAAATGTACAGTTTTCCAGATGAATTTCCTAAATATCTCTTATGAACTTCGCTGATCTTTTCAGATCTCTAGAGATCAAAATTTATCGTGAATTTTGAGTGATTTGTTTTGATCACTTCAGATCTCTAGAGATCTCCGGAGATTACTTTTGATCTTTACAGATTACTAGAGATTTATAAAGATCTAAAGTAATTTTCAGAGATCACTGAGGTAAAAAAAAAGTTTAGAAAGAATATTTAAAATTATTAAGAAAAGTTGCGAAAAGATAAACTTGATTGTTTTTCTTTATTTTTTGAGTTTATTTAAATTTAAAAAATTCATTATCATTCTTCAATTTTATTAACCCATTAATGCCTAATCGACACATACAATCTTTTTCAATTTTTTTTAATGAAAAAATTTATATTTTGGGCTAAAAATGTTACCTAGTGTGTAATTGGGGCTGCGCACACTGATTCAGAAAAAAAAAAGCGGAAAAAAATTAGCTTCAAGCGAGGTTTTAATGAATTTTGATGCGGTTTGCGGCATTCAGTTCCTAAAAATGTGTATTCACCGAAAAATACGGCAAGAATTTCTGATTATTTGAATTTTCACCCCTTAAGTACTTAAAACTACCCCTAAATAAGAGTTTTTTTATAACATTCATTTTTTGCAAAGTTTAGTTGTCAATCACTTTTATAACTTTTATAAACATTAAAAATTGTGAATTTTCATGAATTTTTAATGTTTATAAAAGTTTTAAAAGTGATTGGCAACTAATTTTTGCAAAAAATGAATGTTATAAAAAAACTCTTATTTAGGGGTAGTTTTAAGTACTTAAGGGGTGAAAATTCAAATAATCAGAAATTCTTGCCGTATTTTTCGGTGAATACACATTTTTAGGAACTGAATGCCGCAAACCGCATCAAAATTCATTAAAACCTCGCTTGAAGCTAATTTTTTTCCGCTTTTTTTTTTCTGAATCAGTGTGCTGCGCTTTTCATTTGCGAAATCCGTTTTTACGTACAAACCCTAGAAAATGTGATGACATCCCTTATGTATGGGGTAAATTTTTTATAATTTTTAATCAGGAACATAAAAAAATTAAATTTATACTAATTTATTATCTTCAACCCCTTGAATGGGGTAAGGGGTGAATTTGTAGCACAAAAGAAAAAATGAATATTTTGAGCTACAAAAATAGGAGTGATCAAAAGAAATCACTCGAAATTTGCGATCACTTCAGAACTTAGGAGATCTCTTTTGATCTTTGGAGATTCAAAAAAATCAACGGAGATCATAAGAGATATTTAGAAAATTCGTCGGGTTCAAAGGGCTTCAGATAATGTAAATTTTATTTATGCTCATAACAAATTGGAAAAATTCAAATCTCTTAAGTATTTGTTTCCAGATTTGTTTTTCTTAAACTAAATTTAACTTATAAAAGAGTTGTTTGCCCAAATAAAAGTTGATTAAATAGGCATTAAAATATAAAACAAAAAAACTTACCATTTTGTTATTGATTTCATGGAAATGAATTTCACATACTTTATCTACTACATCTTCACTTTGAAACGTCACAAATCCAAAACCTAGAAAAATAATAAATAAAATATTAATACAAAAGTTTTTCTTTTTGTAAAGATAATATATTTTTTTAACAAGTTAGATATTATCCCTTAAGAGTTTGCCTAACATACGTATAAAAGTTATAAATTTGTGGTTAGGATGATCAAAGATAAGAAATGTATAAGTTAAACTTTAGTTTAGTAGTTTATGATAAAGTTTATGATATATAATTTCTGTAAAATGAAATACTAGTGTATGTAATTAACTCATGTTGTTACAACAAGGATATTTAGTTTGTTTTTTGGTTTTCAGAAAGCGTATTTTACGTTCATACCCCAATAAAAATGTTATATTTATTTAAAATTTCTTTTAATGAAAATTCAAGTAAAGTTAAAATTTAAAAATAATACTTTTATACTATTAAAAGTTTAAAAAAGTTTTTCTTTTAAGTAAGTTTTTAAACGGTGTACTGTGTTTTTAAATTAAATATTTATTATCGCATTGAAGCATCAAAACGCTGTTAGTAAAAAAAAAAATTAATTTCAAAAATTTTATGCATTTAAAAAAAAAACCATAAATTTTGATAATATTTAAATTGATGAATATTTTAAAATTTATTAGAAATTTTATATACTAGAAAGATTTTAATAAATTTTCATATATGATAGAAAAAAAGAAAATTTATGTAAAGGGCTTTTATAATACATAAAGTATATCGATGACGAAAGGATATTTTCTATATATAAAGGAAATAATCGTTTAATGTTATTTTTATATCAGCTTTAGATAGTAAGTTTAAGAGCTTCTTCATTGTACAACTTAAAAATAAAAAAAAATAAAGAAAGAGAAATCTGCTGAATCAGTATTTTTTACTTTATATAACGGATATTAGATTCTTTTAGATTCTTTTATGGTTTAGACTTTAAGGACAAATGCACTTTTATTCTACTTTATATTTTTTTTTAAAAGATAAAAATTAAAACGCTTTTTTTTTTCTTTATTTTTTAATCATTTTTTTTTTCATGTATGAGTGAAGATTTATAAAAGTTGTATGGTTTAGTAATATTTCTTTGTACGCTAGAATTTATTTTTTCAAGAAGAAACAATTGGTCATAGTTATTTATTTCTGGCTTCTGGATACGCAGCTACAATTTTTATTTAAATCTCTAATAAACGCCCTACATGCTGCACTCAACGGTTTTTTTCGGAGTTTTGGATCTGCTACTTATAGTTTATACTCGTATTGACTTGCTAACAGCATTTTCTATTTTTCCCGAAAATTGACGAATTTTAAAATTCTTACTGCAAGGATACGCTACCTATTAGCTATCTGATAAACAGTAGTCTATAGAAATATCTATATTATCTCTATTTTTACAAAAAGTCCACAGCTTTCGGCTAATGGTTCTTTTTTTAAAATCTCCAAAAAATTTCTTTTTTTTTGGTTCAAACTTTTATTTTGCAAAATCAAGATATTTTCTTCTAATTATTTTTTGTACATCTTGTTTTTATCTTTTTTGTTGATATTTATGCTTATTATTTAGATAAATAATTTATCTTATTCGAAAAAAAACTTGGTGTTAGTTGATTTAAGAGATATCCATTTGGAGCCTCCACTATGTTGCGTCTTTATCGATTATTATGAAAATTTGGTATTTCTACTCAAAAAAATGGTGTTTCTCAAGGAACTACAGTTAAAATCCGTTTGCCTCAAGCAAAAATATTCCGTTTGCGGTTACCAAAATCCCACTTGGGACAGGAGGAATTTTTTGTCCTCACTCAAACGATTATAGCCGTTTTTTTTTTGTGTAAAGAAAGAAAATAAAAAATCGCTTGCGTTAAGAGGGAAAATTCCACTAGATGTTAGCCTAAATAAATCAACACTCAAATTCAAAGATTGTAAGTTTATTTTATGAGTTCACTTCTAATTAATATGTCAAATAAACGTGAGTGAATGTAACTGAAATATTGACCGAGATTTTTAAGGTGACCTTTAAAAATAAGAAGTAAGTTTGCAGTAAGCTTCTTCGTAAAGATCTTTAACAAGATCTTTCATCCGTTTTTTATTGTTTAATTTTGCGGTCAAAAGTTATAAAAATTAAATAAAAAATAATTTACAATAACATCAGTACAGAATATTTATTATCACTAAATCTTATCTAATCTTTTTTTCCTGGGATGCAATTTCTCAAAATTTTATTTTATTAAAAAAATTTAATCCATTTATACCGTTAGATCTAATTTATTTTTTTTAAATCCAATTTACTTTTTATTCCAACTAGCAAAAATAAAAAAATAAATAATGTTTAATCCTATTTTTAAAAAGAAAAAATTGTGAAATATATTTTTTTTATATTAAAAAAAAAAAAAAAACCAAAAAAAATTTATTTATATTTTACATGTGTAATATTATACTTGAGTATTAAGTCATAAAAAAAAAGTTAAAAGGTTAAAAAAAAAGAGTCTATTACATCTAAAGTTTTTTTCCCTATTTTAAAAAATATAAAAAACTTTTTTATTATAAATATACTTTTTCATTCTTTCATAAAATAATATACTTTTTAACAAACACATTAAAATCTTTTAACTTCAAAAAAAAATAGTATGAATTATAAAAAAAAAAGTAAAACATTTAAATAGAAAAAAAATTTTTTTTATACTTAAATGATAAAAGCCATTATCATTTACTTAAAAAAAAAAAAGAAAAAGTACCAAAGGAGTAAGTATATTGTTTCAAAGATATAAAATTTAGTTAGGATCGAGTTACTCATTCTTTAATAATTAGATATTATAGCTCGAATAACAATAAAATTCCTTAAAGTTTATTTTTATACACAGAGTTTTTCTTTCGTGTTTCTAAGAGAAATCAGGGCAGCAACAATTTTAATTAAGATAATATAAGAAATTTAATCGTATGAAGATGATTTTTTTATTAAATCAAAACAATTAATAAAATGACCCATGAAATGCCGTAGTCAATTTGAGTTTTTAAGAGTTTTGCCTAAAGTAACAGAATTTATATAAACAAAAAAATGAATAAAATAAATTTTTCGTCAGAATGTACTTCTGTAAAAATAAAAAGTTAAAAAAGAAAATTTTTTTATGTGGTTTATAAGACAAATAAACACTAAACGAGTTAAATCCCATTGGACGTTTCTTTTGGATTGTCTTATATAAAAAAGTATTTCTTATTTGTTTTGACTATAAGTTACTACTACTTTATTAAAAACTCTAAATTAAATAAGATTACTTATCTACTTTTTATTTTTTACTTTAGTCCAACAAACTTTTTTTTCATATATCTTTAGTAAGTAGCTAGCAAAGTAGGAGGGAGGGCTCCACTACCCTATTAACATTTACTTCTATTTCTGTTGCTCAAAAAAATCATTCATCAGAGGGGCCTATTTCCTGGATATGTAAAATCTAGTGTTTCGAAGAGTCCTAGTTTTTCGTTCAAGATAATATCGATAAACTAATTTGTAAAAAAATCAATTTATGATTTACCAATCATGTTTTCGTGCATGTTTTTATTTTCTGAATACTAAAAAATCTAGTAATTTTCTTGAATTTTCTCCAGGTTTCCCTATTTTTACTTCAAATTGTCTAAAAATTTTTTCAACTGACTCCAAAATAGTTTAAAAAATTTTAATTATTCCAAAAATAATAAAAATTTAATATTTTTAAAAGCACGATAGCTGAGTAAAAAATTAAGGCCTCTATGGACCACAGACTTACTTCCTTCATTTTGAGACCAGTTTTATGAAATTTCGTTCACTGGTTCGACGCTGATGATCATACAAACAGACAGACACACACACACACAAATAAATTTTAAAATTTATATAGTAGAAATATATACTATATAAGCTTATAAGTAGCTTAATATTTTTAAAATAATATATAATTTAATTACTTTTTATATTTTTCAACTAATATTATAAATAAAAAAAAAAATATAGATTAAATTCAATATATAAGACGATACAGAAAGAAGGATTCGAGACATTATAGTTTGGTGTATACGTACAAAAAAAAGGAAAAGTTTTTTAAAGACATCTCATAAAATGTCAGTAGTAACAGTTATTATCGGTTAAACTTGGCTAGATCTGTTAAGAAAAGGAAGTTAGTGGCCAATAAATGTCTTTTTGTATTACTATAAATACTATAAAGCTTATACATTTTTTATTGCATGTATGAGATAAGGAATTTTCTCCCCCCCCTTCTCTCTCTTTTTCTCTCTTTCCAAATTGTTTCCATGGATGTTTTCGGAATTGGTCGGATTGAATTACCTAAAGTTGGTAACTCAAAATTAGAGTGAGAAGCCGGCTTTGACAGCACTTTTTTTTAATTTTACTTGCACTGACGAAAAAATTTGGTGGTGCCTTCCGTCTTTAATTACAAATTCGAGAAGATTGAAATGGAAAAGATAGAAACATAATTTCTCACTTTAATGTTGAACTAGCAACTTTAGGTATTTCAATCCTACCAATTCTGAAAACACCCCATATACTTGTGCATGTTACATAAATTTAATTTTCGAACGTATTACTTTGAATATATATGAGACACGAGTTAATTAACCAGCTGAATACAAAAGCTATTCAAACACAGAGAATATTCAATATATATATTTAAACTCTGTATAAAACTTTATTTTATTATACCCAAATGATGTTTTTTTTAGCATATTTGATGATTAAAAATTTGATCATAAAAATTAATTGGAATATTGTCGTTTTATTTTTGAATACATACTTTTTACTATTATAGTGAAAATTAAATATTTTATTTAAAAAGTTTTTTGTAGTAATGTAATAGTTCGAATGTATAATTTTAGAGGTGAACATATAAAATGAAGTGAATATCAACTTGTTAATTTACTAAACATAAACCACAATTTTGTGGTTTCATTATTATTATTAATGTCATTATGAAATTTTAAAAATTATAAACTATGTCTGACTGAATATTGGTTATCACTACTGTAAGTCTGACTTAAAATTTATCTATATCACTTATTTAATTTCTTGGTTATTTTTTTTTATGAAACAAAAATATAAATGCTTAACTTTTTGTTAGTTGACTCAAAGCTTGATTTGCTTATACTCTGACAATTTATTTGAAATTTATTTGAATAAAGCAATGAATAATGCTGTTAAATTAATACTATATTAACTAAATCAATAATAATAAAGTTAATTCAATAAAATATTTTAAATCAACGATTTGCGCTTACAGAAGCATAAAGAACTAACCTAAGCTTGCAAAGTAACAGATGACGCAGAGTGTTTAATGGCGGAACCGTAATTAAACTGCAAAAAGTGTCATAATAAATTATATAATTTTTAATATTTTTTATTAAAATAAATACTTGGATTTTTTACTACATTAAACAAATGGATTGCATTTTAAATTTTTATGTGCTACAGAGTCTCTTTAGGCCATTTTAAAGTGAACAACTATTCAATTATACTTATAGCAGCGTATATTTATTTATTTCCTATCTTTTTTTATCAACAGTATTGATGATCTTTAAATTCAAACTGGAATATATATAATGCAATCAGACACCCAAGCTATAGAGCTCTAGTCACCCTTTGATCTTGTCAAACTAAACACTACTTAAACCAAATCAATAATTTTTGGCTTTTCTCATAAAGTCACACATGATCCCAATTACTCTTCATTGCTATTATTACATTATACTCAAATTCTGTATGAATCATCTTAATAATCTTGGAAAGATTTTTACCCCTACTTTCCAATCCATTATTTTCAAGTCTCGCTCTTTCATTCGTTATTAGGAAATTACATTGGTTACATCGCTAATTATCTATGATGTAGTGTCCAAGATTTTTTAACCACTAATAGCAAAGCAGTGTATTACATTTATTTTATAAAATTTAATTCGTAAATATTAATCTAATAAAACTCAAAAAATTCACTTTAAATATTAAAATTCAAAAAAAAATTAAGTCTTTTATAAAATATTAAAATTTTTTAAATTACTATAATTTTGATAAAGTTTTGATAAATTAATCAGCCACATTTAGTTAATTTAATCTTTTGGTCTTTTTTATAAGATTGTTGGTTAAAGACAAAAACTATTAATACGATTTACTAAAGTCAAAATGAGATTATAAAATTATTTTAAAATTTCTGTTAGATAAGCAGTTTTAATCTTAAATTTAACCCAGTTTTAATGTATAATTAAGTACTAATTTTTTAAATATCGATTATTATTATTATTATATCAAATGAAAAAAGAGATAAAATATGAAGAAAAAAAAAAGTAAGAACAATAGAGAAATACTTGAAAAAATCTTAAATCTCTTAGTTTTTTTTTTGACATAGTTTTCTACTTTAGTGAATTGAAACCGTCAATCCGGTTACTTTTATTTTAATATCAAAATAAAAAGATAATATTGTCATTTTTTTCTCAAAACCATTAATATTATTATAACCTTTTAAAATAATTAGTTTGAAATTTGGAAAAAAAGAGTATAAGAATATTATTTTATAAATTTGCTAACACATCTGTTTTATTACAAAGTAAAATGTCTCTTTTTGCTAAAATAGAGAGAGATTGTAACGTCTTGCGGAGCTTAAATGAACGAATGAAATCGAGGTAGGTACTTAAGTCACCTTATATATATATATAAGGGATGTTGTTATATTGCAAAGAGAGAAAGAAGATAAAGGAGAGATTATGCAATAGCGTGTTTTTGCAAGCTGCGTTTATTATAATATACTTTATGAAAACGAGGCTCACCTGCCACTGAACATTCATATTCTCGTTTTAATGGTTTAAGTATATGAGTTGACTTTTTGAAATAATAAACTATATATATTATTTAATTTAATTAGCTTAAATAAAGATTTATAATTTTTATAATATTTAAAGAAAAAAAAGAGATTACTTTTATATACCACTCATTTGGGATTCTGAAAATTTTGCATATCAAAGCCAGGAAATATTATAAACCACAAATTAGCTTTATTTTTTGCTTTTATATTTCTATGAATGAGACGAAAATGTAAAATAAATAAATTTTTCCTACATAATAAGCTTAAAAAAGTATTATAATTTAAAAGAGACTTTACTAAAAATAATAATAATTTATTTATCATACATATGAATTTATATTTTAAAAGCTTCTACAAAAGATTTTATAATTTTAATAATTTAAATAAAAATCCTTCCTTTATATTAGCTAAGGTACAGTACCAGTACATCAACGACCGAATTTTAAACGGAAAAACCGTGTATAAGAAGATGCTCCAGTAACTGAAAGACCTAAAATTTTCAATTCTTTGTTTCTCTGATGATCCTAAAGATAATTGATTAAATTTTTTTTTTTAATTATGCAGCGATCCTTCAGTATTCACGCACTTTTTAAAATCAAATCTAACAAAAAATGGTTTGGTGATCGATCAAGTACTGGTACGAGTACCTTAATAAAAATTATTTTGTAAATGTATTTGAGATTAAGTTTGAATGTAAAACGGGCCAAATTTAAGATTCAACCATTTTCAGGGAAATTAAGTACTTTGAATAATTTATTTTTAATTGTACAAAATCATATTGGCTCTTTGGTTGGTGGAAATATTGCTAAGGATTAAATTAAAAAATTTTGTTTTAATAAACACTCACTTACTTTTTTACTATATTTTATGTATATTGGCTAACTTTTTGGAAAGTATTACAATACAAATTACGGTGAATTATAATTTTTTAATTAATAAGTAAAAATACCTAAAAAGTACAACTCTTTCAGATGAACCTCGTCCTATGCCCTAGAATTTCGCATACGTTTTTGGATAAATGAAAATTGATTCCTCCCAATATTTTAGCTCCCTAGGTCTAAATATGCCCAAACTAGACCCATTCGAAGTTATTTGATATTTTTTAGTAATAAATTTATAAATTCAATTTTGGTTCTTATACTTTTGAAAGTTGGATTATACCTTATTTGCAAATGTTTTTAAATGGTAGTTATAATTAAAATGTTTATTGTAAATGATCCAATAGCCAAAAGTTTATTATCTGATAATAATTTCTCATGAAATATTTAGTAAGCAGTAGAGAAATATATCCTGATACGAACTCTGCATGCTAATTTCCAGTTAAAATTCTTGGTTTAAGTTAAGCAAATAAGACCTATAAAGTTTTCCCTTTTTTGCATTCATTGAGGACTTAGCTTATCTTTTAAATGTGCTGGTAATTTTGCAGGATTTAAATTCGTTAGTTATATTTTCAAGATTCTTATGCTTAAACCTTTAAAACTGCATCGTTTGAATTTCAATTGTTTATGAGAGCTCCGATGCTGACTAAATGTTTATAATATTACCATTGTTATGAGTATCCCTTTTTTTCAGTAATAAAAACTGGAGGCATAAAATAATCAATAAAAAGTGAATTTAAATTAAAAAAAAGTAAGTTTCAAAAGCGTAATTTGTGTTAATAAAATTGTTCGAAGATTTTAATGCACAAAGTGCTTATTTTACATAAATTATATTATTTAACTAAATCCTCTTCTAATGATTTATTCAATTATACAGAAAATTGATGGATTTAATTGGAAAAATTTGTTAAACACAGACACATATATATGTATGTGTATAAAGAAAAAATATAAATGATAAAAAGTAAATATAAAAAGTTTTATCAAGTGAAATGATTGGAAAAAAAGTCTTTATTTTTTATATATATAAATAAAAATTGCTTGACCTTTTATATACATACAGATCACAAAGTATATAAAGTTTAGAGTCATTTTAAATTATATAGTTGCGTATCTTTTTCTTATAAAACTTTCTTTTTAAAAAAGAAAAATCTTATTGTACATTTAAAAAAAAAAGACTTATCTTATAAATTTCTATCGGAGATTTATAAAAATTTATATATATAAAAGTCATTCAATAGCAATATGACTATTGGATCACTTTTCTTTTCAATATATATATTTTATTTTTTTCGATATCTATTATTCTTTTCTCTTTTCAGCTTTTTTATTATAGAAAAAATTTATTTTTATTCTTCTCGTCTATATATAACAAATTATATTTATGCATTAAATAAGTATTTTTCTTTTTTTTTTTTAATTAAGATAGTTATTTTCTGAGATAAAATAGTTATTGACTTAACCAATTGATTATAGTGGTAATAAATTAAAAATTAGCGAGTTTTATGCATGTTTTTTTTCGTATGGAATATTCTTTTATGGTGATTTTCGATTTTTTTAATCAAATTTTTTAATTTTATCAACTTTATAAAGTAACAGAAAAATGGGTCTTAGGGAATGGATTTTAAGTAATTTTCAGAATTTCGTTGAAAATAAAAACTAACAGTGTTCTAGATTTTTCTTATATTCTGAACGCAGGTCATTTAAGGAGTTAGGAGGGTAAATAAAAATGATGACAGAACTGAATGAAACTGGAAAATTATTAAATTTAAACATTTTTAAAGTTGAATAGAACTTGGTTTTATATACCTTACCACATTAATTTTTTTTTAATTGAAAAATTAAAGTCAGCAGCTTAACATTGCTCTTATGGGAAGTCTTATTTGGAGATTGTAAAAAGTATGATAGTGATGAAACAGGGAGATGAAACTAATTAAATATCATAAATAAATTGTCAAAGATTATATTTCCAATTTATTTTATCTAGGTTACCACATCCAATCATTAATTATTTGGTAAAAACCAAGTTTTAGCAAGTACCATAACCTAAAATAATAATGTTTTTTCATAATTTATAAAATTAAAATCATTTTTTTTGCAATAATATTACATAATAAACTCATTTTTTAATATTTTTACGACTAATTTTATTTTAAACTGCAAATTATAAAAAAAAAATAGCGTCGGTAATGTGGTTATTGACTCAAATTTTCTATTTACCCTCGTAACTCCTTAAAAGATTTAATGTACTGTTGTTTCTGTTGGTTGCAATAGGTTTGGCAAAACTAGGTGACAAATTATCGCCAAGAAGCCGAGAAGACGTGAATATTTTTGGCTGCTCAGGGCAACCAATTGTTGAAAAGGCAAAGTTGCAAAGGTAACAAGTTGTTAATAAAGGGAAGTTTTTCAGGCATTTTATTTGGCAACATATTGTAATAAAGTACTTTAATTTAAGGTATGAATGTAAAATTGATAAAATCTATTAGTATAATTAGCAACGAAAACTTTTAGCTAGGGCCACCTAATAAATAAAACTAAGAACATATATTCATACAAGCTCTTATACCAGGAATGTAAAAATTTAACAAGTAAGATATTGAAAATTCTTGAATCAAATAGTGAACCGGATTCAAAAGGTCAACCTATTTTTCTATTATTTCAGAATGACCCAAACATAAATAATTTTTTTTATTATTATAATTAAAATTTTTAATATATAAAGTTATAAATTATATGGGCATAAAATTAAAAAAAAAAAATTTTATATGCAACTTTTTTTTCTAAAGAATTACGATTGAAAAATAACGTTATATTTTTATAGTATAGTTTTTTTCTAATTTATGCTAATGCATTTCATAAAAAAAAATTATTATATTTTTTAGTATTAAAAAAATAAAATCAATAAATTCTTTATTTAAATTTCATTTTTATTTTATCATAAATTTTATTTTAATAATTTTTGAAAAATTGGTTATTAATTTTTTTTTTTTAATATATTTTTATATTCTATTATAAAATAAATTTTATTGAACTTGAGGTTTTGTAGTATAAAAATGAAATAAATAATATGATATTTTTTTTTATACTTAACCAATAAATTGGTTAATTTTTCAATTATTTCTTTAAAGATTCCATTTCATTTCATGGATACCTTGAAGCTACACTGAAAAAAAATCCAATTGCTGCTACTAGAATTCTGGTAGTGGTAGCAGGAATTTTTTTCTTTTAAATAGTTGCAAATGACATGAAAGCTAAAGAAAATAAAACAAATTTTTTTTTGGTTCAAACATTTTTTTCAACTCGCATTATATTATGCTATGTTGCTCTCATTATAAATGAGTAAGACTCATTTTTTTTAAATTTTCTAAAATTTTAAAGTTGTAAGCTATTTGCAATCGTTAAAAAAAAAATCCAGCTGCCGCAACTGGAATTTTTTTTTCAGTATATGTAAAATTTTCTATGAAATTTTTTTTAAATCCATTCTTTTAAAAGAGGGGTCTGCTGAAATTGAAACAAAACCTTGTAGTTATTGATTGGCTTGGATATTGAAAAAACATCACATATACTCTGCATTCATCTCATTAGAACCACCAACCTACATGTTAAATTTTGGTTACTCCTAGGCTATTATCAAAATATCACTTTTACTTTACTAGTTAACAAAAAAACTCTAACTTTAAAAGTCAATAAACCAAATGCCAAATTTTTTCTCAAAATTACCAATTTTTGCCAAACTTAACAAATAAAGACGGTATTTAAAGGGTTCAAAAATGTTGTAAAGTTTCAATTTTTCAAAAATTTCCAACTTTTCATTTATGTCAATTTGGATTTTTTAAAAAAGTCAGTTTTTAATGTTGCCCTTATATATCAGTGTTTCAGAAACTATTAATCAAAAATAGATGAGTAAAGTATTTTTAAAAATATGAAGCTTGTACAACAACGCTGAGAAAATAAGGTAAAAAAATTGCATTTCATTAATTGCATTGAAGAAATGAGCCCATGATTAATATAATACAGCATAATTGAAAAGCAGACTCGTAGTTTTCTTAATAAGATTATAAATTTTTCATATTAAAAGAAAATATAATTAGATTTTTATTGCTAATATTATTGAATTGAATATATGCTTAAAGAAATTGGAGATAAAATAAAAAAGAAAACCAATTGAAACATAATGCATATCTTCGCCTCCTGAATCGAAAGATTATTATTATTAGTTCTTGCAGATAATTGACTTTAAAGAAAAAGAGAGAATAATAAAATGAAAAAAAAAAGTTAGATAAAAAGACTTAACTGTTCTTAAAGCTGAAACGTTTTGGTACACTTGAAAAAAAGAGCTATTTATCTTAGAATTCTATAGAATAAATGCAGAATCATCACAAGATATGTCTATTTTTTTTTATCTATTATTCCTATTCTCTTCTTATCATAAGTCTCTTTTGCAGATTTATTTTATTCTCTTCTTATACTTTTTTATAGACTAAACTTTTTTTTATTATTAAATTTATGATAATATAATTTTCAATATACTGCACATATATGCATAAATCTTTATTTTATTTTATTTAAAGCTAATATTAATAAATCAGAATATATCATTTTTTATCTTTTATTTTTTCTAATTAATTTTATTTATTTCCTTTAATTTTATTATAAATAAAATAAAAAAGTTTTTTTTAAATAATCATTTATTTAATTTACTTGGAGTAAAGAGACTTATGCTATAAAATGGAAAGGATAGTTTATTTTTATTAAAACGGGGGGTTTTAAGATGTATTTTTAAATTATAAAATGGTATTTTTTCAACAAGTTAAAAAATAAATGTTTATAACCTATAAAAATTGCCAAAAAAGAAACATTCATTTAGATAGTGCTGTCGTCGCGAATAGCAGCAACTGCTCACGAGATAATAGCTATGTTTGAATAGCAGTAACAGCTGTTGACAGCTTTCGGCTTTTTTTGCTCCGTGTAAGGGTATGCGGTTATCCAACTTTTCAGGTCGAAGTGGTCCTGGGTTTGTAGCTTCGGTTTAGGTCAGTTTTTGGGTAAACCCGAAAAATGTTTAAAATCCGATAGTTTTGAATTGGAAATTTACATAGCATATATTGCATAATATTTCTAAAATTGTTTGTTAACTATGTAGATTAAAAAACGATTCTTCCTAATTTTTATAAATTTTATTTTTGCCAAATGTAAAATTTTACAGGCACGAGGAGCATAGAATTATAAACATTTTTATAACAAGTCTAGTATAATATTTGGCATAAAAAGGGTAGAAAACCATTCTCTGACCAGGATGAAACTATTTGGAAGACACTTTCATCCCGCAGCACGATTGAAAAAACGCGTTTTCTCCCTTTTGTGAAAGAAATACACGGTCTTTGAGTGCTGGACGTGGTATTTTTGAAGTCAAATGACAAAAAAAAAATTATGGGTTGGCATTAGTATATACTAACACTATTTCTCGTAGTATAAGTTAAGGCGAAATACGGAGATCTCTCATTCATACCAACCTATGAATTTAATTTTGTCATATGACTTTGAAAAGACCACGTCCAGCACTCAAAGACCGTGTAGCTATTTTTTAATAAGGTGCAAAATATTGGTTTTGACTTTGCATGCAGTTGTCCGCAAGAGCGAACGTAGTGAGCGATTTCAGAAAGAATGCAAAAGTCGAACCCCATATTTTTTTTTAGTGATTTAAAATATAATTTTACATAGTATAACGGGCAAAAAAACCATCTCCCTAGGGTTGAAATTAGAATTTTTTGCCCTAGATGTGTAAAATTGTATTTTTCCATGGGAGCAAAAAAAGAATATTCATTTTAAGTTTTCACATTATCATATCAAACGGTTCATTAAATAAATTTAGGCTAAATAATTGTTAATTAAATTTTTTTTTTAATTATAACTGATATTGGCTTCAAAAAGAATTTTATTCCAGTCAAAATACGGGTTTGGTTGTATTTTCACTAGCGAACCGAGATTTGCTCTACTATAGGTTTTTTGGGTCGCTGAACACGAAAATAGGGGTCATTTGACAGAGAAATTGGGGCTTCACCCTTAAATTTGCAAAAACTACCCCCAAGAAGGGGTTTTTTTTACATATTTGCAATTTGAGCGCTCAGATTGGCACCATACGGGTTTTTTGGGTCGCTGATCAAGAATTTCGACTCCTTTTTCACAAATAATCAATATTTCACCCCTAAATTGTCTAAAACTCCTCCCCCCCCCAAGGGGGTGGTTTGCTATTTTCGCACTTTGAGCATCCAGGATATATCCATATAGGTTTTTTGGGTCGCTAATCAAGAATTTCGACTCCTTTTTCATAAATAAAAAATATTTCACCCCTAAATTGGCTAAAACTCCCCCCCTCCCCAAGGGGGTGTTTTTGCTATTTTCGCACCTTGACCATCTTCACCCTATTCAAAAAAAAAATGTCTATATTAAGTTTAGAATAAATTTAGAATAAAAAGTCAAAATTCTTGATTAGTGACCCAAAAACCCTGTATGGATATATCTTGGATGCTCAAAGTGCGAAAATAGCCAACCACCCCCTTGGGGGGGGGAGTTTTAGCCAATTTAGGGGTGAAATATTTATTATTTGTGAAAAAGGAGTCGAAATTCTTGATCAGCGACCCAAAAAACCCGTATGGTGCCAATCTGAGCGCTCAAATTGCAAATATGTAAAAAAACCCCTTTTTGGGGGTTGTTTTTGCAAATTTAAGGGTGAAGCCCCAATTTCTCTGTCAAATGACCCCGATTTTCGTGTTCAGCGACCCAAAAAACCTATAGTAAAGCAAATCTCGTGTTCGCTAGTAAAAATACAACCCCCCCCCCCCCCGTATTTTGACTGAAGTATTTAAAAATTTTAAAGATTTAAAAAACTTAAAACTCGTAAAATTAGTTTTTAAATTTTAAAATATTAAATTATTATAAAAAAAAAGAAACAACATTTTAAAAATGTCATACGAATATTACCGAACCAGATGAATGTCACTTAAAAAATATATATATATATAACATACGTGTACTTTTTATGTTCCGATTTTACAGATCATTAACTTTACCAATCTTTTAAGTCATAAATTTGTCGATAAATACATTTTAACAAAGAAATGATAAAACTAAAAATGATATTTTATTTTTATTATAAAAAATAAAAAAATAGGTATATACAGTAATGAGATTATTAAAAATTGCAGTGGTAGTCGAAATTTAAAAGTATGAAGTATATAATTACAGGCTTTTGCCTTAAAATCAATATTATTTTTTAAAAACAAGTATGTAAACGGTTTTAGAGTGTATTAAAAATGCAAATAATTTTTATAAATAAGTAAATGATAAATTAGTACAAACTCGAAACGAAGTAATAAAAATTGCATGACTTTCCACTTTTTAACAAAAAAAAAGTAAAATAAAGTTAAAAGCAATTTGTATAAAAATTTTTATTAACAATAAACTTTTTCCATTTCCTTTAAAATCTATCACTTTAGTGTACACATAAAAAGTTGAATTTAGCCTTTAGGTTTAAATTTAGCTAAAGGCTCGGTCATTTTATCTAAAAGCAAAACCGTTAAAAAGATTAATGTCGTGTCATCAAGTCATTCTAACATTCACCAACAATTCGTAAGATAAATTGCTCGTTAGATTGCATTCTAGTTATATAGATTAGCTTTTCTTATAAATTTCTTTCCCGAATAAAA
Source organism: Anagrus nilaparvatae (assembly GCA_022575985.1). Classification (NCBI taxonomy): domain Eukaryota; kingdom Metazoa; phylum Arthropoda; class Insecta; order Hymenoptera; family Mymaridae; genus Anagrus; species Anagrus nilaparvatae. The sequence continues at coordinate 12,736,196 of JAKSXM010000002.1, read as the reverse complement.
TGCTTTTCAAAATACGGAAATCCGTATGCGTGTTGTTTAAGAATAAAAGGGGTAATGGTATTGGAGTCGAAAAGTCGCTATTTAATAACTTCTTAAACTTTGATTCATAATAATAACAATCATATAATTGAAGTTATTAACAATATAACTGTAATATAACCGCAATTTCTATAAGATCAATACACCAAATGAAATTCTTGAATAGATTAATATTATATGGTCAATTGTATACAATATATATATATATATATTGGGGCTCGGAAATTATTAGCATTTCTGTATTAAATTATTATCAATAGTGAAGGAAGTGAACCTTACTCTGTATTTCAAATTTATATGTATTTGTATGTGTGACATTATTAATTCATAAAGTAGGTATATTTTATGCATTAACTATATCTATCCTTCTCTAAAAAAGAAAAACTTTATTCAATAATATTTCCATACTAACTGACAAACATTTTTTTTGATGCCAGAATCAAGGTTTTTCTTTATAATTATATGCATGAAATTTCTTAGTAAAATAGTAGTTGAACCAATAAAGCTTCGAAGAAATCAAACTTTTCTTGATATCTAAAATCGACCTAGTAATTGGGTTTATTCTACGACTAATTCGGTATATTTTTAAATTATTTGTACTTCAGATAAAACGTACCTAATTTACTCAGGATACTGCAACTATTGACAAAAAAATACTGAGGTCTAATACTGTCAATCATATTGAGATTTTATAAATCATTTTTTTTGCAACTAAAATTTTTGATTATATTTTTTTTAAACTCTTTATAATATAAAAATAATTAATATAAATAATAAGCCTGTAATTAATCTTAAATAAATAAGAAAATAAAAGATATTTTAAAAGTATTTACTTATTGTTAGCATATTATATACACTTAAAATATAAGCTCACAGTAAATAGATTGAAACAACAAAAACAAGTCTTGCACAAAAACCATTATAACGAACCATAAAGCTTTATATAAAGCATTTTCAAATATATATATATTGAACTAGCCACAGTAATCTCAGTCATGTGTATCCATTTAGTTTTAGAAACGTATTATACACCACGAGAGAGACTAAGAAAGAGATATTTTTGTTTTAATCCAGACTTAATTAACTTCTCAGATTAATGATACTTTATATATATTTAAAACTAAATTTGTAAAAAATTTATGTCTTCAAAATAACACTTACGTAATAATTTTATAAATCGATATGATTCATCATCTCTTCTCGATTATAGCTACTAATGTAATTCAATTTCTCTCCTATACATCAATATGGGTACATAACCATATTTGGTATGATTAAACATTCGTTTATGTATACCACTTGATCGTTATATATTTTTAAATTAAGTATTTTAATTAATTTTTATAGGTTTTTTTTGTACTTGTTGCATAAAAAATTTAATTATGTTTGGAAGAAAAAAAAATTTATTAACGTTTTTTTGAGGAATCATAGTTAAAGAGAAAATGAGAATAACTACGGTCTTTCCTAATGAGAAATTAGAAAGGATGGAAGTGTTAGATCCTGTGGGGGATATTTTAAGTAATATCAATCCAAATTCTCTTGAAAGAACCATCCGTCAAGTCAACTGGGATTTTACTTGTCACTTTTTAGAACCCTCTAATGACTTTTTCCTCTTCAAAGACACAATTTGCTTATAATTCTCTTTTTCGATTATTATTATATTTATAAAATGCTTTGCTTTCATATTTTCTTATTTTTTATGCTTCATTTAATTTTTAAATTTATGCTGATATTACATTTTTAATATTTTTTACCAAAATTAATAAAATATAAAAACATACATTTAGGTACTGCTCACTCTCTATAAAAAAAATATAAATTACTCTTCTGGACTTTTTTTTTTTTTCATTTCAATGATACGTGTTTCAAAAGTATATACAATTAATCAAAAGGTTCAAATATATGACTATTTTTTTTTCAGTTAAAAGTTAATCCTATTTTTTTTAAATGCAAAAAAAAATTTATTCATATATATCATTTTAACATGAACATGAAAAAATTTTTTTTTATCTGGGATTAGGGTTTTAATTGAAATTTTAGTTTTTTTTTTTCAGGATCATAAAAGTGTATACCTGTATTAAAGGACATTTGAATTTTTTTCTCTTGACATTAATTCCATTTATTCTATATGTATATTCAATCAAATTAATTTATGTGATGGAATAAAAATTTATTCAAGGAATTGAAAGATAAATTTTTTATTTAATTGCGGTCGTTTGAAAAAATATTGATATTATAATATTAAAAACTTTTTTTTTATAATCTAATAGATAAAAATATAATAAAAAACTAATATTTTTACCACACATTTTCATTCATTTAAATCTTTATTTTAAGTATAAGGTACTTTGTATTGACATTTTATAATGAAAAAATTGCGATTCTGGCTAAAAATATTAATATTTTTGTGGCCTATATGTGAAAAAAAAATTTTTTAATTCAAATCTTAACTTAATTTTGAAAAAATTAACATTTAGAAAGCAAATAAATTATGAAATTTTATTGTAGTAAACAGTTTGAGCCATAAAGAATAATAAATAATAACCTCAAAGTCCCCTGATAGTTTTAGAAAAAAATAGCATTTTCATCAAGTTGAAATTTAAATGCCAAGTTTTTTTGTGGGTTATAAAATATCAGCATTAAAGTATTTATTTGTTAAATAATAAGCTTTCTTACAAACTTATTAGTATTGCACTTATTGACTGGGAAATAGGGCCAAAATTACTTGTTTCTGTATATGCTCAGGTTAAAAATATTTACTATAAAATTTATATTTTAAATTATTAGACCTAATACGATTGTAAGATTCAACATTCCATGAAATTTAGAGCTGTTAGATATCAAGTAGCATGTTCTGTCCACATTCCACACAGATTTTGATTCGTTTTCAACTTTAAAGTTGCTAAGCTAACTACAAATATTATTTTAAAAAACTGGATAATTTGTATTAGCAAATATGAAAGATAATAAAAGCCAACACATAAAATGACAATAAAAATTAAAAATGGAGAGCCAATTTAAATATATTTTTACAGGCTGAGTTTTCTATCACAAAACATTAATACGAATAGATTAAAAAAAATTGAATATACTTTTAAAAAAATTTTTACGTTCAACGTTTATATAGATTTTGAATATCATTTCACTTGCGAGAATAATTTAATAGAAAGTTTTTATAAAAAATGTTCATTCTAACTGAGTTATTTTTCGTTAAATTATTAAATGAGCATTGAAAAGCTTTAAAACCTATAAAAAAACTTTGGAAACTCAAATTTTTCACTCAGACTACGCAATAAGCTCGTTTTAAGTATCTCAATTACTTAACACAATAAAAAATCTAATATACTATTTATTTTGTTGCTTTAATAAAAAAAAAAATTTAATACACATTTGTACACTTTTGTTCTAAATGCATTAAAAGGTATATTGAAGTACAGTGCGTATAAGATAATATCATAAATGCCCTCATAAAATTCATAGTGACGATCGTTAAATATGTATTTATTTTTGTTGAGTAAGCAAAACTGTATAAGAAAGAATGTTATTATCATATAAAAAATATTTCTATGATATATGACATAAGAAATAATAAAAAAAAATGTTTATTTTTAAAAGCAAATTCTTTTTTCAGTTGTAAAAAAAGTACCTAAACAAATTTTATTATTTTTGAATTTATGCAAGTATTTTATTTTTTCATTTTTATTTGATTGAAATTTTCAGAGTTTTTATTTTATAAAAATTTGATATTACAGTTCTAATATGAAAATTTTTACATTGAAGCATCTTTTTTCTATATAATCTTTCTATGTATTTATACACTGTAAAAAGTAAAGATTTACAAAAAGAATTTTTTCGAAAAATTAGTTAATTTTCGAAAAAATGTGTAAATATTCGATAAAATTCGTATAATTACTGAATTTAGTACATTATCGAAAAATTCGAGAATTCTCGATTTTTTTTTGTGATTTTACGAAAAAAGTTGTTAATTCACAACTATTTTTCGGAAATTTACAACTATTTTTTGTAAATTTCCGAAAAAAAATTGAAAATTATCAATTTGTCTTGCGAATTTACAAAAACAAATCGAGAATACTCGAATTTTGTGTTAATGTACTAAATTTAGTAAATGTACGATTTTTTTCGAATATTAAAAAATTTTTTTGAAAATTTACTAATTTTTCGAAATTGTTCTAATTTGTTACTTTCTACAGTGTATGTCTTGCTTCAAAATTTATAAAGGCTAATTTTTTGAAAAAACAGTTACTGAAACGAGCTAATTATAACACAGTTAAACAAGAAAAACATTTTACACGCTCGACTAAACTTTTACGATGAAAAATATGATTTTCTCTCTGTTTTGAAACATAATATTGATTATAAATTCAGTGTAATAACAATAGCATTAGTATAGTTATTTTACATATGGGCTTGTTAATATTCATAATACACGATGTTACATATAATTCATATTTCAGCTATCTATAGATTTATTAGAAACGCTATTTATCTATGTCTCTATATAACCAATATCAAAATCAAGTTAAAATTGTTTGTCAGTCTACATTATTGTATTTCATATTATCACCTGTTCTCTCTTCTCTACATAAACCAATATTTTATTAGTTTATCTATCTACAAATATATTACAAGTATTTTCAATTTTCTCTCCAACAATGTTAATAATTAATGACGATTATGCTGATTTTATATACAATTTTTTTATCTAAATTTAAACTAAATAAATGAATAGACATCAACATTCGTTCAAATGCAAATTGCTTAACAGAGAGGAGACAGGGCGTTGGTTTCAAGGATTCATGTGCATTTGTTACTGTCAAAGTATCTACGCATTTCTATGAGAATTCGTAAACACGTAACATTTCTCTATCTCTATCCCTCTATATATGTATATATAAATGTCTTTTACAAATTTTTAAACTTTTTGGATAGTTTAAAAAGCATCCCTGTTCATGTTGTCAACGGCAATTCGCCAAACGATATCATTACTTATGTTTTCAAAATAAAATTCTATCTAAAAAGTATACCAGACTTGTTTTTTGTGAAAAAAATTGACATTTTTTTAAAAATCACATATATATTTTAATCAAGCCATGTTTTTTGCTAGAAAATTACCCCATGCAGTGAATCTTTTTTAAAACGATTTAGAAAATTGTCGTAAATAATTTGATAAATTAAACAATACGTTATGAACAAAATTTTACATACTAGTACCTGTCAGGTGCAATGTTTTATGTAATTTATAACAGAGTGTCTATAGTACAAGAATAAGATAGAGTGGATGAAAAGTTATTTAGCTAAAAATCAATTAATTTTAATTAACAACAGTCAATTACCAAGCGAAAAAATTTCAAAAAATAAATATTCAACACATTAATTAGCATTAGGTAAAAAAACTGAAACGATAAAATCAAGCTGTTTCAACGATCCATTTAAAAAGATAAAGTAAAAGTTCATGATTTAACGAGCTCACCCTGAATCTACCCTTTTCGAAAAACCAAAAGCACACGTGTTTTTCCCCACACTAAAACTTTCTCGCAAAACATATGCATAATAGATTTATATATATAACCTACAAAATTTTACCCGCATTTTCCCTAATACAAGGCTTTTTTTACTATATATAATCGTTCTTATAGTTTTATAAAGTATAGTTGTAGTTGTAGTAGGTACTCAACAGATATACATAAAACCCCAGCATCATTTAATATTTTGTCTGCATAACGAGTAGGTACGAAAGAGGGTTATGTCTGACCGTGTCCTAGCCACATTTATGACCATTAAAGAGCATGCAATTTAAATATATATAAGAAGAAAAGAAGAGGAAATTATTTTAATTGTAGTGTTCACTTAAAAGGTTAAATATAAAATGCTTAAATTATAAAAAAAAAAAATCTGCAAAAAGCATTTTTTAACTACTCTTTGCTTTATTTTTTACAACTGTTAGGTGATTAAAACATTTTTTATTAAGTAAATTTAACACGTAATTATTTAAAATTTTATATTTAAATAGTCAGATATTTAATAATCAAATTTATATATAAAAAAAAGTGGGGTTAGAAATTTTATATACAAAAAAAGCTTGAGTAAATTTTCACCATCGCTTTTATCGTATGTGTCAACTGTATAACGTAATATAATGAAATGTCACACGTTTTTTTAATACTCTTTACTTTCTTGATGATAACGAATGACCAATTACAAAAGATTTTATATATACTAACTAACTGATATAAAAGCTACATAACGGGGATTTTAATTCGATTTTTTTTTTTTACTGATTGACAGACTCGCATAAAAATGTTATATTTGTTTTAAAAGTTAGCATTTTACGCACTTGTGTGTGTGGGTGAAATTATATTACTTTTTGTCAAATATGAAATTTTTATTTTATTATATGTACTCTGATTACTAATTATTTGTAATGAAGATGATTTAGATATCTTGATTAGTTGACATAGGAATTTTATTTTTTTCGTAATCAAGATAATAATGGAAAATTTTTATGACTTACGTAAATGGAGTTGAAATATAGATAAATATTGAAACTTTGTTTAATTACCTGAAACAAACAAAATAAAAATCAAATTATTAATTATCTATAATTACAGAATTTAATTAATAAAATATGAAATTCAAGGTAGTTTATTTTTATCTGCAGTAACTATAAAAATTCTTAATTAGCCAAGTGTATTTATTTTGTTAAGAAGGTTATTTTAAATAATTGAAAAGAGTCTTAAAAGTTAAAACTATAAAAAACACTCTTGAAAGCTAATGACTTAACCTTTTGGGAAGCTAGGATTGACAATAATACGATACGTATTGGCTTAAAGAGACAAATTTTGCAGTTTATACTGCACTTAGTGTGATTAAATTCAACTTTAGGTAAGCTTTAGGTATACATAAGAAACATTTTAAATATATATAAGCTTATTAAATAAAATAAATTTTAGGGTATTTAAAAAATATCTCGTTTACTAAACTGTTAACTTTTTCACAAAATTTTTGGTTCCAACTGGGGGCAAAATCTTTCAAATTCGTGATCAGTGGCCCAAAAATCAAAAAGTAGGACAAATTTTGTAACAGTTAGTGAATATAGCATTAATATCCCTAATAAGAGGAATAATATGCGAGATTATAAAAAGCTTTTGTCGGATAAGTATAGTAAAATTGCCCTAAAAGGGTCCTAAAGGACGGAAAAAAATTTTTCCTTGAAAAGTGATGATAGTTTCTTAGCCAATGTGCAGAGCATTATATGTTCATGGATCGGAAAAATTAAATTAAGCCTAAAAACCGTATTTTTTTGGATTTCTTTAGGCTCATGGGGGTCTGTCGTGACCAAGAGGTTTGATTCTAACGAGATGCGTTGAGTTTTTTGATCATATATTTATCGTTTTTGGGTGCACTTAAAAAATTAACTTTGACAATTTTTTGAATTCTTAAGTTAGGTTGTTCTGAAAAACCTTTAAATCAATGACTTTCAAAATTCAATGGTGTTAATTAAATGCATTCCATCGATACAAAGTCCATCGATTAAATTTCAATTGCATTAAAAATTTCAGAACCAATAAAATCATCGATTGTCACTATTAAATTTCAAACACTCTTGATAAAATAGTTTAATTTTTTAAGTGCACACAAAAACGATAAGTATATGGTCAATTATTGAACAACCTACCCTATACATTATAATATATTTTCTACATTTTACTTTTTTTCATCTACACAAACTTAATCATGGCTTAAAAATCAGAATTTTGACCACACCTAATGTATACATATTAAAGCTTGTTGCGACTTTCTTTGTGTTGATAATCGATATTATATAGTTACTTAGGTACTTTTAATACATAATATAAACTGCTAGCTGTTAGTATATATAAGAAATAATAATCCTTTTGATATAAAAGCTCATTTTTTTTTTACCATCATAAAAGTGTTAAAAAAAAAATACTTTTATTAATAAAATAAGATTATTTGATAATCATTAAATTTTGAAATAAAAAATTCAATTATATTTTGTAAAATTAATAACACTTCCTATTAATACACAAAATTTTACTTCTACAAGTAAAACTTCAATTTAATATAGAAAATAATTTCATTCCATTAACGACATCTATCAAAGTTATTTCCGTCCAAGACAAAGTTTTAAAACATCTCCATGTGTCACGCAATTTTCATTACACTTAAATTATAATTAAATATAAATATAATAGATAGAAAAAAAAAAATATTATAGATATAATCAAATTCTCTTTAATATTAAATCGTAAATAACAAAATCTAAAGATTAAAATATACGAAAAGTTTATTCGCATGATTTTCGAATTTAATGAATAGGAAATTCCAAAACGTATAACCTATAATGTTTTATAGGGTACCTTTCCCTATATATATATCCCTTTTCTTGCTCTTCACAGGATTATCGTCATTTCCGAATCGATTTTGGTAATTGAATAATCAATTCAGTCGAACAGAGAAAGCAAAATAGAGAGAGAGAAAAAAAAAACTAAAAGTTTATAAAATCGAAGGGAGAATTCATTTTAATGTATATAACTTTTACCCTCTTATTCTTTGCATTATTATTCCACGATATATATTTTTTTCGTTGTACAGTAAAGTATTTACAAATACCTTTTTAGTCCTGACTAATTTCTGTTTAAAAAAAAAAAAATTGCATAATTTGAAAATAAATTAAAATGTGTTTAAAAAAGTAAAATTTCGTCTCTTGAGATTTAGTGTAATTAATTAAGCTATTATGTTATTAAAATTTCAACTGAATATCCATAGGTACGTATAATAATAATAATAGTAATAATAATAAAGGGTGCAAGGGTATATATATATATATTACGTAGCATATGCTTCTAATCTTTCCATATATATATCATTAATAATGGATACTTCAAGCTCAAACTGCATATTGCCCATATACTAGTCGTCCCAAATCTATAATACTATATTATATTATGTATGTATAACAAATCTTTAGAAACCCTTTACATTACTTATGCATGCTATAAATATTAAGTGCATTCAATTAATGGAAGAGCTGTTAAGATTTTTAATTTTAATTATTATTTTTAGTCTTATCAATGTAAATTCTATGGGATATTTTTGATCAAATATTTACAGTTTGTTTGCTAACTGAACTGAACAGTCGGATAATAAAGCATCGAATATTTGTTTGTACAAATATAATAATTTATGATATTATAACGATAATCTTCTTTTTGGACATAATAAAACACTAAATTTATTGCTATCAGTGATAATGGAAAAATACTAATTTTTTTTATAGTTTTTAGTCAATAAATTTGGTATTTACTGAAATTTACAAAATTTTACTATTTGACATTAGTAGATAAAGCATTTTCTTTTATTAATCATAAATATCAGATAATTTTCGGTATTGCAAATGCTGTAAAAACATTATTGGTGCAAAAGAGGTTTCTGAAAAAAATTTAAGCAGAGCAACCAGAAAGTGAAAATTTTCTACAGTACAGTTTGACTGCGTAATTTTTAAAAGTGTATTTGAAAATATTTAGTTTAGCTATACATAAATGAATAATTTTACTATATAAAATATATGTATGGAATAAATATAACGAATTGAAAAACAGACAATTGAGATGATTACGAAAATTGGTTTGATCGTTACGTAAACTTTTTATTACTTTTAAATATTTAATGATTCTCTCTCAATATTTACACTGAATATTTGACCTTAAATTATTATTAGAATTTCACATTTAATATTAAATTTATATAAAATCAAAATTTTTTATTAAATTTTATAAATTATAATAGATACAGCTATTGCGTAGTTACAAAAGTTAGGTTACGTTATGTAGAATTACGCTAAAACTATATTTATATTGAAATTTATTTTATATAAAATATATAAAGTTTTATATCTGTTAGCGAGCAATTATAATTATTTTGCAGTCTGGACAGATAGTAGTTTTTTATAATTTAGTTATAACTATACTTGAGGTTGATTTGTCCAAATGTAATTACAAATTTTTAAATACATAATAGAAAATGTAAGAATATGGCAAGTTTTGCTTTTGACTTAAATATTCTTAAATTTTATGAGGTATACTTCTGTCGATGTGAAATAGGGGTCGATATTACCTATTTTTTAATGATTTTCTCTGCTGCAGATTTTTTCATTTGCTGATTGCGAATTTTTGGGTTGCTAGAAGTTTATTGACGGCTAATTCCGAATTTCGGAGCTCCAAAAACTTAAAAAAATTTAAAACCATGGAATCTACAAAAATATCTGTTTTTAGTGGTGTTTTGCATACTTATTTCTTTTTAACCCATGACTCTAAAATTTAGAATTAGCAACCGCAAAAACCTTTGGTATTCCAAACTTTTTTCTCCTTACTTTTTGTGAATTTTGCGTTGAGATTTAAGATTTAAAATTTATACATTTAATATTTAACTCTTATTAGGCTGATTCCACAAACGCCGTAAATCGGGGTCGCAACCGTAAGCGTAGTCGAAACGCAATGCGTAGAGACGAAAAATCGTGTTATGCGCATTTCGTTACGGCTGCGCTTGCGGTTGCAACCGTAAGCTCAGTTGCAACGCAATGCGCACAACACGTTTTTTCGTCGCTTTGCATTGCGTTAGGCTGATTCTACAGCCTTAGAACTACGGGATTCATAATTAGCGATCAATATAACGCGAAATTCTCCAAAACTCGTTATTTCTATTAAAAGTTAAAAACATTCGTTTCTAACACCTTGCAAATCTTAATTATCGACAAAAAAAAAGTAAATTAGTACTCTTAGAAAACCTTTGAGACCTAAAAATGTGATCAGTGAAAAAAATACCAACAGTAGAGAAAATCATACGGATGATGAATAATATATACTCCCCCCTCCTGTACTTTACCTGGAGTAGTAGATTATCTTTACGATACAGCGATGCACCAAAAAAAAAATATTCTGTGTATTTAAGTCTATTGACTTACAACCACAATTAATAAAATCAAAATTTTCGAAATATTATTTTGAAATCTTTTCTGCATAGTTACATAGGTAATGCTAAAATCTTTATACACTTGAGGGATAAACTACTATTAATTTACAGTAAAAGTTTGAAATAAATAAACACCGGAAGTAATAAACGTAAGAACTACAATTATTATACGTTTAGGATTGTTTGTATACGCTGACAAAAGGTTGTAATTATTGACTCTAGATATTGAAATGCACATATATTGGAAAACAATAGATTTATAATGATTATGCTAGATTACTCTCTAAACAAGAAAGTCTACATTCTCATTTAAATTACTAAGTTTTCAAGTTATGAGCTACTTTTTATTTTGTTGAAATATTTTTTAAAAAATCTAAAAATAATAAAAATTTAAATAAATTCTAATAAAGAAACCGCATAACAAAAGATTGCATGAAAAATATATGAAAATAAAAGTAAATACACCAAGCTTTTTTTATTTTTTTTTTTTTTAGAACGACAGCTTGTAAACATAGTTCGTGTATACTATTATTTTTTACTTTGTAAAAAAAAAAAATAACGTGTTTAATATTAAAAATACAAGCACGATTAAAATTAATATTAAAAAAAAATAGAAGAAAACGCATGAAATTACCACATCATGCAATATGATCGATTTATGTTTGTTTTAATATTTAGTATAACATTATGTTGTACACATGTAATTTATATTATTTTATTTCAATTTAATTTTATCTTTTCTTTTTTATACTATATTTTCTTATCTGTATAATTATTTTGTATTCTTTGAATTTAAAATTCTACGAAAATTATTTTTATGATAATAAAAAATCTATCTTTTCGAAAAATAAATTTTTCTGGGGTTCTGGCTTTACTAAATTAGCATATTTTGGGAAAAATTTCATTTTTTACATAGAACTGGTTAAAAGTTATCCATTCTCTGTAAAAGCAATTTCTTATCATGAAAGAAAACTTATTGGATTACCCCGATCAGTTCATAGCCTGCTCAAGTTTTCATACCTATTGAATTCATAGTTTATATCTTATATTATTTGTAGAAATCATTTCATTGGTGGAAAAAATTGTGACTATTAAATTGTCTTGTGTAAAGAAACTAGTTGTCTTAGTGAAACATTAAAATGTATTAGCACACTGTTTTTTCATAAGGGACTAGGGATAAAATTTTTCTCGCAAGTAAAATGTTTGCTGCGGACTACACTGTAAAAAGTAACTTTCTTATACTAACAAAAAAATTAGAACATTTTTGAAAAATTAGTAAATTTTCGAAAAAATTTGTAAAGAAAAGAATTTGCAAGAAAAATTGATAATTTACAATTTTTTTTCGAAAATTTACAAAAAATAGTTGTATATTTCCGAAAAATAGTTGTGAATTTACAATATTTTTCGTAACATCACAAAAAAAAATCGAGAATTCTCAAATTTTTCGATAACATGCTAAATTTAGTAAATTTACGATTTTTATCGAATATTTACAAAATTTTTTGAAAATTTACTAATTTTTCGAAAAAATTCTATTTTTTTTGTAAATCTAAGAAAGTTACTTTTTACAGTGTATATAAAGACGTGTTATTGGAAACACAATTATTTGGAGTATCGTTTAGGCGGTTGTGGAGTACGCATCTCTTCTCAAAGTAAAACATACTATTCAATCTATCTTTTTCAAGACAAATTAATATGCAAAATAAAGTGCGGCAAACAGTAGTATTTCAAGGGACCGGTATGAGACCAGACCAAAAAATAACGGAAGCTACAGGAGGCAGTCAGGTCAGCCCTCCTACCAGCACAAATTCTCCTCCAAAGTCAACATGGGTTACAGAGGATGAACATATGGTAGTAGATGAAGTACAAAATAGTCATGTTGGCTTTCAAAAAGCACCTACAAGAAAGGATAAGTCGCATAGGAATAGTACCTTAATCAAAGAAATAAAAGTTAGACGGACAATTGAAACAAACAATAGATTCGATGCATTAACCACTGAAAACAAAGACGAAACGGAAATCAAGAAGCGACAATACCAACGAAAAAATTACTTCCATTTAATATAATTATTAATGATCACGATTCTCATAATAAATTTAAATAAAAAAAATAGTTAGCTTTGAATACAGTTAACTCAATAAACCACTCGTTAAAGAAGTTGCGATTCTTGTACAAACGAAAGACAATTTTAGAACACTAAAAACCTTATTAATTGAATCCAATAATTTTTAATTCCACAAGCGGGCACACACGCTATAGGCTACTTAGGCTGTAGCCTACCCTTTCAAGGCATCTTTATCACAAATATTTTAATTTTTTTCATATATTTTAAAAAGTTTATCATTATTAGCCTACCCCAGCGCAACTTTCTGTGTGCGCGCCTGTTCCATTAATATGAAAATCCCGATTCAAAAGCCTCTTTAAAATTTTTAATTAGAAAACTTTCTATCTATGATGACCCTGCTCTCATTAAACCTGAATTGGAAAGTCTTGAATATCCCGTTATTAATGCCTCCCAAATACATAAGTATGAACAAATCAAATCTTCTTTACCTCTCTTTTTGATAATGTTACATGATACCGAAAAAGGTCTCGAATTTTATCAATTAAATTCACTTAATGATAGTAAAACTAAAATTGAAAACTATGTAATAACTCCCAAACTAGTTCAATGTTTTCGTTGTCAAAATTTTAATCACATAGCAGTCAACTGTTAAGTCGATTTAAAATATATGAAATGCTCGGGAGACCACAAAAGTAAGTTTTGCTAATTAACACACGAGGAAAAGAAAATATGCCCTAATTGTGGTGGTGATCATGTAGCTCATTACAGAGGTTGTACATATTTTAAGAATAATATAAAGCCAACCTTTAAAAAATGGGTTTGATTCTTTGGTATAGCAGAAATTTCAGTCAGTGAATTTCTTTAATTATCATATAAATTCTTATGGCCGTTTCTCATGGAAAAGGGCAGGAATGACTATTTTTAGACTTAAAAAAAATGAATTATGGTAAAAACTTGAATAGGCCCTAAACATTCAGGGCAATCAACATAAGTTTACTTTCACGGTCGCCTAGGTCTCTGCGAAAAATTCTAAACAATCAGCTTGAAATGCTTGGAATTTGCTAAAACTTTAAAATTTTCAAAGTTTCATTTATTATTAATAAATGATTAATAGATTAAAATTGACTTGAAACAATATTATGTGTTTTAAAGCACCTGATAAAAATCAGTAAAAAGCTCAAAGCATATCTTAAAAGTTCTGTACATTGAATAAAATTCGAAGCGTAAAAACCTGACTGTATTTAATTAAGTTGATAGAAAGCTAATTAAATTATAAAAATAGTATTCATAAAAACCATTAATTCTAAATTTAAATCTTTCTTTTGTAGTAATATGATTTTTTAATAGAAAAGAAAATAGATTAGTCATTGCATGCAATTAGTTAGCATATATAGACTTTTATTTATAAGACAATAAAATAAACATTGCATGTTTTTAATATAAAAAAAAGGGATGTCAAGCTCGTCCGAGTTTTATCATGACATATTGATTCTATTATTGAAAATAAAAAAAAAAAAAAAGGAAAATATATATAATATTAATTTCAAGGTATTTTTTGTCATATATAAGTGAACTGAAATAAAACATTTTTATTTTTCCTATTATACTTTTATTATTTATAAAATATTTAAATTACTTTTTTATAAGTTTACATTACTTAATAGAAATAAATTAATGGAAAATTATTTTTTTTTTTTATTTATTTATTTACTTATAAACTTTTATAACTTAAAGTATTAAAAAAAATTTTCTTTAATAAAAATCTAGGTTATTATGAGTACCTGCTTCGCTATTAATTTAATATTAGATTAAAACGTTAAAAATCTACTTTAAGTAAAGTTTTCTTCTGTTTTTTTTTTTATAAATTATGTACGCATTACTTTAAAAAAATACATTTATTTTTATTATAAAATTTTTTATTGAATAACTTGAGTAAAGAAATTAATAATATTAGATATTTATGAAACTGTATATAAATTGATCGCTTTAAATGCGGGATAGTTATGAAGGTTTTAATTAATTTTAAAAAACTTGAACTTATGATTAGGAATGGCTATTCATTATTTTATGCATTTAAAGTCATAAGTGGAATTTTCGACCATAAAGAATACTTAAAAATGCACAGAAAATAGTAGTGGTTAGGTTAGTACTGATCAGTAAATTTTTAATTCTACGGCTGATTATTCAAATCGTTGAAGAAGCTGATGGAACATGTGGAGTTGGCCAAATATCGGTTAGAACAATAATTTGAAGTTCTGAATTTGAGAAAAGCAAGTTAGCAAATACGAAACACATTCAGCCTTCTTCATAGAAAAATGATCTAACCAAGCCTTTGAATATACGGTCTTTGTTGAAAAATTTTCGCACTTTTAAATAAAAATAATAAGTGTTAGCTTTTAATAAATAATTTACAATTTAAAGCAAAATTCCCGGCAACAAGTGCAATTATAATTTGCTCATCAATAGTTAAATAATTTGCTGTAAATGATGAAACTAATTCTTAATTTTGATTAGAGGCAGTGTTAAAAATGAGAGACTTTTTTAATATATTATTTTTTGAATAAAAGCGGGCTAGACAGATAGTTATCATGCGTCTCTCATAGCAACGGGCCTTATTGAAAGGAGTAATATCCCTGAGTGGGGACGGGTGGGGCCGCTGCTGCGCGCACCCTATAGTGGGCTGTTCGCTTGGTTTGTGCTGCAAGTCATTGAGAGGACTCTTTATATTTTTATATCTTAATATATTTTCTTTTTGTTTTCTGTTCTGAAAGCAAATTTGTATGTGTGGTTGACTCCAGTGCAGTTTAGCTATGAATATTTTATCAAATCTAGGTGGCCAGGGCTTGCACTAGATAACCAGTGGGTTGTGGTTAGCTGTAGTGGCAGTTTTGAACCTAGAGAAAGTCAGAGGATTTCTTAGACAGATTGGAGAGTGAATCTGTATTTATGTGAATTCTTGTGGAGTATTCTGATTCTTATTATACTAAAGAGAGTGCTTAGGCTCTTTTCAGGGCCGCCAACTACTTAAACGTAAATAAGCTATTTAAAAAACTTATACCAGTGTTCAATTTATTTATCCTATCCATTTTTATTATTTTAAATTTAACAGTAGTTTTATTTTGAACCAGTTAAATTAGTATTTTGCTTCAAAAGAATAATATCCGATGCATAATTATCAATTTTTAATTTAAAAGTATCTATTTAATTTCTCAAAACCCTAATTTCTTTACAATTTATGGTGTCGCCAAGCCTCAATTAACAGTACTTTAATTATCAAATGAGAATTAAAGTAGTATTTAATAATGAATGATTAATAATTTTTTAATTTAATTTAAAATCATAAATTTATTAAATAATTTAATTAGTATTTAATAAAACATGCATAATAATAATAACGTTGTCATAGAACAATAAAAAGAAATATAATATAAAATAATAATAATAATAATAATAATTTTCTGCTCTATTTTTCAAACGAAAATGCTATTTTGCATGAATCTATACATGTATTTTTAATCTGCATCGTCAGCCTTTATTCACCACAAAAGAAGCTCAAAGCTATGTATATATACAGAAATTTATTTATACATAGTTTTGTTGTTGGTCAAATCTGTCACAGCCGCACGACAAATTATAGAATTAATTGCATAAATCGCGTGCGTATCATTTTTTTTTTTTTTATTGTACGAAATAAATGAAATCACGCAATTGATATACATTTTATTTGAAAAGAGGAAAATTAAAAAATATATATATCTATGTACACATGTTCATATAATAATTGGCTGAATTTCTCTATAACAGAATATAAAAAAAAAAAAAAATAATTAATGTCATAAATTTGAAAAATTTTTTTATTATCTCGCGTTAATAAATAAAAATATTTTAGACAAAATGTTTGATAAATGACAAGTTAAACAATGAGATAAAATCAATTGGGATTTTCAAAATAAAAAAAAGCAAAGATCTTTACGTGAGTGATGGCTTTATCTTTTTTACTTATTTTTTTTTTTATTTTTTAGGGAAGAGATTTTCTTTTATTGCATCTTATTCTTTTTTTTTCTTTCTACTACTTTTATTGCTATTATACTTTATCACTGTATTTTAGAGATATTTAACTCTTTGTTTTTTTATTTTTCTTACTAGAATTTTTTGAATTGTTATTATTTTTCATTTTGTTAAGCTGTGTTTGTGTGAGTGAGTAAAAATGTTGAATTTTTTTTTTTAAATTTCTCTTTTAAAAGGAAAGCTTGTTTGGCAAACTTCAATTTTATTAAAAATTTTTAAAGTTGTCTAAGAGGCATTTTTCAAGATATTATCAATTTTTTTTAATATTAAGGTACTCGTACCAGTACATGAACGGTTAAGGATTTTCGTTTATTAAATGTGAAATATTTAATAAATAGTTTTATTAATGATAAAATTTTTGTTTTTATTGGTTGCTTTGAACCCTTAGTATTTTTGATCCCCATCAGGTGGATGAAGCAATTGACATCAATCGCGACATTTGACGGGAAATGAGACATTTAGGACTTTACCAACTATTCGCAGTGATCTTCATGGATTTTTTCCGGATGATCTCAATGTTTACTTTGCTGGAGTTTCAACTTCAACTACAGAAAATATTGATGAAACTAATGAGCTGATTAGTTCAGCATCCAATGACGGGTTTCGTTTCACAGAGCTAACCCTACAAGACGTGATTCTGGTAGTAGCCCATTTTTCATTACAGGCTACTGGTACTAGAGGTATACCTCATAAGATAGTTGCAAAGTCACTTCCTGTTCTTGGTCCAATTTTGGTCAAGCTTTTTAAAAACAACTCTAACAGAAGGGGCTTTTCCTGCATCTTGTAAAAAATTATTATTACTAGCTATTAAAAAGAATTCTGTTTCATCTACGCTATCAAATTTTCGTCCTGTGGCTCTCCTTTGTTTTTTAGCAAAGGTTCTTGAAAAGCTAGCTCATGATCAAATAATCAATTATATTGGATAGAACAAATTAATTGACCCATCGTAGACTGGTTTTAGACCCTACAGTATTTCAGAAACAGCTCTACTAAAATTAACAGAGGACGTTAGGTTTGGCAAAACCTATCATAATGCAGTGTAAACGTTCTGAAGTGAACAACCGGATTTAGAAAAGTTCTACTCTAGGTTTTTTGTGTCGTTGAATCAAAATTTGTGGTCTCAAGTTAAAAAAAAAATTTTATAAATGTCATTACATTTTATTTTTTAATCTTTTAATAACTTTTTATAAATTTTTTTCCTTAAAAAACTAGTTTACTTCTAACTAGCCCACAAATGAAAAAAAATGATTAAATAAAAAATAATTACTGTAAAAAGTAATTTCTGTATATATTATACAAAAATTAAATAACATAGCCCAACAAAGAATTGGACACAGCAAAAAGTAGTTTTGAATGCTGAAAACAATGACGTTAGGTGTTTAAAATATATTGATGGCTTAAAATTCGCTCAATAAAGGTTTATTGAGGCCACTTAGATTTGGCCTGTTGCTCCTTAATTATGAAATTTCATTTTTTTATAAAATTGCATCCATTTTTAATTAAAGCATTGAGTTAAAGAATTAAATAAAGAATTTTTCACTTTTTAAGTGTTAGACTAATAACCAGAATACTTTTTCATTTCAAAATATAAGTAATAAATATTTAATTTTCAAGATACATTTTTAATGAATAAAAATTTGGAAAATAAATATTCCCTACTGGCACCAAAATCAATTTCTTGCTTTCAATTTTTACAATTACAATTCAAAGTAAAATATCAGCAGTATAAATTTGTAATACAATAATTTTATTTCTTACTTTTTTAAAAAATTTACATATAAAAAAAAAGTATATATATCGGTACTTTTAACAATATTAAAATATAAAATTCTATTCCTAAAAAAAAAAAAATTCAATTTATCGAATAACTTTTTGAAAATATACAGAAAAAAATGGAAAAAATTTAAAATTTATATATTTTTACGGATAAAGAGTATATATAGAAAGACAAGAAATAAAATTGAGTCAGCTAATATTATACTGAAAATTACGAAGTAAAATCAGAGAAAAAGTTTTTATTGAAATGAGCTCAGCGATTTATGACAAAAAAAAAAATAAAAAAAATTCAAATCAAATTTAAATTTTCTATCAATATATCAATTTAGCCTTATATAAAAAAAAGTTTGAAATATTTTTGAATTTTTCTTTTCATGATTTAAATAAATTGAATATTTTAATAAAAAAAAAAAGAGAAAAATAACAATTAAGTAAAATGTCATTAATTTTAATTAAAAATAAAGTAAAAGGATAAAAAGGAAGAAAGTGAGAAAATGCTTAACAAAGGGTTAATCAATAAGCTGAGAAACAACAAGTAACGTCAATATTATAAATAGTGATAAAGTGAAACTTGTATAATAATAATAACAAAATGACATCAGAGAAGGATAAACTATAAGTCTGAGGAAGTTCAGGAATGTATTTTCGTGTGCGTTTGGAATTTATGCACACAGAGAGACAGAGAAAGTGAGAGAATGAAATACGTATCGAAGTGAAAACCATAGTTTGTGAATTAAATCAGAAATGAAAATTTATGTTTATAGGTGTTAGAGAAATACAACCCGAACAAGAATCAATGAAGAATTAGATCAAAACCGAACATTGTTGGAATAAAAGGGTTCAGAATACATACCATTCGAAATAACCACAATCGATATTAATTTTATATATTTATCAAAAAATACATTAAATTTTAAAACAATTTATTGATAAATAAATCTACACAAGCATGTAACACACCTGAATAAAATTTGTCAAATTATAAATGGACATAATCCCACATACATATTCATAAAGTCAGCTATCGGCTTTGCGGTGTATAGAGAAACATACAAATTTTCAAGCATTTCACTGACTATATTAAATTTCTCAGTTACTACTCTGTATATTCTCAAATATCTCTAGAAACTGTCCAAACATTACCGTATAGAAAATACAAAGCTCTTCAAATAATAAGCTTAATAAAATCGTTAAAAAATAACATTCTGCGTATTTATTTTAATTATTTTTATAACCTGATAATTATATTTTTTTTAAGGTAAAGAATTTTATTTATCTTTATGAATGTGCACAAAAAAATAAATTTAGCTAAAAAAATACATGGTTTAAGACCATTAGATGATTCAGAAATTGTATAAATTTTTAATATCTCGATTCAAATTAACCCATTAACGCCCAATCATGACATTCATGCCATTTGAATATTTTTTCACGAAAAAATCAATATTTTGGGCTAAAAATGTCACCTAGTAGGTAATTAGGGCTCTTCTTTTCATTTCTGAAGTCCATCATCGTCAATTTTTTTATCTCAAAAGGAGTTATTCAAGGATTCGTAAATTAACAAGTTCAGCAGAATTATTTTTAGTTTTTCTGTATATTGATTTATACTACTGATTCAAAACTTCCTTTTTTAACCTTTCTTAAATTTTTTACTCTTTCAAGGAAATCCTGCATCGTCATTTCGTGTTTATTTTAATATTTTGTCGTTTACTATATTGACTTGTACTACTTGGCTTTTGTAATTTTTTTAATTTCAGAAAAGATTTTAGAATCAGTAAAGCTATTATTAAACGATATAAGAGAAAAAGGAAAGCGAAAGACTTCAAATCAAGAAATTTTGAAACATTTTTCCATTATGTTTATACTAGTAATAGTTGTTACTCCAGTCAAAATACGGGTTTGGGTGTACGTACGGTTGCGAATACGAGATTTGCTCTAGTATAGATTTTTTGGGTCACTGAAAACGAATTTCATAGATTTTTTTGTGAATAATTAATATATCACCCCTAAATTAGATAACTAAAATCTACGACCCAAAAAACACTATGGAACTAATCTGGGCGTACAAAATGCACAAATAGAAAAAACGTCCATTTTAGGGGTAGTTTTAGCTATTTTAGGGGTGATATATTAATTATTCATAAAAAAATCCATGAAATTCGTTTTCAGCAACCCAAAAAACCCTTGTGGACCTAATCTGGTCGCAAAAAGTGCAAAAATAGCGAAAACACCCCTTTTGGGGGGTAGTTTTAGCTAATTTAAGGGTGAAGTATTAATGTTACCTTAAAAAATCATCGATATTCTTAATTAGTGACCCAAAAAACCCTTAGAAACCAATTCTTGGGCAAATCTATTGACTCAGAACGCGAATACATAAAAAATACCCCCTTTTGGGGATAGTTTTTGCAAATTTAAGGGTGAAGCCCCATTTTCTTAAGCAAAAGACCCCGATTTTCATGTTCAGCGACCCAAAAAACCTATAGTAGAGCAAATCTCGTATTCGCAACCATAAGTACCCCCCCCCCCCGTATTTAGACTGGAGTATGTATTAATTGTATAAATTTAATCAAGATTTATATTTTTAAATTCTTAGTTATATAATAATTTCTTTATAAAAGTTTGATGATAAACTGCATACAATTTATTTTCTGTTTAATAGTACACGTATTATGTGCAGATACTTGACAAAAATTTTTCATATTTTTTTTCTCGCAAACAAAATGACTTTCTAAAGATATATAAAAGTCTAAGTCAAAATTTTTAAAGCTGATATCGATTTGCCAAAATTATGCAAACTTTGGCATTTCGATATTATACATTTTCTATTATAAAATCAGCTACTTCTAAGTATGTAGGATAGCAAGATATTTTTTATTTGCAGAATAGGGTTGTTGCATGAAAAAAAAATTGAAATTCTATTTGTTTGGTTTTGTAGCTGACATTAAAATATTTGATACGTATTTTTTTATTTTTCATAATAATTAATAACAACGGAGTTATTAGCCATGAAAAGATAGTAGAAGGGGTAAATGACGTCATACAGTGAAAAACGCTCCTATCTAACTCTATGTAAAAATTTAACGGTATGACTTCAGCTGCCCCCTCCACCGATTTTTAATTGCTAATAACTCCATTGTTTTTAATTATTATGAAAAATAAAAAAATTCGTATCTAATATTTTTAAATATATTTTTAGAATACCTAATAATCTCAATACCATGCAACAACCCTATTTTGTAATAACGTGAAATCAGAGTTCTTAGCTAACCTAAAATACTCTTAATTTCGAGGATACTTCGATAATGAAATATTTTCAAACTACATAAGGAGCTAGATATTATGCCAGTAAAATATTATATTTTTGATAAAAAGTTGCCCAGAAAAAATGTTAATTACTAAATTTTCTGAATTATCAAAAAAAAAAAAAAAATATTATTTCGTAATTCTTATATAAAAAGTATAAAAATAAATAAATGAGTTTTTGATATAATTTCAAAAACAAATGAAAATTTAATGTATAAATAAGTTAATGTAAGTAATATGAAATATTTTTGACTTATATAAATAATGGATCGTTGAAGAAAAAGAAAAAAAAATGTAAATCAGATTACATAAGTTTATAAAAAGGTAATATGTAAGAAAAATAAACATCAGTTACTTTATTTTTGATTAGTATTGGAAAAGTTATAAGACCTTTTCTATATTCATTAATCTAAGAATGATTGAGCATCGAAAATTCTTAAAATAAAAAGTAAATTATTAAAAAGAAAAAAAATAAATCATATTTTTAAAAAAAATATTTCATGAATAAGAAATTTTTAAAAAAATCATATAACAATAAAGCTTTTTAGATAATTGAATAGCTTTTATATATTTAGTAAGCTACGTGATCAACCTCTTGATATAAAATCTTAATCCATAAAGCAATAATCTTAAAAAAAAGATGATATAATAAAAATAAATAATAAAATGTAGTTATGCAGGTCACGAATTTAAAAAAGAAATTGTAATTATAGTAGAAAATTTTTGGACATAAGAGTAGATACAAGTATGGATAAAAATTATGAGTAAATTTATTCTAGTGGAAAACTGGTTTAGACATAGATGAATAATTGCACGGTCGAAAGAGCAAATATCAAATAATGATCCAATATAATATTATATACAACAACTAAGGATCAAAAGGAGTTATATATATAACATATACCAATAACCAATTGGACTTTTTCCTTTGATAAAATATTTCTCATTTGGTTAGATATATATCTTTCATGTACAAGAATTCCTCTCCTTATATTGAAGAAAATTTTCGATTTTAAGTATTTTCTCGGAATATCTAGGTTAAAAAATAGTTTTAAAATTCTAATCTCTCTTTTTCGATATGAGTCCTTTTGTATACTTTAAAAATATATATATTGAATTTTTGTAATGTAAATTTGAAAAATATTTTTACCTCTGTGTCTGTTGGTTTGTTTGTCGAACATTAACATGGCATCTTCGATCTGAAAAAATAAAACAAAATTATTATAAAACGAAATGTTATTCAATCTCGTAAAATATCTTTTAATACACGCAAGACTTGAATTCAAAATAAGCTAATAAAAAATATATATAAATATCCTAAATATTAAAACTTTTTTTTTCTTTTTTTAAATTAGGTTTAGAAAAAATTTTTAATGAGTTACTATCTCATAGGATTTTTATTTAACTCATATATGCGGTTAGATTATATTCATCTGGGTACCATAAACCTTGTCACAGGCAACAATATCGAGCTTTCTCTACCTTATTACAAAGTTCGATTACTAAAAAAAAAAGCTAGTTTCTTATAGCTCTCTATGGAATAGTTTAGAGATTACTATCTGGTATGGTCAAAAAATATAAAAATGCATTTTTTTTTTGCTATAAATTTTATTTTTTATAAATTTCAATTCATAATAATAATAATAAAAATCGATGAAGAATATTTTCAATTTTAAATTTGATACGTAAAAGCTTAAAATGGAAATAAAAGAAAAATAATAAAATGTACTTTTGTTTAGAGTAAAAGAAAAGGGTATAACCGTTGTTTCGTTATTTAAAGGGATAAATGTAAAAACTTGTACGAGGATTTACACTTTTTCTCGATATTTTTTTATGTTTAAATACAAAAGTATTCATGGCCAGTCACAATAATAACAAGTCGTTGGGTATGTAACTTTTGGAAAATGCATTTAATGGAAAATACTTGTGAAAAAAATCTTAACATGTAAAATTCATGGATTCATTTTAGTTAAATATTTATTTATTATAATTTACTAGAAGGATACACCCCCTGCGCACTTCGCGTGCCAACCCCCGTAGAGTGTAAAGGATATTGAATTTTTATTTTATTGTTATTTATTTGAAATTAGTGCGTGACTCATTTTTTCAAATAATACTTTTTATATATACTAATTATAACATATTAGGGTTGTATAAAAAAATAAAAAATTTAAAAAAGGAAAAGTTTACTAAAATTATTTTTGATTTTAAGTATAGAGATGTGGGCATGTTTTTAACATTTTTAAACCAACGTAAAAAATACAGACGATTATTAATTAAAAAATTACAAAACTTTGCACAGTAAAATGATGGAAAATTGTAAGAATCCCAATAGTCGAAAATATACCAAAAGCCTAGTGTCTACAAAGTTTAAAACGGTCCCAAAAGATTAAACATGTTCTAAAAGTTTAAAACGGTCCCAATTCTAAAAGCGCCCTAAAAGTCTAAAAATGTCACTAAAATCTAAATCTATTCCGAAAGATAAAAACTGTCCTGAAAGTCTAAAAGTGTCTCAAAAGTCTAAATCTTTCCTAAAAATTTTACCCCTGTTGGCGACAGCGTTTATAATTTTATAAAATAGATAGATAGATATGTATTAGATTGTACCATATTTTTAAAAATAAAAATTGAATAAAGGATAATCTTTGATAAGTAATTCTTGAAATTACAAAAATAACAAATAATAATAATTAAAATATATATGTATTTATAAAAACTAATTGACATTTTATAAAACAGCTCTTGATAATAATAATAACGAAGGAGGAAAAAGAAGAATAAACTGTCAATACACAGTGAAAAAGTAAATCCTATTATTTATAAAATCTATTGCCTCGTCGACTTTAACAACCGGACGCGCAAAAAAATCTATAGTTAAGTACAATTTTTACTGTCTGTTAATAAAATAGACAAATAAATTTTTTTTTTCAAGGAAAATTAATACACATATTTTTTATTATCGATTAAAAAAAAGTGAAAAAAAAAATGTTGAATATAAATTCATGTGAAATAGTATGATTTTTTTTTTATTTTACTATACAACAAGTGTTGCATCGTTTAAGAGCGTGACGAAGATGCATGTTGAAGTCTTATAAGCTTCTATTCATTCTGTACTTTTTTTTATTTTATGTATATTCTGAATAGAGATAAGCTTTGAATGTGCACTTGTAGTAACACAATATAGAATTTAAATTGATTCTTCATGATTTATTGCTTAAGCTTCACTACAATAAGCCGTTTTTTAGACTGAGAGAGATAGACATAATTCTTTTTTTTTTTGCGTATAGGAGTTTATATAAATACAATCGATAAAATATTATTCTAGAATTTGTAAGAGAATGTTATTATTAATATTTTTTTTACTTCTTTTGTATTTTACAATAACTTGGGAAATGCGAGTAAAAAATTTCAATTATTTTAACCTTTAAAAAAATTCTAAAGATCTTTTTAAGTATACAAATTTTTTTTTTGCTGTTACTAAGAAGCCTAGTTATTGTAAAGTACACACAAAGGTGTCTATTACTTCAAAAAATTATTAACATTCTCAATTACAGGATATAATATATGTGCCATTCACAAAAAAAGGCTTGCATCGAAAATATAGCCACAAAATATACGAACTTTTATTCAGAAAATTTTTCGAAGTTTAAAAAAATTCTTCTATAATCAGTTAAGCTCACTTATAACAATTAATGTATTGAATTTTATCGAGGATCAACAAAATATTTTGAAACAATTTTGAGTAATTCAAAGTTACTTTTGGCAACTAGAATTTTCTAAACGTATTAACATGGAGCATGTTTATATGGAGGGATACCCTGAGAATTCGTAAATAAAGGGTGTGAGGTCAAATGAGACTTAGAATAATACGAGTTTAGAGACTCAGAGTAGTTTGGGATTAGAATTTTAACATCTAGCAAAGATGATAATTACAAATTATAAAAATAGCAATTTGTATTATAATTTTGCGTAAAACTTATGAATTACATTCAGCATGTTTCATGAATTTATTCCATGGTTGTGTTTACATAAACCGCACTGTAAAAAGTAACTTTCTTAGATTTACAAAAAAAATAGAATTTTTTCGAAAAATTAGTGAATTTTCAAAAAAATTTTGTAAATATTCGATAAAAATCGTAAATTTACTAAATTTAGCATATTATCGAAAATTTACAACTATTTTTTGAAAATTTTCGAAAAAAAACTGTGAATTATCAATTTTTCTTGCGAATTCACAAAAAAAATCGATAATACTCGAAGTTTTTGTTAATATACCAAATTTAGTAAATATACGATTCTTTTCGAATATTTACAAATTTTTTCGAAAATTTACTAATTTTTCGAAAATGCTCTAATTTTTTTGTTAATATAAGAAAGTTACTTTTTACAGTGCGGTTATAAGTTTTTTTATTCGTATATTATTAAGTATTATTGTAAATACTAAGCTCATATTACTTTAGAATAAATATTGACTTTTTTGTCAATATTACTATTTTGCATTATTGCTAAAATAGGTATTAAAAGAATTCAACATTAATATTAACGAATGCAGTTTATTTATTTATAAAAAAATCAATATTATTTATTTTTCATGTAAATTAAAATTATTTAATGGTTTGCGATATTTTGTAAATGTTATTAGGTATAAATATGAAATAACCAAAACCTAAAAATGCTAATTTTTTTATAAAAATAAAGAAATATTAGTTTTTAGAAAAGAATACATTGGATCTTAACAAGATTAGATTAAAATATTACTGAATATGAGACAACGTCATCAAGTTTTTTTCAAGGCTGGATCCTTATAAATCAAATCAAGTCATGATATTAAACACAGTTTTTTCGAACTATTGTAGACAATTAACAAATCTATGTTTAAACTAAGTTTCTGAAGAACAAGAAGAACAGAGAAGCTTCAACTCTAAATAATCATATACAAATTGCTCCTAAAACTGAATCTATAATTTTTGGTTCCTTCTATTATGTCAATAGAATATATGACACCAGTTCTCCATTATTTCCTTTGTTCAATGCTCAAATACCATTTGAATTATAGGTTAGGAATCTAGGTATGATTCTAACTTCTCCCTTGAACTATTTCAAACATATTCATAAGCTTTCTCAATCAAATCATTATTCATTACATATATTCAGATCGTGCTCTAAATTACTCACGTTCGAAATTAGAAAATTACTAGTTACTTCTTGAATCATACCATTTCTTGATTATTGTTGTCTGACAGCTTTAACTCTTAACGTTAAAAGCATTATAATCTAGCTTTGTATTTAACATAAGCAAATATAAGCTGACTTCTATTATTCCATTACAAGCAATTACAATAGCTTAATGCAAGAAACTTGAGAATTTTTTTTAAAATGGTGCTCCTACACAAAATTATTTCTTTCCAATTTCCTTCTCTCCTGTTCAATTCTTTAAAACTATCAGATAATACTCTAGATCTCAAAGAAACATCCCAAACTTAACTACTCGAAACTCTATTCCACTCTACTTCGTAGTGCCTCCTTTTTCAAAATATCCCCTGCTTACCTATGAAAACTCCTTTGAAAGCTACCGATCAATAGAACAAGTGCCACCCACTCTTAAATTATACGCGTCGATTGATACTTTAAAATCGCATTTACTTAACCATCTTCATCGATAAGAACAATACTTTACTTTTACACGTATTTCTTTATCTTTCTTTTTTTGAAAATCGATTTCAATACTATTTTAATTATTTAATAATTTTGTTAATAATCAAATTTCATTAAGAATTGTATTTTAATTATTATTACTACTTAAAATATTAAAATTTGAATTTAATTACAATTAAATTAATTTTTAATTTTGTCTTTATTCACAATTCAAATATTAAATTATTTAACTATTTTATACAACTTTGTTAATAAACAAAGTATATTTTAATAATCAATGTCGAAACATGAGATACTTTTCTGATATTATAATCATGCTGCCAAGTTTTTTTTGAAGTTAAATGAAAATGTAACTACATAATACAGTTAGGGGGCTGCATTTTATAGTTTAAAGGCTTCTTAATACTATTATTTTCAGTAACTATAGAGAGAAAGAGAAAACACGCCATAACGTTTTATTCTCTATAAATGTGTTATTTTTTTCTTACTTTAATTTTATTTTACAATACTCTGTAACTGCTTGTTAGGTGTTTTACACTTTATACCTACAAGATCTGTAATTAATATTTTTTTAAATTATTATGAGACTTTTTTTGGTGTAAATATTAGAATTCAGTTAAAATTAATTTTAAACAAAGGCTGCTTCCGGATAAGTACAGTGATTTGACCCCCGAAACCAAACCTAACCTAAGTATTAGTATCCGGAAAGTTATCAAAAAACTCACTGATTCCGTTAGGGGTCGTTCAAATAAAACGTAACGCCCTTTTTCTGAAATTTCGGGTACCCCAGTACCCAGAGTAACGCTTATTTTGAAAATTGTCCGAAGACTTTTAACGGACCGTAACATTTAAAAGACTCACCCACCTACCCTATCAGCGTTACGTAATTTTTGAACTTCCTCTATTAGAGTTAGACCTCTAGGTCATGACAGGTCGCCAAAAACCTAAAAAAGAAAACCATTTTCGGAGGATTTTTTAGATTTTATTTAATTTTTCCGACCCGTAAACAGATAATACTCTGCTCATAGACTGCACTTTAACAATTCACCAATTTTCAAGAAAAATTTTTTTTTGGGCCGTTAGGGCCTCCTTAAGACCTCGAAATATAATTATGAATTTTTCGAAAATCAGTTTTTCGAGCATAAAAAAAATATACCATTCTTATTTTTTTTTTTATAGTCCTGGTAGATTTGAAAACCATATTTTTTAATTTGTTATTGTGATAATTTTCTGGAGGGGGACGGATTTAAAGAGCAAAAATATGCATAAAGCGCGGGTAAACGGCAGTGACGGAATTGCATGATTGAAATTGTAGAATGGCTACTGATAAAAATCAATTTAATAACTATGCTTGTGCGTTTTCGGTACAACAATAAACTGTTAAAAATAAAAATTTCATAGCAGTAAAATAAGCGTGGGTAAATGCTGGTAGAAGATTTTGAATTTTCGGGTAATAGAAAGTGGTTCCCCCTTCAGGAGTTTTCCAAAAAATTAAAAAATATGGTTTTTCAATAAGGATGTTGTATAATAAGGATGACATAATGTAGTCATAAAATTCAGTGGCCTAGAAGAGATAATTAATCGACATCATGAAATTTAGAAATTTTAAATTAGAAGGTTGAAATAATAAATGATTGACGTAAGGGAATAATTAAATTTTGCAATATGATATTTGCCATAATACTTTTACAGGTTATTTGACAGATTGTGGAAAAGTTAAAAATAAAATAAAAATAAAATATTTTATAATATTAAGTACGAAGTTACATCTGATTGATGAATCATAAAATTCTAAGCTTAAAATATTTGCCTGATATCAAATTTGACTCAAAATCTTAATTAGTGATTTCAAAAACTTTAAGTCAGTTTTTTTATGATTAATGAATAAATTTCTTATAAAACTAAAAAAAAAATTAAAAGTTTCGGGACTAAATGTTTGTAATTAGAAATCATTCAAAAAGTGCCCATAAATTCGATAAAGGCCGATTTTCGAGGTACTAAACCTATGAATTTAAAAAACCCAAGTAAAAATTTTTTTTTTTAAACCACACACAAATGACATAAACTCATAAAAGCACAATACAATTATATAAATTATTTCACTTTGAATGTATAGAAAACATAAGCTCTCTAAGTATACATCCTCATAATATTATTACGAGCGTACAGAAATTGAAACGTTAAAATGATAAAGTAAATATAAATTTGCGCTTTTCAATAGAAAATTATATGCGTATAATAATAATAATAATAAAAGTCTAAATAAATATTTAAACATTATTCATGTAGTTTTTTATTTCATTAAAAAATCCACGTAGGAAAATTTCTTTTTTTTCTTCTATTTTTTTTTCTTTCATGTTTGTATATATTACAAGATTTATTCTCGGAATAAAAAAAAAAATCTGAGATTGTGAATTATGGACATGTCAGAAGCTACAAAATTCTTTATTTATTTGAAGAGAAGACGCGGTTCGTTTATAAGATAAAAAAAAATATAAATATAAAATACTTGTTGACAGAGTGACAAACCACTCACTAAAATGAGAACATGAATTAAGTAGGATACTTAAAAAAAAATAAAATTAAAAAAAAATTCTAGTGCATTAATTAGACCGAATACATTAACTTTAACAAGATTTAATAAGTACTAGCGGGACGTGTTTTTTATGATTTTTTTTTTAACCTATTTTTTTTTACACTGCATAATATTTTTTTATGAAAGTTTGTTTAATTTTATCTTGAGTTATGTCATTTTTTAAAAGTACATAAATATACAAATTTTCTATATTTTTAAAATAAGCAACTTGAGAGTTTCGCGGTTGAGATGGCTAGACGAGCGACTCAAATCCTTTTGAGATGGCTGGAACTGAGAAATAAGGCGCTCTTGGACTTTCATGCGCCTACAGTGATACGAAAATTTCTGCAGTTACTTTTGACGCTGATTTTGTTTGGGTAAGTATGAGTACTGAAATAAAAAAATGGGACTGCAGATTGCAGCTAGAAAGTGCTAGAATGAAAAGAATGCAGGGCTACACAGGTAAGACTATATTACACATTAAAAAATCACAAACTATACAATTATTTACTTCACTGTGACATAAAACAGTACACAATACAATTACATTGACAAGGACAATTAGAGCTTCATAAAATGAAAGCTCGTAAAAAGTGTCTTAAAAAAAAGCAATGAAATTAATTTATTTAGTGGTAAAAATGTTTACTGTAATACACTTTTGTATTAAATTTTAATAAAAAAACCTACTGAAATATTAAAACATCGAATATAGAAAGTAATAAAATTACCCATGAAAAAATATCAAATTTATCTAAATAAAAGAAAAATTATTTTAAAATTTAAAACTCATTTTCTCTCAAGCTGTCTCTAGTGAACGCGAAAGCCTAAAACGTACCGATCGATGCATAAAATATATATGGAGAGATCTTTCCGTAGATTAACTTGATGCAAGATAATAAAAAAATGATTATATTTTTTTTTTCATTCTTGACATACTTGATTTTTTTGCTTAGATCGTGCTAGAAACTTTTTTCTTTTTAAGAGCTTAATTTTTCAAGTATTGCAAAATTATACTTTTTGAAATCTATTTTGTTTTTTTTAACTATTCGATAGGTAGTCTTTTCAAAATAATTCTTGAGAAGTAAGGTTAGTCTGGTTACCCTGCTCGAAATAACCTTAAATTTCTTTCAAGCAAATTCAAACAAAAACTTTTATAGCAATTTAATAACTTTCAAACAGTCTGACAGTATCATGATAATTTTTAGAAAAATTTTTTTTTTAGAAGAGTGCACACCTGAAGTTTTTCGAAAAAGTTTCGTTACGAAAATGCCCGATATAAAACCATTTTAATATTAATGTACCAATAAGACATTCTTAAGAGTTAAGTTTCACGTTTTTTAAGCAAAATTTATTTTTTTTGTTCGAATCGGAAAACTTTTTTTTTTTTTTTCTTTTCATTTAACGTACATAGAAAGATTTCTTAGTATTCTCGAGTATTCTTAGAAAAGAATAAAAAAAAAGGAAGGTAGAAATAGTGTATAGGGAGACTCACCCTACGTAAGAATTGTTATATAAGAAATAAATCCTTGTTCATGAGCACCAAGGATTCGAGATTACTTTCCTTTTTAACTTTTCTGCCTATCTTTTTTTTTTGAAAATAAAAAAGGCACACTATTATACTTTTTACATATAAACTCTTACTTTATCTAACGCATCAGTCTTTTCCGGTACTACTATTATTGAGAAGATTTCGCTTGATCCAAACCAATCTTGAGGTTTCAATTCAGTTTATACTCGAGACAAAGAAATTGTTTTTGTTCATTGCTCTTTCATAAAATTTTTTTTATTTATTTTATTTTTGGAATGAAACTCAAGAAAAAAAAAAAATATTATTTTTATTAAATTTTTGATTAAAGAATTAATTGTTATTCAAGGAATTATTAGGAACAATAGAAACTTTTCTCATTATTGAAAACTTTGACCAATCTATTGCATCATCAAAACAATAACAATAATAATAATACTTAAAAGTTTTAGTTTAACAGATTGAAAATATTAAAAATAATTAAATATCGTAATAATTAATATATAAAATTTCTCAAATTAATTTAAGGTTATATGTCTCTTATATATTTTCTTGCCTAGATTTTGATTAATTACATTTTCCTCAGGGTATTTTACGATCCTCGCGGGTGTTAAAGTTCTAAAGAGAGATAGAAAGTAAGAAGAGAAGGATAGAAATATGAAGAAGAAAGCTTAGATACTGAAGGTAAAAGGAAATATTATTAATATTACGAGTTAATACGTGCCAAAGATATAACAACCAGAACGAGAAGATTCTATAGGATCCTTTCAATTTTACCTATTTTGCAGACCGAAATTTTCTTTTATATGGATAGTAAATTTTAGATTATTTGCCAATTAAACTTTATTGCTACTGTTGCAATTATTTTATTATTAATAAAACTTTTAACGTTTTTCGTATTTTTTTGTTAAAATTTATTTGTCAATAAATTAATTGAATTTGTTGATTCAATTAGAATAAAGTACCGAATAAATTAGAAATTTTTTTTTTTTTTTACTTGTCAAAATAAATAAAAATTCTGTCTGGCTTTTTGGAGCCGAAAAAATATAGATTTCTTTAAGAAATAGTATATTTACGGCTCGTGTCCAGAAAAGCAAAGAATGGTCCAAATCGCACGTAAATTACCTTCCGAGGCGAAACCGAGAAAAAAAAATTTTTTGACTAAATTCCAGTAACAGCAAGTGGATTTTTTTTCTATGTATTTTAAGACTTAAAAAATCTACATTTTACTACTTTATATGAACTCTATCATTTTATACAGAAAAATATAAAATGTTTTTAAAAATAATTAAGGTTAAAATAATACCATAAAATAAATAAAAATACTGAAATGCGAGTAGGTAATAATTACTTAACATAAATCTGATAAATTGCCTTTTTATTGCTAGGGTAGTAAAATATTTAGATACAAAGACATAATTGCGTAAAATTGCTTATTATGCAAAATGACGATAGTTTAGATTCATTCATCAATTAGAGAAATTCAGTATACAAGACATTTGTGAGTGATTAATTGTTTAATTAAATTTTCTAAAATAAAATAAAATGAAACATTTTAATTTAAAAAAAGTTTTAAAAATATATTAATAACTGGACTTGCAGAAAGTATATAAACTAAAATTTTGTTCAAAGTTTTAAACTTACATCATATAATATATTTCATGTTGGATTAACTACCGGAAATACTTGAAACTATTTCTACAGATTTAGTATCTGTCTATATATACCGGAAGTAAATTTAATATCAAATGAATATAACTTTTATTTTTCTAACTTATATCGTTAATTGAACATTTTTTTAATACACGAAAATTATATTTTAATATCATTAAATTCATGCGCTAAGTTTTCGGAAGTGAGAGGTTCATTAAAAAATCTAGATTGGGAGTGTAAGAAATTATGATTTGCTAAGATATTTACCAATTTATAAAAGACTTCTTTTTGGAGTACACTTGACAAACACCTACTTTGCTAGTAGACAACTCTGGTTGTAATTTAATTTATTTTTGTAAAATTTTGATATTTTTATGAAGCAACAAAAACTCAAATTTTTCGGCAAGAAAAAAATGTTCAAATTAGTAATTTTAATTCGCCAATTTATGAATTTTAATTATATAATTACAATCCTTTATTTATTATTCAGTTCGGGATATGCATGCTTTTGGCATTTGAATTTCGAATTTTCATTCTGCTTTAAAAAAAAAAATTACAGTGTGCTATTTTTGAAAGAGAAATTTTGATTATGGTATATTATTTATGCTTCGGTATGACTGCGTATTACTCAAGTAAGTATAATTTCATGATTTTTGGATTTTCAAATTTTTGAAACTTTGTTAGTACCCAGACTAATATATATTGAACATTTAGTTAAAAGCAATTTTTCATAAATTTAAAACAAATATTATTAAACATATTAACGTAAATGCACTTTTATTTAATTGTCAAATATGAGGATTTAAATAAACATGTAAAAAGCATTAAATAATTTTAATTAAAATAAATAAAAAGTTTGTATGTTTTGTAGTTTATAGAGTAATATTTGATATTATAATTTAAAAAAATGTTTTTAAAATTTTATTTTAAATTAATTTTATCATCTGATAGTTTGTTTTTAACAAATATATTTTACAGGTAAACTGTTTTAACTCGTTAGGTTTCTTCAGAAAATATTAATAAAGATTTGGAAAGTCAAAGACAAGCGACTATTTAGGTCTATTTTTTGGACGAACTGAGTTTGATACAATCATTGCATATTATTCGAAAAATAATTCATATTTTTGGCTGAAATTTAAACCTCGAGGTTTCTGAGGTTGTTAAATTCAAATATCAATTAATTAATAATTAGCAGCTTCTTGTACAACTGTGTCTTATCTCGTGAAAGAATTTCAAGCTACTCCTACCTTCCAGAAAGATTAAAAAAATAAATGAAAAAATTACAAATTAATAACCTACATTTACAACCACCCGTTTATAAATATTGACCTATTTTTAGAGTGTATTTTTATTGTTTTTAATTTAGCTTATGTAAACCTATTGGGTTAAATTAATTTATGAATTTTTTATTATTTTAAATAATTAAAATAGAAGCAGTATCGTAAAAGAAAAAAACTGAATAAAAAAAAATAATCATCTAAAGCTTTTTTTATTTTCTAAAAGAGATTGAAAATGTGCACGAGATAAAAAAAACAATATAATGTAAAAAATGAAAAAGAAGCAATTCAGTGTAACGTATACGTGAAAATTGCTAATATATTTTTCATCAACCATATCCCAAGCTTTCCAAAGGATCGTAAAAAAAAATTCTATAAAATGAAAAGAAAAAAAAAGACGTTTTTAGTAAAGATGTCGAGTCGACCAAGAGAGTAAAAGCTTAAAACGGAGATACATCAAAGTCAAAAAGAAAGGCTAAACATGGAACCTCGATTCTTTTTGGAATTTCTAATTAATATTTATCTATGCAGTTTTTATATAAAAAAATTTTAGCCTTCACGAAATACCTATTTTTTCCTTTTAATGAGAAAATTATTTTTTAATAAAAGAATTTTATAAATTTTATTAATTAATTGGTGCCTTGATTGGCGCTAGACAATATTTTTTCAGATTGGCATTTGCACTTAATTTTTTATAAATGTAGATTAAAAATTAACGATCATTTAAATATTTATTTAAAATTCATAAAATATATAAAAATGTTCATTTATTTTTATTTTATTTTTTCTTTGTGTCAATGTTTTTTATTGCAAATTTTTCAAAACTTTAATATTTATATATACCCAACCGTTTTTTTTATTCGTTACAAAAGAATAGAAGATTTTCATTTTGGTTTATAGCATTTTATATATATTTTATGTACGGTATTACAAACTTTTTTTTTTCTTTGCTCTTTGTATTATATTTTTTTAAATATTAAATTGTTCTTTTATTAAATTCCAAAAAGAAAATATTTATGTGCTTATAATACATAAAAAAAAGTTTTTTTTAAATATATTAAAAAATTATTTATGTATGAGCATGTTTAGTTGAAAGTGGTTTTAAATTTTATTGGAATTTTTAATGATAATTCAGGCTCTTTTAGAGGTTTTCAAACTCAAATATTGATTTATTTTTGAATTTTATTTTCTTTGAAAGAAGATAGCAAGCATATTTTTTTGTTAGTGCTTTTTACTATAATTTTTAAAGGTTTTTTCAAGCCATTATAAAGGATTCCACCCCAATTGTGAACTGAAGGGACACAGAAATTGGCTCAAATTTTTTTGCAAATGTATAACTAAAAATAAGTACACTGTAAAAAGTAACTTTCTTAGATTACCAAAAAAAATAGAATTTTTTCGAAAAATTTTCAATATTCGATAAAAATCGTAAATTTACTAAATTTAGTATATTATCGAAAAATTCGAGAATTCTCGTTTTTTTTTGGTCAATTTACGAAAAAAGTTGTAAATTCAGAACTATTTTTCATAAATTTATAACTATTTTTTGAAAATTTTCGAAAAAAAATTGAAAATTATCAATTTTTTTTGCGAATTCACAAAAAAAAAATAGAGAATACTCGAATTTTTTGTTAATATACTAAATTTAGTAAAAATACGATTTTTTTCGAATATTTACAAATTTTTTCGAAAATTTACTAATTTTTCGAAATTGTTCTAACTTTTTGTTATTATAAGAAAGTTACTTTTTACAGTGTATTCTCAGCCCATTTTAGCTATCTAGATCAAGTTCTTGATTTTTTGCCACCATTTTTTGGCCTTAATTAGTAAATTGACTCAAAACATTCTTATTTTCGATACCAAATGCTTATTTTGCGGTGAAAAATATTTGTTTTAATGTAAATGTCAGCCTCGTTTCAAAATGACTTGAAAATTAATTTAGCGATTTAAACATTTCATTGTAAGTAAATGCTTCTAATTAAAACTTGAAAATATAAATAATTCCATAGGAAAGTTATTTAAGTCTTATGTTTAAGTATCATTTTATCAAAGTATTACACGTTACATTGTTTTAATAAAACCGCTTGTTATAACAAAAATGATTTATATTATAAATACAGTTTTATAAGTATACTTAACTACGCCGAATGTTATTAATAATATCAGAAGCACAGAAGAATATATTAACATAAAAAAATAAAACTTTGCTTATTATAATACAAATTTTTGAAGCTAAAAAGAGTATAATGTCATCATAAAAGGAATAATATTTAAATTCATTGAAAAGTTCTTTCATGTATAGCCTCGGGAAAATTAAACTTTGGTCTCTAACAAAAAAAAATATTTAGTGTAAAAATTATCACTATTTTTTATTATGAAATTTTATAATTGAAATTAAAAAAATAAAGAATATTTTTTTTATAGAATAATCTATGATAAGTAGGATATAGTGGTATGCACTTGTTATAAGAGATTACATGTCCCTGGAGGATTATATTCCTGGCATACTCTCTCTTGTATGCGAAAGGATCATTCCCTTTGGAAATACCTTTAAACTGGATTAAACGACACTGGCTAACATTAATTTAACCTTCTTTTTTACTTATTAATAAGATTTTTTATATTTTATACTATTTTTCTTACTTTCTTTTTGTTAATCCTGTAAATATTTATTAATCTATTTATTTTATGATTTTCGGGTATTTCTAATTTTAATAAATTTACAAAATTATACTTTTTATATTTATGGTGAGATATTATTAAAGTTAGTAAACAGAAACTTATAAAAAAAGGATTACAAACTATTGGGACTGAGGTTCCTCAAAAATATTTCGTTAAATTAGAACTCCTACACTGTAAACAGTAACTTTCTTATATTAAAAAAATTAGAACATTTTCGAAAAAAATTGTAAATATTCGAACAAAATCGTAAATTTACTAAATTTAGTATATTATCAAAAAATTCGAGTATTCTCGATTTTTTTTGTGAATCCGCAAGAAAAATTGATAATTTTCAATTTTTTTTCGAAAATTTACAAAAAATAGTTGTGAATTTACAACTTTTTTCGAAAAAACACAAAAAAAATCGAGAATTCTCGAATTTTTCGAGAATATACTAAATTTAGTAAATTTACGATTTTTATCGAATATTTACAAAATTTTTTGA
Organism: Anagrus nilaparvatae; assembly: GCA_022575985.1. Classification (NCBI taxonomy): domain Eukaryota; kingdom Metazoa; phylum Arthropoda; class Insecta; order Hymenoptera; family Mymaridae; genus Anagrus; species Anagrus nilaparvatae. The sequence continues at coordinate 12,698,080 of JAKSXM010000002.1, read as the reverse complement.
AAATTCACTAATTTTTCGAAAAAATTCTATTTTTTTTTGTAAATCTAAGAAAGTTACATTTTACAGTGTATGAAACAAAAATGAGGTATGACGTCCAAAAATACAAAGTAGTTCTTTATTTTTTGGTGACGAAATTCTCAAACTACAACTGTTCGAGAAATTTCAGGCTCTACACGAAATCAGACCCGACAAAAAATTCTGATATTTCTGATACCCGACCATACACCCCTAATGAAAAAGCTATTCATAAATTAAAATTTTATTTTAAACTGCTGAATAATATAAAGCCAAAAGTAAAAATGATGACAACAATTTTTACAATAATATTTATAAAGAAACCACTAATTAATTTAATATGAACTAAAAAAAAATCTGTGTAATTAAAATAAAAAAAGTTCTATTATTTAAAATTTAATTTTATTGGTTAAAACTAAATTGTAACACGTACAAGATAAAATAAAAATAAAATTTCTTTTTTTGTATTTTATTTCTTTTATATATATTAAAAAAAGATATAATAAAAGTTATAACATATTAGATGACGTTGACAAAAACTAACAACATAGTCGTTGAAAAGTACCTAATTAAATAAGACGCCAAGAAATGTTTTTTTTTTATTTTACACTTGAACGGTCGTGCTTGCAACTAACAAGACGTGTTTATATGTGTGAACATGTACTACTATAATGTTGAGAGAACGAGAGTTTGGTTTATTTTCTGACTACTGGTTGTTTTCACAGACCTTGTATAGTTCACACCCATAGTTTTCTCTCCTTTACTATACACTCAAATACTGTGTTCTTTGACATTGTCAGGCTGGGTCAACCCAAGAGCGCTTGTTGAAAAAAGTGTATATAACGTTTTTTGCATCATCTGGAAATTCTCTTTTTTTTAAGTATCACTCTTGCAAAATTTCAAGAGTCACAAGTCATTCTAAAAATTTTTTTTCCTGCTTATATTATTTTTTTATCATATTCTTCTAAAAATTAACGAAGACTTATTTAATAATTTCAACCCCTTATAAATAAATATGAAATTTTTCTTACAAACAAATATTTATCATATAAATAGTTAATAGAAAATAGTCCTAGATTGTACTCTGAATATGTATGAATAGAATACGAGAGAGGAAACAAGAGAAATTATATATACATCGAATGTATAGATCTAATTTGAGTGCGTAAATACAAGCATGTTCTTCCTATAAAGCCTCGAGGGTTTTACTATAATTCTAACATGTCTGCTTTTGATTAATTAATGGCAAATGACATTTCATAATAATGACATATATGTAGATTTTCTTTTTTATCAAATAAAAATATAGACTTTGTTTAATTAATTTTTTTTTTTTTCTTTTTCAGTAGTTTTAGTAAATATCAAGTCAGACGTAAATGATAAAAAGGATGTTACGCAATGAATTATGTATTTGAATAAATAGTTATCTAAAATTTGAATAAATATCAATAATACAGCGAGTTTTAAAATAATAATTTTCATATATAGACTAAAAGTTTTATATATTTAAGCTATATTGATTAAATGTATAAACTGTATTAACGTTGTTTATAAACTTCGAAAATTATAAATTTTCAAAGTTTTGAAAATTTTGTTTTAATTGAATTAATTATTATTATATAATATGATAATTAAAATGAATTAAAACCAATTCAATAATCCACTATGTCATATATATAAATAAATATTTAAATTATAGAAGAAGAAGAAGAAGGATAGAGAATACCCTGTGATCATTCTTGTATAAATGCGTAATTCTAATGTGAAATCGATAAAGAGATAGAACCTTGTTGTACCTCTCAACTTTAAAACGGAAGTGCATAGACTTTGGGGTTTTGGCCTCTACGGCACGAACTGTTACTGCATGATAACGCACGACTTCCGACTTGGAATTATTTTACTTTTGAATAAATCTATCCTCTATATTTTTTACTCATAAAAGTTTCTCGTTTTAATTAAAAAAATTTTTTTCGTATTCTTTTTTTTAATGCTAAATTAACATTTTTATTTAATAAGATTATTTTTAATTCTGTACTTTGGTTTAAAATAAAGAGTTTTTATATATAAAGTCAGCCTTCCATTTGTCACTGTCTTTAACAAAAACCTAGTGTAAAAGAAAAATCGATCAAGCATACACATTTTCTGATAAAAAAAAATCTTATAAAAAAAAATTGAGGTTTTTATAAAATTATAAGTAAATAAAAAGTTTTTATTTTTTTTTTAGAGTGTAAATAAAAATAAGATGAGACATGATAGGATGTAATTTATAATATAAGTAGTATCTGGGTACAAGATAACGTTTTCGATTACCCGCAGGATACGACGTATAATTATGAGTAAAAGTAAAGCTTTATATATAGACAGCTATGTAAACTTTGAAATTTATCAATTTGTTTAAATGAAAATTTTTCGTTTACTTTTTTTTTTGATAATTAAATAGAAGTAAAAAAATTTTTTTAATTGATTACTTTATCTAAAGTCAGAAATTTTCAATAAATTTAATTAATTTCAATAAATTACTAAATTATGAATATTTTTTCAACTTTGATTTTTAATTGCTTCATTTAAGTTAAAAGTAATTTTAATATATTTTCAATTCAATTTTAATTATGCAAACTTGACATAAAAAAAATAAAAACGAAGAATAGTTGTATTTATCTAATAAAAATTTATTCACCAATAAAATCAATAATTGTTATAATAATAAAAATTCATTCTTTAAAGAAAAAAAAAATGTATTTAAATTTATTTGCAATGTACAACACAAAGGTATTTGGAATATAAAATTCAATCATCTCGACAATTCACGCTTATACATAAAAGAATCGTTTTTCGAATGAATATAAAATACAACACACACATAGATAAATAAATATACACAACAGCAATTTACTCTAGAGTAATTTTCAGATTTGGCTTATTTGCATTTACAGAAAGAGAAATCCTTGAAAAACGACTAATCAGCGAATGCAACGCGCGTTATTTGAATTTTCTATCTTCTGAACGTGTATTAGGTCATGTATAGTTGTTTAAATATTCACACATTTCTAGTTATGTCTCTTAACGAATCAGTATATTAATAAATTATTATTACTATTATAATGCCTTTAAATTAATTTTGTTATTGCTTATTATTCTGCAAAAACTTTATTTTTATTATTCGTTTTGTTCGAATATGTAAATTATAATATTAATAATTAATATGCATTCATAAAAACTAAATAATTAAATTTTTTTTCATTCAATTGAATTATTAATATTTGGCTTTACGAATAAATATAAACTTTATAAAATTTTTTCTCACAAATGAAATGACTTCCGAAAACTATATATGTAGATGAACTCAATACTATTCTAAACGACAAAATTGATTTATGTTTCTAAAACAAAATATCATTAAAATAATATTATAGAATATTTTATTCACCTTTATAACTGAAATTATTAAAGCATAGGGTTATATCTTTTTTGTATTCGCTTGGGACTAGGCCTACTAGGGACATGGAGGTAGAAGGGAGAATAGAAAAATATGGTGCTGCTCGCGGTGGAGATATATACCGATCGTGGGGGCCGTTTTGCACACTTTAGTATGGAATTTTTTGGTAAATCTAAAAAATAAAAAAGAAAACACTATAAAAAGATAAAAATAATGTTATAGGATAATAGTTAATCTTATTATTTACAATAATTAAAACAATTTACAGATAAATTTTTATTTATAAAAAAAATATAAGCAATACAAATGAGGATTCCCATTGAAAGAAATGAAAAATATTGTGTAAAGCGGGTTGCATATACGTTACTTATAACCTTCTTAACATGAAAAAACTTTATTTTTGAAAAAAGATTTTAAAAGTATACCAAGTATTTTATAATAATTAGTTTCTACTATTAGTTACTACTGCGGAATAAGGTATGGTTTCCGGCCCCAGCATATTTTTCGCATTTTTTTGGCTCAATTTGATGATATATGATAAAAAATAAGATTCCGAGGGTCGGCACCCCCCCCACCCCCCTGCGTTACCCCTGGGGGGTTGAAACGTGTTTTTCACTAAAAATTAATATCTCCGGGCCGAATCATCCGATTGGGGCGTGGTTAGTATCAAAATTTTCGTTTTGAAAAAATACACCCAAAAAAAATTTTTTTTTTTATTTTTGAACTCATTTTGAGGTTCAAAACTTCGAAAAACGTCATTTTTGGCTTTTTTGACGGCCTAAAAATTGAGATATCTCAGGATAGAGTAAAAACTCCTTTTTTTCGTGCTCAGGGGAACTTTGTCTAAGACTACTTTTCAAAATTCCGTCGGAAAAATGGCAACTTTTACGGTGCGTCACTCGCAATTGACGATTATGTAAAAGAAATCGTGTTTTATATTTTGCTTATTTTATCATACCATCTGATATTTTATTTTAAATCTAAAATTAGGTTTTTATGGTTTTTTTTATGTTTTTCTCATAATTTTTTCATAATTTTTTTTGGTGTATTTTTTCAAAACGAAAATTTTGATACCAACCACGCCCCAATCGGGTGATTCGGCCCGGAGATATTAATTTTTAGTGAAAAACACGTTTCAACCCCCCAGGGGTAACGCAGGGGGGTGGGGGGGGTGCCGACCCTCGGAATCTTATTTTTTATCATATATCATCAAATTGAGCCAAAAAAATGCGAAAAATATGCTGGGGCCGGAAACCATACCTTATTCCGCAGTAGTCTTTGTTTTGAACGATGAACTGCCATGTCTAGATATTTACAAATGGCTAATTTCTATATTGGAAATTTTAATTTTTGACTTTATATCTTAAAAATACGTGGCGGATTTTGCTTGCAACAGGTGTTGCTTATTTTGAGAAATACGTATTTTATAACTAAGATTAATATCTCGTAGTTCTATCGCCAGCAATGCTATTTAATGCCCTAAGACCCTAAAATAACATTAAAGCTCCATGGAAAAAAATGGGTGGTATTTATGTTTAGCGGGTCAAAAAATGATAAATACCACCCATTTTTTTCCATGGAGCTTTTATGGCATTTTAGGGCATTAAATAGCATTACTGGCGACAGGACTATCGGGGGTTTGGAGGATTTGAAGATTGGTTAGTATAATCTGCAAGAATTTGATTGTAATGTCAGACCTGGCGTAAAAGCTAAGCCCTTATTTATGAAAAGGAACTTGTCTCGATAAAATACTAAATAATTTGAATATTAATTGTAATACTGTTATTAAATGCAACTTATGAGAACTAGAGAATCTGTTAAATTGTATACGAGTAAGTCAGTAAGGTAAATGGTATACGTGGTAAATTTTGAAGTCCAATAAACTAAGGCGTTTGTTCTATCTTGTCCAATTAAAGAAGTCCATATTATTTTCCAAAAATCCGTGAGGTAGGATCTACTCACTTTACGTCATTACTGCCCTTGGTTGTCATGCTATTTCTCTAATTCTACGCGTCAGCAAAAATGCGACTACTGAATCCTATGTCAAATATAAACCCATTTAAAAATCACATTGTAAATTATTTTACGCTTTTGTAAATAACTGTAAAACTGTAAAATCAAAAGTTTACTATAAGTTTTCAAAAAAAAATGTATGAAATAAAAAAAATTAGGTTATATTAAAAAAACTTTTTAGTACGTAAAGAAACATTTTTATGATGACTTTTACATTCGAAGGAATATCCTTGAGAAGTCTAATGATAAATTTTTATTGATTTATTACATTTTTTTATTAATAAAAACAAGTTTTACATACATACGAAACTATCGATTGATATCTTATTTTGGAAAGTGAAAAATAAAATAAAGTTTTAAAGCTTGTTCTACATGAGCAATAAGTAAATAAAAATAATGACGTTAATAAAATATCCTAAAAATATCGGAATTTTAAATAAAAAGAATCCTGCAGATAATAAAGCAGACCTTGATTCTATAATTAAATTGCATTTGTATCAAAAATAATAACTACTTAAAAGATAAAATTAGACTCTAACAAAATTGATAAAAAAGGAGTCACTTGAAAAAATATTTTTTTGTTCGATTTATTTGAAATCCTAATTATTTTAGCTAACCTTTGACGCAAATAACTAATTACAATTGACAAACAAAAATTTCTATTTTTCGATTAGAACGAAATGAAAAATACATGATATTATTAATAATTTATAGAAATTCAAAGCTGCGCATATACAGTAACGAAACTGAATAAATTATAATACGTAAATATCCTTTCATATAACTAAAAAGTTACATTAAAATTAATAAAGTTACAATAATAATAATAACAGTAATGTATCTATATTTAACATAGGACAGAAGATGAAAGAAAGAGTGTAGATTCATATATTTAGGTATAATATTATTCCACCCCCCAAGAGAGATCTGCATATTTAGCTAAGGGTCGCATTTATATATAATATAGAGCAGTGCAATTGGTAAAATTGCAAATTGGACTTGTACATACATAAAATTCTCTCTTTTACTTTTTAAACAAAATTCCATGAATTTAATTCCTCTATACTCTCTGCTATTTATACTATTTTAAAGCTTGTTATTTTGGAATCTCTTATTCGCACGCATTGTATAAATAGCTTTTATATATCCTATTAATTGGATAATTAAAATTTTTTTATCTCTCTATTCGATATGAATATGAATGATTTATTATGATTAATTTTCTATATAATTTTTAAAACTAAATTTTTTTTTTTTTTTTTGAAAAATAAAACTAATTTAAAACTAGATAAATATATAGAAGAAAGTATAGCAGTTTGATATATAAGCGTGAATAATGGACAGAAGTTTGATAAGGGAGAAAAGTTTGGAAAACCTTTGCGTGCGCTTATAATCAAGTTTAACTATTTATTGTTGCTAGAAACGAGAGTATCAAACTTTTTTTCCACTTTTTTTTTTTTAATAACTTAATTTATTTTTTTATTGATAATCTTGGGAAAGTTAATCTTATATAATTTTTCGTATATCCGAATAATTTTTCAAAAAATGTCAAATTTAAGGAGAAAATATTTTTAATTCAAAAATTAAAAAAATTATTTTATCTTGAAAAAATTCGTATTTTGACTTGTTTATTAAACGATATAAAACATAAACAGAAAAATATCTAAAAAATAGGTATTAATATTTATGAATAATATTTTATAAAAAAATATTTACAACTGAATAAAATACTGCTTATCAACAAAAAAAAAAAATACAATATTATTTGATATTTATGAAAAAAAGGGTTCTTTGTAAAAAAAGAACTGCGCGATGATAACATAAACCAAATATTATTTAGTTTTTTTTTTCATTTTAAAATTGAAATGAAAAAAAAAAACTGACAACTAAATTTATTGAGTATATATTGCATGCCAACTGATATGTATCGTTTTTTTTCTCTCGAAATGATGATATTGATATTTTGTTTATACTTTTTTTTTTGTTATAATATATTATTTATGCAAAAATACAAATAAATAACATTTTTTTTTTTGTTATTCATAAAATATTTTTTTTCTTTTATTTAAAATAAACATGAGCGAAAATTTAATACATAAAACATTTAATTTATTATGATATAAACTTGGTAACTATTTAAAAATTAAAATGATAGCTGTTGGATTGATAATTAATTAAAACTTTGACGTATCAATAATAAAATGAAATTTTTTATGTTTTAAAAATAATGGAAAACTTCGTTTCATTTTTTGTAAATTACAGTTTTTCCAATATTATTGTTTGAACCCTATATTTTCTACATCGAACAAAAATTCGTTTGTGGCAAGCGGAATACCACTTGCGGCAAGCAAAAATTTCAACATGGAATATGTTCATAGGAAGGTGTATTTGAAAAAGGCCCCCAAATTCGGAGAGGGGAGTGGGTTAAACGAACTTAAAATATTTTCGATTTAGAGACTTCTTTTGGGTATAGGGAATTAAAAAAAAAATTTTTTTACGATTCAGTTAAGAACGAAAACTCCGCTAGTGGCAAACAGAAAGCTCACTTGCAACTAACGGAAGAATTCCGGTTTTCGAAAGCAGATTTTTTTTCAGTAGTATAGAATATTTTTTGCATGGAAATTTTCTATTACATTTATACTTTATACACAATAGTATATCATTCGAATTGTTTTATTCCTTTAAAACGCTACTTATTTTTTCAAGCGAATAATTTGTTTTCTTTCGAATAGAAAATGCATAAAGTTTTTTACGAGTATGAAATACCTTATAAAAATCAATAAAATCTATAAAATGACTTTGAGACTCTGGTGACAATTGTCATCGAGCTATATTTTTTTGGAACTTTTTTTTTAAAAAAGCTTTTCTAGAAATAGAAATAGAAATCAAATTTTCAAAAATTCTTGAGATAAATATACGAAACAGATGCACCTGGAAAACTCCATAAACAATATTTACGGGACCTGATTTTTTATGTTTATTTAATTAAATTGAAAAACAATGAAATTATGTTACTTTGTAAAATGGTTGGTTATAATTTACTAGAAAACAAGTGCACGTTTTTAAATTCTTTTAAAATTTATATTTTTTTCTAATAAAATTTTCTTTTAATTTCTAAAGAGAGATGGAAGTTAAATTTATATAATTTTCTCACGAATAAAGTAAATAAATATTAAATACAGTGGGGAGTTAATATCCTAGGGACACAATTTTCTCTGTCATGAATCCATAAACAAACCTCAACAAAAACCAACCCCATCATCGTTTCTATAATCTCTAACACTGAACTTTCATCATAAATACGCAAGAGTAACTACTTGCAAACCATTTAGATAAACTCGTAATCTACCTAACATTTCCTCTTTTACTCGAATAATATACGCTGAAATATTTTCCCGCGGGCTATGACTTTTCTCTCTTTCTCTCTCTTATTTGCGTTTTACCTATGTAGTAATAAAACGATATATTTTTATATTATGGTTAAAAATATTTTTTATTATTATTACTTTTTTTTCAAGACTGGGGATGATGGAAAAGTAATAGAAACTGCGTATAAACATTATATATATTTTTGACGTCAAGAAGCAATTTCAGACTGATTGAGTTCTAAATTTCGGAAATTCAAGTTTTGATTGCAAAAATATTGTATGGTATTAATGTCAGAGAAAGATGGAGAATACAAAATGCGATATGTCAATTTATTTTATTTTATTTTATTTTTTTTCAAATAATATTAATTTCAATCGAATGTAATCTAACAATAAACATTTTTTTTTTGCTTTGATGTTTTTTTTTTTGTTTTTTTGTAATCAAATGATAAATTAAAAAAAGTAAATAATTTTACGCTTTTTCTGGTGTTTGATAAATTATTTGAATCTGTATTTGTGCATGATTAAACATCAAAAAACAAATTTTAATTTTATATATATATTTTTTTAAATTATTAGCTCACGCTCGCATTGTAATTTTCCTTTAGCTTTATGTAAAATTCAAAGAAATATAGGCTATAACATACAAAGAAAATAGGAATATTCAAATTTGTAAAGAAGAAATTTGATTGTTCTTTATACTATCGACAAGATGACGTCCTCCATAAAGCCCATAATTTTTTATAAAATAGACAATTGCAAAAATTATCAATTAATAAAAATGAAAATATTTATCAAAACAGAATAAATATACATTCAAAAAGAAAAATGATAAATATGAATGACAAAGCGAAGAGGGTTTATATATATAAATTACACTGTATGTTGTTTCATTTGAGTACTACGGTTAAAAAAGAGTCCGTTAAAGTATTCGATCATAAAGAATAGATAAAAAAATGTCAGATTAAAAAAAAAAACCACAAAATGTCAAAATTTTATAAATTTAAAAATATATTCATTTGATGTCCATATCTTTTTAGGTAAATTAAAAACGTTTAGTAAATTTGTTACAGTGTAAATATAATATAATTAAAGTATAATAATAAAAAATTAGAAAGAAACTATTAAATTTATACTCTCTTTTGGTTTTAATCGTTATACTTTGGGACATAAAATAAAACTATTAAATACTCTTTTGCTGTATAAGTATTGACATAAATTTTATTATATCTTTTATAATTAAAGAAATAAGATTTTCTTTTTTCATTTATTCAAAGTGGCTAATTTTTTTAGAATCATTTTTAAAAGTATATATAAAGCTTTTGAGGGCTGTTAAATGCAATCAAAATTATATTCTTATATATATATATGTGTGTTATTATTTTATGTTGTTTATATATACAGGGAGCAGTTAATATTTAACGACTAGCTGTTAAATGCAGGATTTTCCTTTTTAGTTTTCTCTCTTTCTCTTATGTTTATACCAAATTTTATGTCTTTTAACGACAAAAATAATATTTTTCAATTTAATGACGTTTATGATTTGAAAAAAAAAGGAATCATATTTTTATTGAGAGGATTTAAAATTTTTAAATTTTACGCTAGTTTTACGGTTTATGGGAATTATTTTGAATTTTTTGTCATGGTTTTGTGTGGAATCGAAATTGATGAATTTAGTAAATTGTAAGTAACTAAATTATGGTTAATTAAATTAAATTCGAACTATTTTGTTGGTGACAGAATTATTCAGTTCCAGAGATTTGACATTTTTCTTATCTGTTTTAAATTTTGTTAACTAGGTCGTTTTATTTTATGCCGAAAAATTTTATTGTCAGTGTTTTTGAAGGATTTAGTGATAATTTAGAATTTGATTTAAATAAAAACACTGTGATAGTTTTAAGATAATTTTGGACCCATTTATTATAATGTCTTTAATTAGAATGGTTTAGATATAATACGTTCACAATAAATAGAATGTTACCAGCACGTGTCTGTTCGCTAAGAGAGCTCGAACAAGAAAACGAAGCAAAGCGCGGACTTTTTGCCGAGTAGCAACGCTTTTTAGTAGCAACATTTTCATACTTATAAAATACAAGTAGCGACAAATGAGCGGTTTAAACCACAATTTCAAACAAATTTAATACAAAATTTAAATATAAATTATTAAAGAATAATTAAGTATAAAATTAAACGAAAATGTTAGTTTTTACACTAACAGTCAGTATTAAAGAAATTGATTATCCAGGTACTGACAAAACCTGACAATACTAATTTTTATCAACACCAAACATCGAGGTAAGGTATGTCAAACATACAAAAAAATTATAATCAATTTTACCTCATTTTCCCTTATCTAATTAGTAATTACAAAAGTTAAAACAAATAATTTAATTTACAGTGTAATTAATTCTTTTTTATTCAACAATTAAATGCAAATAATGTAATTAAAAAAATTTTGCAAAGTAATATTTTTTTTTATTTTAAAAAAAGCTTTACTAAATCAGCACTTTTGAATAAATAATAAAAATTCATTAAGCGAATTCTGTAATTATTTTTTATTTTTTTATTTATTATTTAAAAGAAAAAAATTAGGTCAAAAAAAGAACTATTTTAAAATACTTATATTTTTTACATTCAATTCTTTTTTGCGTGTATGATGAAACGAATGAAAAGTATGACACTTTTATATTCTATATATTAAAAAAAAAACTTTTTTATCTAAAAAAAAAAAAGAAATCTCAAAAACTTAGTAAATTTTTTTTTTTTCAACTCATTTTCTTTTTTATATAATATATAGCAGCAAAAAAAAAATTCAACACGCATTCGTGCACAGGGAAGCGTAACAATTCTTAGTAATTTCAAAAGTAACTTTTTTTTTTAACAACGTAGTGATATATTCTTTTTTATAAAATATACCTAACGAACTTTTAGGAACATTAATGAATAAAAAAATAATAATTCCAAGAGTTTTAATTTAAAGAAATGCGTTTTACATTTTCTAATGTTTAAGTACTTTTTATGATATACAAGTTCTTTTTTTTTGTAATTTACATGTATGCATAAAAAATATAAACAAACAAGATTCTCTTTCATATTGTATGACATTTACAATGGTTCTACTTTTTTTTGTTCTTTTAATAGATCTTTTTGTGAAATTAATAATTAAAACGCATATTTTATTTTCTTAACTTTTTCATTTTGCTTTGAATATTTAGAATTATTGTAATAAATAAAAAGAAATTGTGTAAATTGTAGCAGGAGGGTGGATCTTGAAAGTAAATTGCCTGGTATATTAATAGTTTGTGCTTGTTTTAGTTTTCTGAAAGGATGAAATGATTTTTTTATTTATATTTCTTTATTTATTTCCTTATTTCTTTTGTTTTAAGATACAGCTACACAGGCTTAAGATAAAACTCCCAGGTATGTATAAATTTTAGTCAGGGGGGTGAAATATACATAAATTTGACCAAGATCCGTGTATAAAAACACAAATTAATGGACTAGAAGTCATTTTATGATTTGCAGAATAGAAAATAAAGATGATTCACGTTAGCGTGAAATATATAAATAAATATTACATGGTGGAACACACATTCTTTGAATTCTACACATGGGCCATTATAAAGCTTAAATTAGAAACGAATATCGGGCAAATCACACCTGAAAACTTGATTAGCTTGTTGCTCAAAAATAAAAACACATAGTCTGAAATTATTCAGTACGTGGAGCACGTACTTCACAGTAAAAAACTTGAAGTCTAAAGTATAGGCTAATATTGAGACGTACTTTAGGTGATCCAGATTGGGGCAAGGGTGGTTAACACTAACAAACTATTAGTCCCGCCCTTACAAGTGATACATCAATCAACTGAAGTTGTTAGGCTAATTTATTTGCATTTATATATTTAAACAAAAAAAAAGTTGTAAAAGTATTATTTATTATAAAAAGGAATACATAAAGTAACACACGTGGCATTAAGCGATTGTTGAATTTTTCCATTACTCATTACTATATCTTTTAATATTAATATGTGAAAAATTACGAGTTCTCCGATCCTTGAACGAGTATATTCAGATAGGAAGATATAGCAGACTCTGAAAGATAACGACATTGGTGCTTAGCTACTGAATTTAAAAGAAAAGGGATTGGAAATTACTGAATGCAATAAAAGAAGCTGGGGACTTATCACCGCTGCTGTATGACTTTCTACGATGATAAAGAACAATAATTGATGCAGTATATAATGAATTATAGTTATGCGAATATAATTAGGCTTAAAAACTGAAATAATCTTAAGAGTGACTAAGATGTCCAAGCAGCCGAAGACATCAAGACAAGAGATTTTAAAATTCAAAAATATTTATTGATTAAAATTTCAGTGGAGCCTATGTGTATGCGGATGGCGTTCTAATTCATATTATTGTATGATATTGTTTATTAGAGACTATTAGAAAGCCCTGAAGGCTAAATGAATAAATAAATAAATTTTAGAATAAGTGAAAATTGAACACAATGTATTTATTTACTAGAATAATTAATATTACATGTCAACTGAGTTTTGTCCGCTTGAGTTACATTTAAATGTTAAACCACAAAGATTTTGGGAAACTTACTTTAAAGTGAAAAAAATGGACAATATTGCGCGCTAACTAAAACTAATCTAAGCTGAACGTAGAATCAAAAGAAAAGCAAATATAAGATCAAATAAAACAAAAAGCATAAATAATGTAATTTAATATCGCATCGTTGATTTAGTATTGGTCGAAGCACTAAACAATTCAGATACCAACACAAAAATGGTAGCCAAATTCATGAACATTTATGAAGGGCCCTACCGTAAAACCAAACAAATAGGGAAATCAACCTTTACTCTAACTAATCCTGATGATCTTTCAGAACGAGGTACTTTCAACGCCTTTCAATTCATACCATATTACGAAAATGTCGAAAGGAAGGAACTTACGGAAGTCCAAGAGCTTTAAGGCAAAAATGATGAAAAAACAAGAGACATCTCAGGTGAACCCACTACAAGTATCAACGATACAAACACCACCAAAAATCCAACAAGCGGAGATAAGTACGAAACCAGTTGAAGAGAAAACGAAACCACCAATAACAACGGTCCTAGTACCAGAACCAGAAACAAAACCAAAATCACCAGTGAAATCTCTGCAACCAATTCAACAGGAGAAAACTCTACAAAAAAGAAAAAGTGGACGTTGGACCTTACGGCAAAATAAAAACTAAGAAAATTGAGACTAAATACCTAAAATTGTAAATATAGAAAATATATGCGAAGAACCAAAAATTGATCTCAATAAGAAAAAGGTAAAACCAAAGATTATTATTAATGAAAATAAAAAATTACAATCATTTATAACAATACCAAAAACCACAGGGATTTACAAACCCGAAAAACAACAGCCAATTAGGCACGAAAAAGACTTGAAAAGATCACTCTCCCATTTATTATTATTATAACTTGTGTGCCCCCTCTACAAATCAAGAAGATTAGCCCCATGCCGAACTAACAGACGATGACCAGGTAATTTCCCGTCTTAATTATCATCATTACCATAATTAAATTTTATGCGCACATGTATTTATTAAAAAGTGCTGTTAACGAATAAATATATTAATAGATAATCATATAAACCTAGCATTTTAATTATTAACATAACCCCAAAATACCACATTATAAGCAATAAAATAGTGGTGAAAAAGGCCGGTAGACGCATAGACTAATCCTCTGATCTAGAAGCTTGGATGGGACGCCAACATCGGGAGGCGGATTTATTCCTCACCCAGTTTTTGTCAGGTCACGGGTACTTCTGTGCCATACTATTTAAGTGGCAGATTTTACAAAAAGAACAGTGCCTGCACTGCCTAGGTGAGGTGGATACCGCTGAGTACACCAGGTTTCAGTTACTCACTGCCCACCAGCCTGCCTGCCCAGTACGTGAGGGCAGCCCTGTTGATGAAAAAGGAGAACGGTTTTTAAAAATAGAAATTAAGGCAGAAATCTTAACGAACAAACCCAATTCCTAGACAGTTTGAAGACTTGTTACCTAAGGCGTGCGTTTAAAACCGAAGCTATACTTGAAAAGGGAGTTTCGGTTTGGGATATAAAGCACAAGTTTTAACGTGTGTTTAGTCAGTAAGAATCTGGCATTAAGCCGGCGACCGCGTACCTTGGTGAAGTCTCCCGGGTGTACTTTGTAGAACTACGCTGACATGGAAATTTTCGGGTCTTTAAGGCCTACAAACACTTCATAGCTGATGCAAGATTCATAATTTACCAATGAAAAAAAAAGTGTTTACTAGGATACAAACTTAGATCATAATAAAAATGCATAATGGCAATAAAGTCGTTATTAAAACGAAAAAATGAGGTTAAAACCTGAGAATTAATTTAGATACAAAGCTCAACTTTTAGAAGTCAATCTTCTTTAGTGTTAAAAAAAAACAGCGAAGAAGACACTAACCACTGTAGACTTATGGCAAATGTGAAGGGTCGGAGGCTTATAAGCCGAAAACTCTTGATGTGTGTCATGCACTCCATATTGGTGTATGGAGTCAAGATCTGGGCTGAGGACAAGGAAAAGACCTCCAATACAAAAGAATGCCAATCTAAAGTCTTGCGGGTAGATTGTGCATGTATAACTTATTCAGAAAGTGCATTACAATATAATTACAGTAATTTCGTAAATAATTTTTTTTCTATAAGAACACAAGCACTTTTACAGAGATTTAATTACAGAAACATTCATCAAGTAATACAGGATTCCAAAACAGAATAAAAGATACGTTAAAAAATGGGCAAACGCCATAGAAAAATATTCAGCTAGCACATGGACCAAGCGAATTTAAAGAAAATAGCGCTCTGGACTCAAAGGGAATATTGGGAATGTGAATTACTTCCTCAACCAATTCCTGAGTGGACTTGGGCATATTAAATCTTGCCTCTTTAATATGGGTCAGATTGAAAAGCTTGACTGCAGTGTGTTCTATTATATCGCGTATCAAAGGTTTTTTGACTGCGATCGCTAAAAAGGAATCAAGTGGTTTTTTAGTGGGTATACCAAGTGAGGTCAAGTATGCGTAGTGAATATCTTCTTTTTCTACGCAAACTAAGAAAAAAAAAATTCATATAAAAATAACTAAGCAGCGTTGCTCTTTATAAAAATTTTCTAATAAATTGATGACCTCGGAAATGCTTTCAATATTTGTGTTCTTAAATTTGCCTAACCGAACTTTATAGAATCCTGAAGGGATATATCAAAAAGAGATAGAAATGGTACACTTCACAGTAGATAATATTACACAGTAAGGGTAGATTATAGTTATGTTTAAATACCAAGTTAAATTTATTGGCAAAAATATTTGCTTTATCTGTCGAGTTAACAGCTGATAAATCAGTTTTAAAAAAATCCTTATTTCTTCTACTTTACTCGCTATAAACATGTTGTATGAAAAAATAACAAAAAAAAAATTAATTTTAAAATATTTATTATTCCAAAAAAGAGAAAAAAATCTTTTGGTTTCCACACACATCAAATATGAATGAATAAATTTACATTATTGAAAATATTAAAATTATGATATATATAAAGCCAACAAAATTTTCTCTATTTATATATACAATACAAATACAAAAATGAGCTCTTTTCAATTTTAATATAAAGCCTCTTTAAATAATAAAGCATTATTAATTTATAATAAAAAAAAACCTTTTATATTGGTATATTTAAATAATATAATTCTATTTTTGCTTTTATTTTCACCTAAATAATAGAATAATTAAATAAATATCAAATAAATAAAAAAACTTTATTAAAGTTTATAAATTTATTTAAAATTATAAATCAATAATGTATTTGCATTTATAAATAGGAAATTCTTATACTGCAAGAGGACTAAAATTGTAATTTTTTAGAGATATTAACAAAATAACAGTTTTTAGTTTTAGTTACCTGGATTTATTTAAAAGAGGAGTTAGATAATTAATTTGGTTTAGGTGAATACATACAGCTGAGTTTTAATTTTCATTAATATGTTCTAATTTTTTTCAAATTTATAGAGTGTGGAGGTACTGGATCTAAAAATTCATTTTTTTTGGTTTTTCGGAGTTTTAGGGAAATTTTTAATTCACTTAGTACCTGCAATGTATTTTTAAAAAATATTGATCCAATATTAGGTTAACCGTTTATCCGCATTATCTACCCCAAAAAAATAAAGATTTTAGAAATATAAGTTTTGCAGAACTGGCAATTAAAATCAGCGATATTACTCTTTTAACGAATAACCAATGGTAACAACATATTGTGAACACACCCATTAACTCTTAATTTTTATATAACCTAAAGGGGGCAGCTTCAAAAGTGTTATTGATGTAAAAAAATAATAAAAATACTTAAAAAGCAGTCACGTTATGTTATTTTGAAATCCAAATAATTGAGATTTTACTGTGTATTAAAATAAATCCGCCATAAAATAAAAGTATAATCTGTTACGCTGAATCCATTACAGTTCCGCCGCCATAAATGATTGAAAACCGCCATAATGAAAATTAATGAATATGACAAAATTTTGTGATTATAATAAAAAAAATAAATAAAAGCACGACATCATAAATCAATTTGCAATTATTAAATGATCGTATCAAAAATTTTTTTCTTCAAAAACTATGTATAATCACGATATTTTAACCAAAACTAAAGGGGCTTTTTCTAAAGTGTAGCATTTTTATTCTGCATAAACAACAGTGTAAAACACAAGTAAAAAGTAATAAGCGAGAATAAAAAATAAAAAAGAAATTGAATAGCCCCATGCTACAGAAAATAACAATAATAATGAAAACAATAGCATAAAGAAATTTCGTAAATATAATATAGGGTTACAAATGACGTGTACACATACTATTGTTTTAAATGGTTGTTGGATATAAAGTGTTACATAAAGTAGGTATAACGTTAAAATTTATTTATTTAAAAAAAAAATGATACGCTTACTTTATTCTATTCTTTAATTTGTTTACCTTTTTTTTTGCGTACGTGTAAAACAAGTGTTAGAAAACTAAAATGACACGTTCTTTTTTTTTTACATCTTCTCTTGTGTACAGAACAATATAATTTTTTTATGTGGAAAAAACGAGTATGTTAAATAATGAAAATTAAAAAATTCTGTAAAATTTTTCTATTTTTTTTATTTTTATTAAAGTAAACGAAAAAGAGAAGAAAGAAAAATTCAATATGAAATTTATATTTTTTATTTCATAGTAACATTAGTTTTATCAATAAAATTTCGATCATACTTTTTAAGGATTTTTATTCATATTTTTATGTATAAAAAAAGAAAAGAAATCATTACAATTCTTTTTCATAATAAAATTCTAAAAGAAGCATGTGTCGTATGATAAGAATCAGAAAGAAAGAAATATTCTCTTATAAAATAATACGTTTTTTTTTATAAGAATGAAGAAGAAGTACGATGAAGAAATTAAATAACCAGAGTATATAATATTACTTAAAAACCTCAAGTTACACTCATAATTTAAAATAATAAAAATATCAGTTTCGTTCATGAGTAAGTAAGAAAAAAATATCATATTTTAAGAACTTACCGGTCCAAATTGTTCGAAATAATTTTTAACATCCTCTAATGTCGTTGGTGCTGATAATCCACCAACAAATATTTTCTTCGTCCTTGTTACCATCTGTAACAATAAAATAAAATTGATTAAAAAAAGGAATAAAAAAACAAAACAACCATTTTTTTAAATGGACTTTTTAAGTTTAAAAAAAAGGAAAAAAGGAAGAATCAATAAAATAGGGATACCAGAACAACATTTATCCATTAAGAGAAATCCATTGTAAAAAAAAAGTAACCTTATAAGAAAAATCCTTATTAAAAAAGATCATTTTCATCGTATCTATTAATAATATTTTTTTTACCTATTACAATATAAAACATAAAAAGTCCAGTGTACACTATCACGACCAACTGTTTTCTAGTTTTTTTTTTTAGAGCAAACGAGCTTGAAAAATGGAATGGCTATAAAGCAAGGAAATTGATAAGGGGAAGATAAAATATGAATGGTCATGGCCCTTCTTTTCTACATATATATAACGAGACCTCGCCTCCAGAAATACATACGAGCTTTTTTTTTTAGTTATACTGAAAACCGTACTTATATGCAAGAAAACGAGGAAAAAGGAAGTCGTTCATATTGTTTATCTGCTCCCATTAAGTCAAAATGTATTTTTCTACTTTTGATTTTTATTATTGTGGTCAAGAAAATTTTTTTCTTTTATTTATTTTCTATTTTTATTTATCATATTTTTTATTTTAATGTTTTTTTTTAGGTATTTAAATAATTAATTTTTATTTTTTTTTTGTATAAATTTTTAATCAAGAATTTAATTTTTTGTGTTTAGTAAAAGTATTTGAGTAAACGATAAAAGGATTTTATTGGCTTTACGTTTATTTGTAATGAAATCCTGTACATTGTCATAAATCCTTTGGCGAGTTTAACCGTCTGAATTGTTAAACTTACTGTAAAATAAAATTCAGTCGCAGAAATTTCTAGCTAAAACCAGAACAGGATCATTTTGTTCGCTTAATTTTATATAATAATTTTTTGTCTTGATATATTGAAAGGGGTCGTTATTATTTAATTCTGAACTTTTATAAATTCTATTATACACTGAGAAAAAAATTTGGTTGCTAAAACAAAAAAATTCTTTGTTGTTGCAACCGAATTTTCTTCTCAGTATCCAAGATTTAGAATGAAATAAAAATTATAATATTTTTAAAACTCATTCATTAATTTATTTTATAAAATAATAATATTTAATTAAATTTAAAAGCTTTTTCATTTATTTAAAGTTATTAAAAATGCAAAAAAAAGTTGATAAATCTGAGTAATAAAAAGTTTAAATTATATATAAAAAAAAATAAAATAAAAACGTGACTAAATATTTATCCAAGCGGTGTGCAATATAATCTAAAGAAAATAAAAAATAAAATCCAGACAATTTTCATGATGGTAGGCTTAGATCAGAAAATCTTAGTAGTGTATCTCTTCTTTCTTTTACAAGGGATAAAGCAAAAAGGACTAAAAAACTCTGTATCTTTAATGGAAATGGTCATAATATAGAAGAAAAAAAAGAAGAAAAAAAACCTCTTTCTTTGTCCTTAAACCTAAATAAAATCTTCCATCATCTTTTTTTTTTACTAACCTTCTTATTTACTTGAACTAGAGAGAGTATATACTTTTTCGTTATCTACATCCCTACGTTAAGTACAATCGCAATAACAATAAAAACTTTTTTTTTTATACTATACTTTATTTTTTTGAAATACATTTAAAACATAATAAAAAACTCATTACATTAAAAAAATTTTTTTAATATACTATGTGTTTTAAGTTAAAGTACATTTTTAGAAATTGTTTATTTTAACCTTTCTTGGAAGTGATTTTTTTTTTTATCACAAATTTAAGTTCTGGATTTTGATGTTGGATTAACTTGAAATGAATTTAAACTGATGGTAACAAGCATCAGTTAATTAATCGAGGCTCGTGTTGATAATAATTGAGCTTTAAATTCAATGGGCTCTTGACGTTTTAGTAGAGTTACGTGCAAGTAGACATACGTGAGAAATAAATCAAAATAATGAAAAATTTCTAGGAATATTTCCATATTTTCTTAAATCATTAATAAAAAAGTATAATTTCAATATTCAGTTCATTTCGGACACTTATTCGAATCACAGTATAAGTCATAAAAAATAAAAATGCGTTTAAACTGTTTATAATAATAAATTTTATCTGTATCGTTGATTGTAGAGAAGAATAAAGAAAAAAAAAGTAGTAAAAAATTTTTCTTTTTTATTTATACATGTTAACCTTATTTTCTTTGATTGCATCGTTAACCGATAAAACGACATACTTAAAGATTTTTCTTAGCTTTTACGACATTTTTCTTTACCTATCTTGACAATAAAAAAGATATTTCATACACACATACAACATCAAATTTACTACCACCATTTCGAGAATCACAAAACAAATCTTACAGTTAATTATTGTTATTATACTTTTTTTAATTGATGATTCTTTAAAATTTTTCTTTCACTTGTTTTTATGTAACTTAAAAAAAAAAAGTATTTTTCTAGCAAATTAATTATATTCAACTTTTTAAAACTTATTGAATAAGAAATTTAATGCTTATTTTTGTTGTGATGTATAGAGTAAAAAAGTTACTTTTATCAAGTACTCTTTAAAATTATATTGCTTATGCAATTTATTTTCATTTTATATTGACAAATAATCATTTAAATGTTTTTATTAAAAATTTTATTTTTTAAGTATTGTACATTAAAAAAAAAACTTTTTTCAATGATTATTTAACTTTTGTTATTTAAAAATAAAATTAGAGAGTTTGAAAGATTTTTAGTTGTTATAATTTTCTTAGCTTTACTAAAAATTCAGGAAATACAATTCTAAAAAGTAAAGCACCCTGCACTAAATAATAGAATTTTAGCCCCTGGTGAAATTAACTGAAATTTCGTGAAATAAAAGTTTTGGGCACCCTGAAACAAATGCTCTCCTGCGGGGCATAATGGGCCGAAATTTTAAACCCCTTAAAAACTTGAAATCACTGCAAAAATGAGTTTTATAAGTTATTGGAAATGCGGGAAAAGTGAAACCAAAACGTTTCCAGGTTGATGGATGGGTATTTAGAAAAGTATTTAAACTTTTATCTGACACATTTGACTTTAGTGTGGCGTTAATAACAACATTAACAACAGTATATTCTACAATTGGCACAAAAATAAAATAGAAAAATCCTACTTCCAACTCCAGAAGAATTTTTCCTGACTCAAACTTGTAATAATTATTTAATAAATCAGTTAAAAGTTGAGATACTTTTCTAAATACCCATCCATTGCTCCAGGCATGTACTTATCTTTTCTGCTAACCTTGAAAAGTCTTAGTTTCACTTTTCTCGCACTTCTAATAACTTATAAAACTCATTTTTTCAGTGATTTTGGGTTTAACGGGCTTACAATTTACATCTATTACGTCTTTCGTCATTTTAATAATTTTAAAAAATGTTTTGCATTTGCAATGAATCTTAACATGGGTGCTCAAAAAAAAAAAAATAACGTATCTAGAATATTAGAAATACTAGAGATCCGAAATTTTATCAGAAGGGCATTTTAAATAACCAAATAAAAACCAAAATTAAATCAAAATTGGTTCATTAATATGAAAGTTTCAAGTGTTATTTCGATCAAAATAATGTTTAATACAAAAGGTGCCACACTGGGAACTAGAGGGTTAAGAAAGTATTGTAATAGTTGAAATAAATTTTTAAAAATATTTTCAACGATAACAACTAACGCATTTACCTATACAATGGTACCTTAACAGATGTTAATTGGACTAATTATTATTTTTGATTGAAATCTAATATTTAGAGTATATTATTATATCATTCAAGTACTTATAGAAATTTTAGTGCTCGATAGTTATTTAATGTACTTAATTAAGTTTAGGAGTCTTTAGGATTAGGTTTTAAAAATTTACGGTTAGTTTATCATTCATAAAGAACAATAAAATTTAACCAAAATCTAATCCAGTGAGTAAAATAAAAGATTAATTAAAGTGCAATTATAAAATATGTAATAGATTAAAATGCTATAAACGTGAATTTGATGTAAATTTTAATTTACATTTTAATTATTCAAAAGTAAATCTATAAAACGTTCAATTTATTGTTAAATAAATATTTTAATTTCGTAATTATTACATAAAAGGGATAGAGAATTTTAAACGAAATGCATATATAAAATGTAATAATGAAAATCCACACACACACACACACACATAAATGTAAATGTTATTTTGAAAAAATGTAAATTTAAATAAATTTAAGGGTATTTTTAAAACAAATCTTATTCAAGTGTAATATATAGAAAAAGGTCAGGGCTGCAGACTCTACGATAGTAACAAGAATTGTTATATCCCATCCTTTTAGTTAAGCTTCTTTATATAAATATGTATATATGTGTGTGTGTCTCTCCACTACACCACTTATATCTATCTACCTTAAACTTAAAACTTTATTTTTTCTTTTTTTAATTACATTTAACAAAAACATTTTTTCAATTCGAATATTTTATTATATCCTGAAAACTGATCACTTGCACAAAAAAGGGTCCTCATATCAAATAT
Source organism: Anagrus nilaparvatae (assembly GCA_022575985.1). Lineage (NCBI taxonomy): Eukaryota > Metazoa > Arthropoda > Insecta > Hymenoptera > Mymaridae > Anagrus > Anagrus nilaparvatae. The sequence goes on along the minus strand of JAKSXM010000002.1, from coordinate 12,675,006 downwards.
TCCTTTTTTTTTTATCGCAAATAGTCTCTTATATAAGCGTTCAAAGCTACAAGAGGGATGTAAATTTATCCTAGGATAATGAAAATATTTCATCGCACCCCTATATATATATGAGTGGTTTTTTTTTACGCTCTTTTTTTATCATGTGAAGTGTAGAGATTATCGAAAGAAAAAAGGAAGTAAAAGAGAATTTTTTTTTTTTTGTACCATATTTTTTTATATTAAATGTTTATTATTGAAAAAAAAGTAGACGAATTTTTTGATTACTTTATACTAATATTAAAAAAAATTTATACATGGGCATTTCCGGTAAAGTTTGTATATAAATAATTTTATTTCCAATTATACAGGTGAGTGTGTTCTATAAATATATAAAATTGAGGTTATGTACGAAAATTCAATAATTCCAAAAATATCTTAGTTTAATTTTAACAATTATTATTTAGGTCACATTTCCTTATATTTCTAATTTAATTTTAACTTCAATTTATTGATTTTTGTGACTCTAATTTTCCAATTCTTGATGCAATACTAAAAATCTTCTTTTTTTTGGTAATAAAATAAATTAAAATTTTTCTTACTCTGACGTCACATCCAGTGCTTTTAAACTAATTTAAAAAAAAATATTTATGCATAAAATTTGAAATAAAAAAAAAGGTGAAGTTTATCCGAATAAACAATTTATGTAACGTCTAGGTATGTAAAATATTTTTTTATTAAAAAATTTTAATTTCAGAAAATTTAAAAAAGAAAAAAATTTATTCATTTAAATATTATGTCCTTTTTTTTAATTATTTATACACAAAGTACTAAAAATTAAATTATAAATATTTTAGAAAAAAATTTTTTTTTTTTTTAATTCAAGCAGTTTAAATTTTTACTAAATTAAATATAAAAAGCTTAATTATTCTTCATATTTGCATTAGGAATATGAATGTCAGAGACACGAATTAAAAAATTTTTTTATTAAATGTTTTTTGAAATAAAATATGCATAAAAAATTAAATGAAAAAAAAAATGTAGGTTATGGAAGAAAATTTTATTTTTTATAAAAAAAAAAATTAAAATAATTTTATTAAAAAAAAGTATTTTTGTTGCTATCGATAAGAGCTTATTTTTACATTTATATTTGAAATAGAAAATTTTTTTAAGTAGAATATAAGAAAAAAGTGAGTTGATAATATCGAATATAGTAAAAAAAAAAAAAAAAAAAGAATCAAAAGTAAGAATATTGGATATTAACTTTATATAAAAAGTGCACAAGTAATAAAAAACAAACTTTTTTTTTACTTACTTACTTACTTGAAGCACATGCACATTCAACTATATTAACTTCAAAAATTAAAATAGTTTATGCATAAAGTTCAAAATTTTTTTTCTAATATAGGCATAAAAACAAAAGAGTTTGAAAAAAACTGATATTTTTTTGCATAAAAAAAAAATTCAATATTTTTTTCTCTTTTTTTATTGTTTTTTTAAAGTTTATTTTTTTGTTTTCTTTTCAAATATATTTTTCATTGTTTACTAAAAAAAAATAGATTATAAGTTAATATTTTTTTTAATTTACATATATAGGGATTGATTGATTAGTTATTTTTTCTGTTATTTCAAAATTTAAATAAATTTTCACTAATCTTTTAATACTGAAGGTTGGTTAAAAATAAACTTCAAAAATTTTTTTTTTTATATCTCCTGAAAAAAATTATCACTACTTGAATTTCTATTTGATAAAGCTGAATAATTATGGTGAAAAATGAACTTTTATCTTTTTTAAAATTACATTAGTTAAATTTAAACACAAGAGTACAGTTGTACTTGCAGTACAGCCAAATTATAAAAATTTAAGTAAAAAAAAAGAAAAATTTGTTTTACTATCAGTAGAGATATTTTTTTTTCATTTACAATATTTTATATTTATTGGCAAAGAAAATTTTTGGCTCAATTTTAAAATATAATAATTTTCTTTTATATTTTTTTGGCAAAATTGTACTTTTTTTTTTTAACTTTATATTATCAAATATTTTATCAATATACTGTATATTTATATACTGCATGTATTTATTTGAAAATTTATTTATTTTTGAAAATAAGAATGAAATATTTTTTCTGTTTTTAATTAAATTTAAATTCAAAATTGGATTTTTTTCGAAAAAAATTTGAAAAGAATAAATGAGTTTAAAATGAATAAATGAGCTACATTTTCAGGACATCATCTTTTTTTTTTAAGAACTCAGTTTTTGCTCGAAAAGGATTGGATATTGAAACTTGTCTCCATATTGAATGCAACTAACCCTGGACTCTACAAATAGGGAGTCATAGCGTTACTTTTTAGACTTCGATCAACTCAATATTCAATTTGGGACTCCAATTGTAATTTTTTCTTATTTCAATTTTAGACCTCTGTTTCGCAGACACTTTTTATCCTGTATAAGTTGCTGGAATTTTTGACCGAGTACTTACACAATAGGAATTTTTAGGTTATGTTTTACAAGTTATTAAAGATTTTAATCACTTATTTACGTTTTTTGAGTCCCTAAACGTGAATATGACACCGGTTTTTAACTGAAATAATCGATTTGCCCTCAAAAAACAACTTTAGGTAATTGCTACGAATTTATCTTTTATTGTGGGCAACTGGAGAATATCAGCTAAAAATAAATTCCATATTTGTGTTAAGCGATCAAAAAACATACCGATAATAGTAAATTCTTTTACTTACAAAGGGCAAGAATGACAGCCTGTTGAAATATAGTCATTATTGCTCGCTAGTAAAATAAAAATAAAAATAAAAATCTTTAAAAGCCCGAAAATCATAAACTAAAAATTTTTATTGTGGATTTTGGCTGGACCGTTTCCAGTAGAAATGAATATCATAATCGTATCTAGTGACCAGAAAAATGTATACACCCGTTGTAAAATTCCTGTGAGGGTAAAAAATGTTTACGAAATAGAGGTCTACTTTAGGACTATTTTGATAAGAAATCATATGTTGATCAGCGGAGAAAAATATAGGGTTTTTACTTTCCATGTTATCTGTACTCTCTCGCTATATTCTTTTGGACGTACATTTTCACGGAAAGTGATATACTATATTTTTTCCCTAGCACAAAAAATAGCTATTTATCGATAATGAGCGATTTCATGAAGCGTAATCTTACTAGATTTTAGGGGTACTAGAGTAAAAATAATTAATTATAAATCAGAATTTATTGAAATTCTGCTCGAGCAGGATCCAAAATTCGTCTCAGAGCAAAATTTTAATAAATTTTTAGTTATACTTATTTCGAATCTAGTATCTCCAGATACAGGCCATTTCATGGGACGTATTTTTACTAGATTTCTAGGGATACTAGTGTTAAAACATTTGAACTCTGATAAGCACCACAAAAAATCTTGCGAAAGTCTTAAAGGATTAATATCCTGGAGAAGGATTTTGATAGATTTTTGATACTTACTAAAGTTTAATTGTTTTAACTTTGATCTAGTCAAAATGTACCTCATGAAATCGCCCCTGACTAATCAATGTTTCCCGATTCAATTTCAAAACCAAATTAGTTTATAAAACTAAAATTACTTATCAATAATTAAAAAGAGTTGGAATTATATGTTTTTGAATAAAAAGCTTATAAATTAAAACTGAATATATACCAACTATTATCCAATTCTCCATGTAGTAGACTACATACAGTATATAATTGAAACCATTATTTGTAGATTAAATTTTAAGATTTATTAAACAACCTAAGTTATGACATAAAATTAAATAAAGTTTATTATATTCTTATCTATTTTATTATTTCATAACCTAAAAGTTATAATCCCCTTGATTTGTCAGATAAACTTAATAATAGAAAATTATTATTTTATAATCTTTTTAATATAAAACAATAATTATATATATATACTAAGGGGCTCCGCCCCCTGCGCGCTTTGCGCACCAACCCCCGTAGAGTGATTGAAAAAGTGGGTTAGTCATGAGAACAACAAATGTAAAATTTTAAATACAATTTTAATAATTACTTTCAATTAAAAATATTGATTGTATTGTTTTTCTTTTATTTTAAAATTCGATAATAGGTTTATAATTAATTGATTTATCAGCTTAAAAATTAAAAAAAATAAAATCACTTAGACCCACAAGGGCCGGTTTTTCCCAGTAGTATCTTATTGGCCCAAAAGTATCAAATTACCCCAAAAGTGTCAATAACCAAGAAAATGAAAAATTTTATTATACCCCATAAGGTTTATTTACACCCATAAGGTCTGGTTTTGCCCAATAGTACCATCTTGTAGTCAGAATGGCCCAAAAGTGTCAGATTGGCCCAAAAGTGTCAGAGTGGCCCAAAAGTGTCATTCGACAGCGGCGACAGCGGTTATAACTTTATAATATATAGAGATATGTATTTATATATATCAGCTTGTCATTTATTTTAAAAACTTTCCAGTTATCAAAAAAATAAGCTTCCCAAAATTATATCTCATTTAATCACTACTAAATTTTGCCACGAAATGTATGGGTTCTTCTGACGAAAATTTTTGCAATACTTAGGAGTCATTAAATGAGCTATAATTTTGGGAATCTTATTTTTTTGGTAATTAGCAACTTTTTTCACTCAGTAATTGAAAATTCAAGCATTTTTTTAAAATAACTGAGAGCCTAATATTATATAAGTATGTATAACCTGTTACTAAATCTAATGTAAAAATAAATTTTCATTTTCAAATAAATTTTATTTTTATTTAAAATGATAAAGATCTTATTAAATTTATTGATATATAAATAAAAATGTAAATTAAAATTTAATATTTATATAAAAATTTTATTCATGTATAAAAATCAATTTTCCAATTTTAAAATAATAAAATTTTTTTATTTTCGTCTTAGTAACTGATACTAAAAATAATGAAATTAAAAAAATATTGAGGATATAAATTTTATTATCAATTTTTACTGTTATTTTAAGAAAAAAATATATATTTTTATTTTTATCCATTTATTTTTTAATTCAAATATCAATTTTATTTAAATTTTTATTTTATGTGCAAGAAATCAATTAGAAAATCAATATTTTCATTTTAATAATTATTTCAATTTTGATCAAGTTCTTAAGAATATTTTTGCTGTTAATGAAAGAATAGCATCATTGTGTTTAGATAAGACGTTTTATAAGTCACAGGTGGTTATGAAGAAATGATTAAAAAGTTTTATTTGGCTTAATCTTGAAATGCAATAAAGAAAGAGCGATCATTTTTTTAAAGAAATATTACTTAAAATAAAAAGGCGTCTTTGATATTTTATTTTATTTTATACTCTTATTCTGTTCAAAAAGCGTTAAAGAACGATAGGATAAAAGCATAAAACTATTACATTTTTTGACAGAATTTAAACTTACATAAAACCAAAGAAAAGTTAAGCAGATAGTATATCTGTAAGGCAGGGCTTCCAACTTAAAATAAAGTTATTGAAAAAGAAAGGAAAATAAGATGTTATTTGTTTCTTCCTTTGTTTCAGTTTTCCATTATTTTTTACAATGCTCATTAACTCAGGTGCAGGTTTGCAGGATTTCATTAACCAGACTATTGAACTAATATCTTTTTAATTTTTTAATTTTGATATTGTCAGCACTGTTTTATGAACATCCTCCCATACATATTTTGCAACTTAGCAGAAAGGACTTAAAATTGTGGTCCAGTAACTGACGTAAAACCAATGACAGTGTACCAACTCAAAATAAAGTTATTCTACTTTTATATATTACAAGTTCTTTCATTTCATCCAATTCTTAATACTTTAAGTTGGCAACACTGTCTTATGAATACATAATCAGTAATAACTTTTCCATAAAAGCGTATTAAAGAAATTGGATTGAAAAAAAAAAGGTAAGTTTTAAGTATATTTTTAATGAATTTTCATCTTTTACTAATATAAAAAACTCTTCATTTTAAATAGTTACAATTAATTAAGAAACGTAGTAAAAGCAAAATTACTTTGTAAATAATTTTATAAGTTTATTTAAGAAAAAATGAGCATTAAATAAAAAAGCTAGAGTAAAATAAAAAAAAGTGGTCAAGTACATTAAAATATAAATTAAAAAAAAATAAAAGTACCTTATATAAATAAGGAAAAAAAAAGAGTTTTTTTAAAATGAGAGAAAAAAAAAAGAAGGGTTGGTATATATAAATAAATATAGAATGTAAAAGAGTTGAAGTATTAACCTAGATATATATGTGTATGTATTTTTGGTTGTTTGTTATCTCACTGCATTGCCTCGAGGAAAATTTTCTCTCTGATTTTCTAGAAAAATAAGTGAGAAAGAGAGAAATAACTACCGACGTTTTTTTTTTTTTATTTGAGAGCCTCGTTAGTAATATTTTGATTGAAAAGTGTCTTTACATAAATAACAACATGACATAAAACTTTTTATTATTAAGTGTGAACAAAAAAAAAACAAATCATTAAAAGATAAGGATTCTTTGTATGTAAATTGGAATTTTTTTACTTTTTTTTTAATATTAGCATTTTTACTGAAATTTTAAGATTTTGATACATAAAATGTTAACGCATGCGCTTATAATAAATTAATTAAAAAAATCTGTGATGAAAAAAAAGATATTAAAATAATGATTTATTATAGAAAAAAAAGGATTAAAAAAAAAGTAGAAGAAGAAGAAGAAGAAGAATATTCGACAAGGTTGATAGATAAGAGTCTTTTGTAGGTGTTTAGGGAATTCAGATTATACTCGTTTCAAACGTTTTTTATTTTTTTATGAGACTATTTTCACGACTTAAGTTATAAAAAACTACTTCGTCACCTTTTTTTTTTCTTTTTTTAGGTAATGAATAAATAATACTTTTAATGTATAAACACGAAATAAAACTTTTAAATTATTGGTTAATTAAGATTGTCAGCTAAGTGTTTTTTAATTTCCATGTAATTATATCGAGCTTTTTATTTATTTTATGATATTTTAAGTTATTTAAGGTATAGTTTTGGTACTTTTTGTTTAGAAATCGATACGGAATCCATACTGTACTCTACCGGAAAATTAATCAATTGTTGATTTTAGGTATTTGACGACAACATATAGATAATTATTTAGGCTTCGAATCTTTAATTTTTAACGTGAAAAAAATAATTTTTTTACAGCTTGCGGTCAAACTTGATATGTAAAAACTTAGCAAAAACTAGAATCGGATTAATTTTCCGGTGTATGTGGTATCGATTCGAATAGACAACTAAAAGTTGAAAGACATTCTTCATCCCCGAATAAAGCAAAACTAACAACCACCAAAAATTAATCAGATTTACGCACACACACATAAACCATAACAACCGTGAAAAAAATAAATAAAAAAAGCATAGAAAAAATACATAACGTTCATCACGTGACGAACATAATTAGTTACATTTTTCTCTTTCCTTTCATCTACCAACCCTTATCGTACATAAATTTTTAAACTTTTTTTTTATTATAAAAATTTCATTCTTTCTTTTTTTAACCGGCGGTTTTAATAATAATAATTAAAATTTAACCGGTTAATTATTTTTTTTTTTATTATATAAACACGTTATAAAAAATAATCTCAATATTTTACGTGTTTATTTTATCACCTTTTTTAAATAAATAAATAATAAATTACGTACCTTTGCTAATTTTTTTTAAAATTTTCTTTTATGAAGTTATTTTATTTTTTTTTGCTCGTTGTATTTATTTTCTATAATTTTTATAGAAAAAATATTCAATCAAAAAATATTATTTAATTCGTTCTTTTATTTATTTATTTTTTTTTCTATATATAAAAAAATTTTTTCTTTAATCTTTGATATTTTATTTACATAATTTTTATTAAAAATATATAATTTTTTATTTTTTTTATTGTACTAACACTTTTTTTCTGTCACAATTTAAAAAACAAAAATTAACTTAATTTTATTTATTTTTAAAATACACTTTTTTTAAGAAATAAAAAATGGACCACTTTATTTATTATTTTGAATGATGATGATACCTGTTGGCCACCGTCGCATGCCACTTTAATACCATACAATAAAGAAAATATCAATTTTCTTACGATACATTTTTTTCTAAACACCCTCTGATTTTTTTATTCATCAAGTTTAAATTTTATTTTTTTTTTTTCACTTAATTTAATTAATTAATTAATTATTTAAAATTTCGTTAAAATAATTAAGAAAAAACAAAAGCACACACGCACACACAGTTAAATTCCTGATTAATATTTTTTACACTTCAATAAAAGCACTCGTAATTTTTTTTACAAATGTTTTTTTTTTTTTATTTTTTTTTTTTTTAAACTTGATGCCGGGTAATGTTGCACGCTGTAGCGCCGAGAACGGAATGGAGCTTGCGTGTAGTCCCGGGCAGTGAAGCCATGTAAAGGAGCGGGTAAAACGAAAGAGAGAGATAAAAACAAAAGTAAGTTCGCAAGCTAGTATTACTCCGTTTTTTGGTGGGGTTTGACGTCGCCGCATCCCTTCGCGTTACATATACGAATTTCAATATATTGCGCTGGCGCAACAACCCCTTTCATTTTCTACAAAGCTTTTTTTTCTATTTTTTTTTGTATTTTCCATAATAAAAATACGCATGCGCTTATTTAAAACTATATAATATGAAATATATAACGTTAAATTGGAATTGTAACGTATTATATATATTGAAAATGAAGTAAAAAGAGACAGAGGAAATTTGGATTTTGGTTTACGACATGGTCCAGTTGACCAAAGTAAACTTTTTTTTCTTCTCTTTTATTTTTCTCTTGTAACTGATGATATGGTCGAGAGATGCCTGACTACTTGACGTTTAGTAGATGTACTAGAAAGAGAATAAAAATATCGTTTGACGCAGGAATAAAGAATTCTTTTTTTTTTTTTTTGTACTACTTGATTTTTCTTCTTATCTTTTTTATTATTTTTTATGTCACTGGTTTTGAATTTTTTTTGACAAGCAGGGGTAGAAAATAAGTGATAAATATAAATATGAAAATTTTTCTGATTTTTTGTATTTATATATTTTAAAAAATTAAATTTTAATTTTAATTGAGTAATATTACGTAAGCTAAAATATGCTAATAAATCTTAGTACGATAAGTTAAGAGGCAAGATAGAGAGATTGAGTTCAAGATGTGCATATACATGATATTATCATTTATATATACGACGTTATGCTTCCGTGGGTAGATGACAATCTATAATAAACCTTAGCTTGCTAATGCTGATGTACATTAGACTCTAGATTATTTTTATTATTTTTAATGCTTCGAAATTATTCAAATTCAATTATATTTATGATTTTGGGTACTTTTTTCTAATTTTGAATTTTCTTTGGTTTGCTGTGATAAATTAAAAGTTAGTATGTGAATTCAGTTCGTATTAAGCAAGTACAGAAATTGTATTTTGAATGAAGATATTTTTAGAAAACTAGATGAATAATATTTTTACAATAAATCCTGTGATAATAATAGAAATCAAAATTGCAAGATAAAATCATGTTTATTCAATAATAATCAATTTTCATTTATGAAATTCATTCCTAGTATAATATGATACTTTCTACCAGTAATAATAATAATGATAATGTAATCCTTATTCAGAAAATCAATTGTATCAATGATAATTAGTAATTAAATCATGCATTTATATATGAGCTTTAATGATATATTAAGATTATATTACTTGCGAAATTATGTTTAATCTAATATAATGAATGTTGGGCAAATCTCATGGAAAATTTGTAGGAATCTGTAATTACAATGCTACTATATTTATAAATAATTTCATAGAAAATGTAAATTATTATTTTTCTCAATTTTCAAATAATTCATTTTTTACTTACAAAAAAGCACCCTTGTACAATTATGCTTTAATTTAGTTGATTATTCTATTAGGAGCTTTTAACCAACATATGGCTATTTCTACGAGATGGACCTTCACCCAATTATAAACACAAATATAAAATAAAATTTTAAAAAAAGTGCAAATAGTTAAAAATTTCACGATTTTAACACAGTTTTCATATTTTATCTTTCAACAATTTTTATCTTTTTGATTAGTTAGACCTAAATGCAAATTAAAACTCACGAAATGATTTAAAAAATTACGAATTTGATTCTTTTAATAATTCTATATGAAATAAAACTCGAAAGAGAAAAATAACCCATTCACCCACACACACACACAGATTGCAAGGCTTGTAGGTGAGGATGAGGACTCGTATAACTTGAAGGTTCGCGTAGCCTCGTTAAAAACGCAAGACTAACTGTAATATTATTATGATGCTTTAAAATAAAACTTGACTTTCAAGAATAATAATAGTATAAAATATACAAAAAAAAGATATTGTTATGTTTTGAATGGTTCAGCGCTCAAGCAAAGTACTAACAAATAAAAGATATTTGAGAAGGATTTTTTTAATATTCATGAAAAATATATATCTGATATATCAAACTTTCCTTTACAAATTTAACAAAAAGAAATTTTTTCATCATATTTTTTTTTTTTTTATAAATACAGCTTTTTGTTAATAACAATTTTTAAAAGATTTTTTTACATAATTTTAGCTTTCCATTTGATAATTTAATAATTATCATAGTTTTGGAATTAATTTCAACAAATTTTTGTCTAAGATGTCCAGTAATAATAGCTTTGGATTTAATGAAAAAAAATGTGAATGTTTTAATTTTTTCATCAAAATTTCATCAGGTATTATGAGTATCAAATTATTTGCAGGATTGAAATTTTTTTAAATATAATTTTGTGTAGTTAAAAAAATTATTTGTCAAAATTAACTATAATACATTGAGTTAGATATATCCTTACTTTTGTCATTAAAAACTTTTAGTTAAACTTTTTTCAAATTTTATAGGTATTTTAGAAAATTTATTGAATGATTTAATGAAATTCTAATAGTCAAGTCTAATGTATGACTCTTATAGATCATACATATTCATATTATTTTTGGTCACTAAAAACGATGTTCAAGGTTTTATCTATTGTCCGATGGCCAATTTTGACTAATTAACGCTGTATCATCCAAAAGAACCAACAAATATTTTTTTTATAATAATGCTTATTCAGCCAAAGACTACTTCTGGATAAGTAGAGTGATTTGGCCACCGGAACCAACCCTAACCTAAATAGTAACATCCGAAAATTTCAATAAACTCACTGATTCTCGTTCGAATAAGCACTCCAGGCAATGACAGAGCCCCGGAAATCTAGAAAAACCGTTTTTTTGGATGTTTTGGATTTTATTTAATTTCTCCGACTCGTAAATAGATAATACTCTGCTTATAGACCTAAAACTTAACATTTTTTTGCTATTTAAAAAAAAAAAATTTTTTTGGTCCGTTAGGGCCTTCTTAAGAACCTGAAATATAATTTTGAATTTTTCGGAAATCGGTTTTTTTAGCATAAAAAAAATGTATCAGCTTAAAATTTTTTTTTTATATTCTGGCAGGTTGGAAAACCATATTTTTTAATTTTTTAGAAAATCTCCTGGGGGGAGAGGGAACTACTCTAATACCCGAAAATTTAAAATCGTCTGCCGCCGTTTACCCGCGCTTTTTTACTGATATGAAAATTTTTTTTAAAACAGTTTATTGTTGTGCCAAAAATGCAAAAGTAAACTATAATAAACTATACTAAACTATACTTCAATTTTTATCAGTAGTCACCATTCTGCAGTCCTAATCATGAAATTATTCCACTATAAAATTCGTAGCTAAAATTAAATTGATCCTTTTTTTTTAATAAAATTTTTTTCATTAAAAATAACATGAACTTACAGAAGAAAAATATTTTTAATTTATTATTTTCTCATAAAAAAAAAATCATTTAAATTGTTTCAAAAAAAAAAAAATAATAATAATAAGAAGAAAGCTATTTACGTAATTTAAAAAAGAAAAATGTCTTATTATACGTTATTATACTTATTGAACTTTTCACATTAAAATTTATTTATAAAAGAAAATAATATACAAAAGTTTTTTTTTTTTGTATAAAAAAAATATAAAAAAACAAAGTCTTGAAGTAATAATTTAAAAAAAAAAAAATAATAATAGTAAAAACAAAAGTTTTAAATTGTTTTTTTCTTCTTTATTGTTATTATGAGATTTATGACAATTGTAAATTATTTTTTATAATATTACTAATAGAATAAAAAAAAATTAATTATTAACAGATGATTAATAAGTAAAAATTTTTAATTTAGGGAGGCAGATGTGAGTTTTTCGCCACCCCTTCACCATGAAAGCCCTTTTTGGATTTAGCAATTTATAAATGAAAAAAATTGGTTTAACAGTATTCAGAGCCATTATTTAACATCTGAGGTCATCTACTTGGGAAGTTGGGGGAGTTGCAGCTCTCCACGGGAGTTCGAAGGGAATCTTTCGTAATAAAAAGTTCAAGGTTTACTTTCCCCTACAAACACGTAGAAAAATAAATTTTGATAAAAAGTTTTGAAAATTTAGGATTCAGCTTTGGAAAATCCAGTAACGTAAATATTTTTTATTTGTAAACATCCGTTTTCTAGTATCTGGAGGTCACATAACGAATTAAAAAAAAAAAAGTTGTATTTCAGTAAGAACAAGTGCGAAATACATGTGAAAAAAATAAAAAATAATAATTCAAAAGAACGATAAGTTAAAATTTGTTTTTCCTAATTTAGAATAAAATCTATGAGGTTAAAAATAATTCGTCGAAGTGAATAAACCAAGTGATATATAATAGAGGATGAGAAAATAGTATTAATGCTTTTGGCTTAAATCCAATGCTCTAGAGAAGATGTTGAATGAACTTGGCGGTAAAACCGCATCGACACTAGTTTCGTATATGAAATTTCTTTAACGTACGTATTTATTTAATATACAACGTAAATTAATCATAAGAAAACATGCTATAAAATTTATTTATCCAACGTGTAGAGATCTAAACCATTTTAATAAATAAACAACTTGGTTTCAATATGTTTTTAATGTTATTTATTACTACTTTTTTAAAAATTAATTTCAGTACTCTTTGTCTTAAAACTTTTTCCTACATTAAAGTATTAGTATAAAAAAGGCTTTTAATATAATAAGAAACTTATATTTTACAAAGAAATTTCTTTTTTTTCTTCTAGTTTTTACCTACAATAAAGATTATTTTTAAAAAATTTTTTAATGTAAGTAAGTATTTAAAAATTTTTCTTAAAATAATTAGTTTCTTTAGTAGAAATACTTATTTTTACATTAAAAAGAATATTTTATGGTATTTAATTTTTTAAATGCACCTAATATAATATTAAAGATCAAGGATGCAAAAGTTTGGTAATTAGCTGAAAAACTAGTATTCGTGCCAGGCGAGGCCTTGATACGGTATCTAAAGTGTCTAAAGTTTTTTCACCTAGGATACTTACAACATTTTTTGGCTGTCTAGGCGCACCACAGGTGCAGGTGATTCCGTGTTATGTCTTAAGCTCGATATCTGCGCCCAGGTGAGCAAAAAATAAATTTTACAAATCTTAAAATACTTAAAAAGTTTATGGTATAGTCGTGTTGCAGATTCAGGTTAAATCACCGCGTGTTTTTTATTTTTAGGAGGGTAAAAAAAGCTCAATTATCTCATAACTAGTGCACTTTTTATATTTACATATGATTGGGAAAAAAAAATACTTGTTATTTTTGGTAACTTCTGATTGTTTTTTAGTGACTTGAAATTATTCAGAAAATTTTTAGATTTGACTCGTCTATAGTTATTATTTCAGTCAGCCAAAATTAGCCATATTAACTACAAAAAGAAAGATAATTACTTAAATATTATTTTAAAAGTAATACTCAAAAAAGGGTTTTTTTTTTTTAAATTTTTTCTTTGTAGTTTTATAAATTATTTATAAAATGTACTAGAAAACTAAACATGTACAAAAAGTTTCTATATAAAAGAACTGGGTTATGAGAACTTAATACCCTTTAAGGCATAAATTTTAAGTATCTATGCATGTAAGAAATAGTAAATTCATGCTTTTACACATTTCTTTTACTTTAATGTGAACTATACAGTCTAAAAAATTTTTTTATTAAAAATTAAACCGACAAAAAAAAATTAATGCTATAACAGTTTGTTATTTGTCTAACTTTTATAAGTTGTATTTTTTATTGTACTATCTTTTCTTCTTGCACGGATACACAATTTATATTTCTATAAATACATACATTTTTTATATTTTAGACTGCAAGTTATTTTCTAAATTTTTTAAAAAAGTAAAAAATATGCTATGAACTTACATGAAATTTTCAAAAGTATGGATTTCACAAAAGATTAAATATTTTATACTTTAATAGTAGAAAATATTAATGTATACAAAAAATTTCAGTTTCTGCTAATGGAATTCTTTTATTAATGATTTTATTCATCAAGCAGTGCATAGTACCGATACCGAGTACCCATCCCGAAAATTCAGGTTTTCAGATATTTTCGATTAACTTTGCACCTGCATCCCTTTTTTTTTAAAAATGATCCGACGACCCTGCCTAAAAAAAGCCCGAATTTTCGGTTACCGGTACCTTCGGAAAACCGCACACCCCTATCACCTTACCAAAAATCAGAATGATAAATTTTGAAAAATCTAATTTCTATAGACAGCATCTTCTATAATTTTACTTCTTTTAAATAACGTCTGACTATATCAAGTCTTATACTACTTAAAATCAAAAAATAAACAGTAACAATTCTACATCTTTTAAAATTAATTCTTCTAAGTAAAAATAAACCTAAATTCTCATTCTTAAACTATTTTTTTTATCTTCAGTATAAGATTTAACTAAAACACTTTTTAAAAAAACAAGAAAAAAGGTTATTTCTAAAATGTACAATCAATTGATTTTCAATCGATTTAGTCGTTAGCATTTAACGATATGGAAATTAAATGAATTCACTAAAATTCTAATATTACACTATATATATAATATGAAAAGTAAATTTAAAATGTTTAACGTATTATATACTGGTATAGAGAGAATGAATAAAAAAAAAGATAAGAGAAAGCTTAGGATAGGGTAATCATTAGACAGCGCAAAATCTTGATAATGAATTTTTATATATATTACTTTTTCTATATAAACGATAAAATTTTATTATAAACATTTTTTTAAAATTTATTTAGTATGAAAATTTTAATATATAACTCAAAGTTTAATATATATGAATAAAATTTTATTAACACTCCTAATTTGTTTGTAGTGAACAGGAGTGTTTTCAAAGAGAGTATATTTATTAATCTAATAAAGTGTTTAACTCTCAAAAGTTATAAATTAAATCTAAAAAGCTTAATTTTAAGTAGGTAATATATGAATATGAAAAAAAGAGATAGAGAGAGAGAGAGAAATTTTGTTTTGAGTTAAAAATATTGAAATTGATAGATCTGGAAAAGTTTGATAAAATATTAGAAAATGTACATATAGAGAAGATAAAATATGTGTGTATAAATTCTTAAAGAAGGATACTTGAAATATATAGATATATATATTTTAGATGAAATTTTCTTACTTCAAACTCGTTCAGTTATATCAATTTGGAAAAGAGAAGATCTAAAGAGAGTAAATAATAAATGTATTTGTGTGTGTGTGTGTGTATGAAGAAAACTAGTAGTTATTTATAATACAAGTTTTAAGATATCGAAGAGTTCAAGTAAACAACTTTCCTCGTCACGCAAACCACGTAATTAATGGGCCACTCGGATAAATCAGACGACTTGGATTAAAGACTACTACTACAACTATAACTACTTTCTTTACCTGTGTATTTGATATTTGTTGTATCGTTTAGTTTGCTCGATTTCTCTCTTCCTATTTAGATATAACAAATATTTAGTTGATTAAACTTAATTTAACTTTCATCGATATTTATACGCTAAGAGAGCAGTGAAAATTATAAATAAATAAAATTACATAACCTTAAAATGAATCTTTTTTTCATAAATTAAAAAAAAACTCATCTTAAGTATTTTTTATTTAATGTCTGATGTGTATAACTTTGAAGTTTTATTTAAAAAAAGTCTTTTTCATTTTTTTTTTTTAGAAGAATCTAACAACGACTATGAAAAAGAATCAAAAGACAAAAGAAAAATTCAGTGAACAGTAGTACAGTCTGTAGTATGTGCAATATAAAGAAATTGAAGAGGGCGAAATTCTGACGTATTCTTTTTTTTTATAAAAATTTTTTCACGCATTTGAAAAAAAATTTTAACGATAAAAAAATAAATTGAGGTCATTTTTTAAAGATGAGATATTACACTGTAATTTTAATTAAAAATACAAGCTTTACTTGCTACTAGATTTTGAAGTATTTTTAAAATAAATAATGTTCAAGCTTCAAAAACTTGAATATTTCAAGTACGAAAATCTAAAAAAAATATTCATGTAAGTACCAATAAAAAGGTAGGAAAAAAAACTAAAAAAACGAAATCATTTGACAAATAGTAAGTCTAAAACTAGCCATTAATATAAAAAAGTTAGGTTTATATACCCACACACACATAAAAATCTTTTTCATTCCCTTTGATGTTCTTCTTCTTTATTTTTTTGTTAAAAACCTCCCATTTTATTTTACAGCTACACTTCATAGTGATTAATAGCGTTAATAAGAAATCAACTCTAAGGTTAACTACAACATATATAGAAATTTCTTTATTTTTACTATAGACTACTTTTTTTCTTAAACTTTAATTGATGCCAGATTCAGAAATTTTATGGCTACTTCAAGATATAATTTTATTTTATTTTCAACAAGAATTAAAAATATATATATATATGTGCTATTTTTTTATCTCCTACTTTTTTTTTAATTCTTAATTTATAATACTTAAACTAAGTTAGATACCTATATACCTATAAATTAAATTATAAAAAATATAAGACATATAAATTTTCTAGTATAATAAAATGAAATAAAAAAAAATGAATTATTGATATTATAAAAATTCATTTTATGCATTAAAGAGATTATTTTGATACATGCATCCTTGTATCTTTATTTAAGGTTTTATATATTAGTTTGGCTCTTGGCTTGGTTATTTATTTTATTTATCTTTTAAAAGAGAAAATTTTTGATTATTAAATCAATTAAAAGTATTTTGTATTAATATTAGAGAATAATAATTTGTAAAACATGTAATTATGTATATTGAATTCTGTCTTGGTCGATAGGTAAGGTTTAATTTTATAGTGACAGCCCCTTGAATAACTTTTTATACACTGTAAAAAGTAACTTTCTTAGATTTACAAAAAAAATAGAATTTTTTCGAAAAATTAGTGAATTTTCAAAAAAATTTTTAAATATTCGATAAAAATCTTAAATTTACCAAATTTAGTAAATTCTCGAAAAATTCGAGAATTCTCGATTTTTTTTTGTGATTTTACGAAAAAAGTTGTAAATTCACAGCTATTTTTTGTAAATTTACAACTATTTTTTGAAAATTTTCGAAAAAAAATTTTAAATTATTAATTTTTCTTGCGAATTCAAAAAAAAAAAAAATCGAGAATTCTCGAATTTTTTGTAATTATACTAAATTTAGTAATTATACGATTTTTTTCGAATATTTACAAATTTTTTCGAAAATTTACTAATTTTTCGAAATCGTTCTAATTTTTCTGTTAATATGAGAAAGTTACTTTTTACAGTGTAATCTTAAAAATACACACAATAGTTAACCGGCAATTGGTCATTTGTTTCAAACTGGGACTTATCACGCGTTCTTTCAAATTAAGAAAGTATGCATAATAGTCTTCCCAAAAGTCATATATATAATCAAGCACATTTTTTACGCCTCAATAACTCAGTAATTGTTTGGTTTTGCTGTAGATCGTATTGTATGTTTAAATTGTAAAAATTTTTGTGAAAGCTTAGTGAAAAATTGAAAAAGTTAATATCTATAAAATTAAATGTAGGACCCATCATAAATAAAAGAAAAAATGCCTAAATATTAGGCTCAGAATGATACCTAACCAACCAAAAATTTTTTATTTGTTAAAACATTTTTTTTCATCTTTAAATCATATTAAACTTTTGTTGTTCAGTTTGAATGCTAAGATCTTGACACAGATTGTTTTATTGCAAGAAGTTAGGAGTTATTAAATAACTTATGAAAACCGCGAGGAGTTAACTTTATAGAAATAATTATTCAAATAATCTTTGGAGAAAATTCACGAAGGTTTATAACAATGATCTGGATAAACCTAAATGGTCAGAATATCCTAAATTTTACTCTACCTTCAGAAGATGTTTGAATACCAAACCCTTGCAGAAACCTTTTTTATTTTTGTTTTGGCATACAATTATTAAAAGCATTAAAATTTTTTAATAAAATAAATTTTTGTTTATTTATTATAATTTTTATAAAATTATTTACAATTTTTAATATAATATTATTTTAATATATACTGAAAAAAAATCCAGGTCCCACAACCGGAATTCCTCTTGCCGCTAACGGAACATTTCTTTGAAACGCAAAGAAAATTATAAATAGCATTTTAGGTATCAAGGGCGCAAAAGTTTCGGTATTAGCGTAATCACTAGCACGAGTTCACGGCGAAACTGGACACAAGTGAAATATTTTTACGCTAGTTTTCAAAGATTTTCGCCCATGGCGCTTATAATATTTTTCATTACAAGAAAAAGATCTACTTTCTTACTTTCGGGCGATCTTTTTTTCGCTTTTAATGAAAAACTATGTGTTGAACACGGGAAAAAATGTAGGAAATTTTACTTTCAATGCTGCCTGAACTCGTTCGCTACACTCACTCGTGCATACAACTGCATTGAAAGCCAAATCCTACTTTTTTTCCCTTGTTGAACAAATAGATATTTTGCATACTAAGGCTTAGAACAAGTGTAGGAAATTCCAAGTTATGTTTTACCCTTGGAAGGGGCAAAAAAAATTTTGCCCCCCCCCCAGTTCTATACTCGTTCTACACCTACGTAGGCAAAAAATATTGTTCGTATCATAGGAGAAAACCTTAAACACTAGCGTGAGCATATAAATCCGTGCTAGTAATCACGCTACTAACAAAACTTCTACTCCCTTGATACAATATACTTTTGTTTCCTTATAAAAATAATTTTTCTTGCATCGCACCGATGCCCGCATATCCTAAATAACCGACGAAAAATGTTTTTTTCAATTTCATTTATATTGCAGGACATTTGCAATCGTTTGAGCAATAAAAGAAATTCCGCTATCCATGAGTGGATTTTTTTAAGTGTTTTAAAGGATTGTATGGTATGACCCAGGCGGTTACTTAGAGAACTGAGAATAAACTGTCTTTTTTGGCAAAAGGGCGGGCTATTTAAACAGCTAGAGTTTGGGATGGTATATTTCAAATTGATTATATAAGAAATTAAAAAAAAAAACAAAACAAAATTAAAATACTGTAAAAATACGGTAAATCTTGAAGAATTTCCAAAATTATGTAAAAATGAGATATAATCGAAGGCCTATTGTAAATTACATCAGATAAATGAGTTTTTGATAGAAGCATCATTTTCGCGTTTTTAGTAAAAACCATAATGTTTAAATTATTTAGAGGAATTTGTTTAGCAAGAAAAAAACTGACGTAAAACAATGAATTATTTTAGGAGAAATTTTAGATTAAATTTCGTAATAGGAATAGTCTGCAACAACTTCTGTTATTCAAATGTTACTAGGCTATATTTATGAATTTTGGCCTGGATACGATGAATACTTGTCTGGAATTTGGAAAATTCTAAATTTTTGCAGGCAATGTATATAATATATATAGTTTATAAATGTAATTACTTATATAAAAATATTTTTTCTAAGCTTATTCAAACTTTAATTCCGTTTATAATAATCTATTGCATAAAAACGTTGGTATATAATTTTTTTATGAATTATTTTCAGTCAAATTAAACAAAAATAAAATTAATTAATATCAAATATAAAGAAAAAATATGTATGGCTAAAGTACATTTTTAATAAAAAAGAATGAGGAAGCAAGCAATTTGTAAAAAATGAAGAAAAAAACGTATATAATGTATATGTGTGTGTGTGTGTGTGCGTGTGTGTAATAAACGTAAATATGTAAAGTAAGAAGAAAGTTGTTAGAATTTGTATGAAATTGTCTCTAAAGAAGCATAATGAAAGTACCTTTAGTAATCTTAGAACTGGAACAGACTGTTTATGATTGTACGTGTCTGTAGATATGTGCACGTTTATATATAAGTCGTAGTTATAATATTTTCGAGAGAGAATATATCTAGGCTTTAAATGTCTTCAAATGAAATAGAGCAAGAGAGAGGAAAATAACGTGAGGAAGTTAGAGTTTTCAAATATTATTAGCATGTGTAACATTAAAAGCCTTATATTCACCAAAATTTTCCTACCATAAACCTTTCGTAATTTCGAGTTAGTTTATGTAACTAGACACGTGTAATTTTCTCCTATACCTTTTGTTATTTCAAAATAATTTCATAAATACTCTAATAGTTTTAATTGATTTTTTTTTAAATATTTATGTCAATCAGTAGAACTATAATCATCAAGTTAAAATGAAGCTTGCAATCTACTTTGGAAATATAAAATGAATGCATAAAATTTTCCTCTTTTTTTTGGTTACAGTTCACTGACGTTTAAGGGATCTTATCATTTTATACCGTTCAAAAAAAAATATATATATACTTCGATGTACGACCTCTTTTCTTATAATTCAAGAAAAAAAAATGTCACCAGAGAAATCAACTCGACAGTTAATAATGTAAAAAAAAAAAAAATAGTAAATAGAGCAAAATACATTTTTTTTTTTTTAATTTATTAAAAAATTAAATTTTTTTTACAGGTTAAACATTTTTTTTCTCGATTTTAATAAAGAATAAAGACATTGTCATTTATTTTCAAAGTCTTCTTAAAGAGCAGGAAAAATTTATAGATAAAATATTTTGAGACGTGATTTAATTTACAAGTTTTTTTTTTTTTTATTGTGGAAAAAAAATAAAATAAAGTACTCAACGAGAAGAAAGGTAGAGAGTTTTTTCACTGATAAGAAAGATGTATATTAAGGTTTCGGGACACAATATTCGTTATCTTTTAATAATATTTAAGAAAAAAAGCTTTACCTGTATAAAAAATAAAATTAAAATTGAAAAAGTTAATTAGTACCCTGTCACGATGTCACGAACTTAATAAAGATATGTCATATTTTTTTTTTCTTTATCATCATCATCCTTCATTATTATCTCATTAAAATTTCAAGATCTATTAAAATTGAATATCCTTCATTTTCTATCTAAATTTCTGACTACGATATAAATTTTTAAAGAAACTTTTTGCTATATTCAAAAGAATCTTTTAAAAAGTTTTTCTAGCTAAAAAAAAAATCTATTTTTCTTTTGTGTAGCCTCTATCAATCCGTTAAAACTTATGTATTTATTCACATGTTTAAACTAATATAATAAAGTATACACTTTGAAAAATATATTTGGCGCCGAGTATCAGTTAAAAAAAAAAAGTACCTAGGAAATATTTTAGTTTGTTTGGTGATATAGCAATTTATCAAATAACAGTATAAAAATCAACTTTCTCTCTTATAGTGTGTTGCAAACTCATCTTCGAAAAAAAAAATTCAATTCTTTAAAAGTTACCTTTTTTTTTCGATTCTTTGACAGTATATTTGCTTGTATGTGCAAATAAACTTTTTCTAAGCAATAATTCTTTTTATATATGTGTAAGTTTTAAGTAAGTAAGTAAGTTAAAGAAAAGAGCGATGTATAAAAGTTTTTTTTTTTTCAGAAAAATAAAATTCAAAACTAAAATCTTACAAATAATTCACTAAAACAATTTTTTGAATTAATGATAATATAAGTTAAGATTTATTTGTTATTTACTTTTATAAAGATTGATCCTTTAAAAAAAAAGATCTAAAAATAAGTTTTGACATTAACACAATCTTCACATTAGTTGAGTTTAAAGGATTTATAATGTAAAACGTCAATAAACGTTAGCAAAAATCAAAGTCAACAATTTTTAAATCTTAAAATATTTCTTCTGTTATAAACCATTTAATGAAAATAAAAATAAAATTGCTCTATATAGTCTCTCTCTCTCTCTTTCTCTCTATATATATATATATACAGAGCAGTTGATGCACACATGTTGCAAGAAGAGAAATTTCAGCACGAATAAGCATGCACTTGAATTGAGCAATAATCTACAGCTGGTTTTCTATAGTTTGTATTACTTACTTCTATGAGTATTACGTGACGCTATTAAAAAATTTATCAAAAAAAAAAAGAAAATATTTATTTTATTTATAAAAAGTCCATTAATTTAGACATTATAATATATTTAGATGAAAGCATTATCTCAACGGGTTAAGGACACATAACAGATTTTCCATGATCAGTACATGTATATACTAATTGATCGTTTGATTAGAATACTCAAAGGAATTTAATATTCTACATCATCAATGTCACTTGGGAGATTAATGTGCTTGGATCAACATAAAGTAAGGTATTATTTAAATATTTTTAAATCTTAAGAGAATTCAAACAAGTTAATTTATTAAATACTTTTTATTTTTAATGCCAATCAGATAAGATAATTAAAATTTTAAGAAAATTTAAGATTTTAATTTACACAAGAACTAATTTTCAAATATTTGAAAATTTATGTAAATAGAAACTTGTTTAAATATTTGCTCGGATGTGACAAACATATATATCATCTTATATACCGAAAATATATATATTTCACATTTAAATTATAATTATTTTCATTTTCTTAATTATTTAAAATAATTTTAACTTATTTCCATATGTTTGTGACAATTTATGTAATCATCAAGTACATCAAAATGTTATTTCACAAGTTTTTATTGCATGACGTCAAGGAAGAGTATTATGGAAAATATTAATTTCTTTAAGGAAAAAAAACTTTGATTACGTAAATATCAAGTTTTTGGGATTAAATTAGGTTAGAATTATTTATATTAATGTAAATGTACCACATAAACGGTTAAGGATTTTTTTTCATTAAAATTCAAATATAAGTTTTGTTTTTAACGGTTATTTTGAACCCTTATCAATATGATAACACATGGTTTTTGATCCAAGCAGTTTTTTATTTCATAAATTTAAGTGACATTCACGACATTTTTTCTTCTTCTAAACATGAACGATCAAATTTTAAATGAACGGCCTAAAATTTTCCATTCTTTGTTTCTCTGTTAATACTAAAGATAATAGGTTAATATTTTTTTTAATTATGTGTTTTTGCATCTTATACCCAGTTTTTAAAATCAAATCTAACAAATAATATGAAAAAATAAAAATTCTGAACAATCGTTCAGGTACTGGTGATCGTCTATGTAATGCTTGCAAATGCTTGAAAATTCAAGCAAATTACTTGAAAATTAAAGCAATTTGCTTGAAAATTAAAGCAATTTGCTTGAATTTTCAAGCAAAGCAGCCTGGCCGTGCATGTAAAAGTACCTACTTTATTTTGTTGGTTGAAAATTAATTAAGTCAGTAATTAGAGCCAAAAAAAATTTTTTTAATTTATAAATGTCTAAACTTTAGTATTTTCTATATTTCATGAGGTTCTGTCATTAAATTTTCTAACATTGGAACAACCTAAATTAAGTCATATTGTATTGACTCCGGGCTTTTTTATATTTCCCTTTCTACTTTTACTGAATAGCGCCACTCCCGGCAGTTGTTACAACTGTGAGTGTTCAGAAACTGAACAATGCGACGTGTAAAAATTCTCGTTACCCCGCTTATGCACACGAAGTTGCCAGCGCGGCCACTAGTTTCGCTACTTTTTTTTTCTTTAAAAGAGGGGGAACTATCGAGAAAGCTCGCACTCAATACCTTCAAAAGAATGTCCTCTTATATTGATAATATTTGGATTTTTTACTAAATTTATCGACAGAATGCTACTAGTAAGCAGTTATTATAAAATAATTAATGACGCTTCATCTAATGCCAATCTCATTTGCGGAAACAAATTACTCAAAAGAATTAATTTTAGTTTAGTTATAGTTTAAAGCTTTAAACATACTTTATATTTCAACATACATACATAAAAGATATACACCTATATATACTCATACGATGACATTTTACTTGCGAGAAAATTTTTTGTAGTAAAATAAAAAATTACAAAACTCATTTTAAAGAATATAAGAAATTAGACCCTTAAATAAAAACACATCTTATAAAACACAATTTTTTTTGTACTACCTTAATTAGAATCAAGTAAAAATATCTAAAATCGAGTTTAAAATTAAAAAATTTTTACGTAACAGGAAAAAAAAAAGTTGAAATTTTACATAATTTTTGGTCTAAAACGGGATGTAGAAACTAAAAAAATGATGCGATCATTTTTATCCTAGTTATTAGGTTTTGCAAAATTAGTCCCCGGGTCTAAAAAGAAAGAAAAAATTTAAACCAGCCAATTAGTTTTTCGTAGTTTGGGCAGTTTTTGAAAAATTCGTTTTGAGATAAATGCGTTTTAAGTTTTGAAATCGTATTCCATCATTTTGGCAATTTTCACTATGAAGCGCTGTAGAAATTGAAATTTTTTTTAGTGAATCGATTCTATTATTATTTTTTTAATTCTAAGGGACATATAACTTAATAAATGGTTATAAGAATTAAAGAATCCACAAGTTTCGATTTCCAGAAATTTTCAATCGAAAAATGCTATTTTTATCCATCTGATTCAACCTTAAAAGTGATTAAAAATATTGTTAAAGAAATAATCAGAACCAAAAATAAAAAAATTGGAGCACCTTAATATATGTACATAATATTAAGAATTTCCTTTTTTTTTAATACAACAGAACGTTAATGAATGGATGTCAAAAACGTAGTAATTAATTCAATTTAATATAATAATATAATAAGAAAAGAAACGTTTAAGAATATACCAAGGATCTTTCAAAAAGTAACAGGAAGACTTATACAAGTAGTAGTTCTTCGCTTTTAAACTAAAGTTATTTTCAAAAGTTTATATATATATATATACTGCCACAGGTCCTCTTTTAGCTATTAGTATTTAAGTAAATGTATATAGTAATATTTAAATGAAGGAAATTTCAAGAAATATAAACTGTTAGTCAAGTGTAAACGAGTAGAACAATGCGTGCATCATTTCAAAAACTAAAAACTTTAAAACTTCATTGTTATTCAATTTTATAATACTTTTTTTTAATTATTTTAAACTTTTATATCTCATCTCTTTTAGAATAAAAATCTTATTTTAATTCTTTATTAACACTTTGTAAATTAAATTTTTTGTTTAATCAATTTTAATAAGACTGAGAATTTAGTTTGTACATGCTGAACAAGCTTAAATTTTAACGATGCTAAAATACTTAGAGGAGCATCTTAAACGTTAAATAATGTATGTCAGAAAATTAAGATTCTGAAAATATGTGCCTTTCAATTAAATATTAAATTATAGTTTACAAGTATAATAAAATTTATTTAAAATATTTTTTATTTGAAAAATATCACGATAATCGAATATTCATTTGTAATCTCTGTCAAACGAAGTGTATATGATGCTTCAATGAATCGGGTTTTGAAAATTATCTATGTTACGCTCTAATCAACAATAACGCTGATGTGGAACTTCCAGGTTCCAGCGTTCAAGATATCGTAATCTATTGTTTCTATTGTTAAAATTGTTGTTATATATAATATACTCAGTTGAATATCAACGTATTGAATGTTTAATTTATACAGGGTATAAACTTTTCATTATGAGTTTCTCTCTCTATATACACATATATTTAGTTATTAAAGTATTATATAAACTTTACTTTCTGTATAAATGACATATTTTTATTTTAATTATTATAAATTGCATTATTATTATTTATATACCCATATTTTTATTACTTGAGGTATAATTAAATCAAAAGAAAATTACAGCAGTTAGTTCAATAAATACTCTCTAGTTAATAATTAGACGAATTTAGTTTTTTGGGCTTAGAAGGGAAGTATTAATTTGCTACAAATATTCAGAATAAAGACTTTTGCCGGATAAGTATATTGATTTAGCTCCCGCTACCAAATCTATTCCAAGTAGTAGCTTCCGAAATGTTGACAAAAAACGCCTCGGTGGAATTAGGCCTCTAGGTCATGCCAGGCTTCCAAAAATCTGAAACCCCCACAAAAAATGGTTTTTTAGCCCTTATTTAATATCTCTAACCCATTAACAGATGACACTCTGAACATTAGCTGCAAAACTAAAAATATCAAGATTTTTTCAAGATTTTTTTTTTTTGGTTCTTAGGTCGTTATTAAGATTCTGAAAAAAATTTTGAATTTTTGAGATTTTTTGAGCATAAAAAAAAAGTAGCATCAATAAAATTTGTTTATAATCCTTGTTTATATTTTTGCTTTTTAAAAACATAAGGCACGGATAAATGGTGATAGCAGCTTAGGACGATTGGGATTACAGAATGGTAGCTATTGATAAAAATCAGTTTAATAACCATGCCTTTATATTTTTTGCACAATAATAAACTGTAAAAATTTGATAGCAGTTAACAAGGTTTTTTTATATGCTCAAAAACCGACTGTGAAAAAATTTTAAATTCTATTTTGGGGTTTTAAAGAGGTTGTAAAGGCCCAAAAAAAATCTCTTCTTGATAAGTGATAATATTATAAGTTTTTGGGGTTTTAGGGGGCCTGTCGTGCCCTAGAGGTCTAATTTTAAACGCAATCAGTGAGGCTATTGACAACTTTTTGGATGCTACTACTTAGGAAATTTTTTATTGCTGGGACTGAATCCCAATTAACTGAAGTATAGTCAGTAGAAACTTATAACCGGTTTGTGTAAACATAACCTAAATGCGTGGAACATGTTTATTACAGCTAAAAGCTGGATTAAAATCATAAATGTAACGCAACATTACAGTACAATTTGCTATTTTTATAATTTCTAATTATCACCATTACTAGATGTTAAGATCCTAAGCCCAAACTATTCTGAGTCCTTAAATCGAAATTATTCTAAGACCCGTTTGACCTCCCTCCTCTTAAATCGGAAAAATTTTATCCGTCCTTGATTTTTGTATTGTCAGGGTACCTTTCTCCCTATGAATATGTTCCATGTTAAAAAGTAATTGAAGCCTTCGAAAATGTTTTGATTGAAGTCTTCCATAAATAATTTGTTTTTTTCTGGTTAATAGTTTTTACTACTGTTATAAAAAAAAAAAATTGTTTAAATTTTGATAACAGAAATTCTGATGTGTAAATATATTGTTTCTTGAAATATGAAATATAAATTTATTATTAAATTTAGTTTTTTCTTTTCATAAAATACAAATTAATTATTTTAACAAAATAACCTATATACACTTTAGTATTTTTAGGTCCAGTAATTTTGGTTTTATCATCGTATTTCGTTTTATCATTTTATCCACGGAAATTGCATTTATTTTATCAAAATAGATTATTAAAACAAAAAATTTTAGGTCTATCACAAGCAAAATTAAAAAATTTACTAATAATAAAAAAGCAGTAAAATATTGAGAATTTGACATAGAAAGTTATTCGGTTGAATTTTTTGTGAAGAAATAATATATTTCATACTAAATTTTGAGATTCTTCGTTCCGAATAGGGTCCAGTTGACGCAAAATGTCTCATAAATGATTATCTTCATTTTTATAAATAGCTTCTTTTATCTCGAAAGTAAACATACGAAATAAACATTTCTAATTTTCCTAATACTTAATTAAAGAATAATGTTTTTTTAAAAATAAAATTAGTTTGATTAAAATATTTGATTAGGTATTTTATCATAAGCAATTTTATGGTGTTATTTTAATTTTAATTCATAGTATAATAAGCTACTTATTTAGATTAACAGGTGTACTATTTTAAATAGATATTTCTTATCTATACATCAGATTTGGATAATTATTTAATTACTGGTTTTTTTTTCATTTATCTATAGAATGACGTACAATCAAGAATTTACGAGCTACTGTGATTGGTGGATATGAGGTAGAGTTCTGATTAAAAGACATATAAATAAGTAGCAATTTTTTTAAATTCAGAAGCACAGGGTGTTCCATAGATTAGTATTAATTAATTTTCAATTAGTAATCTAAAAGACTAAAACACTTATTTGATCGTTTGATAATGTATAATTTTTAAATACCTTACTAGAGTAAATTATCAACTGTAACAAAATAAAAATAAACGTTCAAATAGATCGTGATTAGTGCTACATAAATATTTATTTGATAAAAAAAATGATATTGATAACAATATTAATTATCAAATCATTGATATATTTAACTGTATCATCTATTGTTGATTCTGAAAATAAAGTATCGTTGGGCCACATAAGTAAGAAAACAAACAATTAAATAACTCTAACAAATATTTATTTAACAATTTTTTATTATTCTAAAGCATGCCCAAACAATCAAAGCTTTATTAATTATGATAGAGAAAAGTTTGTAGCTTATAAATATTTTGGTGTTGATTTAGTAAATATTTTTTTAGAGGATGCAGAAATATATTTCATTAATGGTAAAGTTATTTTTATTATTCTTTTTTTAATTTTATATTAAAATTTTTTTATATAATTTTAAAGGTGCCTCGAATGATAAAAATACCATAAAATACAAATCATTTGCTGCAAATATAAAAGGTTCAGGTAAATTAAAAAAAAATAATCAAGGAAATGATGTTATTACCAACTGTGATATTTATTTAGAAAGGAAGAATGGTCAAAAGTAATATTTGTTATATTAATTTATAAATTTTTAAATGTATTTATTAAAAAGAATTGGGTTCTTCGTGAAAAAAGTGTCCTTCAAGATTTTTGGTTTCTGATTCTTTAGTAGCTCAAGTGGCTAATCGTAAATCAGAGGGTCCTGAGATCAATACCCGTCTGGAGACATTTTTTTCTCGAAATTTTTTTCAATGTTTTTTTTTTCGGTATTTAATTTTTAAAAATTAGATTTATTTGTTATTGTTAGATTATTTGTTTATTCAAATAAATTTGTTGATTAAAATTAGCATACTGTTAAACGTTTTAATTTAAAAAAAGTGAATTCAATTTTCGCGATAAATGTGAGTTACAAGAATAGGATTTTTTTGGTCGTTATCAGAATAAAAAATAATAATTTACTTTGAATTTTAATTTTTATCAAATTAAAAATGATTTCTTTATTTATCAATTAACAGAGATAATATTCAATGGGAATACAAAACACAAATAATTCGTCAAATAGAAGAATGCTTGAATTTATTATTCTGTAAGAAAGTTGGTATTATTAAACCGCAAGATTTTCAGAATACCGAAAGAAAATTACGTAATTTTGGTCTAGAAAATAAAGTTTCAGATAATAAAAATAGCCTACGTACATATCGATATTTGTCTAATTTTGATTGTAAAAAGAATCTGCGACAAAGAAACAATAATGATATTCAAGTAATTTATAAATTAAATTAGGGGCGTGCGGTTACCCGAATATCGGCTTGGGTACTCAAGTTAGATCTAAGAAACTGTAACTGCAGACCTTTTTTAAGAAATTTGGGCTTCGCACAAAATCTTGTCTGACAAAAATGGCCAAAATTTAAGGTACCCAATCTGACGTTCGGGTAACCGCACATCCCTAATTTACATTTAACTTAATTAAATATATATTTTAATATTTAAATTAACTTTTTCAGTCCACTCTTAATAAAATTGTTGACTTAGCAATCATTGAAATAATTAAAATACTTAACCTTGATAAAGATGGTTATTTAAAACTTCCAGATATTTCGGAAATTAACTCAAAAAATTTTAAAACAATCAATGGTAAATTTGGGTAATAATAAGATATAATAATTTTATTGATAAATTTTTTTTTACTTTTTTGACTAACTGTACTTTGTATTATTTAGCGGTATAAAAAATCTAAAAAGAACGACAGATTTTAATTTATCAAGTGAAGATTTTAGATTCTTAGCTGAACTTGGCTTAGGATTAAATAATGCAGTTTTACAATTCGATAAATATAAGGTAATTAATCGTTCTTACTATTAATGACTTATTCATTTTAAAAGCTGTTTATTAATATTAACTTATCGTAGATAAAATATGGTTTTGTGAAAATCAGCGGTAATTTATTAGTATCAGTAGGTGAAATATCGATAATTGCAGAAATAATTGCTGATTTTAACGAAAAACCTTGCAAAAATATAATTCAAAAATTACGAATCAAAAAATTCGATGATTTGGATATAAAACTCACTGGATTTGGGATTCTTAACAGCTCTGCTTCGAAATATCTTACTTGGATATCAACGTATTTGAGAGGAAAAGTTATTAACGCCTTAGAAACAAATTTGAATGAAGTCGTACAAAAATATTTGAATCAGTTCAAGTGCCAATTGTATTTTTCTGATTAATAAATGTAATTACTACTTTTTTTGGATATATCAGGACTTATCGCTATTTGAGTAAGCCAAAATAATTTTAATAAATAAATCTTGATCACGAAAATTCTCGGTATTAAAATAAAAAATAATCATCGCATGTAAATAATTTTCATTTTTATAAAAAAATGTAAAATAATAATTTTCAAAGAATTTGGAGAATTTTTTTTTTTTGTCATTTTTGTAAAAATAAAAAAATCTATGTATGCATGCTAATAATATTCGTGTACGTAATCAATTGAAACGTATTTTTTTTTCTTTATCAATAGAATATTGAATTTTACTAGTTATTGTCACAAAGGGTAGCTACGCAATAAAAAAAAAAAAAAATGTTGAAATATGCTAGTTATATCGTAAAAATATCAAAACGTGCTTACTTTGTAAAAATTTTTATTTTTTTTTCAATTTTATTCAGAATTCTTTTGAAAGAAAAATATCAATGTAAAAAAAATAATTTTCTGTCGGTGAGTATAAAATTTAATATTTTTTTATTCGAAATTTAATAGATAACTGAATTAATCTTTTTAAGCTTATAAATCTATTGTTTTTTTATTATCGCTTTTTTTTTGGTTAATTTTTATTAAGACCTTTTACGTCATATAATTTATTTATTATTATCTAAAGACCTTAATCTTAAAATGTATATCGTTAGTATTACGAATATTTCTCTATAGACAAGTAATTGCGGTAATCCACAGAGAAAATCTATTGCAGCTTCTGTACCAGATAACCACAATAACCCATGGTTCTTCTATTAATTGTTTGAAATTTTGCGAATGATTTTATAATTTATCAAAATTCCTAATGTTTTTAACAGGGCCGAATAAAGTTAAATTTATCATTTGTAAATTAATTTAAAAATAATTTTATAGTACTGTTGTAAAAAACGTCAGTCATGTAACATGTTTTAACTGCAGCAATTATATTATTATGTAATATTTTAGTACCAACACCAAATTAATATCAAGTAATCATTTATATACTGATTAAACTGAACTTACACTGAAGAAAAAAACTTTACCTTCACCGGAAATTTGATTGCCTACAAAGTACCTACACTGTAAAATGTAACTTTCTTAGACTTACAAAAAAAATAGAATTTTTTCGAAAAATTAGCGAATTTTCAAAAAATCGATAAAAATCGTAAATTTACTAAATTTAGTATATTATCGAAAAATTCGAGAATTTTCGATTTTTTTTGTGATTTTACGAAAAAATTTGTAAATTCACAACTACTTTTCGGTTTACAACTATTTTTTGTAAATATTCGAAAAAAAATTGTAAATCATCAATTTCTCTTGCGAATTCACAAAAAACAATCAAGAATACTCGAATTTTTCATTAATGTACTAAATTTAGTAAATTTACAATTTTTTTCGAATATTTACAAATTTTTTCGAAAATTTACTAATTTTTCGAAAATGCTCTAATTTTTTTGTTAATATAAGAAAGTTACTTTTTACAGTGTACAGAATCTATATTCTAAGCCCTCAAAACTTTTTCTAAATCATTGCAGTTTATTTGAGCCTCCATCCTTATTGATAATTTTTACGAAAAACCTTTCCTGATTAAATAAATTTAACATTTGTTAAAATTATAAGTTAAAATATTGTCAAACACATTTTTTTCCATTAAGAGTAAGAATACAGTACAATATTTATAAATTTATTAAAATCTCATTAGATTGTTTATTTTTCATAACTTTAACACAAAGAATATAATATGCTAATCCCTAGAGCATAGAAAAGCATTAAACCTCATTAGAAATTAAACTTTGAAATCTTATATTAGCTTTTTTGACTAAAAAATAGTATAAAGCTGTTTCTTTTTATAAATAAAAGTCACAAATGAATACGTAATGCAGTACAAATTTATATTATATATAAAACTGAATCGTAAGCGTTTTCTGCACCACGAAGCGGACGAACTTGTTATTCTAGACTATTTTTTTTATTTATGTATAGAAAACGTCCACTATATATAAAACATGCCTCTAGAGACTGACGCGTTTCAAACGAAAATGCATCTACCGTAACGCAAACGAAACGAATGTAATTTAATGACTTTAAGCGATTGAAGAACTGCTACACTTGTTGGATTTTTTATTTAACTAAAAAAAAAAAAAATTCAATTTAGAATATAAAAAATGTTCCATTATTTGATTACATTAAAAAAAAATGAAATACATAAAAAATGTACTTTGGCATACATATAGCAGAATATTAATAACGTTCGTTAGTCACATATGTCAACATTTATCAAAAAAAAAAAAGCTAAATAGAAAAAAATATATTAATAATAATAAAGTGATAAATTGTTAAGGGGCTTTTCATATATAAAAAAAGAAAATTATTATAAGAAAATTTATATTTCAGTAAAATAGAAGAGAGAGTATAAGAGAGAAATTATTACAGCCATTATGCCCGAAAAAGCTAGCACGTGTTATATATATAAAGTTTATCTTTTTTTTTTTTTCTTTTCTTTTGCAGGAAAATTCTTTTCTTGGACAATTTTCAATTGTATATATTTTATTCTGTAAAAAGAAAGAATTTCGGGAAATAATTAGTTGAAAAAAATAATGTATATAATAAAAGAAGAAAAAAAAATTTCTACAAGAATGTAATATATTTTTTTTAAATTCTTGAAATAAATTTCTTTTTAATATATTAGGGTGGTAAAGACATTGTCACTTTTTTTTAACTATTTTACTGAGATTTTTTAATCTTTTTATTTTTTGATTGTACATTCTGCAAACAGTATATATTTTACTAGCATTTAGCATTTTATGTTAAGCTTGGTTTTATTATCCTAAAAATTCTAAACTGTTTTTAAGCTGTTTAAAATATTTTTTTATTACTACTTAACTTGGCCCTTAAATCGAAAAAAATGACCGGTGTTTTCAGGTAGTTTGAACCTACAGAAACCTGAATAAAATCGTGATCACGAAATTAGCGATATGTGACAAGAAGATTTTTTGATTTATATCAAAAGCTGCGTTTTATATTTCTAAGCTACCCAAATTTTCAAAATAACTTTTTTTGAAAATAAAATTATAAAAAATAAATGAAAAATTCGGGTTGAGATTTTTAAGAAAGAAATCATCTTATTCAGTTCTTACATCAAATGAATTTCTCAAATGAATTTTTTTTACTTTTGAAAAAAATATTTCGGATCAGTCTAATATATAAAAAAAGAATAATTATTTTTCTTTTTATTCAATTTACTTCTCTTTTTGCCAAAGGAAATAATTTGCTTGGTAGAATATCGTCGTTAAACTTATAGCAATTGATTTTTCTCAAGTGAAACTGTTTTGCATATTTTATTACAAAGCTTAACGAGAAATTTTCCAACGAAAATGAATTAATAGTTGAATTAATAGTGTTTTTTTTTCTTATGTTAAATAATCGTCGAATAAATTTGGAGAAGAGTTTATTTGTTTAATATAAAGGAAAGTTTCATATATTTACGTAAACTAGAAAATAACTTTTAGCAACACGAGAAAACCAAATACACTTGGTCTTTCTGCGGGCTTGTCTTGCACTTCTCTTGAACATACTGCAGTAGTACCTTTTATAAGGGTTTTATGTGTGTATGAGGTCGAAATATCTCGTTGAAGCTTTAGCTTGTTCCCTCGGGTACTTCCCATTCGCGTTCGGCAGACTCGTGGTTTTTGAAAGCTAGAGAAACGAAATAGGGGAAAACGTCGTTGCTTTAGTTGCTTTAGTATAGAGAAATTGTGGTTACTTCCTATCTCT
The DNA here is from genome assembly GCA_022575985.1 of Anagrus nilaparvatae. NCBI lineage: Eukaryota > Metazoa > Arthropoda > Insecta > Hymenoptera > Mymaridae > Anagrus > Anagrus nilaparvatae. The sequence continues at coordinate 12,640,780 of JAKSXM010000002.1, read as the reverse complement.
CTCTTTTATTCTATAACGAGCTTACTTCCCATAATATCTCCAACATTTTAACTTTAGCCCCAAGCATCATAAGGAAATAAATTCATTTACAATTAATAAATCGCGTCAACTTTAATACTCGACTTACTTATTATATCAATCAATATCGTTTTATTAATATTTTGTGAATTTACTTTTTTACCAATTATTAATACCTCGAAAAAAATATTTCAACTTTGACGTTTATTTTTTTGTTGTTTTATACAAAAATAAAAAGTTATAGAATAAAAAAAAATAGAATGAAAGAATGACATTTTTTTGTATATACGAGTAAAAAAAAAGTTATTAAAGTTTCTTAGTTATTGAAGTTTTACTGTATAAACATAACGTAAACAAGCATGTTTAGTATTTATATGTATTAATGTAAATATTATTTTTATGAAAAAAAAGAAGAAACTTTTTCTTGTTGTTCTCTTATGTTGTTGTTTGTTTGTTGTTGTGCAAAATTTTAGCAAAAAGAGATTTTATTTTGAGAAAAAAAAGTTTAATTTTATGTGACATTAAAAAATAAAAATTAATGTTTTATTGACATTAGAGCACCTTATAAAAAAATTAGTCAAAGCTAGAAATAAAAGTGAATAATGTCAAAAGTAAGCTCTAAAAAATTATTAAATTTTTTGTTCTTATTATTGTATCAATTTATTACACCGAGTGTCTACTCAAAAATAAAAACATATAAATTTAAAGTAAAAAAGAAATTTTGATTTTATTTTTTAAATTAAAAAAAATAATTTAAATTTTATAAAACTCTCATTTATATAAAAAAAGATAAAAAATATCATGCTCAGACATAAAATAAAAGTAACATACTAAAATATTAAACGGGCAATTACCTTAGCCATTCATCGTTAGATGATATACCACCGAGACACACGCATGTCTTAAGCTTTTTTTATAACAGCGAAAGCTTTGGAACGTGCACCAATCTTCTTTTTTTTTTTAGGGGAAAAATATAAAAAATAAAATAGAAACTCTTTTTTTTTTATATATAAAAACTTTTTATGTATTAAAAAAAATAATATTATTTTTTTTTAATGATAAATTTTTTGCATACTCCATAAAAAATAAATGTTCATTTAATTTTTTTTTAGTATAATTTGTGTCTTTTGTACAATACTGTATATAGAAAGTTTTAAACTGTAGATTGAAACGAAATAGTAGTACTCTTTTTTTTTTTTTATTTTACAATTAACATTGGGACGTTATGTACGAAGCTTTTTTTTTTTGAAAGCTTTGCTTGCACTATTCATAGAATGTATAAACTAAAAAACGTAACTTTTTTTTTGCGAGTCTATGCATATTTTATATTAAAATTGTGAGTGTACGTAGGTGTTTTATTTTAAATATGCAGAGATCTTTAATAAAAAATTAAAATATTGCGCGGATACATTTTTTTATATCTTAATATTTTTTTTTTTTGAAAAAAGCGGTGAAAACTAAAACCGGAGATATAACCTTGATAACCTTCATTTTTAGTGTCTTTGGTGAAATCTACTCGAACTTTTTTTCCTCAGATATTTTATGTTTTAGTGAAATGAATTTGAAGAATTTAAAAACACATTTTATATTAAAATAAAATGAAAAAAGTGACAAAAATTTTTCTCTATTTTTGAAATTGATTTGTTTATTTTTTTAAATTTTATAATTATTTTTAATAAAATAATGCAAGTGAGTGACTGTAAAATAATATTTTAAATTAAAATAGCTTAACTGTGGATTTCTTGAGAAGGGTACAAAGTGAGTCTTTCTGCATTGAAAGAAGATGTCATAGTTGAGTAGCGACAGAGTGGCCGCAGGCTACTAGACTCTCGTCTAATTATTTGTTACAGTGAAGGAACGACTTGAGTTTACTTTTGTTTTAATTATTAGACTTTTTAACGACAGTGGTCAAAGAAAAGCATTTATGTATCATACTTCAAGAAGTTAATGATTTAAATTTAGTATTTAAGTAAAGAAAAAAAATATAGAAAAGGAATTTTTTGGGGGCAATATTTTATTAAAGTTTTTATCTCAAATCAAATTTTCTCTAATCAGTATAAATGGTTGTTTTTCACGGGAACTGTATATTTAGGCACGATCACCCTATGCATGCAATACATAGATGAAATCGTGCCTTATAATTTTGTCAGGTCAAAAAACGCAAAAGTCTCTAAATTGTCCAATTCGTGCAGAAATTTAGTCCACAGGTCATTCCTTGGTGTGTGTAGAGATGTATGTTCGAGAAAATTTATCCTCAAGATCTCAGAACCTACTCGATGAATCAAAAATCCCTTAGACCAAATTTTTTGAAATCAGATCTAGTTGCAGGGTTTTCAATTTCAAGTGATTTCATCAAGTCCTTGCAGAGAAATGTCCAAAAATCTGATTTCAGATATTTAAAAAAATTATGAAAAAATGATAAAAATGGTGAAAAATAAATTGGTTTTGAATTTAATACATCCAAAATGTGGTTAATGACCTAAAATAACCAGAAAAAAATAAATTAATTGAAATTTATCTTTTAGGCACGATCACCTATACAATACATAAATGAAATCGTGCCTTAAAAGTTCATCAGGTTAAAAAACGAAAAAGTTTTCAAACTCTCCAATTTATGGAGACTTTTGGTCCCCAGGTCATTCTGATGCCTCTACATGCTTATATGGTCTTGATGTGTAATAATAAATAATAGTTTTCAATTTATGAGGGTGTGGATCCCATAAACGTTATTAAAGATAAAATACTCAATAAATTTGTGATCGTGCCTGAAATAAAAAAGCCTTAGCTTTTTTATAATTCTTTGCGATTTTTTTTATTGTTTACGGCACAACATGAGTGCACTCATTACCTTTTTTTGAAATTTTTTTGAAGTTTTATGTTTTTTAAGGTCTCAGTAAAGATACTGATAAATATTTGAATAATTTTTCTGACCTAGGATTTATTTCTGTAATTAATAAGATTACCAGATATAGTACTAAAAACTCCAGAAACACTGGCACTTTTATAGACCAAATTTTATATTATACTGCTAAAAAAATATAATAAAAGAAGTGACTTGATAACAGGTTGCTAAGTCAAATCATGTCATTCCAAAGAAAAGTTATATCTTAACTGGTGTAATAATAAAAAAAATAAACCCAAGGAAAAAGCTTATAAAACATATAAATTGTATCTTGATATAGCAAAAAATTCTTTTTTAAGTGTTGAAGCCGATTCAGTTGGTACTAATTCCAAGAAATTTTTGGATTTTGCAAAGAAAAAAATTTTAGAAAAAAAAAAAAAAAAAAATACTGTAATTTTACTGAATTGATAGTTGCTAATAAAATAATAAAAGATGATAAAATGATTGCAAATGAAGCTAATTAATTCTATTCTAATATAGGTAAAAATCTAAATAAAAACTTATAACTGGTTTTTGTTCTCACACAAGAAACGATCATGGAACATGTTCACTTATAACAGTTTTAACGTATACTCTCTAATTATTATTAGTCCTAAAACCAAAATTACAATAAATCCCGAAATATAAATTATCCCAAGTATTCTAAGTTCTTGTTCTTATTAGGGCATGATCAGGCCCTGACTCCCACTTCATATTATTCCAAGTCCCTAAATCGAAAATATTCTAATTCCATTTCACCCCCCCGCCCCTAAAAACGTCAATATTTCACCTCACTGAAAACGCCCCCTTTTAAACCCCCCTGCCTAGCCGGACTTTTTCAAACACCCCATCCAATGAAAATGTCTCATGTTATAAAGCTAGTATTGATGGTGGAATTAATAACAAGGTAATACAATATTTGATTGATTATATAACTGAACCTTTTATTTATATTTTCAACTTATCTATTAGTGAGGGTGTATTTCCTACACATTTTAAAAAAGCAATAAATATCCCAATACAGAGGTTGATAAAAAATTAATATTTAACTATAGACCCATTTTTCTTACCTATAATATTGCAAAAATATTTGAAAAAATTGTTAAATTCAGATAAATAATTTTTTAAATAAATATCAAATTATATCTAACAGACAATTTGGTTTTCATACGGGTATCTCAAAAAGTGATGCTATAGCTTACGTCTCAAAAATTGTCTACGAAAATCTAGATAATTGTATGAAATCCCTGGGTATCTTCTTAACCCTTTCATACTCCTCTTTAACCAATAACCAAAGGCACAATAACTGCGCAGTGTCTTTGCCAATAACAGCTAAAGAAAAACCGATACTTGATAAAAAAACTATTGTAATTATGATTTTGGACCAAACCGAGCAAAAAAAAGTAAAAAAAAAATTACCGTTCATTGGCCACATACGTAAATTACCCTTGAAATATTAGGCTAAATGTGTATTCTCAAAGTATAGGGACCAAATATTTAATGTACAAATTTACTAACATTATATCAAGAATCACCCTGAACTATAAAAATTTTCAATATTAAATTTTTTGGTATAAATTTAGCCCATCGTTATAATTAAAAAAAAGGGTATATTATGTATAAATTGTTTCGGTAATAATCCAAAAAATCAGTAAATATTGAAATCTTCAGGGAAATACTAAAAAATAAAAAAATAAACCCATATATGTGTGTGTGTGTGTATATACAAATATTAATGCGAGAGATATAGTAGTTAATTAAGTTATCTTAATCTAGTCAATGACACTAAAATCATACCTCTAGAGGAAATCTTCCAAGTAATTAGGAAGATCAATGAAAAGTTGGTTATAATCTATGTATGTGTGTATAAATTAATGCAAATACTATTATTTCTATAACGTTAATTGTATATGATAAGCATTGGTCACTTTATAATTAGATTATAATGTAGCCTTTATCGATAAATTTATATATACACTACTGTTATTATAAATAAATATATGTGTATGTAACATCCCCGATGATCACATTGCTAGAGGCGTTATTTTCTGGTTTTACGTTTATAAAGGATTTTAGACAAGCTTTAATCTACCGTTTGGAAGTTACGATAACGCACTATGTCACTTACTATAAATTACATAGGATTTTATTCATCCATTTATATATATTTACTCGCTCTCTCGATATTTTTAATGCTACTAACACTGCTAACAAACATTTTTTTTATATTGTTATTTATTGCTTATTGATTTATTATTATTGTTTAGTCTATACCCATTTTTTTATGTACTTATATGTAAATTATTGCTACGAAATTTTTTTTATCAAAAAATATTATTTATCTTTGCTTTTGGTTTCAGATCTGAAATTTGATTTTTTTAATAATCTTAAAAGTTTTTATTTTCTATTCAAAATTAAAGTTATAGTAACTAATTGAATTATAGCGAGCTTTGTCTGTATAAAGTTAAGTTAAATCAAGATAGCGTAAAGTTTCACCCTATCCTCTATCTCCAACTAAGAAATTATATATATACCAACTTTTGGTTTTCCGGTACACTGGATCCTAAAAAACGCGCATAAAAATAAAAAATTTAATCACATTTTTAAATTAGTACAAAAATAGAGTTTATATTTTTATTATTTGATTTCGAATGAATATTTAAAATCAGATAACAGTTATATCTAAAAGTAAAAATAAGTAGAAACATTTTCATGTATAAAAAGCCCATGGGATAAAGTAAAACAACGTTAGAAAACAGAATGTTTTAAAAAGTAAGAGAGAGAGAGAGAGGTTAGTGGTGATCTCTATAAATTCTCAAGAGAATAAACACTGATCCAACATTGTAACTCAACTTCTGTCAAGACATATCCCGTGGGAAGATCTCTACTACTCTCTTTTTGGTTAAAATTATTATGAACAAGTTAAAAAAAAAAAAAAAAATCTTGACCGCTTTGAATTCTTAATTATGTGTATAATTGACAATTTTATTTAATAATAATAATAATAATTTTTGGAGAAAAGTTTCTATGTACATGAAAATGTTATATTACTAAGCAAATATATTACTAAAGTAACTATAACTAGTATTATTATAATTATACTAAATATACATTGTTAGGTATGACCTTATGCATCCCTTTATAAATGTCAGCAATTTTATTAAACGTGTATGATTTATACTTCTATGAGAGTAAATATTTGTGTATATATATATTTTCAAATTATTAATATTTAAATAAAAAGTTTTTTAAAACAAAAATTTTCATTAAAAAAAATTTCATACTAGGATGACCAACAGTTTTAAATGGAAAATAAAGTAGCTTAGAAATGAAAGAATAAGTAATTTATGTGTGTATGAAAAGTAGAATGAGCCCTGAAAAAAAAAAATTATAAAAGGAAAAAAAGTAAAAAGACTTATATTATGTAGTTTTGTGTACATAAACATAGCTCAAAGACATGTGAACTGACATTTCGATAAAGTACGCGAGTTTTCTAAAATTCATAAAATTTTTTTTTTTATACGTCTTGGGTCTCAATTTAAAATTTCAAGCTGAATTTAATTCTTTCTTTTTTTTTTTCTTTTATTTAGTTTTTGTATTACCCATATATGACTCGTTTTATGCTAAGTGGAAAGATTTTGTTAAGGAATTTGGAAATTAGGAATTTTGTTGAAACATGGGTGTTTAGATAAAAAAAAACTTGTAATTATCAGAAAATTGTTTGATATTTACTATGGGAAGTAATGAAAAAATAATAATTTAATTATTTACGGCTTTAAAGTGAGTTTTCTCGAATTACAAGTAAAAATTTAGAATATTTGAAATTTTTTTCATTGTATGATTATTTTTGATAACTAATTTAACTGATTTGGTATCTGAATTTTTAAATTAACAGTACTTTTAGGGGTTAAAATAGCTTCATTTTTAGGAAGAATTTTGATATTTGGAAATATGACGAAAATTAACTAATAAAACAGTTATAGGTTTAAATATATTTATGATCTACTTTTTTAATATATACTTCCATCTTTTATACAGTCTAATATCATTAAAATTGTCTAGACAGTCAAGAACAAAGATTATTTGTGTGAAAATCTATAATACCTTACGAATCAAACCGTCAAAAAATGTACTATTATTTTTTGGAAATTTTTAGGTTTCAGCAAATGGATCATATTCATATTTTTAGCAATATGCCCTTTTTAGGTCTTTTTCAGAATTTCGCAAAAACTTATTTTTCAGTAAAATGGAAATAAAGGATCCTTATGAAAGCAACCGTAGGTATTTAAGGTCACCTAATAAATATATGCATAAAAAAATCTCTGAATCAGATGCTTTTAAGCTAATATGAAAACTGCCATATACAGAAAGTCCGGTATTCTACATTATAATGAATGCGCAACAGGGTTGCTGTAAGATATCTCTGCAGTAGTGTATAATGTATACACACAAAGAGAAATGAAATTGGGGTCGAATTATATAACTCGCATTCACATATATGCATACACTAATACATTTATAAATATACTTAGATATTGAATAAATGCAATGAAGGTATTGCATTATACTCAAGGGTTTACGCTCTACCAAAAGTCCTCGAGAATCTCATTAAGAAGAAGCGAGAGTATAACAGAAAAATAAGTATGAAATCGATGAATAAGCAATAAAACGTTCTTTAAAATTAAAATATATATATAGCTCGAATACATCATTTTTAACTTTTTATGAATTTATAATTATTATTTTGAATAGTAAATTTTTTTCTCTTTAGATTATTTTTACAGTATATTTCAACTTTAAAAAATTCATGAGTTTTATGTTTGTGAAAAATATCGGATTTTGTAAATATTGATATTTTGATGCAGTTATTTTTATCTGACTTTTTTTTGTAATTAATTTTAATTAATATTTTTTAATTAATATTCTTTAATTAATTAAAGTATATGTGAGCATTTCTACCAGAAAATACGTTTTAATAGCACCAAAAATGAAAAAAATATTTTGACGAGCACGCACCATGATTTTCTGGTAGTTTGGACCCTGTGAAAAGAGACGAGTAATAAGTTTTTGGAAATTTGAAGCTTGCAGAAAGGTTTTGAGGCCTATAGATCCCATTTCTATCAAAAATTAAAATTTGGAAGCAAAAAATTTAGTTTTTGATAGCAAATGGGATCTACAGGCCTCAAAAACTTTTTTACAAATATTTTCCAAAAAATTATTACTCTTCTCTTTTCTTTGACTAGTTTCTGAGTTATTGCTTTTCAAAGATAATGGCTAAAATTGACTTTTTTAAAAACCCCAAAAATTAGGACTCTGACTTTAAATGATCATATCTGTTAAGCAAACAATTGAACAGAGATGACTTAAAAATTTTTGCGAACTTGAAGCTTGTAGAAAATTTTTGAGGTCAGTATAACACCCATTTTGATGAAAAATTAGAATTTTTGCAGAAATTTAAATCAATTTAAAAATTTTGGGCTTTTTTTAAGCTTTCCTAAAAAAAGTTTACAGAATTCTGTACGATTTTAAAAACGATTTAATGGAATTCCTGCATCATAGTAAATACCATTCTAAAAAAGAAACCTTCAAACTACCAGAAAATCATGGTGGTAGATGCTATAGACGTGTGCTCAACAAATTTTTTTTTTTTATTTTTGGTGCTATCAATACGTATTTTTTGGTAGCAATCCTCACGTATATTTTAAGATTTAAAAACGCAACTTTAAATAAACTGCATAGTTCTAAAATTATTATTTGATCATTTGTATCTAAAACAAAAGAAATGAGTATTCGGAAGATTTTTAGTTTTATTTTTATCGATTTAGACGTAAAAGTAATAAAATTTATGAAATTTAGAAAAATAACTAGAAAAATTGACAAAATATTGCTTGAAAAAATATATCACGTTTAATTAAAAAAATCAATCGCCCGGAATAAATTTACCGGAATTCTCGTACGCAGCCACAAATATTTTTATTAAAAAAATACATTAAAATTATATTAAAAAAAATATCAAAATTTAAAAATTCCAATAATATACCAAAAAAATGAAGATAAAATACTTTATAATATAAAGTATAAGAAACTAGAAAATTAAAAAAAAAAGTGAAGTAAAATTTTTTCGGATGTCTGACTACATAATATATACTGCATATGTGGAAAAATATAGCAAATATAGAAGCTTTATTCTCTAGGGAACTAGCAGCTCGTTACTTGAAACGTGGTAGAGTAATTTTTCTTCTTTTTTTTTGTTTCCTATTTTTATATTTTTTTTTATTTTATTATTTTACTTCTTAAAACCGCATAAACTTAGTTTTATTTATATATGTGTGTGTTTTTCATGGACAATCGTGATATTATGTATACACAACATCGTATTTAACATTTACACAAAAAATAACTTATGTATTTTCTTACACATTGTTTTTTTAATTCCCATTGGAACTTATAAAATTTTATATAAAATATTTCTTTCGTATTATACGTTTTTATGAATTCTGTAAACATATTCTAGAAAAATAAAAGTTTAAATCTTTGTAATATTAAGATATATTACACTGGTTAAATTTATGACGAATTTAATAAAAGAAAAAATTATTTCAATATAATTAAAAATTTTTTTTTATTATTAATTTTTGTGACATAATTAATTGAATGGCATAAAAAGCTTATTTTTCAGCAGCCTTCCATTATTTATTTCAATGCTGTATAGAAAACTTGTAACCGTTTTGTGTAAACACAACCAAAATGCATGAAACATGTTTTCTTACTTTAATGCATAAATGTTACGCAACATTAGAATACAATTTTCTATTTTTATAATTTGTAATTATCACCTTTACTAGATGTTAAAATTCTAAAACCAAACTATTCTGATTCCCTAAACGCGTATTATTCTAGGTCCCTAAATCGAAATTACTCTAAGTACCATTTTAGCCCCCCCCCCTCTTTAAATCGGACAAATCTGACCCCCCTTCCTTGATTTACAGATTTCCAGGATACCCCCACCCTATAAACATGTTCCATGTTAATAGTTAAGTAATTGGAGTGCCCTTACCAATAGCATATTTAAGGCTCTAAAAAAGTAAAGAATGTACCTTCCAAAAACTTAATATTTTTTCTGAATAATATAATAATAATTAAAATAATCGAATTTAAATTTATTTTTTTAATGAAAGTAAATATTTTTGGTTGTAATAAATGTTAACTATCGTTTTACAGAAAAATTCAATTTGAGTTGTTATCATTCATGATTCATGATTCATTCATTTTTCACTAAAAGTATAACCAAGTATGATCATATTTCTCTTGAGCGAATCGTAAAATATGAACGATTGGAATTCAAACCCTGTAGTTATATAGATCTACAAAGTTATTACGATTCGCCTAACAACATGAATCCATAAAATTTTGCAAAAGACATCCGGATTTAGAAAAGATTATCGATTTCTCATAAAATGCTCTAAATTGTCAAAAGATGTTAAAAATAGCTTTTAATGGGTTAAAAAATATGACAATAGAAATTTAAAACATGGAACAAAAGTGTCTTAATTCAAAAAAAGGGGTTGAATATTACTAATACATTGAAATAAAATGAATGTTTTAAATGCGTATAATTATTAAAAGAATATAAAAATGATCAAATACAAATTAATACAAAGTACAGAGTAAAGCAGGGATTTAAGAGTTAAAAAGGCGCGAAAATAAGCGGGCAAACCGTACACAAGGCATGGAATGAGGGATCGCAAGCGACATTCTATGAATATAAAAATGTGTATATTATAAGTACACAAAGTAATGTTAGAGAAAAGGGTATAATTAAAATTAGCGCAATTCAGTCATTTTGCCTTTAATTCGCGTGCCTTGCATTTATGTCATTAAAAATAAAGAAATTTTTTTTCTCTATCCTTCTTAAATTGTCCTTATTTCATTTTTATTTTACGCTGAAAGTATTATTTAGTATTGTATCTTCTTTTTTATTTTTTACTTACTAACTTTTTTTCTTCTACTGTTATTTCTTTTAATTATTTTTTTTTTCTTTTTTAACTCGCTGTAATTATACATTAAATGAAAATAATAGTTGTGCATCACTGTAAGTTTAAGTACCTCGGTATTTTTTAAAGGACATTATGATATAATAAAACTTGCTGAAAGTAGAATGCTACTTTATTATTTGCGCAAATGTGAAAAAATTTTAATCATTTTTTAAATAAAATTATTTACCTTTGGATGTGTTCTTCTAGGAAACGCTACCTTCGGATCTATCTGAAATGGAAAAAGAAAAGTATTAGCATTATTATACTTTTTTAAATGAAATAAAAATCTATTAATTTTAAGTCATTTCATTGAAATAATTGCCATTATCAAAACAAAAAAAAAATGATTTTTTAATTATAATTTACGTACAATAAATGAAAAATCTTAAGGTTGAAAGAAGCCATCAATTTATTTTATTTTAATATTTAAATATCTTAGTATAGACAAAATCGAATCTACTCTTTATTCTTTATTTTAAAAAGATAACTAAAAGCACATTTTTAAATTTAATATTTTTACGTAATTTGCGTAAAAATATTAAATTTAAATAAAAGATTTTAAAAATTATGAAATTATAATAAATAAAATGTTATTAATAAAATGTTTATAATAAAATGTTATATTTAATAAATAAAATAATAAATAAATAGTTAATATGATAGTAGCTCTTGGCTAAACGCGTTTTTAAAGAAATTAAAATATTTCTTAAATATTCTACGGATAAATTCTCAACATTTATTTTTTTATGTTTAATGCCTGGCTATAATCTGACTTTATCTATTTTATTTTTTAAATCTGCCAATAAAATTAAAAAATATATCTCAAAGACGGCATATGAATTTTCCTTGTTGAATCTAAGTAGTTAAGTGCGTTATAAGTCAAAAGCTACCATGACGGTTGATTGCTTTATTTTAATTAATCAGAAAGATCTACGAAAAAATCCGGATGGTAAACCTTCACTGAAAAAAATTCCTATTTGAATCAAATAGATTCTATTTGGCTGAAATAGAAAATCTTCTTGATTTTGAACTCAAATAGATTTCTATTTGAGTCAAATAGAAAATCTTCTTGAATCAAATTCTATTTGAGGTAAATAGAATTCTATTTATTACAAGAAGAAACGTGTTTTGCTGATTTCTGTTAAGAAACCATAAGGTGTATTATTGACCCAAAAAGATTTTAGTTTCTCCTGGAAAACCTTCGGGATGAAAATGAACCGTCTGAGGAAAAGTTAATATCCTCGAAGTAAAATTTTTCATTTTTCACTTAAAACTATTTTCCGATTGAAAAAACATCATGAATGGAACTTTCGACAATACCTGGGGGTTTACGAGGAAAATTTTTTATTTTTCATCTTAACGTATTTTCCGATTTTTCAAGATGGCGGATCAAATATATCAAGAATGGGACTTTCTACATTAGCTGGGGGTTTTGGAGGTTGAGAAAAACGATTTTTTAAATAAAATTTTCAATTTTTCACCCTAACGTATTTTCTGATTTTCCAAGATGGTGGAGCAAAAAGGATCAAAAAATGAACTTTCTACATATCCTGGGAGTTTTCGAGGTTGAAAGAAACGAATATTTTAACAAACTTTGAAAATCGGAAAATACGTTCAGGTGAAAAATTGAAAAATTGAATTTAAAAAATCGTTTTTCTCAACCTCCAAAACCCCCTGGTAACGTTGAAAGTTCCTATTTTGATGATTTTTGGTCTGCCATCTTGGAAAATCGGAAAAAACGTTAGGGTGAAAAATAAAAAATTTTCATTAAAAAATTGGTTTTTCTCAACCTGCAAAACCCTTAAGTAATATATAAAGTTCAATTCTTAATGTTTTTTGGTCTACCATCTTGGAAAATCGGAAAATACGTTATGGTGAAAAATAAAAAATTTTCATTTGGTAACCCAGAACGGTAGTGAAAAATTTTTAATTTCTGTCAAGCAGATTTTCTATTTGAGACAATTAGATCTTTTTTTTCAGTGTTTGGGAGAAAGGTTTAAGGCCGAAAAAAACACTATGTCCAAATGTAGAAGGCAATTATGGAGTACTGTTTTAATAAAGTTAAAAGAACTACATCATGATTATCTAAAATGACATTAGATTGCTCTTAAACTTGATATAATAGCTGATATTGATAAAAGAACGACAGGCTGAAGAATCAATATACATAAAAGAGTAAATTCTTAAAGACCTAAGAAACTCTAAACCTTAAACATACTTTTAAGATATCTCGTCCGTCATCTTCTACGAAAAACTTGCCCAAAAGTGTACTGAAACTCAATTAGATAAATAAAGTCACGAGCAAAACTGGAATAAGGGAAGTTTTTGTAAGTCGAATTAGAGATTACAACTAAAGGCTGGAGTTGTGCATCCAGTCTCCGATGTTATCACCACGGAAGACACATCTCGAAGAATTATCAACTAGAAGATAATAAATAAATGCATACAAAATGATCATAGCTATATTATTTTCCAGCGGTGTGTATTAGAATGATAAGTGCTAAACATGGACGAATAAAAGCTCGAAGAGTATCTACTTATCGTATTCCCGTCTATATTGGCATTGCATGGAGGACTCACAAGCACTCGCGAGGCAAATTTTGGTACAAATAAAGTATGAAGCCATCAATTAGTTTGACAAATAAATATATTTCCCAATAACTAAAACATCCTATTAAACAAAAATAAAGAAAAATTCAAATTTGTTGGTTTAAGAGTACTTTTTTGTGTACCTAAAATTAAATATTCTAATTTTATAAAATAAGTAAACATGGTACAAAAGTTATTGAATGTTTTCCTACACGATATTTACTAAAAAGTTTGAGGAAAACTGCCAGTAGAACTAATAGCGAACAAGAAAATCTTTATTGCCTTTTCTAAAAAAACCACAACATTTAATACTACTCTTATACTTAACTTACTGAAAAGCAAACTTGAAAATATCAAAAATATATACGTTAACTACTTAAATAACTTTAAGTAAATATTATAAGTTTATAATTTCTCTTGAAATTTTCTAACAAGTTTAAATACATCGTTAATTAATATATTTACTTAATTTAATTTTTTTAAATTATCCCATTTCGGCTCTGTAAATAGAGATGTATATGTTTAAGAGCTTTTTTTGTACTTTACGTATAAAATGTATCAATAAGTGGTATAGAATCCTCATATCCATAGAAATTCAATCTAGTATATATTTTCGAAATTGAAGAAACTAGCTTATCTTTTTTTTCTATGTATAGGCAAGAAAAGTAAATTCTACCTTTTTTATTTTTCTGAAGGTTATTTTCAAAATAACTATTTTCTATTTTCGATCAAATTTACAATTTTATGTGACTGAAATAGGTTTTTTTTTTAAGAGGTTGTTTACTAAAATATTTTATTATTATTATTATTTTTATTTACGACTTTTTAGATACGACTATAGAAATGAAATATTTAAAATATTTAGAATTTTAATAAAGAAGTTGCACAGTTTGTTAAAATTACAGGCAAGCAAAACACAGCCAGTACATACTGCAATTGCTTTAAAGAAGCTTTCAACATTTTTTACAAAAGTATAATAGAAATTTTCGTAAAATAAAATTCTGTATGGGAAAGTAACTAAGAAATTGCAACAAAAAAAATTTTATTTTTACTTTTCAAACAAATAATAAAAAATTCTTAGAAATGAAATTCTGCAAATTTTTATAACAAAAAATAAAAATTTCATTAAGCTTACACATATATTGAAAAATCTAAAAGCATTTATCAAAAATAAGATAAAAAAAAATAAAGAAAAAGTAAAATACATGAATTATATTTATCTCGATTGTTCATATTTTTCCAATTTAAAAAATAAATCTCAATTTATTTACCAAAAATTGCTTAGTTCCTATTTTTTTGATCCCTTATGGACTGTATACACCCGAAGTTAAAGTATAAGAAATATCTCAAATTCCCAAATGTATTAAAAAAAAAAAAAAAAAGAAATCTTAAACCGTTGAAAATCTTATTTTTGATATACTAAAATCAGATATTGGCTTTTTTTCATTTTAATCTTTCAGTAGAATCACATACATCATATTTATTGTTACTATAATGAAATTTTTTTAATTACTAAATCTTTGTTAAAATTGAGTGAACAAAAAAAAAAGGGTTTAAGCTATTTTATTTTTCAATATATTTTTTTTTATATTTTTGTAATATAAAAAAATATAGTCAAGAATATGTCAGCAAATGCCAGGAACTAAAAAAATTCAAAAGAAATATTAACTGCACCAAATGTTAGTGACAATGTCAAAAAAATAAAGCAAAGTAAAAATTTTTGTTGTTCTTTGAGCAACTTTATTAAAAAAATATTTATAAAAAAAAAAAAATAAATCTTACGTATAAGAGTAAGTTATATACATTACTAATAATATTTATAGAATAAAATTAAATTTTGATATATATGTCTGTGTGTGTGTGTGTGTATGGATGAAATAGAATAATATAAACGAGGATGACACGAGAGAAACGTTAAAACAATGACAAAACAATTAGACAACTCATAACTGCCTCATACAACCAGTCTGTACAGTGTATGGACCAAAATAACGTCAAAGTGTCATAGGCAACAGTTTCCAACAGACCAAACTGAAATTTCAAATGGTTATTATTATTAATTATGTCAAATTGCAAGTAATAAAAAAAAAATAAAAAAAAAAATTTCCTTTATTTTAACTTTTTAAATAACGAGACTAATAAATTTTATATATATATAAAAGTTTCTTTTTAAACTTTAATGTTTAACATATTTCGGAAAGACGTGCTAGATTATATATATAGTGTTTCTTTATTTTTTATTTTACAAAACACGTAAAGTCAGTTAATTTTACACTAAAAAGAATCTCTCTAACCTTGACCCTATTTATTTAGAAAATGAACGTAAATAATTCGTTTAACTTTTGTAAAATTGTTTAATAGAAATATTTATTGAAAAAAATAAAAATATTAATGTACTTGCATAAAATAAAATATATATATTCAAAAGCTCGAGTTAAAAATTTATAAAACAGGAAAACTTTTTTTTTTTTTTGTATAAAATAAAAATTTATAAAAAAAGTTTTTTCTTAAAAAATTTGAAATCTTTAAGAAAAAAAAAAAAAAGATATATTTATAAGAAATTGAATAAAAGATATACAGTTTTGTTCAACTAAAATATATATAAATTTTTCAAAACTTTTTTTCTTTTGTCTTTTTTATATTTTATGTGTATCTTTTACTTTAGGTACATAAATAAATATAAAAAAGGGGAGAAAAAAATTTTATGATTTTTAATGAAATGTAAATTCATATTTTCTTTTTTAAAGTTGTCAAAGTTGTAAGTTTTTAACAAAATTTTCATTAATTATTTATGTATTTTGTAAGTTTTATTTTGTTTTATTTTAGAAATAATACTTTTATTTTAACTGCTTAGTAACAACGCTATTTTGAAAATTTTTAAGTGCTGACTTATAAATAATCAATCAATAAAGTATTTATTTTTAATATTTTTTAATTTAATTAATTTTATAATAAATAATAATAATTCTTTTTATTTTAATATCACTAAAGTAGTACACTCTCTTAATATTTTACAGAGGCTTATATGCATAATAATTATGAAAATTAACTTGATTTTAAATAAAATTAAAAAATAAAATTAGATAGTTTTTATAAGGGGTCAATCAGTATTTTATTTCAAATATTTGCATGTTTCACTTGGAAAGAGTAGAGTCTACAATCTTTGGTGACAATCTAGTTCTTTTCGATCTAGTTCTTTTCGGGGACCACGAGTCAGCTTATCTGATTTTGAATACTGCTAAAAAGAAAGCGTGGTTTTTTCATTCTTAATGGTCCATACGTGGTCCATACATTATATTGGTTGAAAAATAGTCAGTGCATGTTGAACTACTCGTCCAACGTAATTTTCTTCTACACGAGGTAATGTGTTCATTTCTTATTATGCCATATATGTATCTAATTGCTAGAATTGGCGATTCTTTGCAATTTGTAGTCCAAGTGTGGAACAACAAAGGTTTCTACTAGTCTTTTACGAAGTAATTGAGAAGTGCAAGGTCTAATAGTTTTAAGAAAATAAAGTACTTTGTTTACTCTTTTGGTTGCTTATAGAACTCGAGGTTTCCATGAGAGTGTTCTATCAAGTATAACACCAGGTTATATCTTCTACAAATGGAATATTATCACCACTACTGTTAACCTCGATATTGGGTATATTTAAGTTTTTAAATAACTTTGCATTATGAGAAGAACCGAATACTATTGCCTGAGTCTTTTTAGTATTTAATGTTAAGCAGTTGGTTTTGCCCATTTCGCTAATATTTTAGCAAAATTTGAAAGACAAGAGATAGCTTGTACAATTTCACCTGTTGGTAATTGTACATAGATCTGTAACTAATCAGCATATAGCAATATGAAAGAACGATTATCTTGCAAGTGGTCTTTAAGATCATTCATATGCAGAAAAGAAGAGTACTAAGAAAGAATCCTTAGGGCACTCTACTATTTATATCAAGAAAAAAGGATTTTGATGATTTGGGTAGTATACATAAAAATCAACCAGTGAGACATGGCCAAAAGCCAGCATCCTTCAATTTTGTGAGCGATTTCAAGATATGCTATTGAAGGCCTTCGGGAAGCCTAATTTCTTTACCCATTTGAATATCATTTACAAGTTTAAACCTGTTTAGGTGCTATGATATTTACGGCATCCCATTTGAAAAGAATCAAAAACCTTTAATTTATTCAAAAAACTGACTACCTGGTTATGAGCTAGCTTCTCAAAGGCCTTTGATAAAAAACATAATAACGCTATAGGCCGAAAATCAGTTGTTGATAAAGGTACAAGTACTTTTTTAAGAGCTAAAATACAAGATTTTTTCCAAGCGGATGGCAAAAATTCCTTTTGATAATGAGGCATTGAAAAATTTAGTGAAATGGGAAGCAATTAATATAGGAGCGCTTTCACGATGATGCTCTGGGGTATATCATCATCTCCATTAGCCTGTGAATTGAAACGAGATACTGCTAGTATGACATCATTCCCCGATACTCTCTTAAAAACTAAACTATCTGTAGGAGCATTGTTGATAATATTTATAGAATCCAATGGGTCTTCATCAGGGAATATCGATAATTTGGAAAAATGTAAGTTTAGCACATCTGGTAGGAAACCATTAAGAGCATCCCTTGCTTTGGGGATCAAGCCCAGGATCTTCATCTCCTTCCAAAACTTGTCATTTTCATCGAGAGTGTTGCATATACGATTATGCATATATGAACAATGAGCCATCTCTGATTTTTATTTATACGAGTTGGCTAAGGCAAGGAATTTATTAAGAAGACTGCAAGATCCTGTCCTAGTATAACATCTACTGGTTGCGTCTCCATTTGATCTTAGAAGTATTAGTTCAGAATTTTTTCAAGAAAAGTCAGGGTTTCGTATATTTAATTTCTTTTCAGGAGCTAGTTTGTCCATCGCACTATGAATATTATATGTTAATGCAGAGAGCCATTGCTCAATATCAAAAGTATCTTCAGATGTTGAGAAGGCTGACCAGTCAAGTTTATGTAGATGCGAATGAAGTACATGGCCTGTTATTCTATTAAATGCTCTGTAGGTATGTTTAACATCTGGAGATGTTAGGTAAAACAGGTTAATAATTACAGAAATTATTTTATGCCTACTGGGAAAAGTAGGTAATGTACGGTCAAAACTTTCTGTACAGTCACAATTGTCAATAAAAATGGTGTCTATTCAACTGTCATTATTATCAATATTGTGACATGATGGACCTATGAATTAAACAGTTTGGGTGAAAGATCACTCATCAGATCAGTCGAAATTAAAATGTTAAATTAATAATTGCAAATATAAATAACCCAGGTATAACGCAAGCGTACTATATTTCTGTGTTAACGCCAATTTTTAAAGCTCTGGGTTATAATTTAAATCTGTCAGATATTTTTTAAATTATTAATAGTTTCTTAAGGTTATCCTAAACCCAATGTGTCGGTAAAAATTTCTTAAATGCCGGCTTTCTTTTTTAAGCTGTTAAAAGAACAAAAAAAATATTTTAGGCTATAAAGAATGATTTTCCCAAGGGACTGAATTAATATGAAGCCGCAAATATTATTAGAAATGATTTAACGACCTTTTTCAATTTGATTATTAGCATTAACTTTTTTTTAATTAAGAAAATAAAATCGGAGTTTTAACATTGATCTTATGGGAGCAATACTTTGGAGCTTTGAAAAAATATGAAAATGATGACACAGGAGATTAAAGTTAGCACGAAACGATAAATAAATGATCAAAGATTAAATTTTCAATTTATTTTCCCTTTCTTATAGACTTAAATTTTAAATAAATAAATAAAAACTATGTAAATAACCTGAAATTATACTAATACATATATGATGTCACATATGTATGTAGCGTCGATAATTTAGAATGCGATAAAAAAAATTGTCCAACCTTCTTAAGTCCTTAAGAAGAAAAATCTTAAACTAATTCCCATCACCCATTATTAAATTTTACCATGCATTTAGGACATGCATACATCATTTAGGACTTTATGTAATTGACGAAGGCAAGTTTATTTTATTTAACAAAAAAAGTTTTATTTTAATAAAGTACAATAAAAAAAATTTACTTAAAAATTTTAGAGAAAACAAAATGAAAACAAATGTAAGTTGTTTTAAATAATCCTGAGAATTTGGTATGTATAAATGAGACTAAGTCCCCTTAGATAAAATTAAAGATTCAAAAAATATTATAAGTTCTTTTAATTCCAAAAATGAAAAATATTATAAATTCATTACTCTGATATAATAAGAGAGGCGCGACACGAGTCCTTTATTATTTTAACTTGCTCTTAGAATAGCTATTCCCCCAATGCTAAAATTCTGTTCTTCAATTTATTAGGTCACCTCGGTTTTGCAAGGCCCTGATGTTCCCTCTCTTATTGTAGTTGCGATATGAACTCATTTACATATATAATTAACTAGCAAAAGTTGGAGGGGGGGCTCCGCCCCCCCTGTGTCGCATTTCCTTCTGTTTGTTTTGCTTCAAAAAATCATTTGTCATTGCAAATTTATAATTATGTAAACACATTCAGATTTTTCGAATGAGACTCACAATAGTTTTCTGTTGCTTAAAAAAATCTTGTTTCTCTACAAATTTATAATTATGCAAACACATTCAAACTATTCAGAGCAGCGGAGGTGAAACATTAATGAAAAATTATAGGTTTTGATTGATTCTCTAGTTATAATAGAGAAAATAAAAAAATTTAACTTAGTACGTATAAATTAGTGCCAAATTAAGTAATACCAATTGTGACAGTAAAATTTAATCATATTTTTTAGGTATTTCACTTTTTAAGCAAATTTACAAAAAATTTTATATATCCTAAAAATAGTAAAAATTGAATATCTCCAAAAGTAAGAAAGCTGAGTCAGAAAACTATAGCCTATGTTATCCGAATACTTTTATTTTTTATTATGACACTGGTTTCATATCAAGTGGTTCGGCGGTTCTTGAGTCATTAGGGTACAGACAAACAGACAAACAAACAAATATATAATATAGAATAATATAATAAAAACAAACAAATAATATAATATACTATACCCTAAAATTTGAGTTGAATATATATAATATATAGTAAAAAATTTTAAAAATATTTTATAAAATTTTAATGATACCTCCGTTTTGAATAAAAATTTCAGAGAATACGTAAAAATTAGTGCTGAGTTGAATACTATGAAGTGCGATACCAAAATTTTTTGATACTATCGAGATATTTCAATTTTTGATAAAATTTTTAAAAAATGTTATCAAGTTCAAAAATACTAAAAATTAAATATCTCAAAAACTACGATAGCTAATCAGAAAATATAGGGCCTATGTCACCCGCATTTTTTTTTCTTCATTTTGACGCCGGTTTCATGCCAATTGGTTCGGTGGCTCTTGCGTCATTAGGGTACAAACAGACAAACAGACAAACAAACAAATAAATTTTCAAATATATATAGTATTAAGATTAAGATTAAGATATAGTAAAAAATTTTAAAAATATTTTATAAAATTTTAAAGATACCTCCGTTTTGAATAAAAATTTCAGAGAATACGTAAAAATTAGTGCCGAATTGAATATTATGAAGTGCGATAGGAAAATTTTTCGATACTATCGAGATATTTCAATTTTTGATAAAAATTTTTAAAAATGTTATCAAGTTCAAAAATACTAAAAATTAAATATCTCAAAAACTACGATAGCTGAGCAGAAAATCTATGGCCTATGTCACCCGCAGACTTTTTTTCTTTATTTTGACACCGGTTTGATGCCAATCGGTTCGGCGGTTCTTGCGTCATTAGGGTACAAACAGACAAACAAACAAACAAATAAATTTTCAAATATATATAGTATTAAGATATTTTAATTTTTATGAGTGGAAATTTTGAATCCCTACTTTTTCTATAATTTTTATAATAATTTTATTTACGTGTATTAGTTAATATTTTATTTTATTTGTAAATATTAAATTTATGTAACATTATGTATATTGTGCTATTGTGCTTATGCATATTGTGCTATAAATATGTATATTGTGCTATTTTATTAAATATATTTTTAATTATTTTATTATTAAATGCATACGCTGCAACCTTTTCTTGGAAACTCAATTAATTATTATACTTCTCTATTTTCCAGAGAATTCTATTCTTCTGTTTTACATGTAATTCAATACGAGATTCAAGGTAAAACATTTGCTTGCAACATAGCTGGATTTTTATTTTCCAAGTACCAGTGTGGTTTTTGTTTTTCTTAGAAATATTGTAATTTAGTTAAACATATGTTTGAATAAAAGTAGACTGTAACAGTGTTAGCAAATTCGTCCCAATTTTATTTGACCTTTCCTCTCTTGATTTTCGTTTTCCCAGGGAACCCCTCCCTCTAAGCATGTTCCATGTTAATAATATTTTAGTATGAAGAAGCATTTTTATATGTTGGAGGTTTTCTACGATTTTGGTGCCGTTATCAGTATACGTTTAGAATAATACAAACATACTCAATATAAATTTGAATAATTTTGATTTGAATTTTCGGATTTTTTAAAATTCAAAACAGTTTTCTTTTTTTTTCAAAAATTAAAAATTAATTTTGCACCTTATTTAAATCGTTTATTTCAAAAATAAGAATTAAATAAAAAATGTATGCTAAAAGATATATAAAATAAAAATATAGTTTTCTAATAAAACAAAAAAGAAAATCATTGCAAAAGACTTTGATATTAAAGTATCTATTCCAGTAATAAAAAAAAATAATAATAATAACAATATAAAAAAGTACATTCCTTTTATAATAAATCCATAAAGAGAAAGAGAGACGCATAGAAAAACGTGTATAATATAATGTATATAATGAAATGACAAAATTATCTATTTACCCAAAGTAATTTAAGTGAAAAGCTGATGTATATGAAAACATAAATCTTAAGTTGTGGGTAAAGCTAATTTAGCGAGGAAAATGTGACCGCTCTCGAAATAAACTAATATATACTTTAAAAGAGAATTTACGTCGATATTTATATCGTTTACTATGACTTTTATATGTACATCTATATTTATATATAATAAAAAAAGAAAAAAACACTACTAACATGATAATTATTTTTATTTCATGACCTCTTAGAATGTTTATATCTTAATTTAATATACTAGTATTTATACTTAATTTAAACATTATGCCGCACTTCTACCCAAATATTTTAGGCATTTTTACTCTTACACTCTTGTTATTCTTAATTTCTTTCATAATTTTGGTTTAATTTTATTTTTATAAAATAAATTCGCTTTATTTATATTTTCAGGTTACTGGATTAAAAATAATTTGTCAATTTTTTTATAAAATCAAAAAAAAAAATTTAAAAGTTTGTGAATTCGTTCTGGAATAGGGGGCTTGCATGGGTCGGAATTATAACGATTGTTTTGCATAATTTGAAACTAGATCAAAAAATATTAGACACGTATTTTTTTGTTTTTCAAAAAAATGATAATTAAAAAAGTGATGACGTTACGCCTACCGTATACAAATACATTGTGACGTCAAACCTCTGACGAAAATCTGGTTTTTGAAACCTCTATAACTCCGTTAATTTTTGTACTTTTAAAAAATCAAAAAATACGTGTCTAATATTTTTTATGCAATTTCAGATTATGCACAAAAACTATCAAAATTTTGACCCATGCAAGCCCCCTATTGAATGAGTATTACTTTTAGTTTAAACTTTAAAATCACTTAGATATAAAATAAAATTTTTTTCTTAAAAAAGTAATGCATTTTTACCTACTAATAAGTTTTAGAATTAAAAAAAAAATATATTAAAGAACTAATTTATAAGAGCAAGTAAATCAAGATTAAAAGAGAGATTTACATTTATTTTTCTTTAATTTTTTTTTTTAATTGATGAAAAACGGTTAAAGTTAGAAACTGGTAGAGCGAAGAAAAACGTGAATGGACAACAGTGAATATACAAGGTTTTTACTTAACTAAAAAAGAAGAAGAAGCTAAAAAAAAAGGTATAAAGACTTAGAAAATGAGGTAGAAGTTTTGTATTTGAAATTTAAAAGCATTCGACAATGGATATTTTTACTATTGTTTACTCAGTTGGCGTTATATGTATAGAAAGGAAAAATATATACGAATTAGCTACACAAGAAATACAAAATATAAAAAAGAAAAGTATATAAACATATGAAAACCCTAGCAAGTATACAATTTTTTTTTCTCAAAAAAAAAGAAAAAATAGAGTAAATATTCTATAAAACTCAGTGGCTCTTCAGTTTTGCAGAATAAATTATATTAAGGGATATGAATGAAACTGCTTATACTTTTTATCATTCTTCAAAAAAAAGCTCGTAATGACTTCCTTTTCATATTTTTATAATAATATTAATATTTAATGGTGAATATATAATTCATAGATTATTCGTTCTTCTATTGTTAAATTATCATTTTGAAAGAGAAAAATCCATTTTCTTTTTTTTTAATTCAACTTATAAAATCTCATTAACGATAATTATTTATTATTTTTAAAATGAATAAATTAATTACGCTAGGATTGATTCTCTGTATTTCAATTATATTTTTTATAATTTAATTCAATTTTAGTATTTAAGAGGATGGAATCGTCGGTAACGGTCCATAATCTAAAAAAATTTTCTAACCAGGTTTTTGATTATTAAAAAATTTTGGAGTTACTAATTTTGATTAGATTCCTTCCTAGATAAAATTTTTTATAGCCTGAAAAAAATTTCAATATTTTAATTTTTTAGGTAAAAAAACTGGTTTTTTTTACAAAAAGTTTTTAAACAGTTAAGGTTTTTGCCTTGAAAATTAAAATATTCACTTGAAACTTTTTTCAGGCTATATTAAAAATTTTATTACCGAGGAACTCTAATTAAAATTACTATAACCTCAAAATTTTTTATTAATCTAAAACCTCGTTAAGAAATTTTCTTTTAAGTTATGTTTTGTAACCGATAATCCCATCCTCTTAAACGCTAATTTTTTATACTTAAATGAATATTTTATGCGTATTTCTTTTATAAGTAATTTATGATTTTAAATAACGTGTTAGAATGATCACTTAATGAAATTTCTTTACACAATGAAACTTAGATTCTAAAACACCCAAAATTAAATCATTAACTTTACTAGATACTATTAGGTAATTCCGATCATTTTTCATTTATTTTTTTTAATACTTGAGGCCTTTACAGAACCTAAACGTAACTTTTTTAGTGAATCAAATTAATAGTTAACAGTTTAAAATTTGGCTAGATGTATAAGAAATACGTACGAATTCTACGAATATTATCATAGAACTATTACCACAAATATCTTCTACCAATTCAAACTTCTATTCTTCAGTACGAAGCTATGAACTATTTAAAAGTTAAGCGGAAGTAATAACACTATGTGCAAACAGAATATCAACCAAGAGACAACTCATTATTTAGCTATATATATGTCCATAATATCAAGACAGCTAATGTTCGTATCAATTTGCAACTCTCTTATCTCTATTACATGTTTATGAATATTTTGATATACTAAAATTTATAATATAATTATAGGTATATTATATACCAGCAAAAGTTTGAGGGGGGCTCCAACCCCCCTGTTTACATTTACTTCTATTTCTGTTGCCTAAAAAAATTATGTTTTACTGCAAATTAATAATTATGCAAATACATTTAGATTTCAGAGGAGCCTAGTTCTGTTCCCAGCGAGGTTTTAAGTAAATTTATACTTATTATTAATTACAAACAAATATTTAAAAAAGTATTGGAAAGGCTATATCCAATCTCAAAGATAATTTATTTCTTATGAAGTCGATGTGTGTCTACCGCACGAACTGACTCTAGTATTTTTAGTATTAGTATTTTGTGTACTATTTTAGTACTGTAGAAAGTTTCAAGACCTATTATGAATCATATTATTCGACTAGTGACTCCGTAATTTAAACTTCATTTTATTAACTGGATACGCAATTTTTTTGGTATTTTTTAATCTAGAGAATTTAAAATCTCATAATAAAAAATTATCAAATAAGAAGAACCTCATTATAGTTCTAATATAGTTTATAGCTTAAACAATATAAATCAAAAATAATACAGTCTTTTTTAAATAAATAATCATGCGTTTGACTCCTGGATATGTAAAATCTAGTGTTTTGGAGGACCCAAGTTTTTCTTTCATTATAATCTTGATAAACTAATTTGTAAAAAAATTAATTTATGATACACAAATCATGTTTTCGTACATGTTTTTGTTTTCTGGATACTAAAGAATCTAGAAACTTTCTTAGATTTTTCTCCAGATTTCTTATTTTTACCGCAAATCAACTAAAAAATTGTTTTGAAAAATCAAAAATTTTACAAACTTTTGAACAAACGTCCATTTTTAATAAAAATTTAACTGAGTACGTATAACTTAGTGCCGAATAAAGTAATATCAATTGTGACAGTAAAATTTTATCATATTTTCCAAATATTTCACTTTTTAACTAAATTTTCGAAAAATTTTATTTTTCCCTAAAATAGTAAAAGTTGAATAGTAAAAATGCAACCCGTTGACTTTTTTTCTTTATTTTGACACCGATTTTATGTAATTTTGTTCATAGATTCGACCTTCTTGATAACAAATAAATTTTCAAAAATACGTATGATATATTTTAAATAATTTTAAAAACCATAACGAATAATATTAAATTTGTATAATAATTTTAAGTGATTATAACCTCTTTTTATAATTAAATTTTCTTATTTATAATATTTCGTGGTTTATAGATATAAATTTTATAACCGTATTAAAACAAGATTATACTGCATTCAATTTACTGCATTAATTGTATATTCAGAATATATATATATATATAATATTTAGATGGGTTTTAACAGTATTATTATTATTTAAGTGCTTCACGTAGATATTTATAAAATTATATTTATGAAATATAATATTAAATTAGTACTTACTTTTTTACCATCTAGTTCGTGATTTCCTTGAGCTAAAACTTTATCTACACTAGAAGGATCAGCAAATGTGATGAATCCGAAACCCCTGAAACAAAAAAAAATATTTTTTTTTATATATAATAAAAATATGATTTTCTTTATGAAATTGGACATAAAAATTGTTAACATTTTTTTTTTCAAAAATTTTTACGCTTTTTGCATGCTTCAATAAAGCAAGCATTATACCAAAGTTATTTACTTATTTTTTCAATTTTCTCAACTTAAACGCATCGATAAGATTCCTTTTATACAACATATACGTATGTCTACCTACATATATACTTATACTACTTCCTTTGATTTTTTTTAAACTACTATACTCGCTGTATAGTAAAGTTTTCAAGAAGCCTGAGTCAGATGATTCAAGAGTGCCAAGTTTCTTCTTTTACTTTAGACATCCGATTCCTTTTTTTTTTTATTTTTTTTTTTGTGAGCCCTTATGCGAGTGTGTGTATGTGATCTTTAATGTAGTTTCTATTTGTAACTTTTCTACACTTTTTAAACCACTCGGTATTCTTTTTCACACAATTCTATGGCTTCATTTTTTTATATATTTTTTTTTTTTGACTTTCGTATCCTAGTTTCCTATTGGTTTAGTGGGTACACGAAACGTTTCTTCCTATTATTCAATTCTTTTTTTTTTGAACTTTTTTTTATTATTCTTAAGGGTTCTCTTCAGTTTCTTTTCAGTGTATATTGATGCGTATACGAATAACCTTTGACCTCAAACGATTTTCTATGTTTTACTTTTTGTATTTTTGTATTTTACTTTATTTTATATTTTTCTCATAAATTTCCTTGCAAAATTCTTCTTTTTTTTTTTTTATTATTATATTTTGTAAAACTATTTCATGTTTTGTTGCCACTTTCTATATATATTTTATTCATGCAACTTAAGAACTTCGAAAAAATTTTTGTATGCTTTACAAATTGAAAGAACGCTTTTTTTATTCAATAAATTTTTTTTTTTTCTACAAATTTATGATAAAAAAATTAAAATAAATGCAAATAATTTAAAAATAATTAAATTTTAAATAATTTTATAAAATGTTAAATACTTGAAAGTAGATAGAACAAAATTTTAAAGTGTTTATTAAAAACAAGATGTCTTTAATTCTTAGAATAAGGAATTAATAGCAAAAGAGAAAGTTATAACTTCAATATTATTAAATTGAATATTATAAACAAGTTAGTTAAAAAGTTATTATGAATTCTTAGAAATAGTTTATGACGTATATTTGGTAAAACAAGTTTGTGGTTTTTAACAAATTTCAAATAATTAATTACAAAACAGTAATTTTCCTTACAAAGGTACAAAAAAAAAGCATTTTTATTCTTAAAAAAAAGTCATTTTTGAAGTAAAAATTTTTGAAGTAAGATTCTGAAGTGAAAATAATTTATAATAGTTAACCCTTCGCCTGTCCTCAGGGTCGATATCGTCCATCGACTTTTTACGATATAGCTGTAACGCAGACATGCGCAATGGGTGATGGTTGGTTACCCCACCTAAAAAAACTTAGGCACATATTATGAACACACGCCAAACCGCGTTAATTTTGGTTTAGCCGCTTAGCCGTACCGTGTGTGCAAAGTTGGACCGTGGACGATATCGACCCTGAGGACAGGCGGAGGGAGTTTTTTTGCTATTTCTTGGAAGTAAAAATTTTTGTTATTTTTGCTCCAAATGAAGTAATTTCTTCATATATCATACTTTTCTCATGTACAAATGAATGTAACATAAAAAAATACGTGTTTTTGACCCGTTTTCACTAAAAAAATTCATTTTTTTACTTTTCCAAAATTTAATTGTATTTCGACCAAAAAACTTAATTTTTTTTGAAATTTTTTTTTTCTTTACTTATACATAGGGTGAAGTATATTTTTAAATAACTTTTTTTTGAACATTTAATGCCCCTAAGTGGATTTTTATCCCAAATAACCTCAATTTTAAAAAATTTTTTTACTCGAAAAAAGGCCCATTTTCAGATTGCGAAATAATTAAGGTTTTTTCAGCGGAGCCAAATCTGGGTAGGTTTTTTTTGAAGGCATATATCTGAAGCTTAAAACCCTAGAATATTTTTCTTTAATACCCATTAGGGCCGGAGTTATGAATTTTTAACCAAAAATCGAAAAAATGCTCGTTTTCCGCTGCTCCAGAATTTTTTCCGCAAAACTGAGCGGACATTTTAGCCAAAAACCTTTTTTAATCTTTAATTGGGATGTTTATCTAAAACCTCAAAAAAAAATTTTGGCCAAAAATTGTTTTTAAAGGTGTTAAAAAATGACGCGGACGATATCGACCCTGAGGACAGGCCGAGGAGGTAAAAATATAGAGGACAGGCGGAGGGTTAAGAATCTTTATTTACAAGATAATAAATGAAATTTCATTTTTAAAATCCAAAATTACATATAATTTTTGAGTTAAAAAGAAAAAGCCTAAATTCTTTAACACAAAACAATTGAAATATTTGATCCATAAAATATTTAAAATTTCTTGACTACAGCACACTGTAATTACATAAAAACTAAATATTTAAAATTAAAATATTTAATATAAATGCATACTTTAAATAGTAAATTTAAAAAAAAAAAATGCAAGAAAATAAAAGAATAATAATAATAAAATAAAATAAACGTCGGTTTTTTTCCATTAGCCTTATCTTTTCTTTTGTTTTTCTTCCCTAGAATTTTACAGTCATCATCACTTACACTCTTTTTACTCTAAAAATTGCAAAATTTGTTTTCTGTCTTATTTAAATTAAAAAAAAAAGTAGGGTATACTTTGAGTTAAAAAATTTTAATTATAAAAAATGATATTTTAATAATAATTAAAGAGAATCTTTAAGTAGTTATAATAATAAATTAAAATACACAACAACTAAATACTTTTATTATTTTAATTTAAGATGCGAAAGTTGTTATGTGGTAGAAAATTTTCTCAAGTAATTGTTTAAGAAAATATTTACTCAAGTGTATTTCTATATAGTTTCTTTTAGAACGCTGTTGCTTTTTTTTATTATTTTCCCAAGCTTATAATAATAATAATAATAAGAAATATACAACGTTATAGAATAATAGAGCTTGCTCAGTACCTTTAATGAGGATTCTTTATTCATTATGCTCTTAAGATTCTTATTATATAATATTGGGTAGAAAAAAAATTACTTTATAAAGAATTTATAGTTTAATCGATATTTTTTGAAATAAATAATTGATTTTATCTATTATAATTATTATTGTATTAAATTTCCTTTGAACTTAAACTTGAGCTTTAGCCCTTTGAGAAGTTTTACTTGTGTTAAGTCTTAACTTTGATATAAGTAGCTAGAAATACAAAAGGCTTTTTTTCTTTATTCTTTTTAGCTTATAATACTATTAAAATAGATAAATTTTATTATTATTAATAAAATAACACCTAAGATTTAAATTTTATTTTCTTTGAATTAAATTACAAACTATTTTTTTACTCAAATAAATAAAAATTTATGTCTAGTCTTACAGACGACGTAACCGGAAATATCCCCCTTTCTTCTTCTTTTTTTCCCTTATTTCATAATTTTTATCTGTATAATATTTACGCACTTTCTCTCCCTTAAAAAAGAAGAAATAAAAAGGAAGTGTTGTTACAAACAAATACACACGCCAAAAAAAAAAATCTGACACTTGGCTTATACGAGACGACTACTTTTTTTTTTGAGAGTATAGGGTTAAAGAAGTGAAAAAAAAATAATACATAGTGGAAATGAAAAGTAAAAGATTTCGCGAAAAAGAGAAGCCGTGCTCAAGTAGACAAGGGACAAGTCAGCCTTTTTTATTATAGATTATTCACGTAGAAAAAAAGCACGCAGGGTGACAAGTATAATATACTGACGTTGCATATATAGACTTGAGATGATGATGGTGATGTGTCTGCTACTACAGTTGAAAATGAAGCTTGTAAAAGATATTTTGTCTCTTTCAATTAAAAATATAATACTTTTTTTATCATGTAGGTATTTTAAATTTCATGGGATTTTTCTTTTTTCTTTAAAAGAGGTTCTATGTCATTTTTTCCTTTTGCTTTGGTAATTAGATATAAAATTTTTAAATATTCAAATATTTATTTTAAGCTGACAAACCCAAAAAAAGTTTAATTTTGTAAATAAATTTAAAGTTTTGCAACAAAATAAACTTTCTATTTTCCAGGAATATAGAAAAAGTTAAAACAGTCGCTGAAGAAGGATCTGTTTTTTCAGTGTAAATTTAGTTTTCCACCCTAAAAACAATTAATGTTCATATATATATTTCTAGAAAATTTAAGAAACACGAAAAACAACAATAGTTTGAAAAAGCATAAAATACAAAGAGGGTAAATCTAACAAAAAAAAGTCAAAGTTGTAAGTATGCATGACTGTGTATTATGCTAATGCAACGTAGTCACCCTTCAGTAACAAATAATGCTCTTTGTAAATGTAAATTTGATCCTACGCACAATGACATATTTGCATTCGTATATAATGCTAAACATCTATGTATTTAATTTAACGTTAATTTTTCTATTAAAACTTTAATCTTTAGTATTAATTTATCAAAATAAGTAATTTTATTTAATTTTTTAATTATCTAATCGTAAATGAGTTTTGACATTTTTTTATTTAGTTATACTTCTTACAAAGTTACAAAATACATTTTTTAGAACCTGATCAAGTTTTGTCTGAAAATTATGCACATTAGGACTTAGAATATTTTCGATTTAGGGACTTAGAATAATTCAGGTTTAGGGGCTTGTAAAAATCCGTGTTTTACGGGCTTAAAATAACTCGTAATAACTTGTGTGAAGGGACTTAGAATATTTTTGATTTAGGGACTCCGAATATTTTCGGTTTAGAATAATAACATCTAGTAAGATTAGGAAATTGTATTATAAGCATAAAATTTATGCATTAAAGTAAGTAAACATGTTCCATTTATTTTTGGTTGTATTTACACTAACTGGTTATAAATTTTTATTAAGGATTCTAAAAAAAATAATTTTAACCAAAAAATCTTTAAAAAATTTCTACATTATTAGTATTATAAAAATTATAATTTAAATGCAATTACTTTAAATATATATTTTAAAAAATATATTTAATATATTATAAATTAGATTATTTCATAATAACTCAGAAAGAGCTCTCAAAGAAATCGTTTACTAATATGAAAGCAAGTAAATAAAATTTAAAAAAAACTTAAATGAAGAAATTAAACATTCGAATCTATGAGAAAGAATAGAAAACAAAAAAAAAACCTTAATGACATTGTACTGAATATTTATAAAGGCTTTAAAAAAATTAAAACAAAAGTCTGTGTGAATAACGTATCGTCAGAGTGTATAAAAAAAATTTTATATTCATAGAAAAAAAAAAAAAAAAGAAAAGAAAGAAAGAAATAACCGTTTTCGTTGCGAATACCAAAAGTATACGCTCCATAGATCTTCATTGTAATTGTCTTGTTCTTCTTGATTTTCGAGCTTACGTTAGGATAGTTGAGTGTGAGACCGAGCTTGAATTTTATTATGCAAATCACAAGATTCTTCAAGTCTCTTTATTTTTCATTTTCTATATACTGTAATATATGAGAAAGGCAGACAAAAAAAAAATTTAGACTAATTTTAAATTTATTATTTTTAATAATGTAATTATTTTATTAACTTTTTCTATATACATTAAATTTATTATAAATTTTTCAAAAAATAAAAAGTATAGACAAAAGAAAACTATCTTTTTTTTTTTATTTTATTCTTATAATTTACATAAAAGTTAAATATTCATTAAGTTAGTTGTTATTATTATTGTTATTATTACGCTTTATAAGGATTTATAAATTTATGTAAAACAAGATTCAAGCCATGTCAATACAGAAAAGAAAAAATTAACATTTAGTTTATTGTTTTTATGCGTAATAACTTTTCTATCCTTTTCTAACTCTCTGTTTTTTTTTCTTTAATAATTAATAAATTCATTCAAATTTTCTTGTACGTAAACATAAAATAAGAATAAACTTGAGTATTTGTAATCACAAAAGTTTTTTTTAATTAAATTTTTACTTTTTTTATTATATTTTTTCTTACATATAGTTAAGGGAAGATGCCATGTAGCCTAAATCGGTAAAACAGAATTAAATTATTTTTTTGCTTTGAATTACTATATTTTTTTGCTTTGAATTACTATTGACTATAAAGTAAATTTGTAAAGCCAATTTTGGCTTAACTCTAAAATGCTTGGAAATTGATATATTTACGATTCTTGGCTGAAAATAACTTTGTTTTTTAGCATCTTCTAAATATGATAGTACAAGGTGATTGTACACCTGTATTGCCATAACTTAAATTGTATGCTACAGAAAATGCCTTTTTTTAAGGCTTGCTGAGTCTTAGCCCCCTGGGATTTTGGCCCCCTGGAAATTTGGCCATCTGGAAATTGGAAAAATTGGAAATTTAATCCTTAATTATTTATTTATCATTTGCTGCTGATTTTAATCTCCTGCGTCATCATTTTTATATTTTTTCAAAGTATTGCTCCCATAAGATCAATGTTAAAGCTCTGATTTTTATTTCTTAATTAAAAAAAAGTTAATGCTGTAAGAGGAGTAAAATAAAGTTTATTTAAGTTTTAAAATGTTTAAATTTTAATAATTTTCCTATTTAATTAATGTCTGTCATCATTTTCTTTAACTTTCGAAAGCCCTTATGAGTAATCATAATTCACAAATGTACCAGCATAACTACTTTACTTTAAAATTTAGACAAATAATAATAAAAGTATTTTGTAAATAGTTGCAGATAAATAAAATAATTTGCAAAATATGTCAATAAGTATATAAAGTTCTAACTTGGTCGATAAGTATGTTTTATAGTGACAGCCTCTTAAATAAGTTCTTATAAATAAACTTAAAAATACACACAACCGTGACTTTTCATTTGTTTTAAACTGGGACTTATCGCGAATATTTTCTAATTAAAAAAGTATGCGTAATAGTGTCCTCAAAAGTCAAATATATAATCACATTTATACGCCTCAATAACTCAGTAATTGGTTTTGCTGTAGATCGTATTGTATGTTTAAATTATGAATATTATTATTAAAAAATGGTGCGGTTGTTAAAAAATGGTAAGAAAGTGGTAGAAAGCTGTGTTCTAAATTAAATAATTATATATATGATATAAAAACTAGTAACTCTAGAGACAATCATCATATTTTTGGTTTTAGTAATGTTAAAATTTTAGGTGTAGAAAAAAATAAGCATGAAAGACTTTTTAATGAAATGGCTTGTTATTAAATATCCTTGCAAATAATTTCTAAAACATGTAAATAATTGTCTAAAGTTTGGCTCGGCCGATAAGCAGGTTTTCACACTATCAGGTCCTTAAATAGTCTCTCATAGTCTAGATATATATACTCTTCTTTGTTTTAAGTAAGATTTGTCGCGCATGCTTTCTAATTAAGAAAGTATGCGTGATATAATGTCAAAAAGTCAAATATACGATCGATTTTTACGCGTCATCAAGTTAGTAATTGATTGGTTTTGCTGTTAATCGTATCGTATGATTTTATATTATCAAAAATTGTTGTGAAAGTGTTGAAAATTGGAAAAGCTAGTTGTGTTAGAAAAATCGGTGGTCGATTTCCTGTAAAATCTGGTTAAAGTGTTGTAAAAGTTTGGCCAAACCGGGCGACGTGTAGTCGTCTACGAGGAAAAAGAAATTCCTCAGACGCCTAGTGAGCGTTAAGTCTTTCGGCGTGCTAAAGATTGCCATATTCTCTTCTGGTAAAAGTCAGGTATTTTAGTCAATAAGGTGTGAATGTGCATGACTGTTTGAATAATTTTATTTATAAACAACAAAACCAATCGATCCTTTTAAGGACCACCAAAAACGTAAAACGAAGAACAACTAATTATATAGACTCTTGCACTAGAGCATTAAAACGTATTTAAACATGGCTAATATACAATTGTATGATAATACAATAAATAGGGTAAGACACCAACAATTTGAAACCTGTTTATAAAAATTCTATAAATTTAATGAAAAAAATGTTTAAAATTGCTAAATTAACTTTGCAATAATAGTCAAAGTGTATGTTTCACGAGAATGTATACAAGTTATAATGCGTGACATTGTATAATTTGTATGTAAAATCGACATATGACGATAACAGCAGACAAAATCGTGCGTGCTAAAAATAACAAACAAATGATTTATTTATTGTTTATTATAAAGTTATTTAATGTTTAATTTGGAACTTTTATTATGTTATCTGAAGATACTTTGTTAAAAGATTGTGTTTATATATTAAGATGCACCTTTATGTTTTTTTAATGTAAAAATTATGACTAAATACTATAATGAATTGGTATGTAAATAGACTTAGTGATACAGTTAACAATATTTTTGTAAATACTTATATTGAATTTATATAATTTTTTGTAGCTGGAAAAAGACAATAATCAAATTTTCGAAACTGTCGCTTACTAGACAAATATAATAAAGTGAATTTTACAAGAAACAACAATTTGTTCCATATTGACCAAATAAAAAAATATATATTATCCTTCTAAAAAATGGTGTAAAATTGAAAAAGTTGATAGTTGATTCCTGCTGGAACTAGGTTGCTCAAAAATCTGTTCGTAAAGTTGAAAGGGTTTAGCCAAACCGGGAGACGTGTAGTCGTTCACGAGGAATATGTGTTTCCTTAGACGCCTGGTGTGCGTCAGGTATTTCGGCGTACTAAAGGCTGCCAATTTGTAAAGTCAGGTATTTAGTGCATAAGGTGTGAATGTGAATGCCAAAGTGAATAAATTTTATATAAACAACAAAATCATTCGTTTCTTTTAAGGACCACCAAAAAAGTCTTTCGAAGAACAAGTATTCATACAGACTCTTGCCCTAGAGCGTAAAAAACAACAACATTATTTTGACAACAATTATTTTCAATGTAATGCGAAAATATATAAACAATTGTTTAGAACACCCTTGAGATTCTAAGGTTCTCCAATATTTGCAGATATGGTATTAGAAGATTTAGAGAATCAATGTTTAAGGTTATTATACTTACATGCAAACATTTGAATATAAATATGCATTTCAACCATCAAGATTCAATAGATGCTAGAAATATTCAATTTTTCATACAGCAGAATCAAATTCATAAATGAAATAGCAAAAGGTAACAACATAAGTTTTTGGGAATTGACACTTATTAGAAAAGGTAACAAATTGATGTTTTTTAGGAAGATCTTTAAATTTCAACCCTTGTCATAAAATATCTCATAAAATTAGTATGATACATATAGTAGTGGATAAAACCATGAAATTATCGTATAGTTATATTGATCAAGAGAATTTAAGTTTTGTTCACAATTACTTGAGAAGTATTAGTTACTCAAAAAAATTGTTGATTTTTACTATAAAAATAATTGCTGTTTTTAACGCTGCAACAACTTTGAATTCAACAGTTCATTAGCATATGGCTCAGTAACACAAGTTTCAGGCTGCTTTAGAAACATGAGAAGCACTTTGAGTCAGCATAGTATGTATAAAAGTTTTACCAAAGAGTAACAAAAAACTAGACTTTCTAATAGTGAAGGGTAAAGATATTTTGCCCAAACATGAACAAACTAATGTGGTATATAAACTCAGATGCATTAAATGTCTAGCTAAATATGCAAGAGATTGCAAAAAAATATTGTAAATGAGTAAATAACCACATAAAGGATTTTTAGAAAGTTCCATCTAAATAATCAGTTATTTCCAAACATACATTAGAATTTGATCATGAATTTTATTGGACATCAGCTAATTTTTATTAAGACAAAGGAAGCAATTATTACATCAGAAAAATTTTCAAAAATGATAAAAGTTAGAGCTGCTGACGATACAATGAATGTAAAAAAAAAATTGTAACAATTTGGGCACTCCTTACTTTATATTAATTACTTAAAACATAAGAAATAACTTTTGTTCTGACATAGAATCCAAAACCCCGACAAAATAGATACCCCATCCAATTTTTATTGCGCGGGTGACTTTGGTCGACAAGTAACAAGAAAATGCTTCTAGTTTGAAATTATGTAAAATAAATGACACGTTGCAACAAATATTTATGTGCTTAATTATATATTTAGTCCTGAAGAGGCATTCATGTAGATACGAAACGTTAACCAACTAAATATATGAAAATGACCGTCTTTTCTCATTAAATATAAAAAAAAAATAAGTAATTAAATTGAATTTTTTTAGTATTAAATAATAATAATATTAAAAATAATCGATTAAATAATGTATTTCTTCTTATAAAATATTAATGAAAAACCAATATTAGGATACATAAAATGAGTTATAAAAATAATACAGCAATCGATATTTAAAATATTGAAAAAATTTTTAATACCATGTATAATAAATTTTATAAAATTAATCTTCTACTAGTTATATAAGATAATAAGCTCTTAAAATATATATAAAATATGCCATTATTTATTTTAGATAATACAAGTTATATATATATATATATATATGTATATACACCTATATATAAGAAAGAGATACGTACTCCATTAAAACAAAGAATGCAATTTACAAATTCTCAAAATGTAAGAGATAAAGTTAAACGTTTTAAATGAATTTCAAAGAGAAAACATATATTCTATGAAATTCTCTTACTAAAACAAATTTGAGAAAACTATGAGCTTTATAAATATTTCTAAGTAATAAGAAAATTTTAAATAGTTTTACTCCAGGCATATTATATGTCACAGAGTCTCATAGTCTTAAGCATAGTCTTTTTCAAATTAGAAAAATTTATTTTAACATTTATCACTTTAATTACTTAATGTTAATTTTAAAAATTTTTAAATTCGCTATTTAATGTAAAAATTACCTTTTTTAGAAAATTACATTGCAACTATAATATAATCGATTCAATAATTCCCGAAGAAGATGGCCTTTTCAGATACAGGTGTTAAGTACCAATTTTTAAGTAGAGAATTAAAAGTGAAAGCAAAAACAAGGTTGCTGAAAAATAACCAAGCTCCCTAGAGGAGTCTATAATAAATTTTATATTTCATAATTAACTTTTCTCATCGAAGCACAAAATGAGCTTACAATATTTAGTATTTATTTGACTAAAAAAATTATACCGTAATTTTCCTCAATTTTTTCCATTTCCTCATTCTCATAAAATTTATCAAAAAAATCTAATCCCCAAGTCTCTTCTAGAGCGTTACCTAATTTATTGTCGTACTTTTAATAATAATATTTACTTTTTTAGTATTCTAACTGAATAAAATATAAAAAAATACATAGATTTCTAAAAAAAATTGAGAATACATCCAATTTAAAAAAAAAAATTCAATGGATTTTTTTATTATTTAGAACTTTGTTGAGGGATGACAATAACGTGACATGATTTGAACATTTGAAAACGTATTTCTTTGAATTAAATTAAAAAATTTCTTTTACCCAACAAGAAAAATGTAGAAAAGTTTTAAAAAATTAATATGAATTTAATTTAATTTTTAACAAAAATATGTACCCTTGTATGTAACAATATTTTATAACATAATACTAAAATTCTATTCCAAAAATAATTTGTTCAATATTAAATTTTTTAATAACAAAAAAAAATATATTAAGATTCAGTTAGAGATAACGTAAAAAAGAAAACAACAATTATAGTATTTTTCACATTCATTAAATTATAGTGTTACGTAATAACCTAAATTAGCTTTTTGGTAAGGACGTTAAATCGTTTTCTACCCTCAAGGGTATATTTGAGTTGTTTTTTAATTAAAACCTCGTTGACTAAAGATATACTGGTGTAAAATAAAGTACAAGAAGAATAAAAATAAAGTAATAAAAAAATTAAATAGAAAATTTTACTTTTTCTCTCTCTCTCTCTCTCTCTCTCTTTATTTTTATTCAAAAATATTATGTCTTTTACAACAGCTTTGCGTATATTGTGATATTTTACAAAAAAAAGGTAGAATATAACTTTATGTATTTGCATTTTATTGTTTAATATATTGCATGAGTGTATATATGCTCTGATTCAGGTACTTTATATTTTTCAAAAAATTTTAAATCATTTTTTTCTCCAAGTAGTTTATTAGGAGTCTGAATTGTTTTGTTTAAATGAAATTTTGATACTATAAAATATCTAAGCTCTAATATTGAATTTTTGGCAATCATGCCTTATCTAACCCCAACCGATTATTTCATATATATAAACACAAAAAATATTGTAATCTGGACAGAAAAGAAAGGATGTATCGCGAGTATCACCTAAAAATCGGTGGGCTACACGTACTAAGTATTAAAAGACCCATCCTTTGATTTTTTCACAATTCACTTGAAATGCTCCATATATACATGTAAAGTTTATATTGTATTTTATACTCTCTCCATGAATTTTTTTTAAAACATTTTATTTCAAGCTTAAGGTTTATTGTATTTTAAATTAATGTTTTTATTATAATATTATTTTTAATTACTGTAGTTTAAATTTTGAAAAAAAATGAAAAAAATGATATAAAATTTTTTTATTATTATTATCATCATGTTTAAAGTAATATTTTGAGAAAGATATGTTATAAATATGACAGCTTTTAAATAATATCTAAGAAATATATATATATATATTGGACATATTTCCTATAATGGAAAAGTTATTTTGATATGTTAAGGTTTTATATAATATATAAATCTTAAAAGTTATATAATAATAGATTTTGACGTTAAGTATTCTAAAATACATGGAAGGATTTTATTTTTTATTAAATTTAATGTATTTTATTTATTAAAATAATATTATGTTTTTTAAATTATATCGTGAAACATGTTTATAAAGAAAAGCTAGAAATTGAGATTGGGGAGTGAGAAGGATCTGGTGTAAGGGAGGGAGCAGTTTATGGTGTCAAATTTAGTAGAAGTCAAATTGAGGATTTGACAAGAATTTTTGCAGTGTACTCTAATATTCTCTAAAATTCTGTAAGAAATATTTGTTTACTATAGTAAAATTTTTTATAACGTTGAATAAAACAAATCAATACATACTCGATTAAAACTTTGTATACTTTTACTCAAACTGTATCAATTGCTTTTTTTCTTACAATTGAAACTCTCAATAATCTTTTCACTAAAAAGTCCAGTAAGTAGTACAAAAAGAAAAGAAAATAGATACGTCTCTTTTAAAAAGTAACTAAAAAAGCAGATACTGTAAAAAAGTCTTATATGGTGAAAAATTCCTGAATTTTACATTAGTAAATATAAAATCAGTTTTTTTTGTACGTGCTGTGATTGAGACTTACATAATTAGAAAATTGTTCTAAAAAATAAAAAAACTAAAGTATTTATCAAAATGTATCTTCATTTCTTTAATAAATTTGGAAAAGGCAATTTTTAATAAAATTGTTTAAGTGTGGGAGGATATCATTCAGCAATATCTGTGTCAACTAGTGGGCTTTGCATGCACCAGAGAATGAAGACTTTGAAAGTGTTAAAGTGAATTCACTCTGATAAATTGGTGAGTAATTGCGCAGAGTTCGTCTTATTAAACTTCCGAAGTAGATTGTTGTAAAGGAGCTATTGTTGATACACATTTACTCGGATGTAAATAAACTGAATAACCTAAAATTAGTCTTAAAAAATGTAATATGCTCAAAATTTAAAATTTTGTATCTAACTTGTAAATGGGGAGTTTTCGTATGATCGAGGGTTGAAAATATAAAAGGTAATAAATATAATTGAAAAACTAAAAATTGCTAGAGTTGAACAGAAAGAATTATAATTAAGGAAACAGCATTTTAATAATATTTTCAGTGAAAATTGTAACATTCAGGAGTTTTTTTCCCATATACACAAGTTTCTGTTACTATACTATTCAGTAAAATTTTATCGAGTACGTAGATGGCATTTCAAGAAGTTATTCATTGGTCTTTTCACTCAGTTCTTTTGGTCATTACGTGCTGAAACTTCTATAAAGAAGGTTTACTATTTTATCTCTTACCTAAAATCTATAATTTTCTATCCTTTTTTCCACTTTTTTTGTTACAACTTGTATATAAATTTAAGCTTTACAATTTACAGCTACGTAGATAACTTCTTTTCAAAAGTAATGAATAAGTCATTTATTTTTTTAAACATAAAATTTTATTATAAATTTTTTTAAATGAAAATTACTATATAATGGGTAAAAATATTTATTCTCTTGAATAAATTTAAAAATAATTTTAACAGAAGAAATTTTGAAAAACAGTATTCTGAAAATTTTTTTTCAGGAAATTTTTTATTATAACATACGTTGGCTCTAACAGTTTTTTATTGAAACTAGAAAATTAAAAAAAAATAGTTGTCTATGTGTCAAAGCAGGAGATTTATTGAAAATTTGAGGCTTACTTTTAACTTTTATAGCTGATTTTAGATTTTTAAAATATGAAAAGTAAAAGAAAATCATTAAAATAATCAAATCTATTTTTTTCTTAGTTATGCTTACTTAATTTTAGAAAATAACAGTAATTATTTGAAAATTCTTTAAAAATGTTTAACTTTGAATAAATAAATATGAATTTTAAAATGAAATAATTTGATTTGAACGAATTTTATTTCTGATATCGAACGTTGTCAGCATTCAAAACCAAAATGTCTTTGGCATTAATGGATTGAGAATGTCTTTCAAGGAGCTTTAAAGTTAGTGAAGAGAAAGGAGATTTAAGAGAAATTGGTCACTTTGCTAATAGTATGACAAGTTGAACCGCAAGGACCAATCTACTCTCTTTCTCTTTCATCTCCTTCTTCTTCTTTATATCGTCTGATGTTAAATTATTATAGTCACAGGCACTTGAGGTGACATTTAACAAGTTATGTTCTTTGAAATAGATGAAAATGTCGAAAATTGATCGTTAATGTGGTTAATCTTGACTTATCATTATTTTCAAAAAAGCAAAATTAAAATTCTAACTAACATAATAATTATTAAGTTTTATTTTAACGAACTAAATAAAATAGCAATGTAATTAAGAGTTGAAGAAGTAAATGGAATAAGGTGAATAATAGAGTTAATACCCTCGAGGAAAAGTTGTATAAGGCATTTTAAACAAGAAAAAATAATAATAATAATAAACTAACTAGAATTATTTTTTTTTTATTTTATCATTCCAAAAAATTGCATTAAAATAATTAACTGAGTTAAAAATAAATAATTTTTTTCTTTAATTTTTATCTTAAAAAAAAACTTTTACCAATTATTATTATACTTTTCTTTTAATATTAAAATTTAAAATTTTATATCTGTATCAAAAAAATTATTAATTAAAAAGTTGAAGCTCAAATACATAGTTAACTTTTTTTCAATAAAAAAAAAATAAAAATGAAGAAGATCTTAATCAAAGATTAATTAAAAAAAAATATAGTTTTATTTTTTCTTAAAAAATTGATATTACTTTTATTTAGAGACATCTGGAGAAGAGACTTTAATTTATAACAAAAGATTTATCTCTATTTCTTCTTTATGATTTTTTTAAAAATCACAATGCTTTTTTTATTATTACTTAATGAATACTTTTTGTCTTTTTGTAGTATAGACGATTATTACTTTTATTTTTTTATTGTAAAATTAATTATTTACTTTTTTAAGAACCAGGCTTTTTGCAAGTTAGTTAATAGGTTTTGCGCTATTTTTACCATTATAATGTGCATTGATTGTCGTTCTTATATAAAATTTAAAAATATTTTTATTAATAGAAAAATGTTACAAATGAAAAGATATCATACTTGCAGAATGTGTCTTGTAAAATTTTTCTCGCAAAAGAAATGATTTCTGAAGATTATATAAAAAGGAGCATTTTCGATTCTTTATATTCACGTACTTTATTTACATTTTTTAGTTTATTATATTTATTCATTAATGTACCTTAAATCCAACATGTATTTAGTATATTTAATTTAATCAAACATCAAGGATTATAATTTAAAATTAAAGTTGAACTTTGTAACTGGAATTGGATTTGGTCATCTAATCAGGTATTTCCAGTTTTAATCGATGATGTTGTTACATTACAGTTAAAAAAATGTATCATAATAGTAATAAAAAAAGCTCAATTTTTTTGGATTTGAAAAAAGAATTCAATATTTCATAACCTAAAAACTAAAAAAAAAAAAAAATAATTAAAAGCAAATAAAATGACTAATATTCGAATACTGTATGCACCACAGTATTAAAAAAAAGTTTTAATCATCTAAATTGATAATAAATAAAGTAAAAAAATATATACCCTAGTAATACAAAAAAAAATATTTATATTCTGAAAGTTTAAAGACAATCACGTTAATCATTATCATAGTTGATATTTTATTGTAGTTCAAAGGTAATATATGGATGTTTTTTTTTATGTACGTGACTATCGAAGATTCCAGTCACTTGGGATTCTTTTACAAAAAAAAATATCGATAGATGATTCTTATAGTATATACCTTCGAGCCACAAGGGTTCACCAATATTTATGACTTTCTCTTATATAACATTTAAAAAAATTTTTTTCCATTCTTTCATTTTTTTTTTTCGACGTATTATTTATTATTGGTTACAAACTTTATCTTTTATAAAAATACAATTTTATATATTAAAAAAGAAAAGGAGCTTTTTAACATAATGCAAAAAAAAAATTTATTCACGTAAATTTTAATTTTTACTTACATAAATAAAATTTATACGGGGTTGATTTGGCACTGTTTCTGAAAGATTTTATGCATGGATTTTATAAGAAAATTGTTTGCTGGTGTTACAGGATAAATTTTATTTTAATTTAACTCTTTCGATTAGTTTCAGACGAATTTTGGTGATTCCAAATTGAAATAATAAGCAAATTATTTATTATATATAAGAATAGTCTAATTACCTAGTAAAGATTCAAAAATCAAGTAATACTCTAGTCAAAATGCGGGTTAAGGGCTTATATTACCAAACATTTGGAAATTTTTTCTATTGCAGGTTTTTTAGTCAAAAATCGTGAAGTTTTGAGGAATTTCAACATTTCACCAAGGAATTTCTTTGTTGGCAAAAATTAATATGCTTAGATACATTTTTTTGGTCGCTAATTATTTTTTTTGGTATTCTGGGGGTTGAAAATAAGAAAGAGTCTTTTTGCAATACTCATTCATGGTAACAATTTACTATACGTTTTTCTAATTTTTTGGGAACGAAATACCCATTTTTGGGAGTATTTTTGGAGATTTAAAGGTGTAAAAATAATTTTGAATTATCTGGGCCTAAAAATACTGAAAAAACAAAATCCATAAAAACATATGGTAAGATAAAAGTAAATATTTTTTGTGAATATTGTAAAAACACTCCTAAAAAAGGTGGTTTTTTACGATTTAAGGGTCATGTCAGAAAATTCTCGAGACCCAAAAATTCGTAATCAGCGACCAAAAAGCCTGTAATAGAGAAATGTCCATATGTTGTGTAGATTGTAATTTGGGTTCTAATTTCTAGAACAACTACAGGGCCTTAAAAACTTAGCATTTTTTCCTTAAAATTTTTTTTGCATAAAGTCCTTTATGATTGATAATTTTATCTGGTCTTATATACCCTTATAATAACTTGCAGTCAAGAAAATTATACTCAAATGCATATATTATGATAAAATGTAATTACTTTTGCATTATACTTTAAAAATAGATAGTATATTAAAATAAAAAAAAAAAAAATTAGATTTTTAAGACTTCATAAAAATGCATTAAATTTTAGCTTACATTTATGCAACTAGTTGATTTATTATGTTAAAGAAAAAAAAAAAAGTAGAAGAAAAAAAAAATAATAAGGTAAGAAGAAAATATAGTACGATAATGACATAATAAATACGATGATGAAAATAGTCGTTAATTACTTTTATGAAAAATAAATTATTTATGAACCTGTTGAAAATTCAAGTACTTAAAAGATTTAAGAAAATAGTCAAGAGGATTTGTAAATATAAAATTTTGTATTTATATTGATGCTATACTATAGAATCTTCTTTGAAATCATTAAAATTCGACCTTTTCTTTCATAAATATTAATTATATACAATGGGCACTTAATGGATATACCAATTGCATATAAATAATGTAATTACAGAAATCAATAATTTTTTCTGTATTTTGGGTATATAAGACTATAATTTTTCAGATTTCATGATATTTGTAAC
Source organism: Anagrus nilaparvatae (assembly GCA_022575985.1). Lineage (NCBI taxonomy): Eukaryota > Metazoa > Arthropoda > Insecta > Hymenoptera > Mymaridae > Anagrus > Anagrus nilaparvatae. The sequence continues at coordinate 12,596,025 of JAKSXM010000002.1, read as the reverse complement.
AGTTTGCATAACCAAATAATTAGAAATCTGCTTGCTAAAACTGGAATTTCGTTTCTGGAAAATAGTACTTTAGCTGCCGCATTCAGAAATTTTTCATATAGTATAAAATATATGCTATCATACGTCTTTTACCAACACGGATGACTTCAAATGAATATGAACCTTTTTCGGTCACATATAAAAAAAATGAATTCGGGTTTTAAAAAGCACCGAGGTTTTTTGTCTCAAAAGAGTGCCAAAAGATTTTTACATCGGCTAGGCTCTTCTTGCGCAAAAGCGGATAGAATTTCTTGGCTTTTGTTTCAAAAATCACAATACTTAAAAATACTTTTAAGTACACACTGAAAAAAATTATTAAGAAAATTATTCGCTATTGCGCAAGAAAAGCCAAGCCGATGTAAAAATTTTTTGCTAAAAAAACTCAGTGCACTTAAAATACTACTTCAATTTTTTTCATATGTGAGGCAAAAAGATTTATGATTATTTAAAGACACCCTTGCAAAGTATTGCTTGAATTTTTAAGAAATTAGACACAAGTTAAACTAAAAAACTTTATAAAAGAAAATATATTTATAAAATTTTAATTTTTTACTTAAAGCTTTTATCTTTCTGGCAAAATATATAACTTTATTTTTAATGAATAACTTGAAGCATAAGATAAAATAAAAATAATAATAAAATAAAATTTTAAAAGTTACAACTTTTTCTAAAGTAAACCATTTCTTATCATAAAAAAGAAAGCAAAAAAAAAATTTTAGTGTAATATATTTAACGCACATAGTAAATTGTGTGCTTTTAAACAAAATGTTAACTTAAAAAGTAAACATATCTTTTCAAGTGTAGTAATGTCTTACTTTTAATTATACTACTTTAGTCGAATGAGAAAAAAAAAGTAATTTTTGAATAATTCATTAAAAAAAATTGCTTGTTTTTCATTTTAATAAGTAGCTTTTTTTCTTTTTTTATTATTCTGTTTTTAATTTTATTTATTGTTATTACAAAAAAGTATTCAAAAATACAGGGAAGGGATTGTGGTGCAAGTAGTGCATATCAGGGTCGCGTATAATACCAAGTAAATCTTGGAATTTAATATCCTTCAAAAAAGCATGTAATATCCTTTAAAAGCATTTTTTTCTCGACTATCTCAAAAGATCCTTTTTTCTTTAGCTAAAGTTTTAGTTTTTTAAAGAAAATATACAAAATTAATATAACAAATATACTCGCAAGCTTTAGACTCCTAATTCATAAAAAAATTCTTTTTTAATCCTTCACTGTTAAAAGGATAAAAATTTTTTTTGATGTATATTAAAAACTTTTAAAGCTTAATTAAACTTTGGTTTACAAAAAAGATTTTATAATCTTTGTTTTAAATAATTATTATCTTTTTTTTTAATTTAAATTATGAAAAAAAAATTATTTTTCAAATAGGTACTAATTTTTTTTTTACATTTAAAAAAGTTAAATAAGAAAAATATAAAACATAGTAAAAAAAAAATAGGCTATTCTAAACAATATAAAAAAGTTTATGAAGATCTTATAAAATCTTTATATAGTCGTCTTCATGTAAAAAAAAATGAATAAAATAAAAATATTAACTTTAGAAAAGTTTATATACATAAAGTTTTTGTTAAAAAAAAAAAAAAATTCTTAAATTTTACCCAACTATACTACTAAAACTTTCAAGCCAATATTTAAGTAAAATTAAATTCTTGAAATTACTTGTTTTAAAAATAAAATTTCGACAAATTTCATGTTATTAAAATTTTTTGAATTTTATTATTTTAAAATGAAATTTTAATTTTATAGTTTTATAGTATGATTTTAATTTTATTTTAATCTTTTTTTTTTTAAGATTACTGAATTCTCTGTTGTTGTAAATTACTTCAAGTTTTAATGAATATTTTCCAACATATTTTCTTAAGAAAATTACAGAGAATATGATAAAATATTTTTATAAACAAAGTTTATTTATGGGCATATCCATTACTTTTCATACAAAAGTGTGCGCACCCATGACTCCGATCGGGCTCAAAATTTCAGGGGTGGTTTGAAGTAATAAAAAACTCAGCCAGCCAAAATTTCAGTCATTTTGCAGGACGGGTTGCCGAGATACAAGCTCTAAAAGGTCCAAAAATAGCTGTTTTTAGCCATATTTCAAAAATTTACTGGGCTTCAAGGATTAGTCCAAAAAACATCCGGCTGGTCTCATTTTTTTCCTTAAATATTCAACTTTTACCAAAAAAATTTTCAAAAAGTTTCATGGAGTTGATTTTTACTGGCATTGATTAACGTAAGATTTATTTTATCGAAAAATGCTGATTTTTGAACTTGAATTGTGACTCAGCATCATTAGCTAAAGATTTTCGGTTGATTTCATTAAAAGCGTCTATCAAAGACCTTTCAAATGAGACCTTAAACATTAAAAAAGCTTATCAGAAACCGGAGATATAAGCAATTAAAAGTTTGCTGTTTTCGAAAATATCGATTTTTTAACAACTTTAATCGTCTACAAAATTTTTCTCTGAGCACTTTAAGGACTGAAAATTTCAGGAAAGCTTCTTTTGATATTAAAAAAAATTCCCTAAAAATTTGGGCGATGGTATTGGCTTCTGTTCAGAGATATAAGACTCTGAAAATGTGTAATAATTGGACCAATATTGGCCAATAAATGGTTAAGGGGTCAACCAAAAAATTTTTCTTCTTCAATATTCGAATAGCCAGGGAAAAATGAGCTGATTTTAAAAAAAAAATTTTTATTTTTGACCAAAAAATAAGCAAGTTATCATCATTTTAAGATTTTTTAAAAAATTTTCCAAAAATCCCATTTTTAGGGTCATTATACAGTATTCTAACTCGAAATAATGATAACTCGCTTATTTTTCGGCCTAAAATAAAAATTTTTTTTTTTAAATTGTCAAATTTTTTCCTGCCTATTCGAATATTTACAAAAAAGAAACTTCTTATACGCAAAAATTATTTTTTTTTGGCAAATTACTTTAGAACTTACTTTATTTTGTCAATGTATTCGGGTAGTTTTTGGCCCAAAAAAATAATTTTTGCGTATAAGAAGTTTCTTATTTGTAAATATTCGAATAGGCAGGAAAAAATTCGACAATTTAAAAAAAAAAATTTTTATTTTAGACCGAAAAATAAGCGAGTTATCATTATTTTGAGTTAGAATACTGTATAATGACCCTAAAAATGGGATTTTTGGAAAATTTTTTAAAAAATCTTAAAATGATGATAACTTGCTTATTTTTCGGTCAAAAATAAAAATTTTTTTTTAAAATCAGCTCATTTTTCCCTGGCTATTCGAATATTGATGAAGAAAAATTTTTTGGTTGACCCCTTAACCATTTATTGGCCAATATTGGTCCAATTATTACACATTTTCAGAGTCTTATATCTCTGAACAGAAGCCAATACCATCGCCCAAATTTTTAGGGAATTTTTTTTAATATCAAAAGAAGCTTTCTTGAAATATTCAGCCCTTAAAGTGCTCTGAGAAAAATTTTGCAGACGATTAAAGTTGTTAAAAAATCGATATTTTCGGAAACAGCAAACTTTCAACTGCTTATATCTACGGTTCCTGGTAAGCTTTTATAACGTTTAAGGTCTTATTTGAAAGGTCTTTGATAGACGCTTTTAACGAAATCAACCGGAAGTCTTTAGCTAATGATGCTGAGTCACAATTCAAGTTCAAAAATCAGCATTTTTCGATAAAATAAATCTTACGTTAATCAATGCCAGTAAAAATCAACTCCATGAAACTTTTTGAAAATTTTTTTGGTAAAAGTTGAATATTTAAGGAAAAAAATAAGACCAGCCGGATGTTTTTTGGACTAATCCTTGAAGCCCAGTAAATTTTTGAAAATTGGCTAAAAACAGCTATTTTTGGACCTTTTAGAGCTTGTATCTCGGCAACCCGTCCTGCAAAATGGCTGAAATTTTGGCTGACTGAGTTTTTTATTACTTCAAACCACCCCTGAAAATTTGAGCCCGATCGGAGTCATGGGTGCGCACACTTTTGTATGAAAAGTAATGGATATGCCCTTATATATATAATTAAATTTTAATAATATCAATTTTGACCCTTTACAAAGAGTTTGTGAAAAATAATTGGTTGTTGTGTCAAGCTAGAGATTGCTCAGACTCTTCAATGAGACGTTAAAAAAAAGGTAGTAAAATTTTGTCTCATTTGTGACTGATTTAGGGTAACCGTATATATTTTATTTAATATGAATAGATTATTATCAAAATATATTATCATTATTTTAAACATTTTTGAAAGTAAAAAAAAATTATAATTTTAATATCCTCCTACCAAAAAAAATTCTTAATCACCTCTAGATTGTGGTAAAAATTTTTCCAGTTTTGTAAGGATTTTAACTTTCACAATTTACGTGTATTGGGTCTGAATCCGTTATAAAAGAGGGTCCAAAATGGTCTATTCTTAAACATGGTCTTTTTATGTTTTTTGTATTAACACTAATTTAAGGTTTGCTCTAGCAGAATTAAGAAGCATTTTCATCAAAAAATTTTCAGTTTATTTTCTCTTTGAGTAAAGCTTATTTTTCTATAATTTTTTTTTATTTTGAAGGAAAAATTGTAAAACGTAGTTTGTCTTGGTTTCTATCTTTATTTTCCTTATTTATAACTTCTTTATGCTTTGACATTAATTTTATTACTATGATTTGTAGTAACTTTCAATAAATTGTTAGTTATAAAATTTATTTAATTCATCAAATTCCAATAAAAGATTTTGCGTGAATACCAATTGAATTTTATAAATTTGTAATAAATTTTACAATATTTTTTCGATAATGCTGATATATTCAACAAGTTAAAGATAAAATATTTTTCTAGATTTTCTTTTAAAGTTGCAGTGACTAATTGAAACAACAAAGTACTTCTATTATACAGATTTTTTAAAATGAAAAAATTGAAAAAATAAAATATTTTTTATGTTTTTTCAACAAAACAGTCATTTGGGTGGTGTAAATTTAAGTTAAAGTCAGAAAGGAAATTCTGAAAGAAAAATAAAATAAAAATCAATAAAAGTACTAGTAGGTTTACATTTTTGACTTTGTCAGATTACTTTGAAAAAAAAAAGAAATAAAATAAATAAAAAGAAAATAGAGAGGAAGCGTCATTCTCATAAGTTCAGTTTTAAAGATGCTGGTGTAAAGTAAACGGAGTGGCGGGTGACGTGTTATTTACCGCCTTGTTGCAATCTCAGCCTAACCGCTCTATATTCCCGCCTATCTTTCCTTTTCATATCGACCTTTTCTCGAGTTTCCCTTGTGTATAGATGTACGTGTGCACCATCAACGACATACTTACTATTCCTTTCGATCTATCTATCAACATATACACACATACATAAATGTATGAGTGAATATGCTTTTAAGAAACAGGCTAAAAGAAGAAGGAAAAAAAAAGAATGAATGAGAAATTTCATCTACTTTTTCGATCTTATACGTCGTTCAAAAAGTCGACAAGCAACCTACACTCGCACATCTTACTTTTTCTTCATCTTTTACCCCTTGACAATCCCTACGTAAGTAAATATCTATATATACTTCCTTCCAACCGATGCTCACACTTGTATTTACTTTTTCCTTTTTTTTCTACTTTTTCTCTCATTTGTCTCTCTTTTTTTGTATGCCTCTTTTGTGTACTTTTTAAAGCATATCCGAATAAAGCTTATACATTTCCATAATCTTAAATCACTTATTTACATTTTTATATATAATTTCTTCATTTCTTTTTTTATTATTTTTCCTTTTTTTTATTTCAATTTCTTTTATATAAAAGTTAATTTACTATTATAAAAAAAAAAACTAAAAGATAAAAAATTAATTAAATATTATTTTTTTAAAAATATTTTAAAGTTCCAAGTTTGCAAGTAGTAGATATCGCTTTTACGTCAGACGTACTCCTTTAATAATATAAATTATTTTATAAATAAGATTTTTCATCGAACACGCCGTAATTTAGAGTAAAAGACGAATTAATTTATAATAAGAGTGTTACTTTTTACCTATGTGCTTACAATTTGCTGCTATTATGGATTTTATTTAAAAAAACCATGTATATTCTTTAAGTCACAACGTATTTGGAAAATTTTAGGTTTAATATATTTGAATTTTCATTAAATTTTCTGTTTTTATTTAGAAAATATTAAAATATTCAAGAAGGGCTATTTCCAGATTTGACTCCTGTAACTAAACTTAGCCTAAGTAGTGTTCCAAATCCAAAATGTTGCCTGAAAATTCTAGACTATGGCACCCACCTTTTTTGTTTTTTACGCATCATTTAATTACTCTGACTCATGTATAGATAAAATTCTGAAAATAGGCTAAGAAACTTATCGTATCATCAATTTTCGAGTATAAATTTTTTCGGGCCTTCAGAACCCCGATGAATATACCGAAATACAATTTTTAATTTTTTGAAAATCTACATTATGAGCATCCTTATTTTCTTTTAATAGGTCTGATGCTTTAAGTTTTTGAGTACATAAAAGGAAGGACAACAACTTTCTAATATCCGAAAATCTAATTTTACCGCAACTTATCCGTGCTTTTTAAAATAGAATTTTTGCCTTTTAAAAGCGCGGGTAAACGGCAGTAAAAGTTTTTCGAAGTTGCATATTTAAATAACCTAAAATTTTATTTTGTCACCATTTATTTTAAAAAATTTATTTAAAAAATAAATCTGAATTAATTAATATAATAAATTATCAAACAACCATACAACACTAATTATTTTTATTATCAAATTACTCTTTTAATTAAATATTTGAAAAACGCGTTTAAATTAAACAGAATAATTTAATTTGAATCAATAATAACAGCAGTTAAATAAAAAAAGAAAACTAATAAAAAACATTTTTTTATATTTAATTTAATTTTTTATTTTTCATTTAATGCTGAATGATTTTTTGAAATAATAAAAAAAAAAAAAGAATTATTCTCTATTGTTACAGTGATAGCATTTTAGTTTTTGTAAAAGAATTTTTTTTATTAGTAAAAAGGGTATAACAAAAAATATATATATATATGTACGGGTGACCGAAGTCAATCAGTTTTGGTAAAAATGTCGATCGATTTTATTACGCGTCACGAAATCTCGCCAATTTCTCTCTCTCTCTTTCTCTCTCTATAGTATAGTATATACACACCTGCTACACCCTTTACACAGTGAATTCAAGCGGATATCAGAAATGTTGCTGATATTATTCAATATATACATAAATTTATTTTGTTCAGAATTGAAAAAAAATATATATTGTAAAAAATTTTGTATTTTATTAGAATTTTTTTGTTATTTTTCGAAATTGCTAAAAATTTATTAAAAAAAACTTGAATGCTTAATAGTATTTGAAGGTATAAAAAATTTCGTTTTAGAGTATTAGAGAAATAGAGTTTATTTCTTGAAATAAAGTAAGTATTAAAGTTAATAGTATTATCTAATTATTGATGCATATCAATAGATGCTCAATCAAGTTTGCATTCGAAGTGATCAAAGCCATTGGTTTTCGATATGCTAATTTTGCTTTGTTCTCTAATTCTATGCTTCGAATTACTCATGTAAAAGGATCTATATATATATCCACTTTAGATATTTGTTAAGAGACAAATTAATCAATATGATTTTTCTAACCAACATTTTTTTTTTAAATCTAAATAATAATAAGAATTATAAAGTGCCAATTAGTAAAGAATATATAGTTAATAAGGTCAACGATGTAAGAATGAAAAATAAAATATAAAACAAAAGAAATAATAATAATAATATTGTACTTGTTAATGTCATGCAAAAAAGTGACGTTTTTTAAGAGATCATTCATAACGATACATTGTTTTGATTTTTCTAGCATATGTGAATTCTTAATTAACGTTAAAATAATAATAATAATAATAATGCTAAATTTCTAGTACGTTTTGTTATTTCTTGTATTATAGGTCTACATTTTTTATTATTACTTTTTGTACATAAATGAGCAAATGATTTAGAACAAAATACAATTTTTTATTCATAATTTTAAATTATTGTTAAAAGCTTTCAGTAATTAAAATTTGTTAACATTTTAAATGTTTTTTTTTTCATCATATTACAATAAATTAATGTTAAGTATAATTATTAATGATCTATCATTTGAAACTAATTAAAATAGAAAAACAAATTAGCATTTAAAAATTTAGGTTTTTTATATTTCAGTCCAATTTTTAATGTACAGTACAAATGCTGCAAAACTTGAGATATTTTGCGTTAAGTTAGGGTTATACCTTCCTAGTAATTTTTAGAATTATAAAATTTCATGATGCAAAAGAAAAGGCTATTTTTGAATAAGTATAGTTATTTAGCCCCCGCAATTAAACCTAGCCAAAATAGCAATATAAGAAAAGTTTAAAAAAAGCCACGATAGGGCCCCCAAAAATCTAAAAAAAAACATGTTTTTAAGTCGTGTTTAATTTTTTCAACCCATGAACAGATAATACTCTGGTTACTGTGGAAAAATTAAAATTTTAACATTTATTTTAAAAAAATTTTTTATATTTAAGACCTACAATTTTGAATTTTTCGAAAATTGGTGTTTTGAGCTAAAAATATATTTTTTTATAGATTTGGGGAGGTGAGAAACAATATTTTTTAATTTTTCTTAAGAAAAAATCTTCTAAATACTCAAAAATTCAAAATCTTCAACTGCCGTTTTCCCGCGCTTTTATAACCAAGATAAAATTTTATTTTAAACAGTTTATTATTTTGCAAAAGTCCAAGAGTTTTTCTTGAAAACAAAAAAGTATTGTTTCTCATCAATTCATGACTATAAAAAAAATTTAAGGATGGTATATTTTTTTTATGCTCAAAAAATTGATTTTCGAAAAATTCAAAATTGTATTTAATTTCAGAACTTAAAGAGGTCCTAAAGGTCTGAAAAAAATGTTTTCTCAAAAAGTGTTAAAATTTTAAGTTTTTCATTCTACATTTTGATATTTATTTATGGGTAGAAAAAATTAAATAAAACCTAAAAAATTTTTTTTTAAACTGTTTTTTCAGGTTTTTTGGGGCCTGGTGTAGCCTAAAGATCTAATTTCTACGAAAATCAACGAGTTTTTTGATAAATTTTTGGATATTACTACGTATAGGTTAGATTTGGTTTGCCGAGGCTAAATTACAATACTTATCCGTTAATATAGCCTTTGTCTTGCAGAAAATAGAAACAAATTAAAAAATTAATAGCACATTCAGTTATTTAGAATTTCCAGTAAATATTTCAAATATTATTTATAACAGAGAAGCAGAAAATTTTCAAATAAATTTTTTGAAAAAAATACTTTATTATTTTCGCACTTTAAAAAAATTAAAACTTTTCTTTAAAACTAATTTATGTAAAATTTTAAATTATTTTCTTTAAATCCTTAAATTTAGATAAGACGTACTTAAGATTAAAAAAAAGATAAGTTATACGTGATAATAGTGTACTTAAAACAAATTTAAGTAACTTAAGCTAAGATAATACATATTCCTTTTTTTCACCCTTTTATATTTTTATTCAACTTTTGTCATTCAGTTTTTTCATTGTTTTTTACATTAAAATAACTTAAAGTTTACATTTTCACAAATTAAATATAAATTCTATAAATATAATATAATACAATATTCTTCAATAAATATAAATTCTATCAAGATAAATACTACAGTTCATCTGTTACAGGTGAAACTTTTATTTTCAATTTTATTTCAAATAAGCACGTTTTATGTAACTCACAGATGCTATAAACCAATTTTTACGTGTTTGGAAAATATTTTTTATAAATATGTACAATAATATTTTGTGATTGTCCTTAAAAAACATTATAACTGCATCTCAGCAATATATTAAATTGAATTAGCATTTTATAATGTTAATTAATAACTAAAAAAAACTGCTATTTTGCTAAAATAATCCATTAGAGAATAAAAAAGGTAAAAAAAGCTAAAAATAAAAAAAAGAACAGTAAAGTAGTATGAAGAGATTGAGAGGACGTATATAATATATAGTGTAAAGAGGCCGAGAATTAGACAGTTTTCGTTCTGTCAATAACACACCCCAAAGACGTAATAGATTGGCTTATCCTTGCCGTCCACTTTAAACCATTATTTATCTACATTTTCTCTTCTTTTATTTTTATTTTCATTTCGTATTAACTATCTCAGTACTCTCGACTATCAAAAATACTTCTACAAACTAGATTTTTTTTGCTTCAAAATCGAATTTAAATTCATGATTATTCAATTTAAAATTAAATTGTTATATTGTTTATAGTTACTTAGTTAAAGTAACAATGAATTTATTTAAGCTTATAAACAGTTTTAAATTGCAAGCTTGTACCGCAAACTTAATACAATTATATTTACAAAGAGAGTTTTTTAATTTAAAAAAAGAACAACAAAAAACGAAAAAAACAGTATTAAATTACATGAAAGTAAATAAATTTTACTAATTTTATTGTTTTTCCAAAATCTCATGTTTTAAGTATATTAATAAAATCTATTTACATTTATTACAATATTTGAAATATTCATGAAAATATTTTATAACACAAGACTTAAAAAGTATTTAAGTAACCAATTTACTAAGTTATTCTGATAACTTTTCTGAATGACTAGAAAATATCGTAAGATTTTCTAGAAAGCTATTTTATTTAAAAAGGATCGTTTAGTGTTACTAGTATTAATTTATAGGACTTAAATTGTAAATTCATTGTAGAATAGTATTAAATTTTTTAAAAAAATGTCTAATTAGAATTAAAAAAATATTTTTTTCGCAACTGGTGGAACTTAAAATAGTACAATTTACCAATTCAAATAATGTATAACCAAAGCACTAAAATATAGCTAAAAAATTTTCAATTCTTAAAACAAGTGTTTAAAAACTACAAAATAAATCATTTTCGACATTTTTTATTTTCTTTAATTAAAATTATTTGACTCTAAATAAAAACTAATATAGATTTTAATTTATGAATCAAATCGAAAAAATTAAAAAATAGTAATCTAAAAAATATTAATCTTAGTTAAACTTTTTCATCAAGTATTTCAAAAATATACAAAAGTAACAATAAAAGAAAAGTATTATTAAAGAAAAGAAAACTTTGTAAGATACTTGTTAAAATTTGTTAAGTGTATATTTGCAAAATAATTTAAACTTTGAATGACCTAATTTACCATACTTTTTTAGATGTAAATATTTTTATTTTTAAAATAATTATTTATTATTTTATAAAAGATATTAAATTTTATTAACTTTTTCTTTTAATATTACCAAAATAAATTATGTAAAGTAAAATTTTGTTTTATATAACCAAGTACAATTATATTTTGTAAATTAAAAGTAATTTTGAATAAATAACGAACCAACATTTTCACAGAATTAAGGTTAATTATATCAACTCTCGAAAAATAGAACGTACCTGAAACAGAAAACAAAATAATCTGATTAATATATTTTTTTTAATTATATAATTTTAAATTTTATTAAAAATGAGAATTCAAATACCTAATATTTTTCTTTTTTTTTATATTTTCAATTTTTATTTGGAATTCCATGCCAACTGAATCAAAGTTGGACTGAAGGATCGAGGAAATTGATTTTTACTATTTTTTTTTTAAAATACAACTAATAATAGGTCATCCCACCTAGTTTTTGCTTTCTATACCCAATTTTTATGTTTTGACCTACTTTGGTAAATTGACTCAAAATATTCTTATTTTTGCTGTCAAATGTTTATTTCACGATAAATCATATTTTTCTCTTAGGTTCTTTTAGGAAATCCCCCCTAGAATTCAGTTCCGAGGTTCAAAATTTAATTTTGACTTCGCATACACGAGTAATTACGTTTTTTATCATTATTTTTTTCATCTTAAATAAAAAAAATGGTTAGATTCAATTTTGTTCTACTTAGGGGTAAATTTCTTGTTTTATAAACAATTTTCATCCTCGAAAAAAAAAAATCAATGGGATATGCTAATCTGAAGGCTCCAGGTCAAAAAAGAAAGATAAAAATGAAATTATATGGCTTTTTAATTACCGGGTTAAATTAGTTGTCAATATGCAACTAAAGAAAACAAAGTTTTTATGATACCATATTTACTAATAATATAATTAAATTGATTTTTATACGAAATTTACTGAAGGAACTAACATAAAATGGATTTTAAAATTGGTTATTATTTTAAAAATATTATTTTCATATAAAATAGCCACTTTTTTTCAGCCGGTAATTAAAAACTCAATAATTTTTTTTTTAAATCCAGGTTAAAAAAAATAATTCAAAAAAAAAAAAAAGAAAATGTCAATAAAAGCATATTTTTCACATATTATAATTATTCATATAATGTAATTAATTAAATTTATATCGGTTTATTTAAAATCTATATATGCCAACGTCATTATAAGAATAATTAATAATGAAAGAAAGAAAATGGATTTTTTCCTTAGCGTTAAATTTTCTTTTTTTTTTTTTAATTAACGAAAATTAAGTGAATCATTATATTAAAAATATAGAATAAATTTAATGTGTTAGTGTACTTAGCTTTATAATTGCAAGAGTAAAAAAGAAAAAAAAAAGAAGAAAATTCTGGCATATTTAATAATTTTTCTAAATTAATTATCGTTTCAGTAAAATGTCCAAAGCATTTTATATATAGAAAGTAAATGTAGAGGTAGTATGTGACCGGATAATATAAAGCGACACGTTTTAAATATAATACATATATATGCCAGCTTGTGCCGCAGTACACGCCTAAGCGAGTGTGTGATTGATGGAGCTCTATTATAAATCGCGCTCTAAAATTAATCGCTTGCCCTATTAGCAGTCTAAAGTACATATACATTCAAGCACACGATGAATGCACGCATTTGTATTTTTAAATACACGCATCTCTCTTCCAACCTTTTTGTTATACATTTTTTTTTTTAACTTTACAAGATCTAGAATTCTAAAATGACTTTTATTTTTTTATTTTTGCCTTTTTTCTTTCACGTTTGTTATTATTATTATGATTTTCTTTTGTTTTTTATATTTAAATATTAAAAACTTGACTGACGCTTCAAGAAAATAAAAGGATTAATAAAAATATGGTTGAAACGTATATGTAGAAGTTAATTTAATTCATTTGAAAAATATTAATTCAATAGATTTCAAAATTCATTCATTTTTATTTTTATAAACGGATTTTTATATTATGTAATTTTTTTTATAATCAGGAGATTGCCTTTTAAATTTATTAATTAAAACATCGTTGCATTCAATTTTAAAATACAAAAGATACTTTACATATTTTAGTTTTAGTACTCAACTTTTACCAGGAAAAATAGTTTAAACATAAAAAATTTTTAGTAGAATTTTCAGAATAATTAATAAATTAAACATTTATTCGAATTTATATTGATTTTGTAAGCTAAAAAAAATTTAATAAAAAACCATTATTATTTTATAACTTTTTGAATTCAATTAATTTTGTTTTGTGAATTTATTTATTTGAAAAATTATTCGAATCTGTTGAAAAATCTCAAATCCAAAAAAGCAAATTACATTACTTTAATCAAAAGATTTCACCTGTAGTGAAGCGTTCAGTGTGTAAAAGAAATCTTAAAACCACCAATATTAAGGTCAAACCAAAAACTTAATGCAATTTTGCGGTATGCTTTGAAATTTTTCAAAAATTTTTTGTCTTACACCAAAGGTTCAAAGCTTAAGAAAACCTTAGTTCAAAACCCTAATTTAAGAAAGAAAGTAATTAAGTAATCTCATTTTTTGAAAATTAAATTTTTTTTTTCTATTTCAAATAAAGACATTATAGAATGTTGACATTAAATTTAAAACCCATCATATTTTTTTACTGTAATCAAATAATAAAATATTTATTTTCAATTATTAAATATTGATTGTAAAATTTTGTTAAAAATAAGTTTAAATTAAAAATAATTCTTAAAATGTTAGGTATATTGATTTTATGAATTGAAATGTATAAAATTAGGTGGCTTCGCCCCTTGCGCGCTTCGTTAAGTGTAAAGGAAGTGTTGCGAAAGAGTTTTGAATTTTTAAATATTATTATTTTTTGAAATGAATTGGTAAGAATAAAAAAGTGTCTCGAAAGTCTAATACTGTGCAAAAAGTCCAAAAATGACTCAAAAGTTTGAAAGTGTTCCAAAAATTTTACCCCTATTTATATAAAAAAATAACGATTATACTTTTTGGTTAATGTTTTCCAAAAAGTATAATGATTCTTCTTTTTAGTTAATATAATTCATTATAAAGTACATAATGTTAAATAAATATCCTTGTAAATAATTTTTAAAGCATGTAAATAATTGTATAAAGTTTAGCTCGGCCGATAAGCATGTTTTTTACACTATCAGGCCCTTAAATAGTCTCTCATAGTTTAAATATATACTCTTCTTTGTTTTAACTAAGATTTGTCGCATATGCCTTCTAATTAAGAAAGTATGCGTGATATAATGTCAAAAAGTCAAATATACGATCGAACACATTTTTTACGCGTCATCGAGTTAGTAATTGATTGGTTTTGCTGTTAATCGTATCGTATGATTTTGTATTGTCAAAAATTGTTGTGAAAGTAGTGAAAATTGGAAAAGCTAGTTGTGTTAGAAAAGTCGGTGGTCGATTTTCTGTAAAATCTGGTTAAAGTTTTGTAAGGGTTTGACCAAATCGGGCGACGTGTTGTCGTCCACGAGAAATAAGTGATTCCTCAGACGCCTAGTGAGTGTCAAGTCTTTCGGCGTGCTAAAGGCTGCCATTTTTTCGTCAAAAAAGTCAGGTATTTTAGTTGATAAGGAGTGAATGTGCATGATAAACAACAAAACCAATCGGTCCTTTTAAGGGCCACCAAAAAAGTAAAAACGAAGAACAACTAATTATATAGACTCTTGCACTACAGCTTTAAGACGTAAATTAACATATTAACGAAAAATACGAATGTCGGCGGCAGCAATAGTGGCAGTAGTTACAATTTTAATATATTGAGAGAACTATAAATAAAAAAAAATCTATTTTAATTGCTATATAAAAATAAATGTATGAAATACATTTAAAAAAAAAGAAAAATTAACAACTCAGAACACACAATTTTTTTTAGTACCTGTCAGATAAAACAAAAAAAAAAATTATTATTTATTTTGCCTAAAATACAAAAAATTCAAAAAAAACGAGAATCAAGCATAAAAGAAAAAACGTAGAGAAAATTATTGCAGCAGTTTGAATAAAAGTTAAAAATAAAAAAAAAAGAAAAGAATATTGAACTAGTGCAAGCATGGGAGCAATAGTG
The DNA here is from genome assembly GCA_022575985.1 of Anagrus nilaparvatae. Taxonomy (NCBI): domain Eukaryota; kingdom Metazoa; phylum Arthropoda; class Insecta; order Hymenoptera; family Mymaridae; genus Anagrus; species Anagrus nilaparvatae. The sequence goes on along the minus strand of JAKSXM010000002.1, from coordinate 12,580,686 downwards.
CAGGGCTTTAGGGAATATATGAAAATTAAGCCTAAATGGTTTTTGTAACTGGAAGAGCGTAAAATTGCCTAACCGCGTACAATTCTACCTTCTGGCATTTTGTGCAAATTCATTCGATTTCCCTGAACGGTTCCGGGCAACAACTTTTCACCCATCTTCTATATGTAAAAAAAATACATTTATACAATTTTTTTTTTTCTGTAAATTTACATATTTATACAACTTTTGTTTTCCTTTTTCTTTTTTTACACTTTGTAAATCCTATGTATTAAACTAATGCAAAATAATTTTTTTCTTTTTCTTTATACTTGTATTAGATTGTTTTGAATTTCAATAAATGTTTTAGCTCATTAATATGCATTAAAGTTCAATAATATTTATTTTTTTAAACAGTTACTAAAAATTATACAGGGGTTACAGTTACAAAAATAATTACTACTATTTATTTTATTTCAGTATTTAATGATGCGTTTATATTTATTTGTTGTGTAATATATTTTTTTTTATTTTAATTTTATTAGACTCATTTTAAGGTTTTAATGAGGGTTATTATTTTTCTTGCTGTTATTATCAATAAATTAAAATAAAAAAAATTTTTTATCTATTGTGTCTATTATTTCAAACATTTTGATTTTTGGTTTTGCCTAGGAAAGAGTGAATGAGTAATTTTTTGGAAATTCTTGTTAATTAAAAAATCTAAAGAAGATATTAAATTTTTTTTTTTAACAGATCGAATGAACTTTAAGTTGATATTTTGAATTTTATTTTTGGGTACTTATGATTATTTCTTTAAAATTTAGAAAAAAAAAGATGAAAAAGTTTAATAAACTGTCATAAATGAAATGTTGAAATCATAAATTTTGAACCCTCAAACTCTTTTCAATAAGTTCATTAGTCATGATATTACATTATTATTAGGAATCCAATCATAAAAAACAATGTAAACTGAGAAAAAAATTTTACTGATAAATTGCTTTTAATGCTTCTAAATGCCAATTCAAAAACTATAATTCGACAAGAATTGCATTATTTCCAAAATTTTATTGAAGGGTTGGTCTTATAAAAACAATATACAATAATTTTTTTTTTTCATAAGAAGATAGAAAAAAAGCTAAATTGACAATTTTCCTTCTGTCTGTTTCAATAATAAATAAAAAAAAAACTTGTACAAAATCAATTGTTAAATAAAAATTATTTCAAAAAATGTGTACACAAAGAAAAGTGGTAAAAAGTAAATGAAAATAAAGTTCTAAATGAGATTGCAGATCTCTCAAGAGACGTATACTTTTTTTAGTTTATAAAAAAAAAAAGTTACAAAACAGACTGCGGGCATTTGAAGTACGAAGATCTTGGCCATGACCTATTTTTGTTATACTCTATGCTCATATATGTAATTGTAAATACTCTATTTTTTTACGTTGATACTTCAACGCATAAAATACAGATAAAAAATAAGTACACACATACAAAAATGCATTTAAATTTATGAAATGAAGCAAATAACAAAAAAAAAAAAAACGTTGACAATTTTTTATTCGTATAAAAATTGGCTTTTACTACTGATTGTTTCAAAAAAAAAATACCAAATTTTTTTTTATCTTTCTTTTGTCACGCTCTATTTTTATTGCAATAGTTATAAAACTGAATGACAATCAAATAATATAAAAAATAATAAAAAAATATCCATTATGTGTGATTCAGCAAAATAAATTACGATATTCTGAAAAGAATATAAAAGAATTTAAATATATTTATATTATATGTACGGAATTTTTTATTTATTTTTTTTAATTTTTTTTTTTATCTGAAATAATTTTAATTCATAGAATGTAATGTCAAAAAAACATTAATACTATTTTAATTCATTATATTTGTAAAGCTTAAAATGTAAAATTTAAGTAATATATTATACGAAACGTGTTATTGTTTTTTATTTTTAAATACATAGACAGAAAACGTATAATACGTGTGTAATCGGTAAGTTGCAACTGAATAGGATTACGAAAGATGCCATTTAGAACAATCTCTAAGGGACATTACAAGCTATATTATACTCTGTACCCTCTATTTTAACCCCCTTTTCAAATATATATATATCTAAAACCACAACGATGGCTTTATTCCATTTATTTGTTAGCCATGCAGTCATTGAATAATCCAAGCGATTAAGCGTTGTGCTTAAATATTTATTGACCTGTTTTTTTAATAAAAAGCATGAATTACATTATTTAAAAACTATTTTTAATAAAAAATTTATTTTATTTTTAAGGATAGAAAAATTGAATAATTCTTAACTTTATATTAAAATAACAGTTTTATGTAAAACTAGATGATCACGAAAAATAATGAGACTGAGAGAAGCAACTGCCGATGTTTCTTTTAGTCAATAAAAAAAAAAAGGAAAAATATTAGAGTCGCTCCTGGAACACTACCGAGCACGGCCGTCCGCAGTTTTCCACATGGCTTTACCACGCTCTCCAATTATTCCTGCACTCTGGCGAGCTCAGGCGCGCTTGGCCTTTCACATAGGTTTGCCACTCTGGCGAGCTCGGGCGTTCGTAGCCTTTCACATAGCTTTGCTACGTAAACTTAGCTTTGCGGTGCTAAGCATTGGTCTTTGCTCCCTTTGCTCTTACGGCAATAACATTTCTTTGCAATGGTCTTAGCTCCCTTTGCTCTAGCGGCAGTAACATTTCTTTGCAATCGTCTTAGCTCTGGCAGCTATCACAAAATTTATAACGGTTTTATCGCGCACGCGCCAATCAGCAAGCGCGAACGAGTCGTAGAAGGTCTATAAATATAACTGCGATATTTGCTGGAGCAGCATTCGCTGTTCTGACTTCAGCCTGGACGCTGCGAATATGATGCCTTTGCTGTTTTTACTGCGCTTGGTATACTTGGTGTTGGTGTGAATCTTGGACGCTTTGCTTGCTGTTTGACTGCTCTTGGTGAAATTGGTGTGTGGATCTTGGACTTCCTTTTCTAGTATTGGAATAGCTTGTAAGCTATTATTGGTATCTCGCTTGGTGCGATTTTCGAGCTCGTAGGCTCAAAGAGGTGGTCTTATAGTTCCTGGCCAGGAGATATCGCCTGAGCACGAGTTGCTTGACTTTGGATTTTGACTGTGAGTTTTTACTTTTAATTTTGTGTAATTGCGAATGCCAGTTTGTTTTCCATTTTACGTGGCTGGTCATTGTGTGTTTGTGCATTTATTATTTTTAGCGCGTGGCTGGGGTCACGCATCGATTATTTTACAAAAAAACTAAACGAGTTTACAAAAAAACTAAACCCTTTTTAGGGCCACCTCATACGTAAGTCAAAGAACGAAAATTCAAAAGGCTTCTGTAAATTTAACAGCCGAGGCAACTGCTTTTTAAAAGTATTTTAATTTTTATAATTAAATAATTCTAAAAAATGATATGTTTGGTTGCAATAATTAGTAAAAATTATAATAAATAAATTAACGAAGATGTTTTATTTAAAATCAAGTTTATTGTGTTATTTTATTTATAAAGTCTGAATTTATTTTAATACAAGTTAATAAGTGAATAAAACCATAATTATATTTATTGTAATCTTTCATAAGAAGTAAATTATTCATCAATTTAGCTCAACTTAAACCTACATAAAAAACCTAAATGTCGTTCACTGTCTTTTATTGGTAAATATATTTTAAATACCTATATTTCCCTTTTCAGGGAAGAAAGAAAAGGCTAAATAGTGTATGTACTGACGAACCTCACACTATTTAGCCAGAGTCGAAATAACCAAAATTGTTAACTGAAGGTATCGAATAGGTTTATTTATATTTACATTTTTTTGATAAGTTTAGCAAAAGATTCATCTATTTCATTTGGGAAAAATTTGATGATTTTGATTCTATGATGATGCTATTTGATATAATGTACGTGAGCCAATGAAAAACATTTGTCTGTTAATGAAAATTACAAATTTTTTAAATCAAATTGTAATTTTTTTGCTTTTTGATTTGCTAGTGCAGCAAATTTTTTGTAATTTAATTAAGGACGCTTTATCCGTCAGAATCATCGTCAGCGACCCCAAAAACCAAAACAGCTCAATAAGCAATATTTACAAAAATTTTTTATTTTGTGCGATATATCGTTAATTATTTAAAAATGGTCATCGGACATTGAATGAAACCTTCATCATCGTTTTTAGCGACCACAAATACCACTGATGAGTTGGACCCATTTTACTTCACTTAAAATTTTTGGATGAATTTAACATTGTTGTCGCCTTGACTATGAAGTGTGGGTTTGTTGTTGAGGGGTTAGTTATTTTAACATATGGTTTCGATTGCGCTCAAAATTTAACCAGTTTGTCTTTGACTTATTTGAGACCAAATGTGAAATTTGAATGTCTAAGGAGCTATCGTACTCACAAATGCTACATTATGTTGCGGGAATAGACTGAGCTCGCTCAGAGCTTTGCACAGTCTAATTATTATTATTATTATTATTTGTGTTGAAAAATAATACATAAAAGCATTCAATAATAAAGTTAGTAAACCGCGTCAAAATAATTAGAAGTAAAATGATAATTTTTATTATACTCAAAGAATAAAGCATTAAAGAAACAAAGTTTTAAGCAATAAGGAATGTACAAAGAGAATTGGGCTAAGAGGAAATGAAGAAGGAAGAAAATGAGGACACACTTGACTTATCACTTCTTCTCTTCCTCTTTATTTCACAACTAAAGTTGTTACGCGTCTCTTTACATTTAACCTTTCTTTATGTTATATAGTAAGGCACAAATTCAAAATACAAAGCCCCAGTGTTTCTCTAAAAGCACCTAAGCCTTCTTATTTCTATTCTTACTGTATAGAAAGCAATTATTTTACTGACTTTAAATGTACTAAAAGTTATAATATATTACATAAGAAATTTAGATATGAACAAGAAAAAAAATTTTCCTTACCATTTTTTTTCAGCGGAGCTTTAACATTTAGAGTCTTAAAAAATGTAAATTATTTTTTTGTATGCTAATTTTAGTAATTTATGAGTCATACTTTTTATTTTTTTTTTTTTTTATTTATTTATTTTTTAGCACTAATTTATGAAAATTAATTATTAATGTAGTTTTTTAATTATTTACATCAACATTACAATTTTAAATTGTTCTTAAGCAATCAAGGCAAAAAAACTATAATTAAAGCATTTCACGAGACGGAATCCAAAACGGGTCTTTAAGAAATTAATCCACTGCTCAACTTTTAAAGATATATGTCTTTAAATGTTAATGACTACCGATTTTAGTCCTTTAAGTTATTACTTAACGGAAAATCTATTTCAGATTATATGTTTAGACAAACCACCTGGCGAAATTAATAGCATTAATGACCGAAAACGTTTCAAATAGACAAGGTATTCAAAATAAAAAAAATTACCTCCCAGAATACGCTGTTTAGCCGAAAAATATTGTTGCAAGCAGCTCCAAATCTGTGAAATGTATATTAACAAGTAATTTTAATTGCATAGGGAGTTTCTTATCTTTGTTACTGTATTATACCACGTCATTAAACAAGATTTAAATATGTACAATCACAAGAAAATTTTCTAGGATTTTTTCTAATTAATTAGCAAATGAGTATCAAGAACATTACAGAGAAAATAAACTCGTATTTTACTTTTAAAAGATCAATAGATGTATTAATAGTTATATAAACAATATCTTAATCTTCGATCAACATAGAAATCCGTGCAAAAATCCATTAAAGTAATTTGCAAAAGATTTAGTGAGGCGTGTTATGCAATACATTAATTTAATATTACAAAATTTTATTCAGATTAACCAAAATTGTGATAGTAAATTAATCTGTACCTTGAACAAGAAAAATTTATTTTCATTATGGTGATTTTTAAGAAATATTAACCTTTTCTAACTCAATGTACTTTGTAAACTAATTTTTAATATTTATCGGGTTCTATTTAAGATAAAATAATTTTTAAGTACTGTTTTCAAATCTCAAATTTTCTTGGCTAAACTATGGCGCATTTATTAAAATTCTTTTTTATATGTCCGTTAATTGCAAAATATCGAGAAAAAAATTTTTTCGATTTTTATGCATGGAATTGGATATTTTTGTAAAGAAAAACAGTTTTAGACATTTTTAGGATAATTTTGGGCTAATAAAGAAATTCAGGTGCGAAATGGTTCACATCAATAAAATATATTAAATCAGATAAATATCTCTGAAATAAAAATGATAAAGATATTTAAAAAAAAAATTTTAGCATTAATATCTGAAAGACATATTTATATGCATGTAATTATTATTTTTCGAAATTATTATACAAAAATGGGTTAATTATTTTTATCGCTAGCACGAAAACTAAATATATTTTTAAATTTCATTAAATTATATGTGTTTTTAGCAAACAAGATTTTTCAAATACAGCTTAAAATTACGTTTTAACTTTATATTTTGAAAATATTTTATTTATCTTTTGTTTTCTTGTAATAAAATTAAATAATTTATTGTTATTAACTTCTTTATTACAAAAAGCAATTAATGTTACAACGGTGATTATAAACTGCAATAAATTATGTTTGAATGTTTTTCTTGAAAATAAATTCTATGCACCAATGATCATCAATCTAAGTGCAGTTTTTTATGTCTCTAGCCTATAAGGCATTTGCAAATTAATATATTATGCAGGTAAAATAGTTATAATTCTAAACTATTGATTATTCTTTTGGTCAGAAACTTTATTTACATATCTAGGGCAAAAATGCCAATTTTCTACCCTAAGGAGGTGGTTTTCTTGCCTGTAATATGTAAAACTATGTTTTAAATCACGGGACATAATATGACTTTTTGTCTTTTGTTTAAAAAATATCTATTAGAAAAGCTTAACATATTGCATTGTCGAAACGATTTACATTGTCGTCCAAAAATAAAAAGAATATCAAAGAAAGAATCTTTTAGGGCTCTTAACATAGTACCATTTTTTAATAATTTTAATGTCCTTAAGGTACAGCGTCCTCGATAATCTCGTCGATAATTAATAAAATTAAAGTTTTTATTTTTTAATAAAAAAAACTTAGATAAATTAATAAATTATCTATCATCTTTTGCTTTAAAAAAGAAAATTGTAAAAGTAAGTTTTAATTAGATTAAAGGTAGTTTAATATCAATATAATTTTTTTTTTAATAGATAAGAAATCTTCCAATATTATTTAATAATAATAATATTAATAAGGCAAGCGTACCATTACATAGACGGTTAAAGATTTTTTGTTCATTAAAATTAAAATATTTAATTAATAATCTTATTTATAGCAAAAGCTTTGTTTTTAATAGTTGCTATGAATCCTTAACAACAGTTTATTTTATAAAATTAAACGATATTCGCGATATGTAAAGAATATCTCTTTGCTTGTATACATGAACGATCAAATTTTAAATAGGAATTTCGTGTATAAGAAAATGGTCCTAGTACCTGAACGACCTAAACTTTTCAATACTTTGTTTCTTTGTAAATTCTTAAGATAATCTTAAAATTTTTTTTTTTATTTATACAGTGATCCTTCAGTATTTAAGCACTTTTTTAAATCAAATCTAACAAAAAATATGAAAAAAAATCAAATTCTGAACGATCGTTCAGGTACTGGTACGAGTACCTTAATAAACTAAAAAACTTTTGTAAAAAAAAAAGTTAAAATTAATTTTCTTCTTTTTTTTAACCTTATAATTTAAACGAAATAAAATATAAAATTAATTGAATAGAATGTAGAAGAAAAGAATACATTTAAACCTTTTTTTTTATTTTTAAATTAAATAAAAGAAATTTATATTTATACGATTATATAATATGAAAATATATTATTTTAAGAATTTCATCACATGAATTTTAAATGAAGATTTGTTTTATTAAAAGATTTACTAGAATTTTATTCTTTTAAAAGAGGAGTATAGAATATATTATTTTTTTTTTTACTTATAAAGTATATTAGAAATGAAAAATAAAGATGATAAAAGTTACAGAAAAAAAAAAGGTTTAAGATGAAAGATGGTAAAGTATAAAAGAGTAATTTCCGAATAAGTTGAGATTCTTTATTTCACCAGAATTTAAATAAGATCATTCGAGTATATTTTTTTTTTACTTTTTTTCAATATTCGTTCAAAAGGTAGAAAATATTTTACATACTTTACAGAATTTTTTTGTATAGTTTTTTAAAAATTCTATAGAATCTATGATATAGTTTAAATAAAAAAATTATAAACTATGTTTTAATTTAAGACTTTGATGATAACTGTCAGCTAAAGTATCTGAAAAATATAAATTTTAATTTTATTTTAATATGCGAAGCATCGTGTTATACTATAAAAAAATTTACCGCAAAAACCAGTTCGAATGCAAAACTTAGTAGAAATTCTAGCCATTTCTAAGAAAATTTTAGCTAGTGAACTTTTTATCATTAACGATTCTTTCAGCGATGAAATTTATAATTTGACTTGGATAAAATGATAAGAACATAGTATATTGATGGAACGTTTGAGATTATTTCAGGAGTTACCTTTTACCAATCATTTTTGTTAATGAGATCCTCATTGCAAGTAGATACAAGTAAACAGAACAAAATATTTTTTTTTTCATTTTGTATTTTTACTGTTAGAAAGTAAGGAGGAAGTAGCATATGCTAAAGTTTTAGAAGTTAAATTTACTGCAGCTCAACGAATTGGAATTCAAGTGGATAATCCTCAAAGAATCATAAAAGACTTTGAGTTGCTCACTGATACAGGTGACACAATTGATTCCTCATCTGATAATGGTTTATATTTTTATACGGTTACATGCAAACTGCTTATCAAGCTGAAAAAGATGGGTTTTTCTAAAGCTGCCCTAATTTGTTTAAAATTCTCTTCAGAAAATAGACAGTAAAATAGACAAGTAAGGACAAAAAAATCTTGCTCTGACCTACTTGACATCAATCTTAGAGTCCCGCAACAGTCTGTGTTAGGATCTCTATAGTTTTATTTTGATGATGTAATCTCATATTGGCCCTGAATTTTATCACATACTATATGCTTTGTTTTAACTCACACTAAAAAATTTGGTCTAAGGAGAAAACTTCAGTAGTTAAACAACATGCAGATAAGATAAGGTAAATTGACTAGTCTCCGGACTCAGCTAACTAAATTAACAAAAATGGAAAAATAAAATATATTTTTAGAAAAAAAAGTTTAAAATTTTAAAATTTGTAGCTTAAAAAATGAAAATATTTTTACTTACTTTGATTTAAAAAAAAAATATTTTAAAAACAATAATATATTATTTTTGCGTCCAAAGGCTCGTATTTTATAAGCTACTTAAAAACTAGTATTAGGACGACTATTTTTTGATTACTTTTTAATTACTTAATCTATATACCGGAATTTTTAATAAAAAAATTACTAATTATTACTAGTCTAGTTGAATAATCAAACTTATCAGAATAAATAGTTCCATAAAAAATTCAATTTGAAAAAATGAAACCTACCACACTGTTCAATACGTCTAAAATAATAAGTAATAAAAGTAACTTATGTTACAAAATACTTCATTTCATAGTTTATAAATATTGAATATTTTTCAATATATATTTTTAAAATATAACAATTTGTTGGACATTGAAAATAAAGTGACACGTTTACTTATAAAATATTAACTTATGTATTTACGACAAGTGTATGATATAACTTGAGTATATAAAAGCACGTATAAGAGAAGTGAATATATACCTATAATTTTTTTTCTGTATATATAAGGAAAAATTTCGAGAAAATGAAAAAAAAAGTATGAGATATAAATGAGAAGAGACTTACTTATTTATATTATGTAAAAAAACAAATATATATTTTCTAATTTTATATTGTAATTTTATTTATTTAAATTTTAAACTGTTTTTTTTATTATGATTACCGGACTCCCCCCCCCCCCCTAGGATATTTCCACTCAGAACATTTCAACTTAATTTAGGGTAGTTGCGAGTACACCATTAGGGTACAAGTGTAATTCTGGTTGTTTATAGTGGGGGCATTGTTCTGGCTCTACATATAAGTGAAATTTTCCGAAAAATCCAAATTTTCGGCCAGATTTTATTTGGCCTCATGACTAAACGAAAATTTTGAAAAACTTTATTTTTGGATCTACAGCTTTTATATTAGGGTATTCTAAGAACTTTTTATTGGAAAATGAAAATAGGTTATATATAACAAGAAAAAGCCTAAGTAGTAGAAAATCGAACCTACGCATTTTTTTATATAAGCTGAAAAGCGTAGTAATTAAAAACGTAGTTTCTCGCGCATGCGTAGTCCAAATCAAATTTTGAACCATTTCTGCGGGAAATTTCCTACAGACATGCCTAGGCACTTAAAAAGGAAATATTTTTAACCAGAAAATAAGTATTTGACAGCAAAAATAAGAATATTTTGAGATAATATACCAAAGAAGGCCAAAAACACAAAAAACTAAAATTGGCTGAGAATACTTATTTTTAAATGTACTTTCGAAAAAAAAAATAGTTTTTACTAATAGTTTTGAGTAATCTGCCACTCTTCAGTTCAACTTGGTCCCAGTTAAGATGGGAATCCCTAATATAGCAAATGAGAAAAAAGATAAATAAATTTTTTGAAACAAATTGATGTTGTGAGTAAAATAAAGTAAATTTGTAAATTTTATAACAAAAAAAAAATAATTACTTACGTCAAAGAATTTAATTTTGATAAAACGTATTGATAAATAAAATAACATAAAAAGGAATATATAAAAATATTTTACAAGAGACATGAAAAAGAAAAATTGAGAATATACAGCAATATTCTCTCACATATACAAGACAAACACTTAAAGGTGTGAAATGGTCATCATTACGAAGTGGACTTAAAGGATGAACGTGTGCCTCGGGAGAGCATTCCATCCGGAATGCTACTCGAGTTTTTTATGATAGTGTGTAAGTATGGTAGGTGAAGCATATACGTGAATATTTTTGGCAACGTGCCTAGGTACACAAGAGAAACTCTAATACGATGTTTCTATCATGATGAACTTGTTAAAAATATTGATAGTATTAAAAGTAAAATTCTGTGTGTGAGTTTGTACTTTTCTTCTTTCTTTTTTTTTTTTAAATTAGATAAATAATTGAGTAAATTTACTATAGAAATATAAAACTTTTAATTAATCTTAACTTAGTTATAAAAGAAAAATTTTTTATCGAAATTGAGTAAATAAATTAGGTTTAAATTTAATTAATTTATTATTACTTCTTAATATAATATATTTTCTACTATGTTTCTTATTTTATTTTCAAATTTTACTTATTTTTTATTTATAGTAACAGCAATTTAAGCATTAAATGATGAATCAAGATGGTGGAAAACTGGATAATTAACAAAAGAAAATTGCAAAATGTATCCATGTATCAGTTTAAAGTATAAAAATTTTAACTATATTATTAGTTTTGTAAGGACATTTATATGCTGTGATATAAAAATTTTTTTTATTGAAATGATGCCTACTTTAGTATTAAAGTAAATAATTTTCGGGGTAAGTAATATTCTTATAACAAGGGATCTTATGAATGATAGCATAAAAGACATTAAAAAATAATTTGAGAAAAAATCAATAAATTAGTATTAGAAATTATAAAAATTTATTCTAGAAATATTGCTCTTTTCAGGAGGTCAAATCGTTTGATTTAATGAAATGATTTTTCTAAAAGAGAATCATTGTTAAAGTATTTTAATTGAAATATACCCGATAGTTATTTAAAACTGAATAAAATTGAAAAACAAAAAATAACAAATTGTGTACAAATATAAAGAGAGAGTATTTTGAACAGTATAAGGTAGATTTACTTGGCTTAATCACCATTAACTATTCAAGCGTGCAAAACAATTGATTTCGTGCTTTTGAATTTAATACGACGATAATTATGGGTACAACATTCAAGAAACCATGAAAACCACGCTAGGATAGAACATCTCAGTGAGCTTTAACAATAATTCTTGAATTCCAAGAGTTGAGATAATTTTCTCTTTCTCTTTTCACTACTAAACTTTTCAATACAAGGAATTTATCCTTTATTATTAATCAAACCAATGCACATTAATTCTTGTTGAAATAATTAATTTTTTTATTAATTAATATTTTTGAGAAAAGAAAAATTAATTAAAATTTCATTATAATTAACGTAATACCTATAAACTTTATATTATTATCAAAAAAAAAAAAAAAAAGATAAAGTAAATAAAAAGTTTATTTAATTTTGTTGGTTATTTAATTAGATCAGATTAACAATGAGTAGTTTTAATAAAACTTTTTCAATTAAATAAAAAGTAATTAAAAAAAAAAAAAAAATTTTTTTTCTATTTTTTAATCTTGTTAAATTAATGCAATGCCAACGTTATTAGATACATAAAAAAAGAAATAAAAAAAAAAATTCAATATAAAAATTTTTATGTTAAAAAAGATTTGATTTTTTAATATTTCGTATATTTTATAGAAATAAAAAAAGAAATTTCTTAATATATATTTTTTGTAAAACATAAGTTTGAATCGTTTTTGAGAAACCAATAGCTTTAAAAGCTCTTTCCTTATTTCAACCCTCTTAAAAGACATGAGCAATCGCTGTCAGATTCAAAGTTTCCAAGTGAGATAATCCCTCTCTTACATTCGACTTGTCCAATGTGTCTTTTTCTTTCATTTATTTTTATCAATATATGACTGTAAAATGACTTTTTATTTTTTTCCTATAAAATCAAGTATTTATATTTTATCAAAAAAGACTTTATTTTTGTAAAAAATATTAATAATTTACAAATAAAACTCATAAATCATAATTTTTCAGAATTTCGAATAAAAAATAGTTTCTTACGGAAGCCATTAAGGGTATATAAAATAATCGCGTATCATCTTTTCATTAAAACAGTGAATAAAAAGTAAATTAAACCTATAAATATGGGTGTGTCTTGACAAGATATCTAAAAAGCTCATCAATTATTTAAATACTTAAAAATTAAATAAAAAAATAAACATTTTTGTAATTTCATAAAAAATTAAAGATAAAGTATTTATTTCAAGAGAATATAGCGAATTAAAAATAGAACGTCCAGGGAATTCCTATTAAATATAATGAGTTCTCATGCTAGCTTACGTTATATATATTTTATTATACGTATCAGTTTCTCTACAAGAATACAATTATGAATTTATAAATAAGTTAGTAAAAATTTGATACTTTTATCATAATATTTTATTTTTTAAAGAGAAAAGAATTTAATTACATTTTAAAAATTAATAAGCATGGAAGAAAAATTTAGATCTGATTAAAATTCCTTGTTTGTTTGTATGTTTAAGTCGTAATCCAGATATTTTAAAAATTAAGCAGCTTTTGTTTTAAAGTATAAATAATTAGAATTTTTAATATTAACAAAGTCCAAAATAATTAAAAGATAATATTTCTAACTATTAAAATTTTCAAGGCACGCACTTATAATAGAATTTTCATAAAGACCAGCCTGGATGTTAAAAGAAGATAAGAATCTGAATTCTGGTAGGTAAAATAAAGATAAAAATAAGAAAAAAACACGTCAGGTATTTAAAATAAAGTTTTAAAGTAATCGATTTTGGTCCTTTTTCTGATTTGTCCTAGTTTGAAAGGCTTATCTTTTTCCATATAAATTTACTATCTAATGTATACTATGAATATATTCTGGGATCGTTGGCTTCTAACACGCGAAGTCATACATATAATTCAAAGCTATCCATTCAAAAAGTCTTTTATATACTAGTTTTCCTGTAAATCCTCCCTTCTATTTAACCCTTACGTATATATAAAACTTTTTTCCTATATAATAAATGTATAAAATAGAAAAAGAACCTTTAGAATACTTCACGCGCTTTCAAAATAGCTTGACTTTCTATAAGATACGATACACGCACATAAGATCTCCAACCGTTATAAAAGCTATTCGAACTTTCCGGAAATTCTATCTTGCACGCTTATTCGTTGTACTTGCTTTTGCTATTTACTGAATTTGACATTTTAAATAAATTTATTAAAATATTCTACATTTTTTAGAACATTTTATAAATAATTTTCTTTTTAACGTGTTAATTAGTAACTTTAAAAAAATATAATTTTAAGTCCAATTCTTGATAAATTTTTGAAATTTAAAATCCCTAACATTATTGTCCAAAAACTATTGTTTGTAGAATTTTATTAAATAGACCCGTAGTTTTTTATGTATCTTAATTAGAATGTGGATTTAAAATTTAAAAATGCAGTAAGTACAGTAATAACATTAGAAATATTTTGTTAATTTCATTTTTCTTTTTTCTGCATCTCAAGATCATCCTTACTTTTTTAAACTTTTTTTAAGATTCAAGAGTCAGCTTTTTTGGTTTTTAATAATTGTACAAATATTTTTTTAATGTTAAAATAATAAAAAATCATATTGAATATTTCTATTTTCTTTTTATTGAAATAATTAAATTAAATTTTATAGTAATTTTAGGTAATTGAACAAAAATCGTTAAATTATGACTTTAATTGCAAAAATATTTTTTAATCCAGAGCTTTTAAGTTAGCTTAGTTGACGAATTTTTTTTGAGGTTGTAAAAATAGGTTAGAAAAATTTTGCAATATTTAAACTCAAATATAAAATTTTAAATAATAATTTATTTCTCGCGCATGCACAGGCAAAATCAGTTTTCGAACCCTAGAAGTATCTAATGGAAATTTTTTTTCACAATAAATGAGGATTTGGAAGCAAAAATTTAAAAGTTTTGAGCCAATTCACAAAAAACACCAAAAACACGTAAATTACTACCAAAAATCAAAAACTGACATTAGAAAGCTAAAAAGTTTGTTAGGAAAGTTATTTTTAGTTGCACTTTCGGAAAAAAATGCCCTGATTTCCGAAACACTTCAATGAAACTTAGGACCAGCTGGCGTGGAACCCCTCATATACAAACATTACGTGTTACATAAAACCTTTATCAAAATAAGAAAAGTAAAAATTTTATTTGAAATAATTTTATTTTATGATTACGTATTTTTGAAATATGTAATAATAATAGTAATTTTCAATAAAAATTTCGATAAAAAAGATAAAAAATTGTTTTTAGAAAGTTTTCACTTTACGCTGATGCACTACTAATAAAAAGTTCATTTATTTTTAAAGATTTAATACATAGATTTTTTTTTTAAATATTCCAATAACAAATAAGTTATATTACAAAAAAAAAAAAGAAAATTATTTATTTACATTTTTTCAACAAACAAATAAACTCTTTTTTATTTACAAAAATATTTATGTATTATTAAGTTTAAAAGAAAAAAAAAAGTTTAGAGAAAAATAAAAAGTACTATACTAGTACTGTATATGCAAGCAATAAATTTTCAATTCTATAGAAAACTGTCGATGGAAATCTAATGTTTCTCTAGAGAGACAAAAAAATATTTATTTTTCAAGTATAAAAATACAATTTAAAAAAAAAATTGTTTTTAAGTTTGAATTTTTTATATATTCTTACGTAACGAAAAGGTTCATTTTATTCATTGTTTATATACATATATATATATATGGACGACTCTTTCTGGAGCAGGGCACCCCATCTTGTCCAAAAATAGATGCAACGTAGAAGGTGATGGGTGGTCTTAAATTGCAGGGGAAAGGGTCTAGTTCTTTTTTTCATTCTTTTTAACTTTGTACATCTAAAGAGCCTATCAGAAAAATTGAAATAAAAATAGGTTAACGATGAATTTACTAAAAATTTTTATTTTTAGAAGTTGTTATTTATCAAAACAAAGAAAACAAGACTATCCAAATGCATGTAAATATATTGAATATTTGAAAAGTTTTCTGAGACAGAGATTTTTCAACAACGGCTTTTCGAAAAAGGACGCAATTTGTGTAAAAAAAAACGATATGAAGTTTACTTCATATGCTTATTAGGTTATTGGGATATTTTTGTGGTCAAGTACCCGTAATAGGCTTTTAAAATTGGTTATCTAAAAATTAATTTCTAAAATTTAGAATAGCTAAGCAAAAGCGTCAATTGACAGCTTTTAAGACACCTCCTTTTTTCTGTTCCAATTGAGAAAGAATCTCCCATATATAAGTATATATATATATATATGTATTAGTAAAAAATAAAGTTTTTCTCAAGCTTTTTATACAAAGTATGTAATTGAAACTAAAACTATTCACCTAGGGAATTAACGAATGTTGAATACCTTGAAAATTTACAAATTGTTACATTCAAACTATGTTCTTTAAAGTATTTCTACAATTCTGTGACGTATTTTACGTATCTGTATAATTAAATATATTTAAAATTGTCCAAAAAAAAAAACATAAATACAAACTTAATACGAAAAGTTTGTCCAATAAACTTCTAGTATAAACGGACACTTCTCGATATTACTGGCTACTGCTATTTTGCAAATTCATGAAGTTGAGTATCAAAGGTCTTCTTTACCAATACCCAACTGAATATATTATACGTATATATTATATATATACTACCTTTTCCCAACTCTATTAAAATTATTCTCCATCTCTTTCTATGTTTTTGTTTATATATATTTATTAAGCTTTTCTTACATCATCAAATTACATAATAGTTTTACTGTTTACTTTTAGTTTATGTATCAAAATCCTTTAATTCATTGTGTTTTAGTTAATGTAATGTTATTATTTTACATAATTATATAAATTTCAGAAAAATTTATTACTTTATATAAATTTACAAATCATTTAATAAATTCAGTTACTCTACTATCAGAAAAATCATAATCCTGCCCAAAATTGCTGGAATATACTATTATAACTTTTTGCTAGTTCAAAAAACTAAAAAAAAATCGATTTTTTAAAAATAAAAATTATTTTTATACCTAGGAATAATATATGGAAATAATTTCATTATGTCTGACTATAATCGAAATTACTACTTAAAATGATAATTGTGTTTTTTTTTACCCAAATATAATGTAACATTATACATTATTTTACATTATTATTAGCAACAAACATACAGGCATTTAAAGTTAGTCAAAAAATAAAAAATATGTAATTAAAAAAAGTACACTGTAAAAAATAACCTTCTTAGATTTACAAAAAAAATAGAATGTTTTCGAAAAATTAGTAAATTTTCAAAAAATTTGTAAATATTCGAAAAATATCGTATAATTACTAAATTTAGTATATTAACAAAAAATTCGAGATTTCTCAATTTTTTTTTTGTTAATTCGTAAGAAAAATTGATAATTCACAATTTTTTTTCCGAAAATTTACAAAAAAAAGTTGTAAATTTCCGAAAAATAATTGTGAATTTACAACTCTTTTCGTAAATTCACAAAAAAAAATTGAGAATTCTCGAATTTTTCGATAATATACTAAATTTAGTAAATTTACGATTTTTTTCAAATATTTACAAATTTTTTCGAAAATTTACTAATTTTTCGAAAATATTCTATTTTTTTTGTAAATCTAAGAAAGTTAATTTTTACAGTGTAATTATTAAAAAAATTATTAAAGGTGTTTCCAATTTATATTATTATTAATCTGGTAAGTATATATACTGAAAATGATTATTAAAATTTAATTTTTTTTTTAATGTAAAAATGTATAATAAATTATTTTATGACTCTAAGTGGTTTGGCGTTTGCTATGCGTGTTTAGGTACAAAAAATATGGCTTATAATTTCACAACTGTTTGTCGCAAATTTTCGATTAAAATTTGCAATTTTTCTACAAAAATCCTAAAATTACGACATAGTTGTAAATTTCAGTTTTTGTCGAAAATTTACGAAAAAATAAATCGTTAATTTATTATTTTTTCGCAAATTTACAAATATTAGTAAATTTCTGATTTTTGTCGAAAGATTGCAAATTTTTTCGAAAATTTACTAAATTTTTGTAAATTTACCAATTTTGTCGTAAGATCACCGAAGTTGTTTTTTACAGTGATTTTAAAAAAATGCTAAGAACACGAACATAACTGCCAAAATCAATAGTTGAACTTAGGAAGCTAAAAACGAGTGGAAAGATTTATTTTTAGTTACGCTTTCGTCAAAAAATATTTTTAACCGATCTTTTGTGATCCTCGACAACAAAGGACCAATTAACATAAAATCTTTATATTATTTTAATAATTTATAAATTACTTGAAGTATATTATAATTAAAAAGCAATTTCAAGAGAGGTTTTACAATGTAAATTTATTAGAATTATGAAAATTTAATACCAATAATAACTTATAATAATAATTTACTAAAGTAATACTCAAACTATGATGTAAAATACTCAATTTAAATAATTTTACATCATTATTAATTATTTTTGTATTCGTTAAAATGTACTTGAAACCAGCTAAGTATCTTTATTAAAGTTTTCAATAATAAGAACAATTATTTTAAATAATTATACTATTTTACTAATATTTATTTAGTGAAAATACAATTTATTAATTATAAATTATTTCTATTTTGCTGAATTAAACTGAAAACTTAATTGAACATTAAATTTACACTCTAATTATTTTACATTCTAATTATTCTATTATAAACTGCCATAATGAAAATTAAAAATAATAATAATTTATTGTAGAAAACTACTTTGGAATTTTACAATATTTTATCAGAAATTGTTATTTTAAGCAATAATTAATAAGACAGAAAAAAATTTTAAAAATGTGTAAAAAGTATAATGAATAATTTTTTTTAAGTATAAAATAAATAGGAAGAATTCAACAATGTAAAAAAATGACAAGAATTCACATAAAGGATGTATGGTCACATTGAAACAAATGAATACTTAAATTCCTAACAAAGCAAACTGATCACCACATACCACAAATATTTTTCAAAAAAAAAAAGAAACCCTTTTTTCTCTTTTATGTAGACATACATTTTATACCATTTCTCTTTTATTATGTATGTGTAGAAAATTTAACCTTTTATTTATCTCGGTGTACCCTACATATTTTGATTGAAAATTTTTTATCTTTATAAAAGATGTCTAAATTATTACATTTTTTTAAGTAGGTTATTACAATACTCTATTTAAATTAAATTTAAATTCTATTTTATTTAACCCTTTTTGAAAATTTATTTATTTTATTTTTTTTGACCCATTTTATTTTTTCGAGAAATAAGCACTGTCCTTTGTTATCAGTAAACTTAAACAACAAGAAAATTTAAATATCTTTTTCTTTTTTAAAATTTGCAAAAAAAGCAGGTTTTTATAAAAAAAAGTATTTAATGCTATTTCTATACTTAATGAGTTAGGAGGGTAAATAGAAAATTTGAGTCAATATCCACATTACCGACGCTATTTTTATTTTATAATTTGCAGTTTAAAATAAAATTAGTCGTAAAAATATATTAAAAAATGTGTATGTATGTAATATTATTGCAAAAAAAAGTTATTTTAATTTTATAAATTATGAAAAAACATTATTATTTTAGGTTATGTTACTTACTAAAACTTGGTTTTTACCGAATAATTAATGATTGAATGTGGTAACCTAGATAAAATAAATTGGAAATATAATCTTTGACAATTTATTTATGATATTTAATTAGTTTCATCTCCCTGTATCATCACTATCATACTTTTTACAAGCTCCAAATAAGACTTCCCATAAGAGCAATGTTAAGCTGCCGACTTTAATTTTTCAATTTAAAAAAAATTAATGTGGTAAGGTATATAAAATCAAGTTTGATTCAATTTTAAAAATGTTTAGCTTTAATAATTTTCCTGTTTCATTCAGTTCTGTCATCATTTTTATTTACCCTCCTAACTCCTTAAGTGAGTCATATTCCTATTTTTTTCGAATTTTTTTAAAATTATTGGTTCTAATATTTGAGTATCTTCCTTTTTACATATTTGATTGGCCTGGCAAATTTTAAAAGTCTCTTGGAACTTTTATATTAAAATTTTACGCCCCAGTTGGCAAAAGATTATATTTATTTGATGCTAATTTTTGTTTATATCAGATTCTTTCTTATTTTGACATCTGCGATTTCAAAACTAAAAAGCTATTTTATAAATAATCTTCATCTAATATTTTAATGCTTAGAAATTTCATTAACTAAAACTACATCGAAAAACAAAAATAATCTTTTTAAACAAATTTGAATAAAATTGATTAAAATTCAAGAAAAAGCTGAAATAATCTAAGGTCTAATATGTACATAAATGTAACATTAAGTCTATGCTAAGAGCCAACAACAGAATAAAGGCTTTACATCATCTTCCTGAGATTTGAATATTCATTTATTATTTTACATGTAGATCAACTTGCTGAGTGACACAGAGAATATAAACTAAAAAATGGATAATGTAACTTATGTTACATTTTATTAAATAAAATAAATTCAAAACGAAAAATTTTTTAATTAAATTTTTACTCTAATTATAATTTAATAAGAAAAATAACTTGAATTAAAAAAAAATACACAATATAATCATCAAATTTCATCTTTATAAACTGAATTGAATTTTTCAAACAAAAAAAAGAGGAAAAGATATCTTTTTTAGTTAGCCAGTAGTTGTATTCATTTCCTGAAGTAAAAAAAAAATCTTTTTCTCTCTATTTCATTTTCTTCTTTGTGTGTAGACACAAAAAAAAGGTTGCTGTAGTATGTGTATTTTTTTCTCTGTTAAATAATGTAGAAACTTTAATACTCGAAGAAAAATAAAATAATTATTTTCTGTTTAGTAATATTAAAAAAAAAAAATGATATAATCTAGTTTTTTTTAAGATATCATTTAGAATGACATTTTATAAAACTGAGTAAGAAGGAATATTTGATTTTTATAACAGTATTTTAACGTAAATTGTCTTTTAAAGAGCTTTTAAAAATGGTTAACAAGAATTGAAAAGTCTATATAAATTTTTAAAAAAAATGTATAAATTATTTGAATTTTTCTTTAAAAAAAAAGGTGTCTAAAATATATGTTTGAAAATTTTTAGTGAGCATTAATGTGACATAGTAAAGTATTAGAGATAAATTTTATAGTTTTATACCAAAAGATTGTAAGAAAATTTATAACCACACTTCTTTATACGAAAATATAGCACACTAGGGGGTGAAAAATATAAGAGAGTTAGAAAGAGATAGAAAATTTTGTAGTTTTACTATTGTAAATCTTATGCGATTATCACACTAAGATTTTCGGACTTTTTAGGAGCCTTTTATTACATACTCGCTTTTTACATTATTTATATTCAAAGAAAACTAGAATAACAAAGTTACAAATTATTTTTTATATTATTACTCTTTTCCTTTTTCTAAGAACCTTCAATTTGGCACAAAAACCTTTTTTTTTATTAAAACTTTTTATTTTTTTTAATTATTTGACGTAATGCAAAAAATAAAGTTTTTATACATACTACGTCATTATTTATACCAAATGTAGTATACTGAAAATTACAAAATTTTCTAACTGATGGCAGCACTTACTTACTTATGTGCATGTAGAAAAATTGAATGCTTATAGAGTTGAAAAAAAATAGATAAAGTAAAATCATACGTGCAAAAATAAAAGTACTTGCAAGCTTTCTATCAACCGCAGAAAATTATTTCGCTTCGTTGATTTGAAATTATCTTAGGCGATAGAATGCAAACAAAAAAATATCGATTTTATAATGTAATAATAATTTTTATTGTGTGCTGCAAATCTTGGTAAAAGAAAAAATATAAAAAAATTTCATTTTTACAAATGTAACAAAAGAATTTTTTTTATACTAGAAATCATAAATAAGTAATTGCAACACTGAAAATTCTTTTTCAAATTCTTATAAATTTTAAGTGTATAATATTTTACAAATTTTATTCTTTTTTTTTGTAATATTTCATTTTTGAAATTTTTTCAAAAAGAATTTAGAAAAAATTGTTGAAATAAAAAGTGTCATCTTAAACTTTTAATGAGATAAACTTACAAGGGGAGACCACTAGCTTTATGAAACTAAATTGCAATTTACAGTTATTGATGAGTTTAATGTGTTTAAAAATTTCTGTGATATCCTCCCTTATTCCAATCGGCCTCGTGGGGTTCAAAACGTAGAACTTAATGTTACTAAAAAAAATTTTTAATATTTTTCCGTATAAGACTGCAACTTTGCAAATTAAACAAAATATTTTCGGTTGGATCTTTTATCGTAACTTTCTTTAGTTTTTTCATCCTACTAGTCAATAAACCAAATGCTAATAACTGGTCCAAAATAATCAATATTTAATTTACTGCCAAAATTGAAATTTTCAATGAAATCAGTTCTTATGATTCTCAGAAATTTTCTACATGCTCCAAGACTTTAAACATTTTCGATCATCACTTTTATTTCAATAGTTTTTTAGATTTAGCTCTACTAAAATGCTATTAATAATTGACCTGCTTGTAAAAAACCATAAATTGGGTTTCTGACATTAGGTTATCATATGTGGCGAATAAATAACCAAAAAGAAACGAGTTAATTAGAATTTAAAAAAATTTTAAATACATTTTTCTAATTTTCAAAATCGATTTTTATCCAAAATTTTTTATTTTTGGCCAATAATGGGTGTGAAGATACAATTTAATAAGATTAAGTATATACTTCTAAGCCCATAGAGTCCATTGGAATAGTAATAATAATTTAGTCTATTGAGGGTACTTTTTAAACATTTTAAACTTATTTTTATTTACATAAATATATAAATTGTAATTTGATTTCCCAAAGGTAGACTCCCTTTTTAGTATTCAATTTAATTCAGTTTTTAAAAAATCATTAACTGCAGTATCTGGAACAAAAGGCCAGCCAACCGTCACTAAAAATTTACTAAAAATATTGCAAATATTTCAAAGTAGCAAATCGTACAAAAATGTAAAATTTAGGTACTAAAATAAATACGATTATAAAGGCTCAAT
Source organism: Anagrus nilaparvatae (assembly GCA_022575985.1). Lineage (NCBI taxonomy): Eukaryota > Metazoa > Arthropoda > Insecta > Hymenoptera > Mymaridae > Anagrus > Anagrus nilaparvatae. The sequence continues at coordinate 12,557,762 of JAKSXM010000002.1, read as the reverse complement.
AAATTCATTAATTAGTTATTATATTTTCTTCTAGGTTAACTTTAAACAAAGTATTACAAAAGTATTTATAAAAATTAAAAAATTAATTAGATCGAAAGTTTATTCTTGATCAAAATAGAATGACAAAAGGAATATAATAATATAAAGCATATAAGCAAATTTTCAAATTGTATAGTTGGAAAATATACACATAGACTTAAAGCAAATAATATAAACAAGCCAATTTCCATAAATTAACGCATACAATTAAGTCAGGGTGTTCTTTGTAAAGTACGCAGTATATAACGTTCTAGATAATAGGATGATACATTATATATAATAGATTATATATATTTAAAGTAATTCACACAACCATATATACCATTGAATTTACCCCTTTGTGTCCTGATTTATCCAAAACAATTCAAGTTCTTGATGCCATATAACTACGACAAACAAAAATATAGTATATGGGTGTATCCATTACTTTTAAATTACATTAAGCCATGGAGTACTTTTTTTTCGTTTATTACCGATAAAATCGTTTTAAAAATATTTTTTTTGGCTACTTGAGGTTGGGTATCATTTTTTATATATTTAAATAGTACTTTTCATCGATTAGTAGCTTTTCAAAACATTCTGCAAGCTTTGTAAAAAATTAGAAAGCTGAAAAGTCAAAATTCCTATGTTATTTAAATGGGAAAATTGAGGTGCTTACAAGCACGTGTTTTTGCAACGCAAAAGCAAAATCCTTGGAACTGGGAACTTTTTATGACCAAAACTTCTCAAAAAAACCCGGGGAGCAAAGTTTTTCCACAAAGTCCAAAAATAGGTCCACTTTAATACACAAAATTCGTGAAGAATAAGGTTTTTTTGGGAATGTATAAAAACGGATAGAAGCCAATATCATCCACCAAAATTTCAGAGATTATTTATTAATGTTTGAAGAATATTCTCTGAAATTTTTGGCCATTTTGGTTATGATAGAAAAAAGTTATAGTAATTTGAAAACGCAAAAAAATCAAAATTTCCGGAAAACGACCAAACTAAAATACGCATAACTCCGGATAAAATAAGCCGTTTTTAATTTTGTAGGTCGCATTCGAAAGGTCTTGAGTAGTACAAAATTTTGCGACTAACCGGAAGTAGTTATATAAAGATTTCCAGATTTGGCACCAATTTGAAATTCCTGTTTTTTTTCGTTTCAGTCATCTAACATTTTTTATCGTCAAATAAAATCTACGTGATAAAAGTGTCTATAAATTTTTTTGGTAAATTCTGAAGCTTATACCAAAAAAATGCAACCAACCTGAAGTAATTTGACTGAAAATTAAGGGAATGGCGAAATTTTGAAAATAGGCTAAAATAGGTCATTTTTTGGACCTTTTGGAGGTCATAACTTGGCCCCATATTGTTCTAGAGGGCTAAAAATTTGGCTAGGTGAGTTTTTTATAACCCCAAACATAATCTAAAAATTTGAGCCCAATCGGTGACATGCGTGCGCCCACTTTTGTATGAAAAGTAATGAATACACCCATATATATATATTAGGTTGGTACTAACTGCAAAAATATTTTACTTGCTCGGAATTTTAAAAATTTGAAAGAATATTAAAATTCGAAAAATTAAAATTTTGAAAGCTTTGGAAGAAATTGAAAAAAAAAATTCACGTCAGATCTAATTATTTCTTACATAGTCCCTTTCAAACCCTTAAAACTGCAAAATAAATGCAATTTGAATTGAGTGTCAGTTTAATATTTACAGTGGAATCCGAAGAATTTTTAAACTACTTTATGCAGAGCTTTAAATATTCAACATAAATAATTAATAAAAATATAAAATTTTCTTATAAATACACATAATATATCTGATTTAAAAGTTGATTTAACGAAACCGGAAGAACTCTGTTTACGCTTAACTGAATTTCACGAGCCAATCGGATAACGCCTATTTCTCACAGACCCAAGCAATCTCTTGTCCAATCAGATATCAGTTTTTATTTATATATAGACATGCTATATATATATATGAGTCTAAAACTTATATATAAATGCTTAGAATATATATTACCACAACTTTGAAAATCTTTGCCAGTATTATTTGACATTTTTCATGTCTTATCACGCCATCTTTTGCAATTTCCTTTTATTCGTTTATTCAAATATCTATATTAGCTTGGAACTAAAGAGAAAATTTGAATTTACTAAAATGAATTGAAAATTGATATTTTTGATTTAATAACTGAAGGGGTTAGGCAAATTGCTAGTAACTTTGAAAGATTTTTAGTAGTGTACGATAAATTGATTGGCCTAAATAATTCAGGCACAGTTCAAATTTTTATTTAAAAACTGTATTTACCTCAACTTTATTTTCAATAGCGCTCTATTTACAACTCTTTGAAATATTAAAAAGTAGATTTTTTACTATATATTTAAATTTTGCTTTAAAAAAATTTTTTTTATTGGTACTAGGCTAATGTACATGTGATTATGTAAATATAGGTTACATGAGTAACCTAAACAAAAAAAATTAATCATTTAAATATTTGTTTATTGCTTCCTCAATGAGGAACCATTGTGATGGGTCAAATTTTGGTTTTTGATTTTTTGGCATATAAGCACATTTTGAGACCTAATAAGGGAGCTAAAAAACCGGTTTTTAAAAAAAGTCTGTATGTTTGTGTGTGTGTGTGTGTATGTGTATGTATGTAACCGGTGATATTTCACAAACATTATGGAATTACTAATTTTTTTTTCAAAAATTTTTTCATCAAGAAATCTCAAACTACTTTTTTTTTTTTTAATTTGGATGTAATACCTCATTTATTTCCATAAAAGTACTTATACTTGAAAGTATAATTTTTCCTCAATATCTCGAATATAATAATTAATTTTTTGAAAAATTTTTTCCCAAAATTTTCGTCACAAAAAAATACAATAAATACAAAATTATTTTTTCTTTTTGAACGTAGTACCTAATTTATATTTCTATGAGATTACTAGTTTTAGAAAGTTCGTTTATAGTAATTTTTTGGATCTGATACCGAATTTTCTCAACATTTTTTTCTCAAAATTAAAAAAACAAAAAAAATAATTAAACTGTGTAATATTTTTTTTTTTTGGGTGTAATACCTCATTTAATTCCATGAAAGTACTAATATCTGAAAATATTGTAACCGGTGATATTTCACAACTATTATCGAATTAAGAGAGAAATGTATGTATGATTGCATGGTTGTTGTAATCGGTGATATCAGTGGCATATTAATGTATCATTGTTTGAGGAACCTTAGTGCCAGCTAGTTGGCAGGGTATTTTATTTTTTGTGGTATTTTTAATAATTTATTTGTGTGTCTGTGTGTCTATGTATTTTATCATGAGGCTCGAACCGATTTGAACGAAATTACAAAAAACCAGTGTCAAAATAAAGTTAAAATAAAAAATTTTTTACTATTTTTGGGAAAAATTAAATTTTTTGAAAATTTGGTTAAAAAGTGAAATATCTCAAAAATATGATAAAATTTTAGTGTCGCAATTTGTATTTTAGCTTTTGGTTGAATATTCAACCAAAGCAGCTCTACCGTGTAGAATTGACTGAATCAAGTAATACCAATTGCGACATTAAAATTTTATGTATAAAATTTTTAATAATAAATTATATTATTTCATTTTATGAGTACTAAAATATCTTGAATTTTTCTCCAGGATTCTTATTTTTATCGCAAATCGTCTAATAAATTATTTTTAAAAAACAAACATTTTTTCAACTATATCAAAAAAATTTTTTTTTAATTTTGAAGAACAGTCCGTTTTTAATGAAAATTTAACGAAGTACGTATAAATTACTGCCTAATCAAGTAATGCCCTTCAGAAAACTTTTTTAATAACTCTTATGTGAATTTCATTTTACTTTTGTCAATTTTGACAATATGATAACAAAATTTTTATTCATAAGAAAGTTTTTCTCAGCCTTGGAAATCCCCAGTTAATGTAGAAAGATCTTTTTTTCTGTTTTTTGATCTACCATTTTGGAAAATCGGGAAATATGCTGAGGTGAAAAAATGAAAATTTGCTTTTATAAAAACGTTTTCTCAACTTTGAAAACTCCCGTATATTGTAGAAAGCTCTTTTTTTTTGTTCTTTGATTCGCCATCCTGGAAAATCAGAAAATGTGCTTTGGTAAAAAAATTCAAATTTTCATTCATAAAAATGTTTTTCTCAATTTCGAAAGCCCCCGGGTAATATATACAGTTATTTTTATGTTTTTTGATTCGCCATTTTGGAAAACCGGAAAATATACTGGAGTGAAAAAATGAAATTTTTATTCATAAAAACGTTTTTCTCAACTTCGAAAACCCCCGGGTAATGTATAAAGTTCTATTTATAATTTTGAATACGCCATCTTGGAAAATCGGAAAATATGTTAAGATGAAAAAATGAAAATTTTCATTCATAAAAACGTTTTTCTCAACTTTGAAAACCCGCAGGTTATGTGGAAAGTTTCATTTTTCATGTTTTTTGGACCACCATCTTGGGAAACGGAAAATAATTAAAGGTCAAAATTTTCAAAAAATAACTTTTTAGGTAAAAAAACGTTTTTAAAATAGATAAGAAAATCTGATTGCCAGGGAAAAACCACTCCAGAAAAAAAAAAACTTATCTTTTTCGGATGAAATTTAGCCAAGTTATCGTCAATTTAAGATTTTACTCAAATTCGTCTTAAAAAAGATTGAAATTTTATTGAAAAAAGCCTGTTTCTGAACCTTAAACATGCATTATTCGCTTGATTTTCATCGTAAAATAATAATTTTTTTTTTTAAATCGATTAATTTTTTCCTGGCAATTCATTTCTCTAAGAAAAAAATTATTTTTATTGACAAAATTTTAATTTTCGCCGATTTCTTGTTCACGATTTTTTTCGGTTTTCTGAAGATTCAAACTATCTGAAAACACGGGTCATATCGATGTGCCCTCAAAAAAAAAATTTACGATTCCAGGCTCGAATTAAGTATCAATTTTAAAATAATTGCTCATAAAGCTTAAATTCTTAACTTCTTCCAAATTGTTCTAATTTTTGTAATTAACTAGATATATTGAAACTGCAGTTCTTTTAATTGTTTTAACTTACAAATTTCTGTATGATACTGAAAAGCTGTATCTATATCTTAAAATTTGCTTCTTCTAGTTCTAATAAGCAAATAGAACTAGGAAAAAAAAATTTTAAAGCACCAGCATATAAGGTTCCTGATTTGACTCCTAAATTTTAACATTAGGCGAAGCTCGCTTTGATTCTTCGAATAACTGGTAAATTGAATTTTGAGTATAAAATCATGTAATTTTGAACCAAAGTTACTTCTTAGGAATTTTTAATTCATTTTATTATTCTGTTTTCTAATAAAACAAGTATTTTCAACATCTTTTAATATTTATAAAAGTGCTTAAAATAAATGGGATTTTTTATTTAACGGATACCTAAATGATTTTGTGCCTTCTATTCTTTGCAAAAGTAGATTCGAATTTTTATATTTTTGTCGCCACAAAAATTATAACCTACGTACAAAATTATAAAAATTATAAACGTATAAAATGAATAATTGCTTAATTCCAAATTATAATCTACTCCCAAATGCTGTACTCGCACCTATCCCTAGCATAATCAAAATTCTGAGGGGTCGAGGGGGCAAAGCCCCCCGTGGGGTATGGGTATAAAAGAAAAAAGCAATAATAACCTACCAAAGCCGAAAGGTATACTGGGTGGACTAGGTAGTGGTGGTGCAGGACATGGGGGCGGAAAAAAGAAAAAAATCTCGCAAAAGAAGAACCATAATGATTTTGCATACGATAAACCAAATGATTAACCATAAAGTATATTATTGACCCAAAAAGGTTATTTAAATATTTTCGGATTTTCCAAGATGGCGGACCTAAAAGCATTAACAAAGCAAGTTTCTACATTACCTGGTACTCCAGTCAAAATACGGGGGGGGGGGTTGTATTTTCACTGGCGAACACTAGATTTGCTCTTCTATAGGTTTTTTGGGTCGTTGAACACGAAAATCGGGGTCATTTGACAGAGAAATTGGGGCTTCACCCTTAAATTTGCAAAAACTACCCCCAAAAAAGGGGTTTTTTTTACATATTTGCAATTTAAGCGCTCAGGCTGGTACCATACGGGTTTTTTGGGTCGCTGATAAAGAATTTCGACTCCTTTTTCACAAATAATCAATATTTCACCCCTAAATTGGCTAAATTCCCTCCCCCAAGGGGGTGTTTTGCTATTTTTGCACTTTGAGCATCCAGGATATATCCATATAGGTTTTTTGGGTCGCTAATCAAGAATTTTGACTTTTTTTTTTAGATAATCAATATTTCACCCTTAAAATAGCTACAACTACCCCTAAAAGTAAAAATAAAGTTACCTGAAAAATAAATTATTATAACGAAGGAAAAAATGAATAAATGAAACTTAAAATTTTCTTTATTTAATAGATAAAGATACCTAAATCTATTTTCGTATTTAAAAAATTTATTCAAATTGAACATAAAAAAAAAAAAATTTTTAATTGAACGGAGTGAAAATATAGAAATTTAGTTCAATTTAATATACAAATTTTGAATTTAATATACTTATTAATTAGTTTATAATTTAATATTTATATTTAAACTTAATATAGACATTTTTTTTAATTGAATAGGGTGAAGATGGTCAAAGTACGAAAATAGCAAAAACACCCCCTTGGGAGGGGGAGTTTTAGCCAATTTAGAGGTGAAATTATTGATTATTTATGAAAAATAAGTCAAAATTCTTGATTAGCGACCCAAAAAACCTATATGGATATATCCTGGATGCTCAAAGTGCGAAAATAGCAAAACACCCCCTTGGAGGGGAGTTTTAGCCAATTTAGGGGTGAAACATTGATTATTTGTGAAAAAGGAGTCGAAATTCTTGATTAGCGACCCAAAAAACCTATATGGATATATCCTGGATGCTCAAAGTGGTAAAATAGCAAAACACCCCCTTGGGGGGGGGGGGATTTTTAGCCAATTTAGGGGTGAAATATTGATTATTTGTGAAAAAGGAGTCGAAATTCTTGATTAGCGACCCAAAAAACCTATATGAACATATCCTGGATGCTCAAAGTGCTAAAATAGCAAAACAGAGTTTTAGCCAATTTAGGGGTGAAATATTGATTATTTATGAAAAATAAGTCAAAATTCTTGATGAGCGACCCGAAAAATCCATATGAACATATCCTGAATGGTCAAAGTGCGAAAATAGCAAAAACACCCCCTTGGGGTGGGTAGTTTTAGCCAATTTAGGGGTGAAATATTAATTATTTATGAAAAAGGAGTCGAAATTCTTGATCAGCGACCCAAAAAACCTGTATGGTGCCAATCTGAGCGCTCAAATTGCAAATATGTAAAAAAAACCCCTTATGGGGAGTTTTTGAGGTTGATAAAAACGTTTTTATGGTTGAAAATATTCATTTTTTCACCCAACTATATTTTCCGATTTTCCAAGATGGCGCACAGTGTGGCAAAATGGACAAAAATCACTCTTGAACTGAGTTTTTGAACTATCGACTTGAAACCTGTTTTGAACGGCTTTGAAATAAGCCGGCTTTTGCGCATCACTGCGGATTTTTTAAATTTTTTATTTTTAATTAGCCTATTTATACGACCTCAACCTATTCATTTATTGAAATTTTCACTTCCTACATTTTTTGCACTCTAAAACAAACGGTAATCTTTTTGTGTTAATCCTGCATTATATACATAAAAATTAAAAAACATTTTTAAGTCAAAAAATATTAAATCATAATTTTTGCATATTTTAGAATCTCGCATAAAATGAATTTTTAGTTAATAGGCTAATTAAAAATAAAAAAATATGAAAAATCCGCAGTAAGGCACGAAAGCAGGCTTATTTTAAAGTCGTTCAAAACAGGATTCAAGTCGATAGCTCAAAAACTCAGTCCAAGAGCGATTTTTGTCGATTTTGCTACACTGTGTGGCGGACCAAAAAATATAATAGAATGAATTTTTTACATTACCTGGGGATTTTTGAGGATGAGAGAAATGTTTTCATAGAGAAAAATTTTTATTTTTTTATCCGAAAATATTTTCCGATTTTCCAAGATGGTGGACCAAAAAATATTAAAAAGTGAATTTTCTAAAGCATTTCCTGGGGGATGAAAAGTTGCACATATGCACCCCGTCTTGGAAACAGTGGTCCGCCATCTTGGAAAATCTGAAAATATAATGGGGTGCACATTTTCAACTTTTCATCACCCAGAAAATGCAGAAAATTCACTTTTTTATATTTTTTGGTCCACCATCTTGGAAAAAATGAATATTTTCATCCATAAAATCGTTTTTCTCAAACTCAAAAACCCCCCAGGTAATGTAGAAACTTGCTGAAAATGTTTAAATAACCTTTTTGGGTCAATAATATATATATACAGTCTGTTTTAGATCAACAAGATATCCTTTTTGGAAAGCCAATCATAAGCTAGTAAAATAACGAGTAAGAGAGAGACAGATTATCTAGTTATAAACATGATTGATTATACAGAATCTTGTTGATCTGAAACACATAGTATTATGTATTAGGTATACCTTATGGTTCACCATTTGGTTTATCATATGCAAAATCATTATGGTTCTTCTTGTGCGAGATTTTTTTCTTTTTTCCGCCCCCATGTCCTACACCACCACTGCTTAGTTCACCCAGTATACCTTCCGGCTTCGGTAATAAAACCTATACCCTCAAATGCTGTATAGTCGCACCTACCCCTAGAATAAGCGAAATTCTTAAATTTTTTTACAAATTCAAAATTCTAAAAATTTTTTACCCGAAAACCTGAAATTAGCGAAAATAATTAAATTTTTAAAGAACTTATTGTAAAAATAAATAAAAAATATTATAATATTATTTAACAAATAATAATTATATAAAAATTTAATTTCGCTAATTTTAGATTTTTAGGTTTATTTTAATTTTGAATTAACGCGCCATTGCAAATTCATTTTACAAATTCACTTTACAAATTCACTTGCGTGTGTAAGCACGGTTGTAATGTTGTAAATGGTTGTAATTTCACCACTTGTAATTAAAAAACAGGCATTCTTAGGTATTCTACAAAGAGTGAATAATTTATAAAGCTAAATCACAATATGTTTATAAAAATGTTTTCAAAAAAATTTAATTTTTAGATGAGCATATTTATTCAGAATTCATTTTTCAATGAAAAATTAAAGTTTTTAAAAAATGGAGCTAAAATGTTCATTTCAAACACATGCATGGGGAAACTGGGAAAGCAAAGCTTAGATAGTATTGTATAGCAACCCTTTTAAAATCGGATAACATAATGAAATAATAAAAGAAAAAGTTCCTTTATGCAGAAAGCTATGGATGGGAACTCACCCAAATGGACCTTCCACGCATTAAAAATAAATAATATTTCTTTGGAAAGTTATATAAAGGAAAAAAAGGAATTATTGGGAGAGAAAGTTTTAAAAAAGTTTGGTGTTCAACTTCCTTTTATATTTAAAGTACTATCTATAAAAAAAGCTTTATCCATTCAGGTTCATCCAAATAAGGTAAAATTTTATCAGCAAAAATTCACATAAAATAATAATTCACAAATCAAATTTTTTAATTAGAGCCAAGCAGAAAAATTAAATGAATATTATAAAAATTACATGAATCTAATCCTCAAATGTATAAAGATTAATATTTATTAATATTTATTAATATATATATAATATATATCAATAAAATTATTATTTATATAAAGATCCAAATCATAAACCAGAATTAGCTATCGCTTTAACACCTTTTGAAGCTCTTTGTGGATTTCGACCAATATCTGAGATTCAGCTTTACTTATCTTCAATTCCAGAATTCATGGCAGTTATTGGAGAAAATAAAATCTCAAACTTGAATTCTTGTAATAAAGAACTAGTTCAACCAAATGCCTTAAAAGCATGTTTTATAAGTCTTATATATGACTAGAGAAATAGAAATAATAGCAGAACAGTTAAGAAAACTCCTTTCTATAATGTGTATATCAGGTATAATATTTTAAAGTTTAAAATTTTATCATTAGACTATTTTTATAAACATTAAATATTTTAGATGATGCGACCCGAGACTTTTTAAAAGCTGATTTGTTTGAGAAACTATATACTGATTATCCAGAAGATGTTGGTTGCTTTGGTATATATTTATTTAATCACATTAAATTAGGTGCTGGAGAAGCAATTTTTCTTGGTCCTAACGAACCACATGCATACTTGTTTGGAGGTATGTTTCATAAATACTAAATGTTAATTATAATTGTATTAATATTTTAATTGTAAATAATCAATTAATTAGATTGCATAGTGTATGGCATGCTGATAACGTTATTAGAGCAGGTTTGACTCCAAAAATGAAGGATGTGGAAGCATTGATTGACATGGTATCTTTTGAAAACAATACAGCTCAATCAAAACATTTTCAGTCAATTCAGGAAGATAGCAAAACAGAAATTTTCAGACCTGTTCATGAATTTTCTATCGCTAAGATCACAGTAAGTTTTTAAAGATTTAATACTGTTAAATAAAGAAAAAAAGAAAAAATTAATTATTGTAGATTCCACCTGGTATTGCTAACTATGAAATAATACCAAGAGACTCAGCTAGTATTTTAATAGTTATTAATGGTAAAGTTGAACTTAATAATTCAATTATTTTAAAAAGCGGAACTGTCATATTTATTGGAGCAAATGAAAAAATTTGCTTAAAAATAATATGTGGTTGTCACCCAATGATTATGTTTCAAGCGTTGATTAATGTTTAACTAATTAAAGACAATTTTAAAATGGAATTTTCTTCAGTGAAAAATATGTGATAACAATAATATTGTATTTTAAAAGCATTTTCTTGATTACTTAATTATACCTAAATTATTATAAATTAAAATTAATTTATTTATATCAACATTAATTGATTATTTTTGTACAATTATATTAATTTTGTATAGAAAATAAAAAAAAATTTTATTGTTACAACTATAAGCTATAAAATTAAAATTTTTTTTTAATCATTGTCAGATTCATTATTCTTTGATGTGCTCCCAGCACTAATTTTATCTTCTTCCTTATAATGTCTATATTCTGGTTTTAATTCCCACATATTTCTGTGAGGATTTTTCAAATTATAATTGCAAACCTCGTTTAAAATTTCTTTGAGATAAGTCTAAAATATTTTACATTACATTTTTTAATTTATTTAAATTAAAAATTTATTTAAGTATTCATAATCAACTCACAATAGGTTGGCGAGTAATTTTCACTAAATCTTTTATATTGTAATATTGGTGCTTTTCAAAGGCTGAAAATAACATATCTAAAACAGCATCCTTATCATCTCTTATTTTTTTACCTTCAGCTTTTTTCTTTTCAGCGTATTCAATCTAAAATAAAAATTTTTTCTTATCAATTTAATTTTTCATTTCAAAATGTCATATGTATTAAATATCTTACATTGTACTTGTGATTTGAAACTGGTTTAAAATTTTGAACCACGTTATTTATTTTTTGCACTTGCCTTTGAGGGACGGATGCCTTCTTGATACTTTCAAGTTTTAATTTCATGTAAGTCATATCAGCTAGAAATTACAATTTTTCATAAAATCAAAATGTATTCAAATACAAGAAGACACATTTATTTACCTTGTGGACGACATTCAAGCTTTTGAACTATTTTACCTTCCATACATAACTTCTCTGCTTCAGGAATAATGGTATCTGAATTTGGAGGTACTGAAAATAATTTGAAAAAATAGATGCAATACTCAGAATTTTTAAAATTTATTAAAACTAACGGATTGTGTGAGAAAAAACTCCTAAGGTTTGATGAGTTACTTGACTAACATCAAGTCTATGATTTTTTGGAATTTCTTGCTCCCCAGTTTCTTTTAAGGCTAATACAGCTTCTGACAAACTTAAGGTAACTTCTGCTTTTTGTTTAGCATGCCTATAGTAAATTAATTATTTATAATGTATACTTGTTAATAAAATTGTGAAAATTCAAATTTTACTTAGTAATCCTTAGTTTTGCCACTTCTATGTTTCCCGGAGCTTTATCCCATCTATTTGAAATATATTTTGGCACTTTCACAAGCCATACGCCTCGATTAACATTAGCTAAATCTAATTCTTTCTCACTAAGACCAGTGGTGGAAGTCATAACGCAATTTAGTATACGTTCATAAATAAAAATAAAAAAAAATTTTGTTGGTTATGGTTCTTTTTGTGCGAGCAAACCATGAAGACCATACGTACGTAATGAAGACCATGAAGACTATAGATATTGGATTGAAGACATTAGGAACGAATATTCGTCGGTGAACCTACAGCGCCACCAAATCGGTAATTCGGTACTAATGAGAATAACCATATAGGAGCCAGATAGGAGCATTAGACGAGAAAAAATAAGTAACCCCCACCTTCGATATTTACCCCCTCTCAATCCATTCTTGCATGCTAAATAATCAAAAGTGGGAGTAAATTTTGGAGGTGGTGGTTAAAATTTTTTTCTCGTGTGAATTTAATGCTACCTACACGGTGATCCCGAGCGGGACGTAAATTTTATTTTATTAGGCGCATCGCTATTTGTTGATGCTTGTAACCTTAGCTGCGATTGGTTTACTAATAAACAAACAATACATCCCGCTCTGGATCGACCTGTATATGCCAAGGCATCCCCTCCTTATACCATGGTATATCCTGGTAAATCGCCTGCGATAAGATGGTCGCTGTCCTTGCATACTTCTTATGCTTCTTGGCGCAAAAATTCAAACTGATTTTATTCAATTCTCGTATTGTCTTAATTTACATACCGAAAAATATTGATTTATTTAATTTTAGTTAATAATTAATTAAATAAATCATCCAAATTAATTTTTCTGGACAGTAGCCACGAAAATACGATTTCCTGAAAGAAATAGCATTTATACTTAATCAAGGGATTTTCGGGGACAGTAAATATTTTATTTAAAAAAAAAATTTTAATTATTTACCTTGAAGTGAATTTTCGGGATTCCAATTTGGCGTACAGAAAAATTGAAAAAAAAGAAATAGCATTTATACTCAATTAAGGGGTTTTCGGGGACAGCAGATATTATATTTCAGCATAAATTTTCAATTTTTTACCCGGAAGTAATTTTTTGGGAACCCAATATGGCGGACCGAAAAACTATACAAAAAATGAAGTAGCATTTATACTCATTCAAAGAGTTTTCGGGAATCCAATATGGTGGACCAAAAAGCAAAAAAAACAAAAAATACCCTGCCAACTAGCTGGCACTGAGGTTCCTCAAACAATGGGCTGTAATCTTAATTTACAAAAAATATTATTGATTAAAACCATGCAATTATACATACATTTTTCGTTTTTAGTAGCTGGTAAAGTAGATTATTAAGATCATTTTGTTATTAAAGTGAAAATTCTAGCGTCCATGGATTGGTCGCGCCGGCGTTAATGGATTTTAAATCATTTTTGCATAATTAAAAAGAGAGAAATATAAAAAAAGCTAATTTTATTTTTTTTTATAAAAGAAATGGTTGGTAACGATGCGAAACTTACAAATATTCGCTCAATTATTATAAAAAGATAGGAGTTTTTACCAGAATTTATAATAATTTCTTATAATTTATTTTCTCAGTGTACTCCTTGCATTTGACCAATCTTCCGCAACAATGATAATAATAATAATAATAATATTTTGTAATAAAAAAAATAGCCACATTAATTGCTTCAAGATTTTAACATTATTTATATTATTTCTATTAATCACAAAATAATAAATTATTTAATTCTATAAATTGTTTGATTCTTTAAAAAATGTCAATATAACTTTTAAATCTTAATTTTAAAATGCAAACATAAACATTTAATATTTTTAGGCTGTTTATTATTGTTTATAATTTCATTAAGCTGCATACATAAATAAACATAGCAACGAACAAAATAATCCGAGGAAGTCAAAAAGAGGCAAGATTTCCATCATTCTTTCCTGTGTGTTATAATTTATATCAAAATAAAAAAAAAAATTGTGATCGGATACAAAAAATTACTATAAACTAAATTTCTAAAACTTGTACTCTCATTAAAATAAATTAGATATGTCAAATACGAAAAATAAATTTGATGTTTTATGTATTTTTTTGTAACGAAGATTTTGGAGAAAAAAATTTTCAAAAAATTAATTATCAGATTCAAGATATCGAGTAAAAACCATACTTTCAAGTATAAGTACTTTCATGGAAATAAATGAGGTATTGCATCCAAATTAAAAAAAAAAAAAGTATTTTGAGATTTTTTTAATAAAAAAATTTTTGGAAAAAAAAGTTAGGTATTCGTTCGATAATTGTTTTGAAATATCACTGGTTACAATATTTTAAAATATTAGTACTTTCATAGAATTAAAAGAGGTATTACACCAAAAAAATATTGCAATTTTTTTTATTTTTCTTTTTTTTTAATTTAGATAATAAAAATTTTGAAAAAATTAAGTATCAATTCCAAAAAATTACTGTAAACGAGGTTCTTAAAACTAGTACTTCCATGGAAATAAATTAGGTACTACGTCCAAAAAGAAAAAAAAGTTTCGTATTTTTTGTATTTTTTTGTGAAAAAAATTTTAGGAAAAAAATTTTCAAAAAATTAAATATCAGATTGGAGATATCAAGTAAAAACCATACTTTCAAGTATAAGTACTTTCATGGAAATAAATGAGGTATTACATCCAAATTAAAAAAAAAAAGGGGGGGTTTGAGATTTTTTGATACAAAAATGTTTGAAAAAAAAATTAGGTCTTAATTCGATAATGGTTTTGAAATATCACTAGTTATAATATTTTCATATATTAGTACTTTCATAGAATTAAATGAGGTATTACACCCAAAAAAAAAAAAATTATTGCATTTTTTTTAATTTTTCTATTTTTTTAATTTTGACAGAAAAAATTTTGAAAAAATTAAGTATCAGATCCAAAAAATAGCAATAAACAAGGTTCTTAAAACTAGTACTTCCATGGAAATAAATTAGGTACTACGTCCAAAAAGAAAAAAAAAATTTGTATTTTTTGTACTTTTTTGTGAAAAAAATTTTAGAAAAAAAATTTTCAGAAAATTAAGTATCCGATTCGAGATATCATGTAAAAACCATACTTTCAAATATAAGTACTTTCATGGAAATAAATGAGGTATTACATCCAAATCAAAAAAAAAAAAAAGTACCTCGAGATTTTTTGGTGAAAAAATTTTTGAAAAAAAAATTAGGTCTTAATTCCATAATATTTGTGAAATATCACCGATTACATACATACGTACACACACACACACACACACACACACACACACACACACATACACACACACACACACACATACAGACTTTTTTTAAAAACAGGTTTTTTAGCTTCCTGGGGTCCCAAAACGTGCTTATATGCCAAAAAATAGAAAATTAAATTTTGACCTAACACAATGGTTCCTCTTTGAGGAACCAATACTAACTTCTTTATTCAATCCAGTTGTTTCCAGGATCAGTGAATGTAACATTTCTGTACAAATTTCGATGTTTGATGCGAATTTCCTGAAATTTAAGATGGTGGCAAAACTTTATATAGATCAAGAAGTTATCATTTTTACTCAATAATGGAGGTTTCAGGTACAGTAAGTATGATATTTCAATTAAAATTTTTATTTTTTTACCCCAATATAAATTTTTTGTAATCCAAAATGGCGGACAAAAAACTGAAAAGAAGAAATTGTCATCTTTTCTCAGTCAAAGAGGTTCAGTAAATTTGATATTTTAATAATAATTTTTATTTCCTTAGAACAAAATAAATTTTTTGATAAATAATATAGCGGACCAAAAAACTGAAACAATATAAAAATATCGTTTTTTCTGTACTGGGGCCCGAAAGTACGTATTTCCCGGAAGCTGCGCGTCCGGCAAAGACGTGTTTTCTCACCACAGTCGCAGAAAAATTTTGTACAATCCTCGGCCATAAACAAAGAATGACCCAAATCGCAGTTTCTCGGCTTCGCCTCGGAAGGTAATTTACGTACGATTTGGGCCATTCTTTATTTTTCTGGCCTATATCATATATACTGAACCCGTTAACTCCTTGATTGAGTAAAAAGGCTAATTTTTTTTTTTTTTTTTTAGTTTTTTGGTCCACCATCATGGATCACCGAATATTTAACTCGGGTTAAAAACATGAAAATTTTAATTAAACTTAATTATATCATACTTACTAAACCTGGAACCTCCTTGATTGAGTAATAATGAATTTCTTAATCTATAATTTTATACTCTCCATTTTGAATTCCCGCAAATTCAATTCAGGGTAAATAATGAAAATTTTTACTAAAATATCATATTCCATGACTTCGGGAAATCCTCGATTGAATGAAAATGATATTTTCTTCTTTTTTATAGTTTTAGAATTCATCATCTGATGACAGTGGGAAACTCTTGATTAATAAAAATGCTAATTGGTTCCTCATAGAGAAACCATTGTCATCGGTGAAATTTTGATTTTCGATTTTTTGGCATATAAGAACGTTTTGAGACCCCAGGAAGCTAAAAAACCGGTTTTTTAAAAAAGTCTGTATGTGTATGTGTGTGTGCGTGTGTGTTTGTACGTATGTGGGTAATTGGTGATTTTTTTTTTTTTAATTTTTTTATCAAAAAATCTCAAACTACTTTTTTTTTTTTTAATTTGGATGTAATACCTCATTTATTTCCATGAAAGTACTTATATTTGAAATAATGGTTTTTACTCGATATCTCGAATCTGATAATTAACTTTTTGAAAATTTTTTTCCCAAAATTTTTGTCACAAAAAAATACAAAAAACACCAAATTTTTTTTCTCTTTGGACGTATTACCTAATTTATTTCTATACTAGTTTTAGGAACCATGTTTATAGTAATTTTTTGGATCTGTTACATAAGTTTTTCCAAATTTTTTTCTCAAAATTAAAAAAAAAAAACAATAAAAAAAACTTATTTAATTCTATGAAATAAGTTCTGAAAATATGGTTTTCACTCGATATGTCGAATCAGATACTTAATTTTTCGAAAATATTTTTTTTTTAATTTTTCGCATAAAAAAATAAAAAAAACAGCAATATTTTTTTTTCTCATTGGATATAGTACCTAATTTTTTCCCATGAAAGTACCAATATCTGCAAATATGGTTATTACTCGATATCTCCAAACTGACACTTTATTTTTTAAACTTTTTTTCTCAAAACTTTTTGTATAAAAAAATAAAAATAATAACAATATTTTTTTTCTTTTGGGACGTAGTACTTAATTTTTTTCTATGAAATTACTAATATCTAGAATTATCGTTTTTACTAGGTAAAATAGACCATTAAGAATATTTTGTTTTTGTTAATGAGGAACCATAGTGCCAATTACTTGGCAGCGTTTTTTTAATTATATAATTAGAAAAACAAAAATAAAATAAGAAAAAAAATTCAATAAAAATAATTAAATATATTATTAAAATAATTTAAACAGAGAAAACTGGCATACATAAAAAGTATTTATATTTTGTTAATTCAAAAGTATTTATATTTAATAAATATTTATTTTCAATTTATTTATTAATTAAACCATTGATTTTATAAATTTATTTTATAGTTAATTAAACTTTTGTATACATGTGTGCATGTGTGTGTGTGTGTTTATATTATGTTATAAAAAAGGATATTCGATAAAATCATATTACATGGTCGTTTTTAATGAAATATACGAGTTTTATTTTAAAGTAATTTGATAGTAAAAAAAAATTTTAATTAAACTTTTTCATTCTAATTTAAAAACGGAAAAATTTTAAAGCTTTTATAAAAAAATTGAAATAAATATTTCTAGAATTTTTTTATTTTGATATAAGTCTACATGTAATACTGATTTTGACATAGCAAGGGCTTGTGTTTCTTTTAGTTTTTGTAATTTTGGTTCCCCTAAATATTTCAGATATACATAGTTATTTTTAATTATTTTGAGCTATGTGATTTTATTATTAACTGTTATGGTATAAAATAGCATTCATTCAATGTCAAAGTAAGTTCCTGTAAATTTTTTTACAAATGGGAATTCTTTGCTTGTTACTATAACTAAGGTAGGGGGGGGGGGGAGGGGGAGTTGTTATTGACAAACAAGATGAGAAAAGGTCTACTAATGGTTTTGGAATAGCTGATTCTGAAAATCAAGGTTTCATTCGTGTAGAATTTTTTAACACTTTAAATTAACAAAAATTTTTTTGTGATAGTTAAAATTTTAACAACATTTAGTCCATGCACTGTACAGCTGTTGTACTTAAATTTTTCTTTAATTTTTAACTTCAAGCTATTTGTTTGATAATAAAAATTTACATTAAAATCCTACAAGTGTATACTTTTGGAGCTACTAATTACTTTAAAGATTCTGTGCTTAAAAATTTAATCAATCCTCTCAAATTTTGTAAAATATCCCTTATTAGAAGTAATTTTTCTATAATTCCAAATCGTTATAAAATTTTGCTTTCAGTACATTTTTTGGATCGCTAATTTTGAATTCCGAGGTCTTGTACGTGAAAAATTTGCAATAATTAAAAAGCTATTTTATTATTGCTGGGCTTTGTCACCGAACCCTTACAAGGGAACTGCATCTCCTCGACCCCCTATAGTACAGTTTATAGTATAGGTAGGTACAAGTACACCATTAGGGGGTACGTAGATTGCTAATCTTTATTTGATGTTGTTAATCCTTTCAAATATTTTAATAATTTTTTTCTTTTTTAATTTTAAATTAAATGATTTAATTAAGCATAAATTAGCATTCTTTTTTTTCATGGACGAAATCACAGGTACCCAAAATTCTGGGTTGCTAAGTCTCTGCTAATATAATGATGTTAAACGAATTTCAAATAAGAAAAACCTCGATTTTTGGAGTCTGAGACTAAATGACCAAATAATTTAGTAGACCTTTTTTTGCTGCAAAATGTAAAACAAATTTGGGGAAAAATTGAAAATAATCTGTTTGAAAAAAAAAATAACTTAGTTTACCACAGTAGAGAAAATAGCTTTAAAAAAAAGGGACAGTAATTTTACAATAAAATTGAGACAATTATTTTGAATTTAAAATGTCGCACTTTTTATAGAATTTTTCTCTAATTCAATTTTATACTTTAGAATTACGTTAAATTATTTTCTGTGTATAAATTCTTAAACAAAAATATAATTTTTTATATTAATTAAAATTTTTCATCTTGAAAATAAATTTTCTATAATTAACAAATTTTTTCAATTCATTATGACATAATTTAATAATTTGAAAAAAGAACAAAAATTGTTTATGAAATGTTTTTTTTATATTAAAAAAAAAATGAATTGTATTTTATAGTAATAAATCAAATAAAAAACTTGAAGTAAAAACAAAAATAAATTTCGAGAGATAGAAAAAGACAGAAGTAAAAAGTTTTTTTAAATACAATAGCAATGTATTATAAAACATTTTTTTCTGTTTCATTTTTTTAACCTATGTTATAGGTAAACATGCACACACACACATGAACTCATAAATAATCTGAACTTCAAAATTTTTTTAATAGTTAGAAAATTTTTTTTTCCCAATATTTATTGCGTGCAAGGAATTAAACTAAACAAAAAAATAAACAAATGTCCTTTTTTTAAAAAAAAACTAGACTACTTTTAAATAAAATTTACATAGAAAAAAAGTTTTTTAACACATAAAATACAAGTGTAGAAAATATGTACTGTTTCTCTTACTTTTTTTTTGTAAGTAAACATGAATTTTTTACATAATAAACATATACACTCACTTTGATCAAAATATACCTAATATTCAGGATAACATAGAATGAAAAAAAGATAATAAAAAAACTGTCTACAGAAAAGTGTAAAAA
This sequence comes from Anagrus nilaparvatae, assembly GCA_022575985.1. Classification (NCBI taxonomy): domain Eukaryota; kingdom Metazoa; phylum Arthropoda; class Insecta; order Hymenoptera; family Mymaridae; genus Anagrus; species Anagrus nilaparvatae. Next base: position 12,537,807 of record JAKSXM010000002.1, on the reverse strand, counting down.
AAAATTTCCACGCAACATCACGCACATGACGTAATATTCCATTAACGCGTATGAAAAGTTTTTTTTTTTTGTATTGTTGTTGTTTATGTTATAAAAATTGTACTCGAAAAAATATATAAAGAAATTCGCGCTTAATTTTTTTTTTTTTTTTTTTTTTTTTTTGTTTATGATATATGATTTGCGCATCCACATTGTTTTGAAAAAAAAACATCGCGATATTAATCGCTCGAGAGATTCATTTTTAAAAACAACGTGTCTCATTCATCGTTATATATATATAATATATATATATATATATTTAATTTTTTTTTTTTTTAAACAGTTTGCAGTTTTTCTGAATGGCTTATCATATACGTATAAAAATTTATATTCTTTAATATATAGTAGTTAGTTTTTGAAACATAAAAATAAATATTTTTTTTTATGTGCTTAAATAATTTTGAACAATTTTTTTTTTTTACAGTAAACGTATTTGCTTACATAATACTTATTTTAACGTTATTATCTTTAATCATAAGTTTATGTACACTTTTCGCATATATTTTTATAAAATTAAAAATAATAATTTTTAAAGCACTGTTTACTCATTACACGTCGAAGCGAAGAGTTTTAGAAGTAAGTAAAAAAAAAATAACTTCCCTTGTAGATACGTGGTAAAAAATTTTGTCCCCATTGTAAAGTTTTATGCTCTTTTAGAATCCGTCATGGGTTTTGACCTACGACTCTTAACAACACCCTACAAATAGGAATGAAAACGGAAGATTGGGACATATTAGGCAAAGCTTAAAAAAATGTACAAACATATCAAACACAAAAATAGATGTCGGAATTGAGTAAGAAAGACCAATTTTATTTTACTAAGTTCGGTAAGATATAAATGTTTATCAAAGTAAATAGGTAATATTTTGTTCGTTGTGGATGCAGGACAGAAAGTTTGTATAGTTACATCGATTAAATAATGATGATTAATACGCGAAAAACTGTTAAAATTTACTATAGAGTCAATAAGGTCAGTCTTGATCAGATCAATAAATGATTTTAAAAAAAATCTCAAATGTCTTGCACCTTAAGGAACCATATCAAGACTAGAAGAATTTCTGAAGATAGAGCGTAAAATTCTGGGATTTATATCGCAATTGAAGTCACTCAAAAAAAATATCGATTCCTTAAAATAGGGAACAGTGAGAGATCTATAAACAACAGTGGTTGGGGTTCATTTTCATGTAAGTACAACAGCAAAAGATAATTCAGATTTCAGTGCAACCTCACAGAATTTATTAAATTCAAAAGATGGAGAGGAGTATGATGTCTAAATAAGCATGGTAGGACTTGAAACTTAAGAATCTTAATTGTTGGTTTTACTTAAGAGTGGAAACTCATTTATAATGGTAATTAGTACACTAGAAGTCTCCAGCAATTATAAATACAGATCCTTCATCGAATATATTTTGCTTTTATTTTTATTGAAGTTGATAAGCATTAGCTTTTATTCTTACGGATAAGTAAAAAATAGGATCCTATGTATGTTGGATCTCTGAACACGAAAAAAAGTCTGTTACGACCTAAATTGATCTAGTGACCAACCGTAAAAGAATTTAAGTTACTTTTTGTAGTGGATACTTTTTGTTTTAGCAAAACTAGAGAATTTTGGGTGAAAACTGATATCATACTCTCATTTAACCCAAAAAACGTAAAAACCAGATAAAAATCCTTTAAAATGTACAAAATATAAGCTGAAAATTCCTATTACGGGCAACTAAACCATTTTGGGTAAAAACAAAATTTTATATTCGTATTGGCCCCAAAATCTAAATTCTTGTTAATAAATTTTATGTACAAAAAATAAGGGCCTCTGACCATCTACTAACAACAAAGAAATATGAATAAAAATGATATTATAACAATCTGTTAAACGTAGATACTCAAAAATAATAAATTCTTTGAATAAAATATAAATGAAAATAAAGAATATAGAGCTATGTATATAGTTGTACACTAACGTCAAAACTTTTATAAATTTAAAATATTTTTTATGAATATTTAATACGTTTTGTACGCTATAACGATAATAAAAATTATATTTTTTTCATATATACACGTAAAATATCGTATAATAATTTATTATTTAGTTGTTTAATTTAAGGGCTTTAAATATAAATATGGATTATAAACAGCTTTAAAGCTTTACATACACATACATAAAAAGAGATATTTTTATTTTTATTGTAATTAAAATGTTAAATCTTGTTGATAGCGTTATGTTAAAAAATTTACAAAAAAAAAAAAATAATAAATAAAACAAAAGATAACAAACGTACACCACCAAATATTATCACAGTTTTCTGTATATAACAAAAAAATTGTAAAGCTTAATATAAAACTAGTTACATTAAAAAAAAAAAAACATCAAGTAAATGAAAAAGTACTTAAAATAAATATAATATAAACGTAAATTGAGTTAGCGTGCATATGGCAAATTTTACAAGTTCAGGATTTATTGGACGTTGATGATGTTATTGCATATTATATATTATACGAGAGATCAGGTTTACAACAAATTTTATCACCTTGAAATTCTTATATTTGCAAAATCCAATGCAATGTATACGCTATTATTTTTTTTTTACAACAAAAAATTTTTATATTAATTTATCTGTATGTTACATACTTTTTTAATTGTGTTCATTTGAAATTCTTGGAAATTCACAAATTCATGTATATGGTTCATTTCATTTTGAAGTTTATTCTTCAATTTGATAATTTTAATATTTTGGGGAAAATTGAGTTTTTGTTTTATTGAATATTAAATAGTGGGAGAGATAGATAGATAAAGACCTTTTGGTCAGGACCTATCGTCATTTTTATATTTATATTGTTTAGTGAAGGCGCTAAAATCGTTTATTATAATTAACTTAAACTCCTTATTATAAGTCCTAGAACCGAAATTGTAATAAGTCCCTAAATTGAAATTATCCTAAGTCCATAAACCTATAGTATTCTAAGTATTAGGTTTGTGGGTTATCATAAATAAATACATCTTATTTTTTATATTAAATGAACACTTATTGTTTATTCACATCTAAGCCTCAATCTTAATTACCACGTCTAAATTACAATTAAGATATAATTAATAATTAAACACGCCGATACATATATACTAAGTACAATGTCGATACGGCTGCCATACAAGCACTGGGGACTTCGCGTCCCTTTGACCCTTTCTTCTCCATATAGTATAATGCGGATGTGATAGAGAGCGCCACATTCCAACACTATGTGGGGACACAGATGGCGACTACCACAAGTCGCTCCCGCAAGCGATAAGTCGACCCCTTGGTCCATATATAAGAAGCCCGTTAACAAGGCCCAACCGACCGTCTAAGGCAGAGGTTACCATCATTGCCTTACTGAAGAGTCCAGATGGTAACCTCGGGACAAAACGGCATAGTAGGAATCTACTCGATCCTACATTGGTGACCCCGACGTGATCTACACACGCAACTTCTGATCAAAAAGTACACGTAACTCAATAACCATGTGATGCCCCGCCACATACACATGCATTGACACACACGTGCCACTGCTCCGTGCAACCATGATCCCACAACAAGCCTGCCTTCGTGAGCGGATCCTTTCACGTTGAAGCCCAATAAACTCAAAATAATTATGTTAAATCAAGACCGTTTCTCCTACGCATGCACCTCCATATTACCTTTCCTCGCAAACGTACGAAAAAACGTTTCTTGGGAGGGGAGTACTGTGGGGACACAGGAGGGTAATTCTTGTTTCCCGTTTTATAGTATTTTGTAATTTTCTGTCATACCGACGTAATGTTATTTAAATGGAGTTGGTATGACAGAAAACTATAGAATACTATAAAACGGAAAACAAGAATTACCCCCCAGATGGCAACTACCACAAGTCGCTCCCGCAAGCGATAAGTCGACCCCTTGGTCCATATATAAGAAGCCCGTTAACAAGGCCCAACCGACTGTCTAAGGCAGAGGTTACCATCATTGCCTTACTGAAGAGTCCAGATGGTAACCTCGGGACGAAACGGCATAGTAGGAATCTACTTGATCCTACAACTAAGTTCCTAAATCAGAATTATTTTAAGTCCATTTGACGCCCCTTCCTCTTTTTACCCCCAACGTCAACTTTTTACCCCCCCCCCCCCTAAAAAGTTTATTTTTTATCCTCTCCTAAACTGGAGACCTTTTCCAAAAAACCCTGCCTAACTGCTTCTTTCCTGCTCCAGTTTTGCATTTCAGCAAGTTCGTTATTTCAGGCCTTGACCAGGAAAATTGTGTTCTTTGCATACAGTTACTAGCCCTGTGTGTTGCTCCATGCTTCCATTTGTAAATGTCACTCCTGAAGAAACGTACTCTGTGCTTCTTTTATAGGTATTGAATAGTCAATGAATAGATTTTCCAATTTTTTTGATAGGTCGGCCATTGTTGCAGCTATGTCAGCTTTTTCATTCCCTATGATTTCTGAATGTCCTGGAACGTATGCTATTGTGATGAGATAACCATTTTTTTAAGTAGCTGCAATTTATGATTTGTATCAAGAATTATTGTATTTGTATGGTCTTTGATTTGCCATCTCATAAAAATAAAATAAACTTAGCATAAATATCTCGATAGCAACGATAATACAATGCCAATAAACATTTATTATAGAGGTCACTATAATCACATGCAGGCTGAATAACGTTTTTGCACAGTAGAAAGCTGGGAGGACAAGCTTTCTCCAAACGAAGAAAAAAAAACCCACCCTATGAACATGTTGCTGGCTAAGTAAGTTTTTCATGTAAAATGTAGCTGGATTACTATCATACCCACAAGTATAGTAAAAGGTGTTAGAGACCTTTTTTTAGTTGTATTATTTCAACCTAAAATTTCGAGTATCTTTTAATTGTTTTGTAATTTAAAGAAATATTGTAAAAATTAAATCAAATTTTGATAATACCAATTCCGTTACTCGAATTAAATTTCCAAATGCAATACTTATCGTGAAACAACCCATGTATAAAAATGCATCTGACTATAAATATGTAGATAAAAATTTATATTTTTTTCATTATTACTTTATTACTTTTTTTTTGCAAACATAACATATGAATTAATAAGTTCTCGAAATTGTGACATTATGAATTATATTTTTCTATTTTTTTTTTTAACTGGTAAAAATTTTTTTTTTTTTTTTAATATTTCAAAATTGCTACAGTAAATTTCTTCTTTTTTTTTTAGTTGGAAAAACTTTTAAATTGTTACGTTATTTATGTAATTTACGTTTTATAAATTTAAAAATTATATTTTTTTTTTATTACTTAAAAAAAAGATATTTTAAAATCTAATTATTTATTAGGGAAAGAAAATAATGAGCAATAAAAAAATAAGTAAATATTTGATTCTACAGAGAAACATAAAAACGTTCGACATCATTAAACACTTTAAATTATTATAAATTTAAACATGCAATTTGACATCAGATTTTAGGTACTTTAAAACGAAATTCCTTTGCTTGATTATTAATTAGTTTCGAAAATCGCACTGATTTATTTTTTATAAGGATATGCAGGTTAAGGCTTAATTTTTTATTTCAGACACGATGGCTCGATTTGAACGATTCTCATTAAAATTTGGTATGTTTTTGATTTTCTGGTAACAGAAAACCAGAAACAATAAATAATAAAATTCATCAAATTGTCAGAGATCAAGAAGATACAGTTCATGATTTCTAGAAATTTCAAATAAAATACTCACAATTTCATCCACCTGATTCAACCTTAAAACTTAAAGAAAATTCAAAATATCTTAAATAAGCAAAAAACCTTATTCATTTTAAATTTTCCACAGGTTTCAGATCATTTACAATCGTTGAAGCTAGAAAATAAAATTCTGCTTTCCACAAGTGGATTTTTTTCAGTATAGAAGTTTTTATTGTAGATTTGAAGCAACGATGCAATGTATTTTATTTTCTTTAAAAAATAAATAAAAAATGTAAAATTAAAATTAATTTAAAATAAGAATTAAAAAATTTGTGTAATTAGAATTAGATTCAAATAATTAAATTTCTTATTTATTAAAGTAACGTGTGCCTATGTAAATTACTGAAAGTTGTTTTAATTAGAAAAAAATATTATAATTTATTAATCATAATCTAGAAATAAAACAATGTTTATGTTTTGCATGCATTAAACGCTATGTTATTTACTTCCTTTATATTTTTTTGTCCATGTCGTTTTAACCGCGTGTAATATGTACATTTATCTTAAGAAACGTCGTATGTATTCGTTTAAACACTGACAGCCGTATGTAAAATGTTCATTAAATTTAGAAAATTTTAAATTTACTATGTATAAAAAGACCTACACCACAGATTATTATTATTACTCTATGTGTACGAAACACCTAATAAAAAATAAATTATATTCATCGTATTCATAAATGTAATTTATATTAATTTTAATTACATATGAAAATAAATTGTCAAACCAAAAAAATAAAGTTTTATTATAAAATGTATAAAAATTTGTCTTTTTTATTTAACGGGAATTTTTTACTAAAAATATTTTTATTGAGGAAAACTAGGTAGGGTCATGGATGGGGTGGTTGACTTCGATTCGGTTTTGGCAACTTATTGATTTTTGTAAATAGTAGCTGAATAACTAGAAAAAATTATCACAGAGCCAAGGGTTCATAATAAAAATAAAAAAATTTTGTAAATAATTTTTTTTGTTATAGTAATTAATTTTCTGTCAATAAATGAACTAAATGCTAGGCTCAGTGTCCAAAACCCCGTTTCTTTCGGTTTTTAATATTAAAACTTACTTAATAGTTAAAATAGAATTTAAAATTCATAAATAGGTTTTTTACCGTCAATTTATTATTAACTTAGGTCTAAGAACGCTTAAAATTAAATTCTACACCGGTTTAAATATATTAATTTCTTAACTGTGCCGAAAACAACCCTCTTGACCCTACTTAATTGCTTTTTAAAACTAAAAATCAAATTAAAATTTTGGGTCCCCTGTACTTATATCTGAAACTAAAGCTCTTTTGAACTTTTTTTTCTTTTAAAAAGGTAATAAATAATATTTTTTTAAAGTCACAAACTGTTGCGCATATGTTGGTAAGTTAAAAAAATAGTGTATTCGAAATGCAGACACCGTACGCCGTCCTATTGTTAATTACCAAACTTTCAATACTAATATAGCTTAAAATTCGAACTTTCATTTTTCTACAGAGTGTATATGACGTATTTAGGTCCCAAAAATTCATTTTAAAAACAAATTTTCATGCAGTCCTCTTAGCTTATCGTCATAAATAAATCTGTCCATCGGTTTCAGCTATTTTGAAGCATCCAAACTTTTAATAATGCACGCGCTATATTTATACACTTGAAAGCTCTGAAATATTTTTTGTTCTTATTTTATTACTCATATATGAACCACGCAAAACTTAAAATATTAAATATTAAAGCTTTAACTATGAAAATTATAATTATAAATATTAAATTTTTAAAACGCCTGCACAAAGAAAAAAAGTCGCAAACGTAAATATCATTTTCTCAAAGTATAAAAAACACGCTTATTTGACCAAAGGTAAGCTAAAGAAAGAGTTTTAGAAATTTTATGGCAGAAAAAAAACTAAAGAAATTTGTAACCGGTTTGTGTAATGTCACAACCAACGAGCATGAAACATGTTCACTTATTCTTACTAATACTGCTAATCCCACTACTACATTACTAATACTTTAACAAACTTAGTTGTAAATTAAAGCCGCCTAATATATAAACTATAACTACTACGGGTGAGCGGTTACCCGACCCGAAGTTTCGGGCGCTCTTGGATTTTTTCGGGTCGGGTCGGGTCGGGTCGGTCTTCGGTTAAACCCAAAAAGCTTCAGGAGTCTGAAGGTATAGTTTTTAGGTGGGAAATTTCCTTGGCATTACGATTCTATCATCCTTATTGCGAAAAATTTCCATTCGCTTTTAAAAATGAGAATAAAAGGGTAAAAAAAATGACTTGCTGAAGAAAAAGGATAATTTTTATTAACTTTAAGTTATTTTTTATTTTTTTATGTAAATTAAATAAATAAATAAATTCTCATTTTTTTTAACATTTTAGATGCTATCTTTTTTAATGTTAAAAAACAATAAAACCTATTCCCAAGCAAGTAATTTTTTTACCCTTTTATTCTCATTTTTAAAAGCGAATGAAAATTTTTCGCAATAAAGGTGATAGAATTGCAATGCCAGAGAAATTTCCCACCTAAAAACTATACCTTTAGACACCTGAAGCTTTTCGGGTATAATCGAAGACCAACCCGACCCGACCCGAAAAAAATAAGATCGGAATGTCGGGCAGGTACCCAAAAATTTGGGTAACCGCACACCCCTAATAACTACTGTCACTAAATTTATCCTGTTGGTGCACTAAATCTGAATTCTAAGTCCATTCCACTACCCCCTCTTAAAAACGTCACTTTTTCACCCCCCCCCCCTAAAACGTCAAATTTCACCCCACCAGTTACAGAAAAAAATAATTTAAAAATAAAATAGTGCTAAAATTATAACGTTAAATTAAAAGCTATGAAATTTGAAAATTGAAAACTAAATTAAAACGAATTTAGTAACAAAGTATTAAGTAGAAATTTTCATCATAATAGTATTACATTAATCTCTAGACAAGAAATAACTCAAAATAACTCTCTCAGTATACCCGTTTAATCTCTTTGGATTAACCAAAGTCCTTATGACCATCTAAGACATGAAGACTTGAAAAGTTTATATTATCTAGAACATCGTAAATCTTAAGGGTATTCTGTTTAACAAAGAATTTATTGATTTATTTGTAATATATTAAGAAAGTTTAGCATTATGTAATTATTTTAATATTAAATTCAAATAATGTTTTTTCTCATCGTCTTAATTATATAAATAAAATCATATAAATTACAAAGTACAAAATCTTATCTTTTTAATCAAATAATTTATATAAATATAAGAGAGCTTCTAAAACTGAAATTTTATTTAAATTGTAACATCAAAATAAATTATCATTTTCATTTACTTTTCATGTATACATTAATATCTTTAAATGCTTGCATTTATGTTAATGTATGCGTGTCTTACGTGTATGTTTAAAAAAAAAAATTTTATATAAAAAAAAAAAGTTAAGTAACTTTAGACGATTTAACGCAAGTGATAGCTTGGTATTATAATATTCTAGAATCCTGCTGTGCTCTGCATGTATCTATGATATACAAAAATCGCGTGTACGATATATTGATGCTAAAAGAAGGCTGATCAGTAAATGAAAGCCGCAATTTCTTATTGAACTTTTATGTATCTACTAGAAAATTACTTTTTTTTTGTAGTCTGTAGTAGAAAAAAAAATATTATATTGAATTAATAACTGTTCTTATTGAATATCAAGTTATATCTTTTCTAGAAAAATTTTTTCAGACACACGATTTCAAGATAGGCACTGAGGTTTTGTAAAGAAACAGATAAACATGTATTATAAATATTAAAAAATGAGTGTACAAATAGAATATAAAAAAGAAAACAAAAATTTATACTGCCCCAATATTTTAATCTGAGTTATGTTCAGACTTACAGACTCATTATACTTATTTTCAGACTAACTACACTGTAAAAAGTAATTTTCGAAAAATTAGTAAATTTTTGAAAAAATTTGTAAATATTCGAAAAAAATCGTAAATTCACTAAATTTAGTATACATATTAACAAAAAATTCGAGTATTATCGATTTTTTTTTGTGAATTCGCAAGAAAAATTGATGATTTACAATTTTTTTTCAAAAATTTACAAAAAATAGTTGTAAACCGAAAAATAGTTGTGAATTTACAACTTTTTTCGTAAAATCACAAAAAAAATCGAGAATTCTCGAATTTTTCGATAAAGTACTAAATTTAGTAAATTTACGATTTTTATCGAATATTTACAACATTTTTTGAAAATTCGCTAATTTTTCGAAAACCTTCTATTTTCTTTGTTATTCTAAGGAAGTTACTTTTTACAGAACATAGTTCTTTTCTACACTCTTTTTTTGTTTTTCGGTATTCTTTATTCTTTAAAATTTTACTAAATAATTTATGTAATCGATTTTAATTCACAAAATTGAACTTTTACATGAAGCTATAAAAAATTAACAGTTGATATTACTTTTTGAAGGTGAAAGTAATATTCTGGACAAATTTAAATTTTCATGAGCCAAAAAATCTATTTATTTAAAAAACGAAGTTTAATCATAAAAAATCAAGTTAGAAATTTCAGTTGTTTGTTTAGTATCTATAAATATAAACAGTATCCTTTATTTATGCTGATTGTTGAATCAAAACTTTTATTATACATACTAAAATATTTCAATAAAACAATTTTACAATGCAATAATTAACAATTTATAATTTAATTTTATTTAATAAAATTGATAATTTGTAACGATAGAGAGAGAGAGAGAGAGAGAGAGAGAGAGAGAGAGAGAGAGAGAGAGAGAGAGAGAGAATTTTATATGGTTTAATAAAATAAGCTATAAAAGTTTTAGTAGAGTTAAAATTTAAAAATAGAAAATTAATTTATGTTGAAAAACAGGATGTAATTTTCAATGCACATAGAGAGAAAAACAAAAAGACAGGACGCACGATGATGCTTTAGTGGGAAAGAGAGTAAAACTTTTGTAATTGTTTGAAGACTTGATGGGGTTGTACATATATATACGATGTCAGTAATTGAAAGAGAATACAAGTAGCAAAATGAAACAAGGAAAGCTTTGATTCGTTGGGGTTTATTTCCGCTTAATGAACGAGTGTGAATGGATGCTATATACGTTTGTTATGCGCTTTAACATGACAAAAGTAAATTATATTATGCTTTGATTACCTTACTCGCTATTTTTTTTTTTATTTTATTAACTTTGAAAATTTTTACAAAATATATTTTATTACGCAAATACAAAAAGAATTTATATTTAATTTATTGATTAAAAGATTATTCAATTGTTTACTTTTTTTAATTTAAATAACAAATAAGCTTGTAAATAATAATTAAATTATTTTATGTATCTTTTGAATACGATATTAATTTAAAATCCTTCTTTTTTGTTTTGTTTTTCATAATAATAATAATAATAATAATGGTTATGGATTATTTTAGCATTGACCTATTTTAAATTATAAATGTTCGCTTTAGTTAAATTAATTTCTAAGCCAAGTTACTTTACAATGTAATATTAAAATAATGGTTTTCAAATTACCTTTAATTAAATTACTTAATATTTAGTTATCGTTGAAGTTTATTAAAATGAAAATAATAAATTTACTAATTTTTTTTTTTTAATTTAATTGGTATAATTAGAGGTTTTACATTTTAAGATATTTAAAATAGTAGATTTCATAACAAAGGTGTAAAAAGAATGTTTTTCATACGAGATAAATAGTTATTTCAATGATCTCGAGAATGATCTACAAAATTCGGTTGGGGTGCAGAGGGGTGGCTTACTCAGAGTACAGTTAATATGCACCCTATGCATGTCAAATGTACATTTTTCTGCGCTCCACTAAATAATCTACTTTTGAAGTGAAAGAAAGTCTGTTCTACTCAAATACGTTTTTGCTACCATGGAATTTTTTGCACTCGTTCTACACCCAGGTAGGCAGAAAATATTGCAAACACTATGGGCGAAAAACTTTAGACACCAGCGTGATTAGCCTTCTACCAAAACATTAGCACCTTTGGCAATTAATATATTATAAATTTCTAATAGAATACATACTACTTTAGCACTTTAATAGAGCACTCTCTGGAGCTCACGATCCACACATCAACTAAATTCTGCGCTCTTTTAAACTGTATTGACCAAATATGCCCCAAAGTTCGGGTGATGTATGACAAAACACATCCTTCGATACAAATCTCAGTCACGTATTACATACACTTTGACCCACGTAAGCCACAAGCTTTTTATTATTTTTTTTGTTAGTGGACTAACCAATTTAATTAACTTCAAAAATGTATAAATATATTTTCTAAATAGTCTCTAATGTTAATTATCATTTTTTGACATTCAAAAATTTTTTTGGTTTTTTCAATATTGTGGACCAAAAATTAAATTACTTTTAAAAGCCTGAATAATCTGTAATTTCGGAATAATCTCTGAGGTGAAACTAGAATTGGGTGCAGAAAATTTCATTTCTTAATTGAAAATTTTTTTTCTTGTTAGTATCCAGAAAGTGCGTGTTTTCTGGCCACTGCGCTATTCGAAAAAACGCATTTTCTCGACACTGAGCAAGAAAAATTATTTTTTGTCCTTGGCCACAAAAAAAGAATGCCCCAAATCGCAGTTTACCAAATCGTAATTTAAGTTCGATTTGGGCCATTCTTTACTTTTGTGGCCATGGGTAAAAATATACTATTTAAAGATGGTGGAACAAAAAATTTAAGTTTTAAAAATAGAAAATATTTTTTCAAATAGTCTTTGAAACCAAAAGCTTAAACGATTTGCAAATTTCTTTTTTTATAATTAAGAAAATTTTTGAGTTTTTCGAAGATGATGAACCATGAAATTAAAAGAACATTCGAAGGTTAAAATTTTTATAAGTAAAAGGTTTTTTGAGGAAGAATATCTAAATTTTGGGTAGTAGTACTGTTTTATTTTCTCACATTCGGAAAAATTTTTGATTTTTTTATAGAAAAATTTTCTGGGGTAAAGTATTATAAAGTTTTTATTCGAAATCACGTTTATTAACCTCGATCAACCTGTTGATGAAATGAATTTCAAATATTGGTGCTGAGGGTGCTGATTAAAATTTGCAGTATGCAACAGCTGTTTTGGAAAACTCAAAAATTTTTCGGATGTTATAAAGAAAAAACTAATATCTATAATTCTTGTTTACAGTCCCTAAAAATCATTTTATTTGAAAATTTGTGTTCAGATTTTTTCCAATTTCATAGTTGTTTTTATAACTAATTTGTTTATTTAAAATAAAATTCAGATGAAAAAAGCGTATTACTGAAGGGTGTTTTTTGGTAAGTTAATTAAATTTTTGGTCCCCAACTTATAAAAATCAAAAAATTTTATTTACACCGTTTATCTTTTATAGGATACCAAAATTTCTATTGCAATAAGTTCAAACTACAATATAAAGATCAATATATAATTAAAGACTAACCTTGATCGTCGCGTTGTGGGATCTTTCATAACCATGACCTCTGTGATTTCTCCAAATTTTGTAAAGTACTCCCTTAAACTCTCTGTAACAAAAAAAATATAAATTCAAATTAATATTTTTATTTATGACTCATTAACATATTAAAACATTAAATGTAATTTATTTTATTAAAAAAATAAAATTTTAATGTGCTATGTGTAGGGTATGTAAAAAGTTATTGCTTTATTAAAATTAAAAAACGCGTACCTACATAACCACAAAAAATAATAAATCTCAATTTTTCATATTTAAATTTAATTAAAAAAATTTTTTTTTCAATTAATATTAAAAAAAATTATATAAATTAAACTTTTGTTGTTTTTTTTTTAATAATATTTTTAATATGATAAATTATTATTACTTTTATTTAGAATGGAAATAAACAAATAAATAAATAAACTTTACGTACATACGTAAACCTGATTTATTTTTATTTTACTAGAATCTTGAGAAAAAAAAAAAACTCAATAAATAAAAAAATGCAACAATGCATAAATTCGAAAAAAAAATATTGTTCAATAAAATTGTCACAACAATAAGATATATTTGCAAGTAGTACATAAACAAATAAAACAATAAATTTCAATAAATTATAAAAAAAAAATACGTCCAAAGAAAATTAATTTTCATTTTCTTTTTGCTAACATGATAAATAAAATTTTAACAATCTGATGATGTAACTTTAAGAAAATTTTTTTATAAATGAAACACCAAGTATAATTTGAATGAAATTGTAATTTTAGGGGTAAAATAAATTTGTTTTTCCAGGGTAAAATAAAACTCTGAGGTCAAATAGAAATTTCAAGGATAAAATGAACGTTTTAGGACACTTTTTAAGATAAATTATTTTTAGGATAAAATTAGGCACTCTAAATGCAAATTTTTTATTCAGGAAATAATTTTTATTTTCGAAAATGCATCTGGGTTTTCTTTCCTATTTATAGAATTACGGGAATCTCCATTGTATCCAAAAATCAAGGTGCGCTTCACTTGGACTCCAATAAATGTGTGTCATTGATAGTTCCTATAAATACTCCACATTAGAAATATAAGAATGCTAAAATACTATTGAATTAAGCCAAAGGACCCACTTTTCAATCCCAAATTAATTTTGTTGATTTTCCACAAAGTAAAGCCTCCTTTTTGGATACTCAATTTCGAACTATAACCATGTAATTACTCAAAAAATCAAGCAAATAAATTAAAATTATTTTTTTACATTAAAAAACATCACATAACCTCTAATTTGCTTTGAAATTTCATAGTATTTAAAAACTCATATAAAAGCTTAAATTTATACTGCTTTCTACATAAACGAAAAAGACCAATAAACTTTTTATGGTTACTTAAACTCTCGACTATATTTTTTAAAACTCTTTTTATTTATCAAAAATAATGATCTATTTTAACTTGATGAAGTGCCTAAGACACGCAAAGTTTAAATATATTTTAAAATATCTATATTTGTCTAAATTCACAAAAATAAAAAATTAAAAAGTAAATAAAGTTGGAAGTAAATAATAAAATTTTTAATCGTCTTAATGAGCTTCTTAAAGATATTTCTCTAACTACTTTTTTTCTTTTAATAAATGAATTTAATTTTCCAGATATCAAATTTTAATTACATTATTTTCTACATAGTAAAAAAAAGGGTATTAGTATATTTTTACTTGTTTTAAATATTATACATAAAAAGTTTTAGGTTTATAGACAAAAAAAAAATTTTTCCTATATTATAAGCAAAAAAGTTTTATAATTGTCTAGAAGAGAGTAAAAAAAAAAACTTCTTTATAAGACTAAATTAAAAACTTTGATTTTTCCAAGTTCTTTTAGGTTAAAGATAATTAGAGCTGTCTGTGTTTTGTGTTCGTGAAACCTCACGCGATAATAAACTTTATAAATACAAAAAAAATTAAATTTTAATTCTTAGGATAATAATTTACTCATCAAATGTGAATGAATTATTTTTTTATCTAAATTTTAAATTAAAAATACAAATCGTCTGTATCTTCTGAAAAGATATAAAGACAAAATTATTAATGCACAATATAAGTACATTTATGTACAGAACAATGAGCAACTTAAGCAAAAATAAAAAGAAAAGAAAGAATGAAAAAGTTTGTAGAAGAAGGGTTTTAGGAGTGGCAAGTTGCCAATATGGCTAAGATCCAAATATGTCTTCTACTCTATCTAATTATACGCTGTTTTATCCAGAATACCCTAATACCCTTATATACAATTCAAGTTTATAAAATTTTATAGGTATTGTCAATGCGTAATAAAAATTATATATTTTGGTAAATAATATTATAATGCATTATTATTGTAAATATTGGTAAACATGAAATACTACTCAATGTAATTTTCAATTAATTCCTCTTTAATTATGATTTATAGTATTCACTAAATAAATATATTTATTATTGTTATTATTATTATTCAAATTTTATTATTTAATTATATTTTTTAGTTACCATTGATAATTATTTAATTATTTACATATACTTATTCGTTTACATTAATATTTATAATCTGAGTGTTATATCAATAAATTTACAAAATTATTAAATAAATTTTTACATTTATTTGAAAAGTGTATATTGAAATTTGATTTGATTTTGAAGCTTTTTGACAGCAGAATATTTTTTGTTTTAGAATATTTCAAAAAATTTCTCAAAATTAAATGTGCGAATATTATCTCGACTCGATTTATGTAAATTGGCATCGCTTTTAACGAAAATAAATTTTCTAAATCATATCATAAAACATGCTGTTCAATTTTTTCAAGCTGTCTGCAACCGCTCGTGCAAACCATTGCGAGCAAAATAAAAATTTCTCTATTTATTTATTTGGTTAGCAAATAGCTATTTTATAAAAGCTATTTTTGGATATATCTTAATACTATAGAGCGATTCTTAGCGAAATCAGCAAAACCTTGCCGGTCGGGTCTTTGGATTTAGATAAAGACGTTTTTATTCTATTTTTCTACTCAAAATACGTTAATCCCCCTTAATATAGAAAATTAAGTCCAGGGAAAATTTTTGAAAAAAAAGCTGTTTTTGAGCTCTTTTAACCTGCCCGTTTTCTTCATTACCCCAGAAACATTCAAAAATAATTAGAAAAAAGAGACTTCAGTAAAATTTCCTCAGGAATCTGGCCCTGCCGGATTATTCATATACTGTTTTGCTAAAGCTGTAAAAAAATACACCCTCCTTAATTTTTTTAAGGATTCGGAAAAACTTGGCTTTTTGCATATATTTTTGGATGCCGTATCAAACTTATTGTGATCAGCCTTTTAAAACCCCGAAACATAAAAAAAAACACGAAAATTTTCTTCCATTTTTTCGCTTATTTTACAGTTTTTTTTTTTTTTTTTTTTAATGGCATTCTAAAGAGCTAAAATATAGTAAGATTCTACTTCTTAGGAAAATTTCACATAAATTATATATTTTAAAAATGTATTAAGTCATTTTAAATGTGTTCAGGTCCATGTTGGGAACATGCTATAAGATAGAGATTTTTAGACGAACTTTTAAAAAATAGTGCTACCTGTTAATTTAACTAACATAGAGTGTATTCTGACAATAACTCAATTTTTGGTCTAAACAGGAAGCGACGCCATGCTACTTACATGTATTAAGATAGGGACTTTCTGTTTAGACCATGTCTTTTTAGCGACCCTTTTAATTATTGTCCCAACACTCACTACGAGGATATATTAATATTTTCTGATTGATCTCATTTTTCGTGTGCAAGCGTCACCTTTCAAACCCCGTAAACCGGAATTTCTTATCACCAGTCCTCTCATCGCTATAGTCAATAAACCAAATACCCATTTTTGTTTTAAAATGAAAAATTTTTAAAATGCTTCTAAAATGACAATTCAACAATGAAAATAGGTTTTATAGATCTCATAAATTCTTTACTCGTCTTTTTTGCTTAGACAACAGACTTTACGACTAAACAGAATAATACAAAGTGTCTAAATTTATCAAATAAAAGCATTAGTATTTAAATTTAAATTTTTTAAATACCTTCAAATAAAAACTATTATAAATTTGAATAAACTCAGTGTTCTAAGACATTTAAAATAAAAACATAAAATTTTAAAATTGTACAAATTATAAAGTCTTTACTGAATGAAATATTTTTTGTTTACATGAATGAAAAGCTAGCAAGTGACAAAATTTAATACAAATAACGTAAAATTTTTCATTTTAATTATATTTTTACTTTTCATCACTTTTTTAATGTTGCCAAGTATAATTTATTTAAAATTTTATCTCTACACATAGTCATATAAATTTGTTTTACAAATTTTTTTTACGACACAAGATTTTCAGTATTATTCACAAAACCACAAAATAACATGAAGATATGTAGTTGAGCAAAAAAAAAAAAAGCTCTAAAGTATCATTTGCATAAAAGTAAACTTATGATTTTTTTTCTCCTGGTATACACAGAGATACAGTAAAATACTATTTTTTTTCGAGTTTATTTTTATAAAGAGTTATTTTTGGCTTAAAATAAAATAAGATAAGTTGTTATATGCATAAAATTTTAACTATTTGGTGTAATATATACCGAAATGCGAAAAAAAGCTACATTTTTTATGATAAAATATTATATTTTTCAACAGTAAGCTCACTTTTATTAATTAAATTCAAATTATAAAAGCATAAATAATAAATATTATTTTACAAAAATATATAAAATCTTAAAAAATTTTTTTAAAAGAAAAAAGAATAGAGTTGTCTGTAAGCAATTAATAGAGCTTAAATCCTATTTGGCAAATTGCCATTAATATGTGGAGACACAGTGTATACGTTATTTTACGTTTTTGAATTATTTGATTATAAAAGTATTGTATATTAAATAAATAAAGAGGAATATTTCAAATAAAGAGACAAAAGATTAATAAAAAGAAATATAATTTTAAATAATAAAAGTCATTTTTAATTTACCAAAAAAGAAAAAAAATTTGTTGGATGCGCATAAACATCTGCAATGCAGTTTTTTATTTTATACCCATGTAAAACATTTTTTAAATTATTTATTTATTTGTAAAAGATCTTTTATTGTTGGATGTAATAATAATAATGTATACTTTTTATAGGAAGTTTAATCTTGCGGTTCGTCGAATTTTTATTTATGCATCTCGAGATTTTTTGATTTAAGATTTATTTTTTATTTATGAATAGAAAAATATTTGGCATTGATTTATTATTTACCAAGTTTGTTTCTGAATTTTATTTTTTTATTCTAAATAATAATAATTTTGCTATAAATTCTGAGAAAAAAAAATGGTTTTTTTTTTTATAATAAATTATTGTATAATTTTAATAAAGCTTTTTATAATAAAAAATAATAAATACATAAAGAAAAATAAATCCTTTTATCCAAGACACGCTTTAACACTTCAAAGAGAAAATGCAAATTTATTGCAGGCTCATCTGACATATATAAATCTGCTGAATTTTCAATTCTTCTAACAAAATAGCTGGAAAATTGCAAAATTATACTATAATCTACTAAGCGTTAATGAGATGCCACTTTTAACAGAGAATATAAGAAAAAAAAAAAATATATATATATATATATAGTAGGTGAAACCGTATCATTAAAATAAAAAAAAGAGTAAAGCCTTTATTATCTTCTATAAAAAATAACAAGTATTAAAGAAAAAAAAATTTATTATTAAAAAAAACAAATTGCGCATAATTTTACGCTTTTTCTTGAGTATTATTAAATTTTTTTTCAATAATTTAGTTGCATAATTTTTATAAAATTCTTTTTTTTATTTAAAAACTCTGCTACACTGATAATCTTTTTGGTTCAATGGTCAATTGGTTTTACAGTAAAAAACTCGGGTAACGGAGATCTAAAGTCCTCTAAATAATTTTGGTTTTGTTTTTAATTTAAAAAAATTTTTGGATAAAGGACATTTTTATGTGATATGGACTTCTATACTTTTTTTTAAAATTATGTCAATAACTTTTTTTTGAACTGTTTATTGGAGACTATTCAAGTTTTAATGTGAGAATAGTTTTTTTCGGTTATTCTAATTTGTATTCTGTTTTAAATTGCTCTTATGGGGACCAACTTTAGATTCTATAAAAACTATGATAGAGATGACACAAGTTAATGAAACTTGATAATATGATAAATAAATACTTAAATTTTATATTGCAAATTTGTTTTTTACATTTGCCTACTTTAATAATTAAACCGAATCTTACACCCACTAAACACCTTAAAGTATACTCTTACATTTTAGATTTTTTCTCGAAAGAGAAATGGAAATCAACGTCTATTTAAGTGAGTGATAAAGTTATACATATTTATGTATTCCTTATTGATATTATCTTGGATATTATATTATTTATTACTTAAAAATAACCATAAAATAATAAATTGATTTTTGAGAATTAGTAATCGTTACTCTTTCGATTTTATCAATTCTATAATAGTTTCTCACGCAGCTGTAGAGACTTAGATAAATTTAGTATGTTAGTTAAAACTGTTATTCGCTAACTTCTGTTATGATCGTTGGCGGTACTATTGGTGCTTTGGTTATCGAAGACAATTGCTTACACCGAATTTTATAGTTTTTTAATTGGGTTTCTGTACAATAAATTTTGCAATAAAAAAGAAAATATTGATTTGAATCGATAGTTAGTACCAAAAGTAAATATGTAAATATAAAAATGTAAATTATAAAAAAACGAGAAAAATTATTCTTAAAAAAGGTCTAGATTTTACATGAACAATATATAATTTAAATAAAAACCTTCTTTAAAATTACATTTTCCAATAACTAAGTTTTGAAAAAAATCTTGCAAAATTTTCCTCTTAGACTTAACTCTAATTTTACTTTTACATGTAATAAGTTATTTAATTTTATGCGGAAACTATCTTCAAAATCTAATTTTAAACCAATCTCTAAATTTACACGGTTTTATTTTAATATAAAATTAAATATACCAACATTAAAATAATAACTTATTTAAAAAATTATCTTTAATATTAAAAAAAATTTTAATCTATAACGTTTAATTTAATATTCATATAAACTTGTTTTTACAAAGTATTAAATTTTATCTAGCGAGTCTAATTTTAAAATTATTATAAAAATCTTTAATAACCGATTAAAACTTTTAAATAAAAATGTTAATAAATTCATAAAGTTTGAAAAAAAAAATAATAAATTTATAGTAATAATTATTTATTATTCAATTAAAAGTTATTTTTTACTTATATTAAAGCATTTATGAAATTTTTCTATATTAGTTAACCGAGGGTATTATAATAATTGTATTTATAAATTTAAAAATTGTTCGATAACTGTTAAAAGTTTAAAAAATAATATTAAATAATTACGCACATAGTTATATACTAATACATATATAGTAGTTTAATTTAATAATACAAATTTTATATTATTTTAATCTAAAAACATTTTACAACTTTATTATCGTTAACTTGTTATTAAATTATATTTTATTATATTTTATGTAATTATTCAATTTATTATTATTGAAATCATTGAAAATATGGGTATTATGAAGTTACAATAAATTGTAATTAATTCCAATGCAAAATATCTGATAATTATTTTCGTCAATATTGAGTTTTGCAGGATCATTTTTTATTTTTTCATTTTTTTTATTCTTACAACGTATAATATAAAAAAACACCTAAAATCCTGAGAGAATAGTCTCGAAAACTGCGATGAGTGAAAAATTAGTACAAAGTGGCTGAGTACTTGAAAAGAACTCTGAGAATGAAAAAAGTTGAGTGTTTTCTACCTTAGAAAAGACTGAGGCAACTATAATAAATGGATGACATTGCACGACCCAAACCTAAATTTTAAAAGAGTACCAAGTTGGAGCTTTAGAGTAAAACAGTGGGATTTTTAGCCAGTAAGAATCTCAGACATGCCTTTAAATACCCGAGAGTATGGAAATGAAGTCAGAAATTTTCCGCTATTTATTTTTAAAAAATTCGTTTTCAAATTTTCTATTTTCGTTTCCGCTTTTCCAAGTTTCTTAAAGAATTTTTAAAAAAGCAATTGCAGAATTGATTTTACCGAGAAATCTGACGTTTTCCTAACTTTTGAAAATTATTTTATAACCTATTTTTGTCCACGCAGAAAGAGGTTTGAACCGCTTAACTCGATTATAGTAAAAACTCAATATTACTCTTACCATAGGAACTGAAAATGTTTTTTCTTCCTAGCGGGCCGAAAACACTTTTTTCACCCCGCAACGAAATCGAAAAAAACGCGTTTTCACCCCACTGAGAAAGAAAATTTTCGTTTTGTCCATGGGAACAAAAAAAATACCCCAGATCGCAGTTTACCATCCTCGGCTTCGCCTCGGATGCTAATTAACCTGCGATCTGGGCTATTCTTTTTTTTGCTCCCTTGGTTAAAAATGTACTAATTCTAGAACCAAGGTCGAAGGTTCTAAAAGCTAGTTAAAAACTTTCTCTTAAAAAATTAGTATTAGTTACAAAAATATTTTTTATATTTCTTTTATGAACCGCGTACTTTAAATTAAAAAATATTTTTGTAAATGCTGAGACGGTATGATAGGTTCCCTTCCAATAAATAATTTAAATGTTAAATATTTCTTTTTATTCTTATTATACTCTCTCATAACCGGTGACCAGCCCCCCCCCCAAGTACGTTTCCCCACTCGGAGGTTTCCCCCCTTGGACTTTTCCCTCCGGACGTTTCCTCCCTTGGACGTTTCTCCCCAGGATGTTTCCCCCCAGACCTTTTAATATATGCTTTAATTAATAATTTTATTTATTATATCACTTATTTGAAGATGCAAACATTAAAGAATTTATCATAAATTATTTATTTTTTTTACGCATGCGTTCGTGTTTTAAAATTTTAAGTACATTATCCTTGCTTATACGATATCAGTAACACATGCGCGATGTTTTGAGTAATTAACAAAAGTGTAATTAATAAATTAATAATTAATATTAACTATTTGTGTAATTAATAAAATGTTTGTGAACTTGTTTGCGAAAAATGGTATTAAAATTTATAATTAGAAAGCGTGGTAAACCACTACTTAATCATGATGGATATTTATACTCAAACAAAAAACGTAACAAAACAAATGGACTGTATGTTTGGAGTTGTAACGAGCCAAGAATTCAGAATTGTAAGGCATGGTGCAAAACAAATAAAAAAGATGCACACGGAAATTAGATTAATTTAATCTGTATTGTATTTATAATCTTATATGTATATTTTCTATTTCAACACACTTTAATTTTTGCAACAAATTAATTAAATGATGATTTCCTCCCTTTTTTTTTATAGTGTATTTTAAAGTTTGAAAATTTCATTATATTTAATTTCATTATTTTGCAGGCTCAGTTGTTCAGATGTCGGAAGTAACCCATAACCATGAGCCAAATCCTGTTGATTTAGAAAATCGTAAGTTGCGTAATAAAATAAAAAATAAAGTGCAAAATTCAACAGATGCTGTAAGTAATGTTGTGCGGCGTTATGTTGTTAAAGCACCGAAACCTGTGGCTACAGTATTGCCATCAGTATCAAGTATATCGCATTCTGGGAGGAAAGTAAAACATAGAGTAGCAAATATTTATCCTATAACAGATCGTTGAGAAGATATAAACATACCAGATGCATTGAAATTAACAATTAGTGGTGAATTATTTCTTCGTATGCTTCAGAGAATAAAGATATTATTAGATTTACAACTGTTGAAAATCTCCAAAAATTACAAGAATGTAATAACTGGTATAGAAATGGTACATTTAAAATTATACCAGGATTATTTGGTCAGCTGTATACAATACATGGAAATTACTTAGGACAAGTATTGCCTTTCATATATGAGAAATTCCACCAAAAGATTGTATTATGGTCAACCTTTTGAAAAAAAAAAATTTGAAGGCACACCTTGCTAGTACGTTTTATTGAGTTCCTTAGATCATATATAGTCACAAAAAAGTGATGAACAAAAAAAATGTTGCGAGTACAATAGTTTTTTTTGAGTTGGAAGGCTCAAAATTACGTTTTTCCGATATTTAAAAAAACCAATTTTGGAAACTTTTTTTTAATCAATTAAAATCATTCTAAACGATATATTTCTGTTTTATAACTTATTTTGTACTCATAATTTACTAAAAAAATCGTTTTTATAAAGAAGTAAGACAAATTTTTAATTATTAGCGTCTTAAAGCAGCTCAAAAATTAAAAAAACGTTTTTAAAAATAAAGACTGCTTATTTAGCTTTTAAAACTTCTTTTAGTGGAATTATTATTAAAAGATAATGATAAAAAATTGAATTAAATATAACTCATTAGTTAAGAGCTTTAGAAATTACCTAAAACAGCTGAAAAAAACTCCAAAGCTAAATTAACCAATTTTGGATCATTTTTAAAATAGCAAAATCAGTCTCGTTTTCAATGATTTTGCTTAATACTAAGTTTTTTACAGATTTTTTTATTATTTACTATAATTTTACATATTTTGAAGTATTATCTTTCTGTTGAAAATAATTTTTCTTTTAATTTTTAACCTCTTAAAGAAGTTCAAATGTTAAATATTGGGTTTTTTAAAAATTCATAGACTTGGGTTCTTTCTAGCAGATTCAAATAATATTACAAATTGGACTAAAAGACGCATTTCCTAGTAATTTTTCCCGTATAATTCGAACTCACTATTTATTTTAACATTTTACTACACTTTACAGGAGAAAAATTCATTTTTTTAGTTTTTTAGGGTACCAATTATGGGGGACCAATTTTTAAAAGTTTCGCAGTCTTCAAGAAAAAATTTTCTGAATAGTATTTGCAAGAGTTATTTATATATTTTTTCCTCAGAAATTCGATGAAACCACTAGTTTTTTCATCTGGGGTTTTCCTTAGCCGTAAAATCTTATGTTTCTATTTTTACTGGTTTTGTCCAGTCTTTTATATTTTGCATTAGCAGCCCATTTGAGCCTAAAGGGTTTGAAATATGTAAAATTATCTTTAATAAATAAATAGACAGGAAAAAACTGTTCAATAAAATACGAAATCGTTTAGTTTTATGATGAAAATTCATTGACTTATCAAATTTTTAAATTATTGAACTTCAAGTAACGTGAAATTGAGATTATAGGAGAATTATTGCAAAATAATTAATTATTAATTAACTCGACTATTCCAAAACAAAAAGTTTTAGTATTTTATCGAGTAGTTTTTCACTGACTATTTATTTATTAAAGATAATTTTACATATTTCAAACCCTTTAGGCTCAAATGGGCTACTAATGCAAAATATAAAAGACTGGACAAAACCAGTAAAAATAGAAACATAAGATTTTATGGCTAAGGAAAACCCCAGATGAAAAAACTAGTGGTTTCATCGAATTCCTGAGGAAAAAATATATAAATAACTCTTGCAAATACTATTCAGAAAATTTTTTCTTGAAGACTGCGAAACTTTTAAAAATTGGTCCCCCATAATTGGTACCCTAAAAAACTAAAAAAATGAATTTTTCTCCTGTAAAGTGTAGTAAAATGTTAAAATAAATAATGAGTTCGAATTATACGGGAAAAATTACTAGGAAATGCGTCTTTTAGTCCATTTTGTAATATTATTTGAATCTGCTAGAAAGAACCCAAGTCTATGAATTTTTAAAAAACCCAATATTTAACATTTGAACTTCTTTAAGAGATTAAAAATTAAAAGAAAAATTATTTTCAACAGAAAGATAATACTTTAAAATATGTATAATTAAAGTAAATAATAAAAAAATCTGTAAAAAACTTAGTATTAAACAAAATCATTGAAAACGAGACTGATTTTGCTATTTTAAAAATGATCCAAAATTGGTTAATTTAGCTTTGGAGTTTTTTTCAGCTGTTTTAGGTAATTTCTAAGGCTCTTAACTAATGAGTTATATTTAATTCAACTTTTTATCATTATCTTTTAATAATAATTCCACTAAAAGAAGTTTTAAAAGCTAAATAAGCAGTCTTTATTTTTAAAAACGTTTTTTTAATTTTTGAGCTGCTTTAAGACGCTAATAATTAAAAATTTGTCTTACTTCTTTATAAAAACGATTTTTTTAGTAAATTATGAGTACAAAATAAGTTATAAAACAGAAATATATCGTTTAGAATGATTTTAATTGATTAAAAAAAAGTTTCAAAAATTGATTTTTTAAAATATCAGAAAAACGTGATTTTGAGCCTTCCAACTCAAAAAAAACTATTGTACACGCAACATTTTTTCTGTTCATCACTTTTTTGTGACTATATATGATATAAGGAACTCAAAAAAACGTACTAGCAAGGTGTGCCTACAAATTTTTTTTTTTCAAAAGGTTAACCATAATAAGCGCAATCTTTTGGTGGAATTTCTCATATGCATTACTTGCCAATAAAAGCAAAAAAACTTACATAAATTTTCTCAACATTTTTAAGCCGTATATTAATAATAGATTTCCAAACATTAGGATTTTTGATTTTGAAATTGGATTTATTAATGCTTACAAACATGATTTTCCTGGCGTTCCTATACACGGGAGCTATTTTCATTTACCGTACATACATATTTCATATACCGGCCGTGCAAGGGCGAGATGCTCCCTTTTTATGTTTTATAGCTCGGTAAAGGGAATCTGGCGCTGCCACTTTCGGTCTCCCGACCCAATCAGTAGGAGTTGGTTATCTCTTCTACAGGTAAAGTTCTTTGGTTATCCTGACCGTCATTCTAGTGAGTTGCTCTCTCAATACGGATAGGTTAATTAAGGGCTGCACTGAGATTGGTGAGATAGTCACGTGGGCCTGGTTACGAGGTCATGTGGGCCTGGTTACCAACCGTGTGACGTCAGAAAAGTTTTGCTACATATTAAAATACCTGAGTAAATAATTTTTTTAAATTAAATTTTGATTCATATAAGTTTTCTACTCACACAACAATTATTATAAATAATAAATTATAAGGCAATACATATTTTTTATGAATAAAAAATTCTACTTTATTTTTGTTATATGAAATCAAGTCTAGTTATTGTGTTACCGAATACCCATCCTAATAGATCTGGTTTATTTTATTACAGAAAAGAATCGAAGGTACACTGGGTCTCCTTTCGTACCGCCTCAATGCACAAAATCAAGGAATGGACAAAAAAAGCTAAAAGAGAAAAATTTGCTCATTAAAAGAAAATTTGATTTTTGAAAATCGATAAAGTATATCTGGAGCTATACGCAATTAAAAATTATCAAAAGTCATAATTTTACCGTCCATATACAGGTTACCTGAATATATTATTTTCTTTTGTTTTACTTTTTTTTAAATAGAATATATTTTAAATTATTGTTTTTATATTCGAGAAAAATTTCATTTTGATAATTTTTAATTGCGTATAGTTCCTGATATACTTGATCGATTTTCAAAAATCAAATTTTCTTTTAATGAGCAAATTTTTCTCTCTCATTCAAGTCTACTTTCAATAAATAAACTTAAAAAATTATTTTATATGATAATTAAAAAATTTACACATGTTTCAAGAATAAAAATAAAAAAAAAATACTTAAAAAGTGTCAAACATTATTAAAGCGTGTAATTTGTTTAAAATTTTTAGGAAGCCATCAATTGAGCCGAGTGTACTTATTTGTAGTTACATTTTGGGACAAAAAAAATATTTAGGGCAGATTTCTGCGAACCTTCAGTTCCATTTGGGCCCAATTATGGTGGAAGCCCTTATATATTATACCTAATAAAATCTAATGTTTATAATCCCAGACCTATACGTTTCTTTTACATCAGTTTCATTAATATTTACTAACGCGTATAATTATAATTGTAAAGAAAAAGAATTTTTAAAATTTGCACGAACATTTACAAATTTAATTTTTATTAATAGCGTGAATTTCAATTCGATACATGAATATTTCTCAATTTATTTATTAACTTGATATGTTATGTACATATAAAAAATGCATAAAAAAATTATAATAACGTAAAAAAATAAAATTAATTTTGAAAACTGTTTATATTATACTAATTTAAAATTTTTAATAAACTTTTTTACCTAAATTACATAAACAATTATGTAAATAAGATAATATTATAATATTATGTATAAAGCAACATGTTGTGTCGTATAAAGCTTTTCTGAATTTTAAACTTTTGTTAGTAACTATATTACACGGTTCATGTAAATACAAGCTTATCTATGTAACTTATTATTATAATATTTAATGTATGTGTTAGTGTAGTTGTACACGTTTATAGTCCGTTTTATACAAATACATCGATGATATTGCAAACGTTTAAAAGTTCAAAGAGTTTAAACGCGTCATGAATTCCTTTTATAACAATTTACTTTGAGCTTATTATCTATGATCCTTCGACGTTAAACGTTAAAATCTAAATAAAAAACTGAATAAATTTATTATATTAAATAAAAAATATGAATAATAATAACATCATTTTTGTTTATAAATATTCTTTATGTGTATATGGGCTGATCCAGGAAATATCAATTAACATATTTTTTTTTTATTTTAAAGATATTTTTTTTCTCAAAAGAATACAAATTAGTAGTATATATTCGACAAATTTTTGTAATTTTTGAAAAATTTCAGAAATCACCAACCTAATTATTTTAATAAGTTATTAAATTATTTATTAATAAGCTATTTTGGAAGTTTTCACGTTACTAAGTGGTTTTTGATCCCTTTTTCCAGTTACTAGCGTCCTATAGATTCAAAACAAAATTCTAATTAGCTCTACTGGAATTTTGGTTGTGGCAGCCAGCCTTAAAACGCAAGGAAAATTTAAAAATAATGATTTTCATTCATTTATCAAATGCAAGCACCGTGGCATGGTGGGGCTTAAAAGAAATTTTTTTAAACCAAAAAGAAAAATTTCTTTTATTAACTTTTCGTTGTTTTATATCATTTATTTGCAACCTTTTGAAACAAAAAATAATTCCAGCTATACAACCAAAGTTCCGGTGGCGGCAATCAGATTTTTTTTTTCATTGTAATTTTTAAAATTAATAAATTGTTTTTGATAATTTATCCAAAAGAATGTATGCAAATATGAAAGTTCGAATTTATATTTATTAAATAAATAAAGGAATTTACAACATCTTTGTACTAACCAAATTCTATGAATCAACCCATATTTAAGCTATTTAATATTTAAATATCAATGTTCAGAATAAAATGTACTTATCCTCGATAACATGTGATTTAAATTAAGATAAAATAAATAAATACAAAAGAATAATAATAATAATAATAATAATAAGCATTTTAACTTAAATAATCAAGTTGCATTATAATAAAGACAAAAAGTTGTTTGTTCTCTATTTTTACAATAAAACTGTAGTTTAGTAAATCTTAAATAAACTTTAAAAACTTAAGGGCTTGAATTTTGTACTAACTAACTATATATAGAAGTAGGTTAAAAATAACTTTTATACATCTTAAAACTTCTTAAAACTTAAATATAGATTATTTGAATGCCGTTTAGATGCAATTCTTGAATTATTTTTAAGGAAAGAGTATTTTTCATCTTGCATTTTGATAATTTAAATCAAATTTATTTTTTAATGAATTTTCCAAATGATAATACTTACTCTGTAAAAAAATTTAAGAAAATTACTTAAAAATTTTAGAAGCAAGTTCTTGAAAATTCAAAATTCAAGCACATCAACCAGACTGGGTACATTTCTAATAAAAATTTCTAACAAATCTAAACTTAAATTTAAACTTATTTAAATTTTACTTAAATTTTAATAATGAATTGCAAATAATTCGAGGGTATAAAAAATTTTATCAAAAGTCAAATAAGGTCTAAAATACATGCATCCATAAGCTTCAAAATAGATAAGATAATGTGTATCTTACGTACAGCACGTTAAAATGTTTCTCCTTAGTAAAACGCTCTCTCTACTATGCACATTGGAAATTCTCACACACAAGTATTATATTTTATGATAGAAAGCTTACATACGAGAGAAATATATGGAATTTCGCACCAAGAAAACTGAATTATTCACTAATATTAGCTTTTAAGTTATTAAACTCATTATTAACTGTATGTTTAACGAGAGGATCTAATGAGTAGATCTAAAATCACTTATTTTCTTCTTCCTATTTCTATTTTAAGTACATAAAACTTAAGTAAAATATTTTAACAAATTAACTGTTATCAATTATATTTTTAAATAAATTGTGAATTAGTTCGTAAAAATAATAATCAGAAATATTAAAAAACACTTGACGGTATCAATGAAACTAAAATTTAATTTAATTGTAATATTCAATTATTTGCTATTCAATTATTAAACAGGAAAATAAAATTAAATATTTAATAACTCAATAAATAGTAATTAAATTATTTTATAACCACAAATACCAATAATATAAAATTTATAGCACATAGTAGTTTAAATTTAAAATGATCTTCTAATGGAGAATAAAATTTTTTTACTTTAAATTTTATTCATCTCTTTTTTTTTATTGATTGAAATTTTTTAGCCTTTCCTATAGATAAAATATTCAGGTTACTTTTAGGTAATACCACAAAGTTCGAAAGCCGCGGTTTTCTAATAATGCAACAATCGTGTTTTTATCGTATCACGTTGTTGCTTCAGTAAATATTCAAAATCAAAGAAGCATTACGGGAAAATAAAAATTTATATATTTATGTACTAAAGTTCGTGTTACACACACACATGGATATACACACAGATAAATACATAGATAACCATTATATCGATGTACTAAAAAACTCGTGTAAATTTTTTATTTTTATTTAAACATTTTTTTATAAATATTTTTTTATTTATTTAGGCACGTTCTATTTTGCACACTGTTTTATTTTCATGTTTTTTATTTTGTTTTCAAGGATTGATTTATTAAACTTTTTAATTTATTTTACACTTACATTGGATAGAGTTTTTGTAAAAGTTTATTAAGCTACTAGGACTGTAAAGTTTTATTCGAGGGGCTTGGAATTTTAATTTTAGCTTGCAAGCTAAAATTTCTTAAATTTTGCACTTTCAGGGCTCGACTTACGTCATTATTACCCCAGTTGAAAAATTAGAGCTAGGCGAATGGACCGAGAAATTTATCATTTTAAATATATTGTTAATATTCATACTCTAGTCCAAGAGTTGAGCATTTTCCTAGCTTTGGGTTATAGTTAAATAGAATTTTTGCAAAAATACTAGTCAAATAATATTTATATATTTTTTTTGGATGTGTATAAAGTATGTTTAATTTTTTTTAAAAGTATTACAGTCTAACACATTAAAATGTATACTTTATAGAATATGAAGCGTATATTCTTGTTTTTATTCGTTAGTTTGACAAAAACCAAATAAAAGTAAAAAAAAAAAATAAAAAAGAGCTTTTAGTAATGAAACTTTCAGGTTAGCTTTGAGAACCCGTCATTTCCATTAAAAAAAAGGGTCCAGTATTATATACAAATACGTACATATATTTTTACTTTACCGTGAAAAACCTCAAACAAATAAAAAGTCTATGGCAGTCAAGCAAAAATTAACATTGTGTGGTAAAAAAAGAAAAATAAAACAGTATGAATATATTCACTGTGACATTAAACAACGGCAACAACAAAATTGAAGAAGTTAACAGCGTTAAAAATACAAATCGAGATTATTTATAAAAAGGTCTGAAAATAAGTTTCTGTAAGAAAGTTAGACATGTTATCTGATTTTGGTAATTTTTATTGTGATGGGAATATAGAATATAGAAGACTATACTTTCGATTTTCAAAGAGAAAATTAGAAAAATTTTCGCATGATTATGATAGGTATAGAGAAAAGGAATTCTAAATCAGGGGAATCCGACGACAGGGTCGAAAATAAAATTTTTTTATCTAGCATGCACTTCTTTTTAATATAAAACGATACTTTGAATTAACTCTTTTTTCAATCCTTAATGTATTGATGAATGTAAAAGAATGCAAAAAAAGTTAATCTAGAAGAAGAATAATAGTCGAATACTATTTTAAGTAGGAGTGTCCGGTTATCTTATCTTTACATACCCGAAAGTTTAGTCTTTATTTTTTAAATTGGATCAAATATTTTTGCAAGTACGCTTTTAAATCAGAAATTTCCCTGGTTTTACAAATCTATATGAACACATTTTTTTTTTCTACTTTTTTCTCGCAAATAAATATGTCTTCACCTCCTTGTATATTACTACCAAGTTTCTCACATCAAGCACAAGTAGAAACTACTTTTTCGCTTACGGAAGTAACTACAATAAGTTTCTAAAACACTAAAAAACATACTGCCTAAATGTAAAGGACGTAGTCCTGATGGATTTAACCTTAGACACTACAAAGACTCCATACATGTCCTACTAGATTATATAACCTATCTATTTAATTTATCGATAAAAACACTTAAATTTCTTGAGTGTGAGAAAAGAATTTTTATTGTTGCATTAAGCAAAATACCGCGACCATTGTCTCCATCAGATACTCGCCCGGTAGCGAATATGTTGCATCTAGCAAAAGCCTTAGAGAGATTAATTGCTGATCAGGTAACTGCATATTTAGAAACAAATAACTTAATAAATGATCATCAATCTGGCTATAGGAAAAATTTTAGTACTCAAACAGTTTTACTAAATCTTACTGACACCATTCGTCGTGGAGTTGAGCTTGGTCTAGTAACGGTCCTGTTGATGTTTGATTTCTCTAAGGCTTTTGATACAATTGATCACAGCATACTATTAGAGACGTTATATAATCTAGGCTTTTCTCAAACTACAATCCAATGGTTTCATGATTATTTGCTTTTCCGTCAACAAGCAGTAGTAGATGAAAATGGAAATCCCACTGAGTTTATTACAACCAGTTATGGTGTACCTCAGGGCTCAGTGTTAGGTCCCATTTTGTTCCTTATCTACATGAATTCTATTCTAAACGAAATAAATTACTGTCACTATGAACTGTTTGTTGATGACTTGCAAATATATATCCAATGTAAAGCTTCCTCTTACAACCTCTATGCAAAGTGATGTTAATTCAGTTGTAGACTGGACAACAAGAAATCATCTTAAATTAAATC
This sequence comes from Anagrus nilaparvatae, assembly GCA_022575985.1. Taxonomy (NCBI): domain Eukaryota; kingdom Metazoa; phylum Arthropoda; class Insecta; order Hymenoptera; family Mymaridae; genus Anagrus; species Anagrus nilaparvatae. The sequence continues at coordinate 12,505,462 of JAKSXM010000002.1, read as the reverse complement.
CAAATAAAATAAAGGCTATTAATTTTGGAACTGTTCATCAATTAAATAATTTAAATATTTTATATGGTACGGATATTCCCTCAGTAACAGTTTCAAATGTGAGCATACCATATTCTACGTCGGTTTTAAATTTGGGTGTGATCTTAACCCCAACATTAAATTGGTCAATGCACATAATGAAACTCTCAAAAAACGTACACTATACATTACATAGGTTACGTTTAAAGTCGAGACTATTATCCTACAGTCCCCGTACATTATTGGTTTCTTCTCTGATTGTCCCATTTTTTGATTATTGTTGTCTAGTCTATGATGCTCTGGACGTTACACTTATGGATAAGGTTGAAAGAATTTTCAATCTAGCTATAAGATTTATCTTTGGTGTTGGAAGATATGAACGTGTCTCAATTACCTCTTTAAGGAATGAATTAAACTGGTTAACAGCAAATTCACGCAGAAAATACTATAAATTAGTATTAGTACATAGTTTAATATCAACTGGTAGACCGTCATATCTTTCAACACAATTTAAACCTCCTGATGAAGAGATAAGACGTTCACAGCGTAATCTACCTGACACAACCTTATCAGATTTTCTACCCCTAACTTTCGCACTACCTACCACATACAGAACTGAGTTCTATAAGAGTTCATTTATTATATCTGCAATAAATGAGTGGAACAATCTGCCATTTACTTTGAAACAATACGATTGTTTTGATACATTTAAAATCCATATCATGAAATATCTATTATATCTACAAAAAACACCAGATCTTTTTAAGAAATAATCAAATTAAAATATGCTTTTTTTTCTTTTGTCAAAAATATGTCTAAATATTAAAATTTAAATTATAATTAAGCAAAAATTGTTATAATTCATATATTAATTTAAATTTAATTTTTATTTTATTATTATTATATTTTATAATATTAATTATATTCATATTTATTTTTATTCATTTAAATTTTATGTATGTACTATGTACTTATACTCTTAACCATTATACAATATTGTAACATATTGCGCATCGGCCATGCCTGCGTCAAATTTTCTCAAATTAAATAAATAAATTTTCTTTTAAGGAGGAGATAAAATAAGCATACCTTTATATAAAAAAAAAATTTATTCCCGATAATTAACGAAAAAATTTCAAAAAATTATTCATAGAATCAGAAAGCCATGGGAATTTGCGTTTCAATACTATACCTCACACACCTCTGAAATATGTTGGGGTTACCCAAAAAAGCTGGATCGGCACATCTCTAATTTTAATTTTAGGCCATATCAAGCTTAAAGTACACGTGCATCTTTTTATATTCTACCGTCAGATTATAAATATTTTAGTACTAAGTCTAACAAAGACTTTTCATTTATTATTTTTAAATGGATTATAAAAAAAATCAAAATTAAATATTAGAAAAAAGTTATAATAGTAAAAAAAATATATAATAGCAAAAAATGAAAGATATAGGTTATTTTTCATCAAAATATATTTATAAGTCTTTCTAATATATATGGGCACGTCCAGGGAAGCACGACCAGCTGAAAAATAAAAAAAAAAAAAAATATTTTTTTTGGGTCATTTTTTACCTGGGATTTGTGAAATCACTCATACTTTACACTTCCTGATGCATTATTTTGAGATACGGCTGCTCCAAAGTTGAATTTTTCAATTTTTTTGATTTCAGCTGTCCAGTTCAACCTGAAATAACTCAGAACCATACAACTTTTTATATATACATATGATTGGGAAAAACTTTTATTTTTACCTGAACTACCTAAAAAAAAAAAAAATTTTCCATTTTGACTTATTTCACTTTTTTTTCTCCTCGACGGTAGCTTTCAAACATCCAGAAAATTTGTTTCGCCATGATTTTTTTCCCTTTTTTTTTTCTTAAAATTTCCTCCAAAGTGTCCCATTTATGCCCTGAAAATCCTGGGATGTGATATGCCATGATCGGTCCACAATCTTAAAACTTGGTTCTTCCGTTTACCTAAAAATCCATAAAAATGTTAAATATTAGAGTGTAAAATTATTAAAATACTAAATTTAACCTTACCAAATTGTTTCTTCTGTTAAATCTTCACTTTCAGGACCACATAAACATGTTGTAACATATAAATAAGATCTTCTAACATTTCTGATGCTAAAACACCCAAGATCAGCCTCGCGTCAGCATCCAAAAATAGAAAAAAACTGGAAAAAAAATGATTTTGGTTAAAAATAACTACAAAAATAATTATAAACTATTAAAAAAGACTGAAAAATACTTAAATTAACTTACCAAATATGTTTATAAGCAAATTAGAACTTTAAAACTCCATACTGACAAAATCTGGAACCTGGAAAAAAAGTAAAAAAAAGAGAATAATTCTTAAATTTTTAAAAAAAGTTACATAAAAAAGTTTTATACTTATCTGATCTCTATTTTCCTGGTGCAACTTCATCTTCTTCATATAAATTAGTACCTAAAAAAAATAATTAACAATAATCAACAAAAACATGTGTACCTTATACCAATTGTTTATAAAAGTGATGATAGCAGACCAAAAAAAATATTACAATAAAAGTGTCCTCATCATGGGCATGCTGAAAGAAACCAAAAAGAAACTACCAGAAACTACTTTATCATTTGTTGGTTTCATATTTTTTTTTCTATGATGCATTATTCTCATGATGAGGACACTTTTATTGTAATATTTTTTTTGGTCTGCTATCATCACTTTTATATAAACAATTGGTATAAGGTACACATGTTTTTGTTAATTATTGTTAATTATTTTTTTTAGGTACTAATTTATATGAAGAAGATGAAGTTGCACCAGGAAAATAGAGATCAGATAAGTATAAAACTTTTTTATGTAACTTTTTTTAAAAATTTAAGAATTATTCTCTTTTTTTTACTTTTTTTCCAGGTTCCAGATTTTGTCAGTATGGAGTTTTAAAGTTCTAATTTGCTTATAAACATAATTGGTAAGTTATTTTAAGTATTTTTCAGTCTTTTTTAATAGTTTATAATTATTTTTGTAGTTATTTTTAATCAAAATCATTTTTTTTCCAGTTTTTTTCTATTTTTGGATGCTGACGCGAGGCTGATCTTGGGTGTTTTAGCATCAGAAATGTTAGAAGATCTTATTTATATGTTACAACATGTTTATGTGGTCCTGAAAGTGAAGATTTAACAGAAGAAACAATTTGGTAAGGTTAAATTTAGTATTTTAATAATTTTACACTCTAATATTTAACATTTTTATGGATTTTTAGGTAAACGGAAGAACCAAGTTTTAAGATTGTGGACCGATCATGGCATATCACATCCCAGGATTTTCAGGGCATAAATGGGACACTTTGGAGGAAATTTTAAGAAAAAAAAAAGGGAAAAAAATCATGGCGAAACAAATTTTCTGGATGTTTGAAAGCTACCGTCGAGGAGAAAAAAAAGTGAAATAAGTCAAAATGGAAAATTTTTTTTTTTTTTAGGTAGTTCAGGTAAAAATAAAAGTTTTTCCCAATCATATGTATATATAAAAAGTTGAATGGTTCTGAGTTATTTCAGGTTGAACTGGACAGCTGAAATCAAAAAAATTGAAAAATTCAACTTTGGAGCAGCCGTATCTCAAAATAATGCATCAGGGAGTGTAAAGTATGAGTGATTTCACAAATCCCAGGTAAAAAATGACTCAAAAAAAATATTTTTTTTTTTTTTTATTTTTCAGCTGGTCGTGCTTCCCTGGACGTGCCCATATATATATATATATATGTTCAGGTCCAGGTAAGAACATTAGACCAATTTTTTTTTTAAATCATTTTCTTAATGGCTTATTTTAGGTCTTGGAATGACGTTTTTACCGGAATTTCGGAAAAGTATTACTTTGGAAAAAAATTTCTGACAAAAAACTGTTTTTTTGAGATTTTTGAGTTTTAGAGATTTTAAAAGGCAAAACCAATACACTTTTTACATATGATTAAAAAAAGTTTTCTTTTTACCTGGATTACCTGAAAAAAAAAAATATTTTTTATTTTGGGCCTCTGCCGGTTTTCAAATTGACCAGAAATCAAGTTCACCATAATGAAATTTGCTCAAATTTTCTCAAAATGTTGGCTTATGAATCAGTTTTTCTCAAAAAAATTTTTGAGATGGCAGAAAATAAGCCAAAATTAGCTAAAACAGGAGCCAATAAAATTTTTTCTCTCTTAATTATCGTATAAATTAATTTTTGGTGTTTTTTGGACAATTTTACCGATAAAAAGTTACATGAATACCGATTCCACGTTAATTGGGAGAAAAAAAATATTTCTTTTTTTAGCTAAGTTTTGCTGATTTGGGATACTAGAATAATGATTGCGTGCGCTTATTTGAATGTCATATCTCAAAATTTTTTTTAGAACAAACTGACACATAGGCCCACATTTTGGAAAAATTTGAGTAAATATAATTATGGCAAACTTGATTTCCGGTCAATTTGAAAAATTCAAATCACTAAAAGTAAAACCGAAAGTGACCTAAAATAAAAAAAATTTTTTTTATAGTAGTCCAGGTAAAAAGAAAACTTTTTCCCAATAATATATAAAGAGTGCATTGATTTTGAGATAATTAAGCCTTTTTAAAGCTCTAAAATCAGAGATCTAAAAAAAACCAATTTTCCAGTATGAATAATTTTTCGACAAAGTAATATTTTTCCGAAATTCCGGTGAAAACGTCAATCCAAAACCTAAAATAATCTATTTAAAAAAAGATTTTGGTCCAGCATTCTTACATGGACCTGAACATATATATTATATATATATTTTTTTCGATTTAGCAATATAATAAGTTTTTAACTTCATTTTCTGGCTTATGAGCTTTTGAAAACTCTTGAAAAATTTATCGTGCAAGTAAAAACTCGTCAATGGATATTTAAAAAAAAAAAGTACTATAGTATTTTTATTGACTTTATTCTACTTTTTTTTTAAGTTCTATTGACCATTATCGAGAATAAAAATAAAAAATAAAAAAAAAAAATAGCTAACTTTTTGATTTTCTAACTTTAACTATATTATGAACAGGAAATTACATTTTTTTTTTATTTAGTTGAAAAAGCATCCATTGAAAAATATAAAAATAAAAACATTTATTTACACACATACACATAAATAAATTAAAGAACCTTTATTTTATAAATGTGTGATTTAAAAAATAAAAAAAAAATGTAATGTTTTTTAAAATTCCTTTATACTTGTGTGTGTTTATACAATAGAACTCAACATTTGTTGCAGACTGTCTATTTACAATCCGCTTATATATATATAGCAGTAGTTCACTCTTGGAATAGAATAAAATACAAAAGATGAAAGCAAAAAAAAAAAAGAAAAGAGTGACATAGTTGTTGACAAAATGTTGCTTTTTATTACACAAAGAAAAATTTTTTCAACAATGTTCACTGGAGTAGAAATTTTAAAAATTTAATTAAAATGATCTATTACATTGAAAAAATAAGGTGTTTATAAAGTAGTTGTTTTGATAATCATTATACATCGTTATAACTGATTTATTATTTTATGTCATATATAGAATAAAAAAAAATATTACTGCTCCAATTATAAAGTACTTGACGTATGAGATTCTAGAGATTTATTATACTTTATATATTTTTCTTTAACAAATATAAATGATATAATCCACAGGTTTTTTTTTAATAAATAGAAAATGCTAGGGGAAGTCAAGGTAAAATGGAATACATTGAGTTTGAAAGAATTTTAAAATGATGGTGGAAAAATTGAAAGGGGGAGGGTCACTAATTTATAGTTGAATGAAAATACTCAAAATATGTTCCTATATGATAAACAGAAGAAAATATGTTATTTCCACCCTAAATAAACCTCCCCCACCTCCTCCTAGTGACCCGCCAGGCTGGAGAGGACAAAAAAGTAGTGGATAGTTTTTATTGCATAATACTAAGAAATGTAAATGACATATGAATCCGTGATTAGTTTTCTTCTAAAAACCTTCAGTTTTTAAAAAATCGCAAAAATCTTCAGAAAATCGCAAAAAATTTTCAGAAAAATGAGGATCTTTGAAAATTAAAAAGCTTTGCACGTGTGACATATGATTTCCGTAGTAGCCCTAACCCATCGACTCTGTCAGATAGTGGAGTAATTTTGTTGCTCACCGTAACCACGTAGAGGTACACTGGTTGCAAGCACGCGTTAAACAGTTAAAAATTAAAAATCTTCTGAAACTATGCAACTGAGTGTTTTCAGAATGTTTTTTACAAACTGACTACAATCATGTTGTTAGGAATTCCGTGTATTGGAACTAGATGTTGTAAGAAAATTCCTCGATTTTGGATCAATCCTCGATACTGGGTTCCGTAGAACTTGTCTGTGAAAAGGTGTTGGTAAATATGAAAGAAAGAAGGAGCTGATTTGTATAATAAATGATTGAAAGACTTTTCTGAAGATTTTTTGCGATTTGAAGGCGACGAAGAAAGGTGAAAATATAGTTAAAATATGAAAGGCAAGAAATTCGACCAATTAATTACTCTTTAAAGATTTTCATTTTTTTTTATAGGTTTGCAACGATTTTCTGAAGATTTTTGTGGTTTTTCAAAAACTGTAGGTTTATAGAACAAAACTGAGCATGGATTCATGTTCAGGAGACAAAATACTACGGAAATTATATGTCATTCACATTTCTTAGTATTGTGCAAAAAAAAAGTATCCATTACTATTTCTCCCCTTCACCCTTAGGGGTCACTAGGTGGGGTTGGGGGTGGTCCATTTAGGGTGGAAATTACTTATTTTTTTCTGTTGATCATATAGGAACTTATTTTCAGCATTTTCATTCAACTATAAATTAGGCCGAAAATCGGTTCGAAAATTGACCCTACCACTTTAAGCTTTAAATTTCAATATTTGCTGAAATCCTGAAAAATAACTGGTTAAAAATAATTTCGTCTAAGTTTTTGAGTGTAACTTTTTCCAAATTCAGTTGTTAGAATTGTTTGAAACATATTAATAAACAAAAATCTTTTTAACTATTATTGCGTAAAAATAAAATTATGAAATAAATCTCAATTTTTAAACTAATAAACCTTCAAAAATAAAAATTTTCAAATAAATGACTAAAATCTAAATTACTAACTTTGCAGTAAAGGAAAATTTAGCGAAAAAATAAATTCTAATAGAAAACGACGTTTTTTTTTGCTACACAAAAGAAAAAGTGGCAAAAAGAAAAAAGAAGATTAACGATCATAAGACTAATCGATGCGATCCAATCAGTAAAATAATGGTCTACAATGTGACCAAAAGTTAATACATTTTTTTAATCTAAAAACAGAGATGAGGGTTGCGTACGCACTAATGTATCTGTGTAATCCAATCGACACTATTCTAGAGAATCTAAGATATTATCAATTTTCACCTTTCTTTTATTTTGGTTTAAAAAAAGTGCGTACATGATTAAATTGAACCCTCTTTATTGATTCTTTCCTACTAATTTGATACCAAATAAAAGAGGTTGTTTTATTTATAACAGTACATTTATCATTTGGTCAAAAAGTCATTTTCTCATATTCTCAGAAAATAAAAGAAAAGATATGCAAGTGATAAAATACAAAAAAAAAAATTTATATGAAAACCCCTATAAACTGAATAAATGGTTTGCTTCTTTTTTTTTATCAGGGTGAGAGAATAAAGTACTACATACGTAAGCATATTTGAAAATAAAATAGATTAGAAAATGGGGCGTAAATTTATATGATGGATTTATATTGTTAAGCTAGTTTGTAGATATTTTGTCTTATATAAAATGTCATTTACACTACCTTTTTTTTAACAAAAGATACTTTTTTAAAAGACGAATTTTTCAACTTTAAAAAAAGACTTTTTTCTCAAAAAATCGGACATAAAGATAAAGTATAGAATTAAAACTTTGATTCAAAAATTAATTATTCTACAAAAAATTAATTAATTCTTGAAAATCATGTAATGTAATTAAAATAGAGTGTACTTGCCACATGCTACTCCAATTAGTATTAAAAATAAAAAAATAAATAAAAAAATCTAGTCATTTTTTATTTTATTAATTAAATTTTTCATATACTAAAAAAAAAATTTTTTTTTTCATATTTGAATTTTATTTTTTAATTATAACACAACAGGATGAATTCTTGGTATTTGTAATTTACAATGTAATTAAAATACAAAAATTAATTAATTATAATATTAACGTATAATTTTAAATTAATATAAATACTTTTTAACCATAATTTAATTTACACATACACAAAAATATAATTTTTAGTTAGTAAACTTGTTAACCAACTTTACCTATCTTAACATTAAATCTGTAAATTTATTGCTTTAAACCATGAATAAAATGTAATTATGGCTCTTTAAGATATCTTTTTGGATTCATCTTATAATTTCAATAAAAAAATAAAATAAAAGAAGGTCAGTAAGATCGATTATAATATGCTTACATTGAATTTTAAAATTTTTAATAAATATTTTAGGAATTTTTACAAAGAAAAGTACATGAAATATTTTTACATTTTAAGGCCCCCTTTTCAAAAATAAATATTTTTAATGCATTTTCTGTTTTTTTGATTTTTTTGTTTATAAAAATTTCAAGAATGTATACAAAAATTTTTAGGTAAAAAAAAATATGTTTTTGAGATACTTCGATTTTATGGGCCGTAGTCATATGAAAACATAAGCATTTAAAAATTTTAAATTTAAAATTTAAACGCGTTTTTCTCAAAACTAATTTTTGAAATCGGTTCCAATTCTAACTCAAAAACTAATTAAGCTATCGACCTAAATCTTGGTGCGTTTTATTTGTTATTGTAGTGCCAAGTTCTGGAACTAAGAAATCAGAAAAAAGTGCATTCGAAAATTTTTTATTGACCATTTTAGGTGTCTTTTTGGACTTAAAAATCTACATTTTTCGTTTTTGGTGCACCAAATGGTCAATTTTTGGAATTTTTGCTAACTTTTAGTACCAGCACTTGAGAAGTGTATAGGAAATAAAATGCTGTTTTATTTTATTATTTAAGATGCCCACAATAGGCGCTACACCTGGAACCATTTTTTACATTTTTTTTCCAGCCTCTACTTTGACCGCCAAAATTTTATTCAGTTCACGAATGCCTTATTGTTTGGATCTTATTACCCTAAATTTTCAATAAAACTAATATATGCTCTGGAAACTCATAATTTTAATATTAATTTCCTTATTGTTAAAATATTCGATTTTTTCACAATTATTATAAAATATATAGAATACACATTTTAAAATTATTTTCTGTTTGAAATATTATAACTAATCCATATGCATTTTTAACATCAATAAATTATTAATCACGTTATCTAATTATGTTATCTACTTATTCAAAATTTTAATTTTGGTTTATTATTCCGTCACATTTCATATCGATTGAAGTAAAGGAACTTCAAAAATACTTCATTGCATGCAACGTTTGTTGGCTTACATATTAAAAGGGTTAAGCCAAGGGTAAACTAAATGTTGTTTGCAATTTCATCATGCATAAATGTGTATACGTGTGTTTATATGACCCCAAAAAAACCTGTTGATACATGTTATTTATGCATAAAATTAATTTTGGACATTACTCTTTGTAATTAGCTATTGTAATTTGTTTACATTTTTCAAATAAGATTGATAATTTTTGATCAATCATGTTTTGTTACGCAAATTATTTCAAACTCTACACTATGAAAAATATAGAGTATTGCCAAGCTATGCGAAGTTGACGCAACCTAAGCGCGAAGGTAAATACGGCGAAGCGAATATTTACTTGAATCAACTTAAACAGTGACTTGACGGGAGATCCCGTGATTCAATTGAAAGCAAGCTTCTTTCAGCAAAATATTAGCTTGATACAAAAAATGTAATTGGGCTAATTTAAGCTAATTCGAATTTGTTATATCCAAATATAACATTGAAATAAATTCAAGCTTATCTTAGACATAAAAAAATATATAGTATAAGCCCGTAAATATAATAAACTCCCCTGATTTAGGGAGTTATAACTCCCTGAAATTTCTGTCATCTCCTCGAATACCTTCGGGATGAAAATGGACCGAATGAGGGAAAACTGATATCCTGGAGGCGAAATTTTTAATTTTTCATCCTAAACAATTTTCCAATTTTTTCAATATGGCGGACCAAAAAACATGAAAATAAAAACTTTCTACATTACCAAGGGGTTTTCGGGGTCGAGAAAAACGTTTTTATGAATTAAAATTTTAATTTTTTTGCCCCAGCAAATTTTCCAAGATGGCGTACCAAAAAACATGAAAATAAAAACTTTCTACATTACCTGGGGGTTTTCGGAGTCAAGAAAAACGTTTTTATAAATGAAAATTTTAATTTTTTTGTCCCAGCATATTTTCCAAATTCTTCAAGATGGCGACCAAAAAACATGAACATAAAAACTTTCTACATTACCTGGGGGTTTTCGGAGTCTAGAAAAACGTTTTTATAAATGAAAATTTTAATTTTTTTGTCCAAGCATATTTTCCAAATTCATCAAGATGGCGGACCAAAAAACATGTAAATAAAAACTTCATAAAAACGATTTTCTCGACCTCTAAACCCTTTGGCAATGTAAAAAGCTTATTCTAAAATATTTTTTGGTCCGCCATATTGGAAAATTGAAAAATATGCTGGGGCAAAAAAATTCCAATTTTCATTCATAAAAACTTTTTTCTCGACCTCGAAAATCCCCTGGCAATGTAAAAAGCTTATTCTGAAATGTTTTTTGGTCCGCCATATTGGAAAATTATAAAATATGCTGGGGTAAAGAAATTAAAATTTTCATTCATAAAAACGTTTTTCTCGACCCCGAAAATCTCTAGGTAATGTAGAAAGTTTTTATTTTCATGTTTTTTGGTCCGCCATCTTGGAAAATTGGAAAATATGCTGGGGCAAAAAAAATCCAATTTTCATTCATAAAAACGTTTTTCTCGACCTCGAAAACTCCCTTGCAATGTAAAAAGCTTATTCTGAAATGTTTTTTGGTCCGCCATATTGAAAAATTGGAAAATATGCTGGGACAAAAAAATTAAAATTTTATTTAATAGAAACGTTTTTTCGACCCCGAAAACCCCCAGATAATGTAGAAAGTTTCTATTTTCATGTTTTTTGGTCCGCCATCTTGGAAAATTGGAAAATTGTTTTGAATGAAAAATTAAAAATTTTTCCTCCAGGATATCAGTTTTCCCTCGTACGGTCCATTTTCATCCCGAAGGTATTCGAGGAGATGATAGAAATTTCAGGGAGTTATAACTAATACGTAAGTCAAATATATAGTTACCGGATTCAGCCTAATATTAAGTTGACCTGAGTCTAAAAGACAGCTATTTTAACAAATATACGTCAGCTGACTCAAGGTTGGGATGCATTGATTTAACCCCGTTAACTTGAATCAAGGGATTATTCACTTTCGGGGACTTAATGGGTGCGAAGTTAATATTAACTTCTTAAAATTTTATTATTTTTTATAGTGTAAGGGCAACTTTTCAATTAAATTTTTTAATTGATTTTATGAACGAATTATAATTGGTTAACTTTGTTAAAAACAATTTGATATTTTCTTACACTTGACAATAAAATAGTATATTAATTATATTAGTTTCCGTAATAGAGTGATCACTAGCACGACCGCTTGGCGAAGCTAGGCACAAGTTATATGTGTTCACGCTAGTTACTCAAATTTTTCACCAATGGTGCTTAAGCCTAATCTACATAACCGCAAAACTGCTCCGTAAACCTCAAGTGCAAGTGAAATCGTAAAAAAAATTCAGTTTAGCCGACTCATTTTTCATACTTTGCATTTAATTTTCATTCAGAGCAGAATAAAAATTAATCATATTAAGTTGGTATGAGATGGTATGAGAACTTAACTGAAATTTTTTTTGCGATTTCAATTTTACGGTTTACGAAGAATTTTTGCGGTTATGTAGATTAGGCCTTACAATATTTTGCTTACTAAGGCATAGAATGAGTGTAGGAAATTCCGCGCCAAGTTTTATGCACGAATTTTGCGTCCAGGATGGGCAATTATTTATTTATGAATTTATTAACATGGAGCATTTTTATAGGGAAGGAGTTCCCTGGAAATCTGAAAATCAAGGGGGGGTTGTCAAATATTTCCGGATTTAAGGGGAGGGTGGATCAAATGGGACTTAGAATAATTTTGATTTTAGGACTTATAATAATCCAGGCTTAGGAGCTTAGAATAATTTCAATTTAGGGAGTTAAAATAATTCGAATTTAGGAACTTAGAATAATTTCTATTTAGGGACCAAGAATAATAAGCGTTTAAGGAATCAGAATAGTTTTGGTTTAGAATCTTAACATCTAGTAAAGTTGGTAATAACAAATTATAAAAAGAGTAAATTGTATTGTAATTTTGCGTAAAATTTATGAATTAAAGTAAGTAAACCGAGAAGTAAACATGTTCCATGCATTTTGGTTGTATTTATACAATGTGGAATAATTCTCTGCTTTATTGAAAAGTAATATATCATTTATAATATAAGAAGCTATTCTGGGCCAGGTTTCTGCTTATATTCACGTTGAAATATCGAAACTTTTGCCTCTTAGATAAATAAATATTACACTACTATACTTTCAGAACCAAACCTAAAAAATGGACATTATAACTGAATTATCAAATAATATCTATCAATTAAACCTGAAATACATAATTGGTTGTAATTAATTTTTTATTAAAATAATTTATCAAAAAATGAGTAAAAAAATAAGTAACGAATAAAAAAAAAAGAAAAAACTTTAAATTAAAAAAATAATTAGAATAAGAATAAACAATTAAAGGTTTTTAGCTAATCAATTTAAAATTTTAATGAAAAACTTTTTTTTTAATATACAGAAAATAATAGTTAATTTCTTAAAGAATCTAAAACTTTTTAAAAGACATTATTCTTATATATATATTTTCTTCTTATTTTCATCAAGTTTATTCTTACATTATTAAGAATGAACAAGTTGAACTGAAATAAAAAAATATAAGAAAAGAAGTAAAGTAAAAAAAAAAATTATGCTGCATAAACTTACCACCTTAACCCCTCTGACAGTCTTTTAAGTTAAGATTAATATCTTGACTTGCCAAGTCGTTCAAAAAAAAAAAAAAAAAAAAACTTTTTTATATACCACTGTCTTCCTCTTTCTAGCCCATTAGCCTTTTTTTTTCTCACCCTTCTTTCTTTTTATACTTATATGGCATATCAACCGTAAAGATAAAATAATCCCATGAATCTCATTCTTTTATCTTGATCATATATATTGAGTAAAGTGGGTGAGCAATACTTTTAATATATTATATATATATATATATATATATACTTAACGTTTTCTTTGCACGAAATTGCGTTTCTGCAACAGTTAATTTGTTACTTTTTTTTTAATATTGTATATTAAATTTTCATATACGTACATCATCCTTTAAATATAAAGCAGTATTAATATTTTATAGGTTAGGTAACTAGAAACATACTAATATCAATAAACTTTATTGCAAATGACATAATATTAGCTTGTTTCTTAAGTCGATATTACGTTTTCTCTTAATAACGCATGAATCTTCAACACTCAGACTGAATAAACATATAATAAATATTTATATATATATTAGAGTGTGTCTTATTATTTGTTTTCGAGATTTTTTTGCTCCCCTCATTTTTTTTCTAGTATTTTGGTCATATAAACCCCCCAGCTTCAAGGATTTTGCTTTTGCTTTGCAAAAACACGTGCCTGTAACCACCTTAATTTTCCCATTTAAATAACATGGGAATTTTGATTTTACAGCTTTCTAATTTTTTAAAGTGCTTAAAAATTTTTTTATCAGATAGAAAATGATGTTTAGACATATAAAAATTGATCCCCAAAATTGTAGAAGTCCCAGAACACTTTATTTTATCAATTATGGGGTCTAATTTGTATATGTCTGAATATCAGTTTCTATCTTTTATCTAGTTTTTAAAAAAAGAAAGCTGAAAAGTAAAAATTCCCATGTTATTTAAATGGGAAACTTCAAATGCTTAGGTTCTTAAAATCGAAAACCAAAATCCTTGGAGCTGGGGAATTTTTATCAAAATATTCAAAAAAATGGAGGTAGCAAAAAAATAAGACACACTCTAATATATATATACATCTATGCATAGAAAGTTCAAATAAATTTAAGCAATATACCACATTTTAGTTTAGTATATATATTGGCACGCTAAGGCGCGTGTCCTTAGGCAATTTTACTTTGGGATTTCCTTTTTCACTTCCATAACGCTATCGGCAACCTATTACTTCAGTTTTTCTTAGATATATATGTATTTATATATATAACTTTATATATATTTTTACTTCTTCTTCTTCTTCTTTCTGAATATAGTATATATATACTCCGTTAAAGTCTAAATAAATGTTATTTTATATTTTATTTTATTTTTTTTCCACGGAAATGTATATTTTTATAAAAATTGACGATTAAGAATATCCGAGAAGAATTTATCGACTTCCTGCCTTAACTTAAATCTGATATTTCAAAAAATTTTCTTTCTTTTTTTTTTGTATTCGTAAATTTTTATACTTTTACAAAGTACAAATGTATTATATAAATAAATATATATTTATATATAATAGCATAGAACTTATTTCAAAAAAATATCAATATTTTTTTACCGCTGTAGGTTGCAATAAGTACTTATTTTTGCTGAATGTTTTAGTTTATATTTTGAATTTCTTAGAATTATTTAAACGTGGACTTTTTAGCTTAAAAATATATGCAGTTACTAAATTTAACCTGCTGATAAAAGAAAACTTTTGATACCCATCAAGGTATCAAAATAGTACTGAAATTTTGGAATTCGTGATTAAAATTAGATAAAAGCTTCTTGAATTTTCTAATAGACAGAGGCAAGGATAAGTTTTGTCTCGTAAATATTTTAATTTTTACGCATTAAAAAAGCATACCCTTGAGCAAAAGAACCCTCTGTACATTAAATAGGAAACGTGCGAAATTTACCTCCGGCAACGAGTTATTAGTCTCTTGTAAACACATTTGAAAATAATAGAACGGTGTAGGGGCTTTTAAAAATTGATTCCATCAGAATTTAGCAGTTTAAATAACGATAAGATAAGATAGGGTAATATTTTATTGGTCAATAAGAAAATATTTATAAATGTGAAGTTTTACAATAATTATTTTGTAAATATAAATATTGTTTAGGTATGATAGTTTAACAATATAAATAATAAAACACTGAACCCAATCAGAGATATTACCTACAAGCTACAATACAAGGGACAGTCTATAGAAGTTAACGTTTCTTCAGGAAGGGTCTAGATTTAAACCTGAAAATAGATCATCCATATAAATCAATCTGTATGGCGCTTCAAGGTCGTTGAATTTATGAAGCCAATTTTAAATTTGTCTGTGTTATTCAAGCATAGTCGTGCAGCATTTTCAACTATATTATTAATGTCAGTTAGTGAATTTTTAATTGAAGGACTAGAAATGGGGTGAAATTCTTTAGTTTAAGCTATTTTTATTGATTATAAATCTGTAGGTGAATTGAAAAAGTGTGCCTGATTATTTTTTCTTCAGCGAGTCAAGAATCTGCTATCTTTATGCCATGTGTATTCAAAGCCGAGGCTTACTGCCAGTGATAGAGATATATTTTTTATACTCCATTGATGAAAGTACTTTTTTAATGTTAATTTTTCCAAACAACTTGAAAATAGGGGTTTAGTCATATCAGTAATGAATCCAAAAATCGAAATATAAATAATCATAACATGCACGTATGTACGACGTACTGAAAGGGACGCCGTTATAAAAGTTGGGGGAGGGGTCGACGCGTGCGCTATTACATTTATAGTATGAACATTGTATATACACTTAATTTATACATGAATTATACCTATCCAATTTACTAACATCCAATTTCTAACATTCTCCCACTTCACAAGGTGAAAAAACGCATATTTAAAAAAAAAATAAAAGAAAATTAGAAATTAGAAATGATATTGAATTTAAATGAAAAAGAAATAAATTTTACAATAATAAATTACAAAATACTATATAAAATTGATAACAAAAAGATTTGATTTGTAAAATTGATTATTGATAAAAACTATACAAAATTTACAAAAAAATGAACTTAATAATAATTTAAATTTAACCCTCCGTGGTGCAGGTTATTTTTTGCCTACGCGTTGGTAACGATATATCGACAATGCCATTTTTTGACCTCTTTAAAAATAACTTTTAGCCAAAATTTTTTTTTCGGCTTTTAGATTAACATTTCAGTTATAGGAAAAAAAACTGTTTTGGCCAAAATGTTCACTCAGTTTTGCGCAAAAAATTTCGGAAACAGCGGAAAACGAGTATTTTTTCAATTTTTGTAAAAAGTAGGTGAACTTTATCATTACACCTGCACCACGGAGGGTTAAGTAAAGAAAGTTAGATAAAATGTAATAATATGAAATTGAAAATATTTTTAAATTATAAAGCTCTTGAAACTAATAACACATTGATTTGCTTTCTACACAAATCAATTATTTACAAAATTAAATTTATAAAATTCAAAAATTATTTATATATGACTAGAATTTGTTGATTTTATTTTATTTATTTTAGAAAAAAATTTTGCGCAAGCAATGCCAATGCGCATTTGAATACAATTTTAGAAAAGTACATAATACATTAATATAATAATTTTTATAACAATATTAATAAAATAATATAATAAAAACAAAAAATATTTCTATTTAAGTAGTAGCTTTATAATAAAATTTTATAACAAAAGAAAACAAATTTAATATATAATTGCAAAATTTAAAATTTAACAAAATTTAATTTAATAAGTAAGAATTTTAAACCGATTGAAGAACAGATATTGGAGTTTCTTGTATACACAATAGATATTTCATCAAATTGGTTTTAAATGTTTCTAAGCATGTATACGCTTTCAAAGTAAAAGGTAAATTTTAATTAACAATATAAAATAAAATTTGACAATAACAATTTAAAAATATTTTGAAGATAAAGAGTCTATATACAATTGATAAAAGTATAAACAAAATATGTGCAATTTTGAAATATGATCTCTGGATCCACCACCTTGTCAATATGTAGACTTGATGACCAGAAAGCTAAATATGATTATGTCTTGAAGGAATGAATGATGGTATATGAAAGACTCTTTAATGACACACAAATAGAAAAGACAAATGACACAAAGAATTTAAATTGAATTTATGAAACTGAAATATTACTTTAAGCTGCCTGACAAACAAGCTCATCCCTTCCGCTTCGAGAAAGTGACATCACGACACCATTTGATTTTAAGCAGTCAAAAGTTCATGTGAAAACCCCTGCATCAAAATCCAAATGAATACCTGATAATGTTTTGAAATTGAAAATGCATGCAAATAAAAATAAATAAATGCTAAAACGTATGTATTTTAGCCACACCACACATATTTCCTAAGAGGAGGTGAACTTTGAATTTGCCATCAAAACAACAAAATTATAAACTGTTAAATAAATGAGATTTTAAAACAATGATCAATATGAATAAAGTTTATAGAATTTTACAGTGTTACATCAAGATAAGTTTTTCTTGAATTCTGCATCATGAGTGATATGATATTAGATTGAAAGTTTTTGCTTGGAAACTTGAATGCAATGAAAGGAAAAAAAAATAAAAACCTTTAAATGAGTTTTTGATTTCACTTGAGAGATGTAAAGTCACTCATGATTCATAACTCAATGAAATTACTTTTAAAAAAAAATGAAAATGAATTTAAAATTAGTAAATGAAATAAATTGTCTGTAAAATTGATTAAATATGTTAGTTAACCAAAGGTCTAAAAATATCACAGATACTTTATAAATTAGTTGGTCAATTTTGTATTTGCATGTATACGAAATTGGCTGAATGTTTGTATACAATTAAATGTATACAAATAATATTAGTCAAAAATTCAAAAATCTTTATGATAAGTAGATAAATATATAATTAAAACATTAATATGAAATGATAATAAATTAGGGACACTTATACTCAGTTTGAATGTAAGAGTTAAAACAATAATAAATGAGTGGTCATATGTGAGTTTAATGAGAATGCGGTTATGAATTTTTATGAAATTTTCTGATCCTTCTTGTCTATTCAAAAAAAAATTTGAAATGTATTAAATTCCTAAAATCATTCTGAGCAATAGTCTTACTATAGTATTACTCCAGTCAAAATATGGAGGAGAGTTGTATTGTTACTGGTAACCATCAGATTTGGTCTTATACATGTTTTTTAGTCACTGATAATGAATTTCGGGGCCCTTTCGTAAAGAAATTGGTGCTTCTCCCTTAAATTATCAGAAACCACTCCCAAAATGAGGTGATTTTATATACTTGCATATTGAGTGCCCAAATTTGACAGATAAGGGTCACTAATCAAGAATTTTTATGATATTTTAAGAAAAAATTAATATTTTACCGTTATATTAGCTAAAACTACCCCAAAAGGGCCATTTGTGCTATTTTCGCACTTTGAGCGTCCAGTTTTGATCCATATAGATTTTTTGGGTCACTGATTCAGAATTACGAAGAAGTTTTTATGGAAAATTAATATTTCACCCTTAAATTATCAAAAACTACCCCTAAAAGAATGTTTTTATGGGTTTTCAGGTCGCTGATCACGAATTTCAGGAATGTTTTTATGAAAAATTAGACGAAAATTAATATTTCCCTCTTAAATTATCAAAAACTACTCCTATAATTCTGTTCATAATTTCAATTTCAGTTTTTAATTTTGCGAAAATTTTTATTTTTACCATCACTATAGATATTTATTTCTCAGATAATTTCAGAGAAAAATATTAATTTTTATTTTTTTAAAGGTATTTTTAAGGGTAGAAGATCAAAACTAATGATGGATTCAGACAGAGTATGAATTTTTACTACGTAGAGACTATGAGTTAAGTACTAATAAAAAAATAATGCTTCATAGGCCAGTAAACATTCGTGTTTACATGACACAATATCACTGGGCGTCCTTAAATATATATTATTAATGTTAAATCATTTATACTTTAATTATTTAACCTTGATCATTATTTATCCATAAAATTCAAAATTTTTGGTAGCATAGGTCCTCTAGTTTAAATTCAAAGTATTTGATTAGAGCAGAGGGGCGCCAGTAAAAACTCAGAACTGCTGTTTAGCATTATCGGTATCTTTTATACCGTTTGTTTTTAAAGAATAACGAATATGAAGAAAAAACTGAATAATTTAATATTAATTTTATAAATAGTTAGGTGTTTTTTATATTTAAAACTTCTTTCTGTATTGTATCGAAATTCAGCCAGGCGCTGATTCTGCTAAGCAGCACTTCTGAGTTTTGACTGGCACCCGAGCACAGTTCCTTTACTTCTAATATGAATTGTTTAAAAGAGCTGTTGCTAGTGCAAAGTGGCGCCTATCCGCTGTACTTCAAGTTAGATGGCTCTTACCGTGTCCAAAAGCTTTTGATAAATAATATCTTAAATAAGTTCCTCGAACTCCCCTGAATAAAATTTTTATAATTTAAAATAACAGAAATAAATAATATGCAAAAAATTCAATACCATATTTATTTATGTTGTTTTTAATAATATAAAAGAAAATAATAATAATAATAATAATTATTTAGTATTAACTGTAATAAAATTTTAAATTTTAATTAAAAAAATTGTTATCATTAATAAATCCATCTACGTAATAATATATGATAAATTTTATATCAATATCGTGAATAAAAAAAAGCAGATATATTTATATATAAAATATGTATTCCTAAAATTGAAATTTTAATCCCGTATGATTGGTTGAGGTATCAAATTAAAAAAAAAAAAGGGAATGAAAAAAAAAACGAGAGAATGAATTGAGCTCATCACGCTATATAGTGTATTTGGCATCAATCTATCTTTTTGAACTTGGCATCTGACAGCCATTTCAAATATCAACTTTATACTTGTTCGTCTATATCACCTCATCATATTATTATATTCGCTTATTCGTATTTATATACGTTATTTTTTTATTATTCCAAATAACTTTATAGGAATATACAAATAATTTTTATGGTTTAATAACGTTTTTTGAATACACTTTTTTTTTCAATTATTTTTCAATGATTAATTAAATTTTGATATTTAATCGTATTATCGATAGGCAACTTTTTAATTATCTTAATTAATTTTTTTTTTCTGTTTAGTGCTTGAAATTTCATGAAATTATTTTAGTTTATAATTAAGTTTTTAATTAATTTTTAAATTATTCGTTTGAAGCATTTTATTACTCGTTTTATTATGCATTCAATTCGGAAATTATTAGGAGTAATTTGTTCAATTTTTTAGGGTTTTTGCTAGTACTGAAACTGGGATATATTCATATTTCCATGGCATAAAGTACTTTTATATAATTATTATTATTGAATTATTCGCTCTTTTGTTATTTAAATATTTTTTGAAAAATTAGCAACCAAAAAAATATTTTATGATATGATAATTTATGAAGTTAGGTTATATAATGACGTTTTTTAAATAAATAAATACGCTGTTTTACGAATAATTTTTGAACTTAACCGGACTTCCACTCATTTTTAAGTACACTTCATATATTATATGAGCAAAAAACAAAAATATTGTTTTATTTTCTTGAACACTTCATCTTCTTTGTTATACTGGATAGTTCCCTATAAAAAGATTCAATCCAATATAAACTTCTAAAATTAAAACTAAATCTTAAATAATTTCCTTTTTTAACCTAATTTATCTGAAATCACATAACCAAAAAAAGAATATTTACAATTCTTCAATTATTTGCTCATATATTTTTAGTTATTAAAAAAAAAATCAAAAAAAAAAAACCCTAAAAAATTTTTTAATAGAAAAAAAGAAATATAATTATTAAAGAAACCTTTACTTAAAAAGTTATTTAAAAACACCTTGAACATAAATCAAAAAGAAAGGTAAAATTTTATTATTTTAAAAATTGTGCAGCTATTAAAATAAAGAGAAAAAAAAAAAGTACAGTAAAAATAAAAAAAGTAGCAGGTAGAATATTTACGTATATATAAAATTTAAAATCGAGTCATTATGTATAATAACGACATGTTATTTTTTTAGTCTGAAAATATTTGTCAGTACTATAAATCAAGTAAAAAAAGAAAGAAAAATTTAACAGAATAATAATTTAGAGTATGAAGAGGTTGTGAGAGTAGAGAGTACCCATATGTAAATTATTGTTAGGATATCATATGCAAAAGAGAGTAAAATATAAGCGTAGTATGAACTTTTGCTTGATTATCATGAGTTATAGATTTAATGAATATAACCTATATATAAAGCTTATAGCAAAAGCTGAGAATGTTATCAGGATTCAATTAAATACTAAATTATTCTAACTAGAAGAGAAAATCTATACTTCTCGTATAACAAACTAAAACCATTAGTGACTAATACCAAAGCATATACGTTACTATCTCTTATAAATTATATTCAAATTATTCTGTAAAAAAAAATTTCAATATTTTTTTATAGTACACAATTACTTTTTTTTTTATCTTTTAATTTTGATAAAGGATCAATTTCGTATTAAATTTAAAAGGGTTGAGATAAGAATAAATACATTTTTTTTAAAATAATTTATAAAAAATTAAAATGAATATGTTATTACTAAAAATATTAAGAATTTGTATCTTGAGGTAACCAGTAAAAAGTTTTTTAATTAAATAATTTTTTTTAAAAAGTTTTTCAAGACTTGTGTGTTAACATGAGGCCACTGTAAAATAATTTACTTTCAAACCACATAGGAGTGAAATACATTCTTTGAAGATAAATCTGTTTCTTTAAGCTAAATTATTATTTTAAAGATAAGAAGAAGGTAACCTCAAAGATAAAATTAAAACACCAAAAATTAAACCTTGTGTCAATGGCTGGTTACATTTGTAACCTTCTTGTCTAAAAATAAATTTTTTTTGAATTTCAACATTTTTTTCAACATTTTTTTTAAGCTTCTTGGCTAGATTCAAGCTAATAATTTTATAGCCATTCATGCATTCAAAAATTAAAAAAAAAATTATTTTAAATAATTAATTTATTTATTTAAAGATTTTTATACAATGGCTGTGTTACAAATGTAACCCACTTACAATATACGTTTTTGCTGTTATAAATCGATCTTACCTTACATAAGGTTATAGAGCAATTATAATAATTATTTATAATAACTAAAATTTTAACTATTAAAAATTATTTATAAGATAAGTATTTAATAATACGTATTACTGTAAGAAAAAAATTTAATGCTGATATAGCCAGGAATCGAACCACTAACTTTCAAGTTCGAAGTCCAACGCCCTAACCACAGAGCTACCGAGGCACATAATGATAAAAATAGGTATAATATTTGTTTTTGGTAACCCAAATAAATAATATTTAATAACTAAATAATTATATTAAAATAAAAATCGTCTGGGTTACAAATGTAACGCAGTCATTGACTTGAGTTGGGTTCCTCAGCCATTGACATAAGGTTTAAATTAGACTTTTTTTCTTACTTAATCTGGCGTAAGGTAGCATCACAAGACTCATTAACGCTGAAGCGGAAAGTTTTGGAAATGAGTAAACAAAATAACTTCCTTCTGCAGATACGTGACTAAAAAGTTTGTCCCCAAAGTAAAAATTCATAATCTTTCAGAAACTACCATTAATTTTGATCTGCAATCCCTAAAAACACCATAAAATGGGGATGAAATGGGTAACTTGGGCACATAAATATATATAAAAATATTATGTTTATACGTTTTTTAATTAAATTTATTATTACGTTTTTCATACATTTGCCTAAACTTTTCCTATTATGACCCGATGTACCCTTATCATCTCTCTTGTTTGGGTATTTTCGGGGGTCTTAGGTCAAAACTAATAATGGATTCTGAAAGGACATGAATTTTTACGATTGGGAAAAATTTTTTAGCAACATATTTACAGGGGAAGTTATTTTTTTTTACTCATTTCCAATATTCTCTACATGAATTTACCCGAAAATTATTAATTAGTTATTGATTAAAAATAAAATATCAATTAGCAATGTCTATGATACAAAGAAATTGCAAAAAACTTGCGCCTGAATAAGTTTAATCTTTATAAATGTTCTAAATTTATTTTTAGGCCCGAAAAAAACTGTTCTCCCCAGTCAACACACTCGTAAGCAAATTACTTATAGGTAACAATTAATAATCAAACTTAAAGTAAAACTGAAGAAAATCGACTTCTACATTACTCACTACATCCTGATTATTAAAACTGATGACTAGTTGTAACGAAACTCACCTGCAACAAAAAAGAAAAAGCAAAATTAAAATTCATTCATTTAACATGATAAATAATTTTTATAAATTTAAAACTAAAAGAATTTTTTATAACTCTTGTAATTTATTTAATTTTTTTGTAACTTAAATATGCGACAAGCAGAATAAAAAAACGTTTTAATCTTGCTACCACTTAAAAACTAGGCGTATATCTTTTTAGTTAGATCGACTCTCTCTTGGACCGTAAAACTGAAATAAAACTTGTATGAAATTTAATAAGTTTTTATATATAGGAAAGAGAAGTAAAAAAAAAGGAAAGAAGATAGAAAACTAGTAACTTGATTTTTTTTTGTTAAAATACAAGCGTTTTAAGGCAAGTTCGAGTCGACATGGATATTACAGTTCTGCTAAATTTAGGACTAACTTTTCTTTATTCATAAACCTTTTTTTCTACAACTTTAATACCATGTCAGAAATTTTGTTTAATAGAGCAAAATGAAAAAAAAACTTGCTTTTAAATGGACAGTAAAAACTGACTTTTTTGTTCATATTATTTTTACAATTAGCTTCCTTTTAATTAAAAATTAATGAAAAAAAAAACTTTTTTTTTTCACAAATTTAAATAAATTTTTATATAAAAAAAAAAAAAGTAATTTTTGTTTCTTATATAATTTTAAAAAGTAATGTAATTTAAAAAACAACAACAAAAATCTTTTTTTTTTCATAAAATATCCACTTGTGGTATTAAGTGTAGGTAAGAATAAAAACGTTTGAATGAAGCAAACTTTCTTTTTAACATCTTTTCTTCTTTAATCTTCTTTTTTTTTTTTTTATTCGTCTTCCTGTGTAGAATTTCCTTCATCGAATTTTTTTTTTACTACCTTCAACGATCCTCCTATTCCGCGTATCGTTGAATTTTTTTTATTTATTTTTTCTTAAACTTGTGTAGTTTTATAAAAGAAAAAAAGTCTTCAAAGTATGTATAAGAATCAATGCACTGGCTAACCGCACCTTTCGCGTCCCTTGAATATTTTCTTTAGATTATCAAACTACCGTCTATTTATAACACACCGATTACTTTTTTTTTCAACTTAAAAAAAATTTGAATAGACGTTTTTTTTTTTCTTTTTTTTTATTAATTAAATCGATAAGTTGAACTATGCATTTTTTTTATATAGAAAATGTAAATTGCATAATATAATAGCTAAGAAAAGACAGAAAGTTAATAAAAAAAAGAAAAAAGGTAAAAACTAAAATAAATTCAATAACTTTCAATTAACTTTAAATATGAAGAAAAAAAAAGAAGAAATTTCATAAGAAGAAATAAAAAAATTTTTATAATAACAATAATAATAAGAAATAAATAGAGACATAAGTTTTGTAATGTTATATAAACTGACAAATAAAATGAAAAAGCTCGTAAAAGAGGTACGCATCAGCGAATCTTAACAGAAACAGAACGTAATCCTAGAGACATACGTGACTTGAATCGAAAAGCAATTTTTGTCCTTAAAAAGAAAAAAAAAATGAACAGTTCCAGATGGGTGCAAAAGAGAAAAGACGAATGATGTTGTATTAAGCTTTTTTTTTTCTTTTGATATCGTAAGAACATTCGTAAACCATCATAAATCCAAAATGTTTTAACATATATATGATGTAAAATCTTTTTTCTCTTATTATGTTCCATTTTTTTTTTATTTTCAATCTTTTATAAAACTTATTTTATGTCATTTCATTATTTCTTTTTACTTCAAATTCTACGTTTATGAAAAGAATTTTATTTTAAACTTTTTATTATTTATCTATGTGTGCGCATTGTGTAATAATCCTTGAGTGTATTTTTTTTATTTCTTACGATTTTATTTATTTGAAATGATGCTTAGTTTTTCTAACCGGAAACTGACTACTCATTTTTGAAAAAGCTTTGCTTTAACGAATTGATTAGTATAAACTTTTTATATGTAAAATTACCAATTTGGTATCTGCCTATAAAGATTACTTAATTCAAATATAATGAAGATGAAATCATGCCTTATGATTTAATGAAATGGCTGACAAAAACTAATACATGGAAAAATGTACCTCTATTATTCAAATGGTAACATCCATCTCATATCTGTTGCGTCAATTAGCACGTTTCTAAGGAAAATTTTCCTATATCTCACAAACTATAAATACACCATTTCCTACAAATAAGTTCCTAAATCTGAATGATTATTCTGACTGAAGTGGTGCTAATTGCTAAATTAGTCTAGCCCCCTTTAGTCTTTTCTCCTTTCTGGGATTTTTTTAATAATCCAGTCAATACACGGCTTCATTGGTTTTCTTTCCGGCCACCACCAAATATGGTCTTCTACAGACTTTTTGGGTCGCTTATCACCCATTTCGGGGTCTTTTCCGGGAAGTATGTGTGGACCATCCCTAAATTTGCAAAAAAGGGGTATTTCTGATGTACCCGAAATTTAAGTGGCCAGATTCGGTCCATACGGATTTTTCGGGTCGCTGATCAAGAATTTTCGGGGAATTTTTTTGGAATTGTTAATATTTCATCCCTAAATTAGCAAAAAATATTTTCGTATTTTCAAGCTGTAAAATTAATTTAACAAGGGGAGTTCAATATATTAGGAACACAAATTACATCAAATGGTTATGAATGAGTTTATTATGTTGAAAAAATGCCGAATACCCTCCGTTCATTCCAATGGGCCTTCCGAGCCTAGAAACGCAGGGCTCAATGAAATAGGGTTTTTTGGTAATATTCAATGAAACGCTAAAACCTCGCAAGTTAACCAAAACTCTTCTAGTTGGTATCATTTTTTTGGTGTAAGTGTCACCTTTTAAACGACGTAAACCGCGATTTTTCATCATTAATTTTTTTATTAATGTAGCCAATTAACCAAATGGCCATTTTTGGCTAAAAATGACCAATTTTTAAATTGCTGCCAAATTTGTAATTTTTGACAAAAACGGGTTTTACAAGTCTCAAAATATTTCCGCAAGCTTTAAGTTTTCAAAAATTTTTTACTCGTCTCATTTCCTTGAGTCGTTTTTAAGATGCGGTTCTTCAAAGTTAACATTAAAAATTATCTTTTTATAAAACCATAAAATTGGGACTCTGACTTCAAATTATCATATCTGATTAACAAATAATTGAAAAAAGTAGAGTAAAGAATTTTTGGAAACTTGAAGCTTGCGGAAATATTTTGAGACTTGTAAAACCCGTTTTTGTCAAAAATTACAAATTTGGCAGCAATTTAAAAATTGGTCATTTTTAGCCATAAATGGCCATTTGGTTAATTGGCTACATTAATAAAAAAATTAATGATGAAAAATCGCGGTTTACGTCATTTAAAAGGTGACACTTACACCAAAAAAATGATACCAACTAGAAGAGTTTTGGTTAACTTGCGAGGTTTTAGCGTTTCATTGAATATTACCAAAAAACCCTATTTCATTGAGCCCTGAGTTTCTAGGCTCGGAAGGCCCATTGGAATGAACGGAGGGTAGTCGGGATTTTTTCAACATAATAAACTCATTCATAACCATTTGATGAAATTTTTGTTCCTAATGTATTGAACTCCCCTTGTTAAATTAATTTTACAGCTTGAAAATACGTATAATAAGTCAAAAATTACGTATTGTATAAAATTGAAAAAATTGGTTATAAACGTGTAAAAATGAAAAATATTTGGGCATATAATATTTAATGGAGTTTTATTTGCTTGGAAAAATATATTTTATGAGATAAAAATAAAGTAGACAAAATATTTAAGATAGAAAAGTATAATTACTTCATTTTAACAAGAATTAAAAAATTGGGACTCTCGGGTTCTATCATTGTAGCGCATTAAAATAATTATTTTAGGGCATCTTAATGGTATGTAGCAATCAATTTGGACTAAAAATTATCAATATTTACCATTTTAACTCTTACATAGATTAAGAACAGCCTAAGATGCATGAAAAAGTAATAAAACCAAATTTGAAAAAAAGCAAAAAATAAAAACAGGTTTTCTAGCTCATAAATGTCAAAATATTGCTAAAAACCGATGCTAAATCCTTTTTTCTATTAGTTTTGAACTTGTTTTAACTTGTTTTAAACAAAAATCCCGAAAAATACCGTGAAAAACCCCTAAAATAAAAATTTTCGAAAATCGGGTAGCTCAGTTACGAAAAAAGTCAGTTTTTGACATAAAAGTGGAAAAATCTTTTTGGCACCTATCTCCGATTTCTTGTTCACGATTTTTTTCGGTTTTCTGAAGGTTCAAACTACCAGAAAACACGGGTCATATCGATGTCCTTTCAAATTTTTTTTTTTCAGTTTTTTGTCTGAATTAAGTAGTAAAAAAAAAATAATGCGTCATATACTTTATTTGTGCGTTTTAGGAAGTAAAAAACCCGAAAAATTAATAAAACTCTGATTTTTTTTTTAATTTTTAAGTTTTTTCGAATATTCCACTAACACACCTACATTAGTAGACACATACAGCTGAAATAAAATTTTTAGGTTAATTATGGTTTTTTTAGCATATTTATATGTATATATATCATCAAAAAACTTTTTTTTTATAAATTTGACATTTTGATTGTCCCATTTTTTAGTGCCAAATTTTAAAAAATTTTTCCTGATTTCCCACGTCTAAAAAAATTTTCCAACATTTTTTTTTCAAAAAAGGCGGTATCCAATCGTTTAATATATATGAAAAACTATAAATTCCATTTTTTAAATTTTATTTTCAGTCAAAATTACGCTGAAGCCGAATTTTGTTCCCTTTTGACTTTTTCTAGCCCACTGTGCGATCTATAACCGTGAGGAAGAAGAGCGCGACGTAGCTTTCGTTCGTGCTCGCTCCGGAATGGTTGCATTGCCCGGGCGAGCCGGATACCGCTGAGCACACCTTTTTTGGGTGTCCTCACTTCGCTGAGGGGCAACCGCCCTTCGATGAATGGAGGCCAGGAGTCGTCCCGGAAATGCTGCGCAGTACCGTAAACTGGTACAGTGTGGCAGAGTACGTACGGGCGACACTGATAAAAAAAAGGAGGAAGGCTTCCTCTCGTAGGAAACTCTCCTCCTTTATTGACAGGGTACGGCGAAGAAATGCCTAGGCTGCATTTTTTCCGGACCGAAGTAATACCTAAACAGGGAGTCCCGGTCCGGATTCTATGATATTATCATAAATGAAGGAGGGTGTTCTCTGTGTTCAACCTCTTCTTGGTAACAATCCCAAAGGTAAAAACTCCCAAATATATTGTCTCGAATTATTTAAAATTTCGTAAAGAATTCGTCACTGATAATACGTTGTATTAGCATTATAAATGATCCTAGATGCAATCAAACCATTATTCAACAAAAAAACATTAATTCATTTTACTTGAAGATTATTAAAAAGTATAGAAAATTAAAAAATTAAAAAATATAGTTAAGTAATTTTTTTAAGTAATCAAGTGATTTGAAGAATCTTTCATATTTATACCTTTTTATGTGCATTTCTCTTGCGAGAAAAATATTTTAAGTATTAAAATAACATTATCAAAGTTTATTTTTGACTATTTCGAAAAATTTCTTGATTATTATGAATGTAGCTCTGATTTTAAGAGTAAATACGAGTTCATCAGATAAAATTTTTGTTAAATTACACAAGTACTTATTTTAAAATTAATATCTATGTTTAGGTCTCGGTTTAGGATATTATTATAAACAATTACAAAATTACAAAGTTAAATCTTTAATTATATTTTAATAAAATTTAATGTCTTTTGTTTATAAAAATATTGTATCTGCAGCTAAAATCAAGGCTAAATTTTAAATAAAAGACAAATTAAAAAATTGCAAATATCACAAGATGTCATCCTAACCTGACCAGGATAAAAACGATTTTCTTCTTTATTTTTACTAGTCAAATGAACTTTGAAATACCCAAAACAAATAACATTAAAAGAAAATATCAAAAAATAAAAGCTTCTTTAATTTAGAAAGCTTCAAAATATCCTAAAGCAACAAAAAAAAAATAATAAATTTCAGAGTAAAAAATAAAAGATGAAAGATATTTGATATATAAAAAATACTTTAAATAAATGAAAAAAAAGCTTTTAAATAAAAAATAAAAAATATTTTTTTAATAAATCAATATTTGACATATTATTTCTTAATTTATCTTGAATTTAATTTTAATAACAAGTAGTTTTATGTCACGTAAATTTTACAAACAAAACAAAGTATTTGTTTCTTTTTATATTACTCTCTTGATCTGAAGATGGGTTTTGTCTTGCTTTTTTTTTAGTAAGCAATATACTATATAATATAATATATTTAATTCTTGAGACAAGCTACTTCAATGAAAAAGGTATCCACTTACTGGACGTCTGATTATCCAATACTCGGCACTTGAAAGTCGAAACGTAGCTTGTTTCATCTTACTGTGTAAAGTGTTTTGCTTTTTATCTATCTCTGCTCTTCTTATTCCTTTATTTTTTATTCATTGTTTCCTGCTTAAATGGGTGAAAAATAAAGTTTTTTTCTTGATTTATTTCTATTTCATTAAAAAAATAAAACTGGATTTTAACAATTAAAAATAATAATAATAAGGTGAATGTATATTATTTTCACACTTTATATATAAAAGCGTGAATATAACCAACTCACGTTAAAATGATTAAATCGCAAAGTAAATGCCGATATGAAATTACAGATGGTCTGACCCGGACATTTACCGGATCATATCGTCTCGAGTTCCAACAACATTTTTTGTTTTAACTTGAGGCTAAAAACTTGTTCAGAAAAAAATTATTTACGTAAAAAAAAAAAGAATAATATTATTGAGATTTGAAAAAAATGATTATTTATTAATAAATGAATATAAATTGAAATTAACAGAGCAAAAGATTTTTGTTAATGTAGCGCGTCGTCAGCGAATATGCAGAGGATTATGCATAATCAATCATGTAAATATAACTGTTTTAGTCAGAAATATTATTTATGTGACGATTCCATATGGTAATATATTATTTCAATTTTCAAACTATTTCGATTCAATATCTCTGTTTTGCATTAAACATACACTCACACACATATATATATATATATTTATATAACGAATTTTGATTTTTGATTATAACATTTATTCAATTATTTGTTAATTATTAATTACGTTACAAAATAGACAGATTTACATGACGTAAATGTCAATAGTTCATATTACAGTTAATTACTGTTAAATAATTAATATTTTTATAATATTTTTTAGATCAATGTAAAAATTATTATTTTTTTTAAATTTTTCGTTTAACACATTCAAACTTTGTATTTCGTAACAAAATTTGTATCAAGTAGTAATTTTTTCGTAAGTGGCCCGGGGTTTAGAAACAACCGATTGGCCTTGATATATATTATTTATCTCTATATATTATAAAGTTATAAACGCTGCCGCCGCTGTCGCCTGAGACATTTTGGACACAGTGGTCCTTTTGGGCCAATGTGGTCCTTTTGGACCATAGTGGTCTCTTTGGGACAAAATGGTCCTTTTGGGCCAATGTGGTTTTTTTTTGGCCAAAATAAACCTTTTAAGTTAAAATAGACCTTTTGGGCCAATGTGGTCCTTTTGGGCCAAAGTGAACCTATTGGGCCAATGTGGTCCTTTTGGGCCAAAGTGAATCTATTGGGCCAATGTGGTCCTATTGGGCGAAAATGGTCCTTTTGGGCCAAAGTGGTCCTTTTGGGCCAATGTGGTCCTTTTGGGCCAAAGTGAACCTATTGGGCCAATGTGGTCCTTTTGGGCCAATGTGGTTTTTTTTTGGCCAAAATAAACCTATTAAGTTAAAATAGACCTTTTGGGCCAATGTGGTCCTTTTGGGCCAAAGTTTACTTATTGGGCCAATGTGGTCCTTTTGGGCCAAAGTGAACCTATTGGGCCAATTTGGTCCTATTGGGCGAAAATGGTCTTTTTGGGCCAAAGTGGTCCTTTTGGGCCAAAGTGGTTTTTTTGGGCCAAAATAAACCCATTAAGTTAAAATAGACCTTTTGGGCCGATGTGGTCCTTTTGGGCCAAAGTGAACCTATTGGGCCAATGTGGTCCTTTTGGGCCAATGTGGTTTTTTTTTGGCCAAAATAAACCTATTAAGTTAAAATAGACCTTTTGGGCCAATGTGGTCCTTTTGGGCCAAAGTGAACCTATTGGGCCAATGTGGTCCTATTGGGCGAAAATGGTCCTTTTGGGCCAAAGTGGTCTTTTTGGGCCAATGTTGTTTTCTTGGGCCAAAATAAACCTACTAAGTTAAAATAGACCTTTTGGGCCGATGTAGTCCTTTTGGGCCGATGTGGTCCTTTTGGGCCAAAGTGAACCTATTGGGCCAATGTGGTCCTTTTGGGCTAATGTGGTTTTTTCTATATTTAACCAATTATTATAAAGTTGCAATACGATACCAAATCTACAACCACTGTCAAGAATCAGTTGTTTCAAAAAGAATAAGGTACGCCTTGCAAGTAATTAAATATACACTATCGCAATACTGCAATCACTCTGCCTGGGTTGGCGGAGCCCCCTAGTATATATATATAGAAGGGATTCCACATTAACTGAGCCCAAGTTGGAATGAAGGGTCGCAGAAATCAGTCAAAATCATTTTTTTTCTGAAAGTGTACACGGCCAAGTTGCTTTGCTTGAAAATTAAAGCAATTTGCTTGAAATTTCAAGCATTTGAAAATTCAAGCGAATGCTTGAAAACTCAAACAAAAAAAAAAATTTCAAGCAAAGCGGCCTGGCCGTGTAACTAAAAATAACTCATTACATCTAGTTTTATCTTTCTAGATCCAATTCTCGATTTTTGGCTGTTTATTATAAATTCGGTTAAAATCTTTGTTTTATAATTTTGAAAATAAAAAAATTTTTTTTTGAATTTTTAATATAAATGACTTCTAACTTAAAAATTTCACCATTTTTATAGAAACCCTTCAAAGATCGCCAAATTGCATACGCCTATGTAAAAATCCCCAAAAAATAATAAAATACAAGTCTTTAATAGGCTTAATAGTTTTGAAATGACAAGTTGATAATTTTCAATATGCAACTAAAATTTAAGCTAAATTTTCTATTTCGATTTATTTTAAGCTCTGGATGAATAACTGAGGTTAACTCTCACGTCCGAAACCTTCTTTTATAAGACCCTTTTGTGATCTTTTAGTTTTTATTAATTCGGAGATAGAGTGTCCGCAATGCGATTGTAACTATTTTGGGGGGGGGGGGGGGCTTGACTTTGAGACCATCTGTAAATTAGCTAAAAAATGATTTTTTTATTTTTTTTACTTTTTTTGAAACGTTAATTGAACTTTTAAAGCAAAATTCAAATAGATATGTAATAAAAAACGTTGCCAAGTGATTGGCACTATGGTTCCTCATCAACAATAGCAAAATATTTATAATGGTCTATTTTATCTAATAAAAATGATGTTTTTTTAATTTGCTTATATGAAAAATATTCAAAAAAAAAATTTGAAAAATTACGTATCAGATGGAAAAAATTCTTTAAAAACGATGATTCTGGATATTAGAACTTTCCTAGAAATAAATTAGGTATTACGTCCAAAAAGAAAAAAAATTATTGTATTTTTTTAATTTTTTTATTAAAAAAATTTTGAAAAAAAAAAATATCGAAAAATTACGTATCACATGAAATAATCATTTAAAAACGATAATTCTAAATATTCATACTTTCGTAGAAAAACATTAAGTACTACATCCTAAAAAAAAAAAAAATTGGCATTTTTTATATTTTTTGGCGTCAAAAATTTTGAGAAAAAAATGTTCAAAAAATTAAGTATCAGGTCCAAAAAATTACTTTTATAGAGGTACTTAAAACTAGTACTTCCATGGAAGCAAATTATGTACTACGTTCAAAAAAAAAACAATTGGTGTTTTTTGTATTTTTTTAAGAAAAAAATTTTGGGAAAAAAATTTTTAAAAAATTAAGTATCAGATTCGAGATATCGAGTAAAAACCATACTTCCAAATATAAGTACTTTCGTGGAAATAAATGAGGTATTACATTCAAATTAAAAAAAAAAAAAAGTACCTCGAGCTTTTTTGGTGAAAAAAATTTTGAAAAAAAAATTAGGTCTTAATGTCGTGTTGGCTGTGAAATATCACCGGTTACAGTGCGACATACATACATACATACATACATACATACATACATACACACACACACACACACATACTTTTTTAAAAACCGGTTTTTTAGCTTCCTGAGGTCTCAAAACGTGCTTATATGCCAAAATATCGAAAATCAAAATTTCACCTATCCCAAAGGTTCCTCTATGAGGAACCAAAAAATGAGAAATGATTTTTTTTTAAATACAAAAAAAATTGCTTTTCTAGTACCTTCAATAGTTGCTAATTAAGTCTTTAGAATAATTTTTTTCAAAGATTTAAGGTTTTGCATACAAATTTATTAAATACTTAAAAAAACTTAATTTTAATTAATAAAAAATAAAGGTAGATATAAATTTTTTATAAAAAGAAACTAAAAGTTTAAATTTAAAAGATCGTCTTTGAATTAAACATGTTTTTAAGGAGAAAAGGAATTAAAATGGGTTAAATACGTATAAGAAGTTAAATACTGTCGATATTTACAAAAGATAAAAACTTTAAATCTTCCTTTTCTTTTTTGTCATCAATTAAGGGCCCAGTTTTTCAAGTGTCAAAGAATCTATCTAAAAAAAAGTACTAACAAAAGAAGATTTTCATCTTTGTCAAGTTTAATTGTGTGTGTGAGTGTGTGTGTGTGTTACATTTGAAGAAAAAAAATTCTTTTTTTATTTAAATTTTAAAATTGAGAGACATTACAATTCAAGCGTACAATTATATTTTTAATTGGCATGTTTTATTTAATTTAATTATTTTTTCAAATTAAAATGTAATATTTTACGTAAATGAATGAAAAAGAAAAAGATGTGAATTGATTTACTTTAATTGAACAAAAAAATCAGTAATTATTTCTGATATTCTATATAAATAATACTTTTTTTAAAACTAAAAATATAAAATTGAAAATTGCTGTACTTGGCGATAATCAGGAAGATTCACTGTATTCAATTGAGATTTTTGGAGTCTTTTTAAACTACTTTAGTATATTCTTGAAACATGCAGTGATCGATTACCCTAAATCCGAATTTTTCTTTATTAATAAAACAATTCCAATTTAATTATCTGATGCAAGCCCTAATAAAAAAATAGTCATAAGATACACAGATGGAAGGTAGCAATTCTTATATTATTATTTGTTTAAATTACTTTAAAAACTTAATTCCGTTAAATAAAAAACAATGCACTAAAAAAGTTTATACCTCTAAGTATATTTTTTTTCTTCATATAATCGCAAGTGGCTTGAAACGTAAAGAAAAATTTAAAAAAATGAGTTTCACTCATTCAAAGTGCGAGTATCATGGCGTGATGGAATCAAAAAAAAAACTGTGGCAACTAGATTTTTTTATCAGTGTAGTTTTTCCTACCTTGTAAACTCGATTCCAGAAAAAATAGTGAAATTTGGAATATTAAAAACAAAATTCGTGTAAACAATAGCAGCATAAAAATAATGCATTAAAATTTTCATAAAAACAATCAGTAGAGAGAAAAACTAATAAAATGCATGAATGAAAAAAGCATTAAATGAAATAATGAAAATTTTATTAAAGTTAACAATGTGGTTATGAAAACACAAAACCCACCCTTTATTTTGTTGAATATCTCGATGATACCCACTTTGAGTTTTAATGGAGTGTCGCACGTGGCTAAGCTGAACTTGTTTACCCATGGGATTAGAGTAAAGTGTAAGGGAGAAGCAAAGGTACTTTATTGAATCAGTGACAATAATTTATATATTTAAAGATGAAATGCTTAATAAATAGTTTAAATCTAATTAATTTAAATTAAAGTAAATGAAAAATCATTTATAAATGCGTTTTTCTCTTTATAAATATAAATAACGAAACAGATCGATTTTCAATAATCCCTGGAAAATGCATTTGCATTTCGAACGAGCTAATAAAATAGAAATGTGGTTAGAGATTCTTCTAAAGCTTCAACTTTTCTATTTAATGATGTTTTATCAATGTGCCATTTATCTTTCTCTCTCTCTCTCCCTTTTTCTCGTTTATATATAAACAAAATTTACTTTTTTTTCCACCCTATACCTGTGTGAAGTAAATAGTTTTTCTGGCTATGATCCAGATTACTTTTCTTCATAAAAAAAAAAATTTAATTTATTTATTTTTTTTACATGCTCACTGAAAATTGCTAGAAATTTAAATATTAATATTAAACGAACATGTTTATTATATATCTTTTTATTAAAAAATTATTGAATTATTTTTAGTTATAAAACATGGTTTTATCAATATTTAATCTTGTTATACACTGTATCGTTACAAACTGATTGCATTAAATTCTTGCTGGGTATATTTGCGTTGTTTATATTTATGTATAAAACAAGTTTTTTGTATAATTTAATTTATTCAGTCTCTTCATATATATCTATAATTTTCTTTATATAACAGAAAAATTCATGAATTCTTTATTTTCTTTAGGGTATATCAGACTTTGGCTTATTTTTTTATTTTAATAAATTGGAGCTAACTTTGTGCATACAAGATTTCTTTAATCAGAAGAGTAGGGTAAAGACCAATTTTTAAGCACGATTTCTGCAATTTAAAAATCAATTTTTTTTAGGTTTGATTATATTTTTCTAGAATAAAATGAATAATCGAAAAAATAAGCCAAAGTCTAATATACGAAGTACCTCATTAATTCAATGTATATGAGTGAAGATAAACTAGCATCATTATCTTTTTGATTTGTGCAAAAATAACCTTTTTTTTTAAACATTTCAATAAATTTTCTCTAACTTTTTATGCATTTGTATAAAAAATGTATTTTAATAAATTTCATACACGTATTATATTTCTAGATTAAAAAAAAATTTAATCTATTATTATGTACGCACATTTATTGGTAGCCATAGAAATCACGTATTACGCATGAAATATCAGTTTGTTGAATCTACAAGGGCAACTTTACCTTTTTATACTATTGTTTTTCATCGTATATTTACTAAAGTTACATCCCCTTAGGATTTCAACTTTTATTATTATATATCTTATGACTTTCTAGACGATTAGTTTTATGAAAAATTATATGCTTCTATGCTGATTTCAAGATAAACAGATAAAATATTTTTCTTTTAGTATATGTTATACAGATTTTTTATTTTATTCAAGGAAATGTTACAATTAAGATGAGTTGTTATGTGGAGTCCCAAACAGTTTTTAGAATTCTTTTTTTTAAATATTTTTGCCCATTGAAATAATTTTTTTAATTCATTGTAACTAAATAATCGAAAAATCGATACCTGTATATTAGCAGTTAAACTTTCTGTTAAAATCACTATTTTTCTCCCTAGTTTTCAGTTATCCCTAGAGAAAAAAGTGATTTTTTAAAAAAATATAAGGGAAACAAAGTTTATTTGTAATTTTTTTACACAATAATTTTTTTTAATACCCTGACAGCAAAAATGATATAAAATTATTTATTTTTATAGCTCAAGATACAACCACAACAAAATTCGCACACCATTAAATATTAATTTATTTTATCTCCTTAATATTTTCCATGTATTATGCAAAACTTCGTTTTTTTAAAAGCAGTAAAAAAATTTTCATGCCTTTTATGAGTTTTGATAACTTCAATTTATTGTAAAAATGAAGTAAAAGAAAAATTATCGAATAAACAATTTTTTTTTATTTTAAGTATAGTTTAATTCAAAGATAGATAAAAAAAGAAACTATTGTTTTTTTAAACACTAATGTGGTTAGAAATTCCAGAAAAATAAACCTGATAAAAGATACAAAATTAAAAAAAAAACAGGCTTTAAAAGTACTAAAAATAAAGTATACTTTTTTTTTTTTTAATCTCACATTGCGCTCATTTCCGTGGTAAAAAAAATACTTTAGTGCAGAAAGTATTTACATAGACTAAGTTTTTTTTTTTTACTGATAAGTATTCTTTTAACGTTAATCCTAGAGTATTACATGAAAAAGTAAGGAAAGCTTGCGTTACAAAAAAAGCTTTAGTAGAATAGGCGAAAGCTATATGCTTTATATGTAGTTTAAAAAAAAACTCAATAGACATTAGAGCTTTTTTTAGTTACTTTTTAAGTAATAAAAACCACTACTTATCGAAATTCATAAGCTTAAAAAATTCTTTTTTCAACTTTTAAACAAAATGTCATGGTTTTTTTTAAATAAAATTGAATGTCTTGTAACCTCGTTAACAGATAATAAAAAAATGAAAAGAAACTAAATACCTTTCATTTTGTCAGGTACTCTCACTATTTAAAATTTTTTTGTTACTGAGCATAGTTTTAAAAATTTTTGTTGTCACTGTTCTTGTAATTAACGATTTAAAAAAAAGCTATAATTTAATGAGTTGTTGCTGACTTTGCAATTGTTCAGAAACTGCATTAAATTTCAAAAAATTTTTGAAGTTTTAGTTAGAAAAAAAAATATTGAAAAAAGTTTATAATGAATTTTAAAAACACGAAATATTTAAATAAAATACTTTTAAATAGTTTACTGTAAGAAAAAAATTAAAAATTTTATGTAAAGTAATAAGTGCGCTACCCATGTAGCCATTTAAAGAGTTTTTTTATTTATATTTATCAAGAAAAATGAAATTACTGGTTTTAATCAAATTATTTTCTAATAATCATGATCTGCTAAAATATACCAAAAATTTTTAAATAAAACTAATTAGGTCAAGATATATTTGTCTATCTGTTCCTAAAGGTCCGAAATTATTTTTAAAAAAAACACAGTATTTCTAACCCATAATTGATCAATTACTAGGTAGCAGAAAAACGTTATTAATTCCTTTTAAATAGTTTACAATTTGCTTAAAATTTCATGTACAACATCCAATTTTCAAGATATTTTTCTGAGAATTCATCAGATAATTGTAGCCACTCAATATAAAATAACTCAAAAAAATTTTACACATCTGGCCTGAATAGCTTCTTAATAACCAATATAGATATCTACATCAAATTTTCGATCATGCTTGAAATTTCAAGTACAAAAACCTAAAAATATATTAAAAATGATACACAATAAAAAATAATGCACCCAACACTACTAACCTGTAATAATATTATGCGCATTATTTTTTACTGAGTAATAACAATTATTGATTTCATTCAATTTATATTATTACCACTAAAATATCTTTAATAGCGAATACAAATTTCTATTGTATATAATAAAAGCAAATTCAAATTGCTATTTTATGATAAATGAAAAGTATTCTAAATAATAAAAAGCTAGTCATTTTTTATTAAACAAAAAGAAAGAAAAAAAGCACCTTTTCTTTTAAAAAAATAAGGTCGCATAAGAGATTTGTC
The DNA here is from genome assembly GCA_022575985.1 of Anagrus nilaparvatae. Classification (NCBI taxonomy): domain Eukaryota; kingdom Metazoa; phylum Arthropoda; class Insecta; order Hymenoptera; family Mymaridae; genus Anagrus; species Anagrus nilaparvatae. Next base: position 12,466,634 of record JAKSXM010000002.1, on the reverse strand, counting down.
ATTTATGAAAATGTAGTCGACACTTTAGTAAAAATAAGAGTAAAAAAAAAAGCTTGAAAATCTAAAAAGCATACACACAGTTTTTCAACAATCAAGCATCGGCGTTGAAAGAATGTATAGTAAAAAAAAAAGAACACGTTGAACAATTTGAAAGATTGTAAAATCAGCAGAATAGCAATAGTGTATATGAGTGTGCACTTCTTTTTTCCAATCGGTTGAATCGAGAGATTTTTGTCGTAGTAAAAAAAAAAAATTGCATTGAATACTGACAGCATACAATAAACCTTTGCTCAATCAACCAACTCACAATGTCATCCCTTTTTCTTTTTTTTATTATTTTTCATTTTCTATTTTACACAGTATTTTATATCACGCGTTTTTTTTTTTTTCATAAAATTCAAACGATGATAAATTTATTGTAAATAATGCCAAGTTATCATATTTTTCCTTTTTCTGCTATGATTGCAAGAAAAATACATGCGGGAGTCAATATTTATACATACATTTTATTTATATCTATTTTTCTTCGTATAAAAAAATAAAGTACCAATTATTTTAAGTAAAATATTTCTTTGCATCACTCATTTATACTTTATTCTATAAATCAAGAAAAAGTAAAATAAAGAAAATTTTTGCTTTTGTAGTTTTTCAACACACGTTTAAACTTTTACTAAAAATAACATCAAGATATATTCAAGGTATTATAATAATATATGCTCAAGGATTCAATCTTACATAATTATACGCTATGCAATATCCGTCTGTCTTTTGAATTACTCTATAATTTTGTAAACAGTGGGTGAGCTTTTCATACAATAATAAAGTTTCATTATCATTAAATATTTTTTTTTCTCTTATGTTTATTTAATATATACATAAATTAAAATTTTAAAGTGGTTTTTATTTAAATTTAGTTTATTAGAAAACTTTTTCCCTAACATTCATTATTAATGCAAATAACCTGGCTAGAAACTGAATTAAGTATGCTGACCAACAGTAAATTCATGATCAGTATTATTGATCAAGATATTATCTTACTCTACTTTTTACGGTAAGTTATTTATTTTAACATGGAACATGTTCATAGGAAGGGGGAACCCTTTAAATCTAAAAATCAAGGAGGCGGGGGGGAGTCAAATGGGATTTAGAATAATTTCTATTTAGGGACTTAGAATTATTTAGATTTAGGGAATCAGAATCAGTGATAATTAAAAATTATAAAAATAGCAAATTATGTTGTAATGTTGCGTAACGTTTGCATTATACGTAGCCCTAACGAATATTTAGTGAATTTAATCCTAATTAGTTTAATAAATATGAATTTATAAATTTGGAAAATTAGTTTTTTTACCAATAACCAAATTAGGTTATAGTCTTGTAAGCAAAATTATTTAGCAAATTTAGTTTAGAGTTTTATTTTTACTAAAGGACCTGGCACAAAAACATAGGAAATGGCCGTACAGTGAAAATGGCTGAATTTTTGATATGTTGTTATTCAAGTCATCCTGATCAAAAGTTCTCATGGGCACCAAGCTCCAAAATCAATATTTTGGCAGCTGCCAAGCTCCAAAGTTCCGTGGCTCCAAAATAGCTAAAGTTCTATGACTAAATTATTAATCTTTTTAAACAACCTTTTTATTTATTTTATTAATATATTTTATATTATTGAAGTCATTGAATTCTAATCTGCTGTCAAATTCATAAAATTGACAGTTGATAGCTGTCAATTAACTTTCAATTACCATTTTAAACATAAAAAAGTACATTTTTTTGCTGTATACCGTTTTTGAGAACGCTGATTTTATATCCGCTAAAAAAAATAATAAAATTGACAGTTGACAGTTTTACCCGTTCTCTGCTTTACCCAGGATCTACGACGATCCCTTGTGTAAGTGCTTGTGTTTGCGTATAAATTATAAGTAAGTGTAGTGTATTTATGAATGTGGATACATGTTTATATGTCGGACATCAGACCAACAGTGTGAGCTTTAGGATGCAAAAGATATATTTTTAAGGATTTATTACTAAAAATTAATAAATGACAGCTGTCAATTACCCTTTTGAACATAAAAAAAACATTTTTTTGGCTTTACGCTATGTTTTTGAGAACGCTAATTTTATATTCGCTTAAAATAATAATAAAACTGTCAGTTGACAGCTGTCAATTAGCTAATTGACAACTGTCAAATGTCACAAATATTAATTCTTTAGCAGATTTAAAACCAAGAACATATTTAAATGCAAAAAATGTAGCCTTTTTATGTTTAAAAGAGTATTTGACATCTATTTGACAGCTGTCAACTGTCAATTTTATGAATTTGACAGCAGATTAGAACTCAATTACTTCAATAATATAAAATATATTAATAAAATAAATAAAAAGGTTGTTTGAAAAGCTTAATAATTTAGTCATAGAACTTTAGCTATTTTGGAGCCACGGAACTTTGGAGCTTGGCAGCTGCCAAAATATTGATTTTGGAGCTTGGTGCCCATGAGAACATTTGATCAGGATGACTTGAATAACAACATATCAAAAATTCAGCCATTTTCACTGTACGGCCATTTCCTATGTTTTTGTGCCAGGTCCTTTAATGAAGTAAACAAATAAAAACTCAAAAAATAAAAGCTTCCCATTGGAATTATTCCTTTAGCTATCCTCCTTAGGGCTAAAAAAAATCATATCCAGGTCTAAAAATGATAAAAATAGATTTTGAGATCTTATTCACTTTCTATTCTCATTCTATGCTTACCTTTCTCACTTTAAAATTATTTATTCCATACTCTTTCAACGAAAATTTCTCCGTTAGAGAATATTTAAAAACACTACTTAAAGATGATCTAACGATCTAGAAGTCTTTTTTTTTGATAAATAACAATTAATTCGGATTGGTAATCATGAGTAAAAGCATAATTTCTAAAAATAACTGACTGACTAATATACACACATGTATATAATATAAACAAGTTTCTTAGCTTATAAGCAAAGATAGCTTTTAAAGCCTCACCGGCTCATTGCTGTTTCCCAAAGGGTAAAACTAGCAATCTAACAATATTGCCTCTACGGAGAGACAGTATTATGTATAAATAACACACATCCACAAACCTATGAATCAGAAAGGAACGATATCTATATACACAGTACAAGAAAGGGGTAGGAGGAGAAAATACTTGAGAAATAGCCCGTTGAGAATTGTTTCTAAAGGTTTATTTAGACAGTGATTTGAAGCGAAAGCTTGAAATTCTACTTACTATTTTACCTTTAGTATTAGCCTATATATATATATATATTCTTTGCGGGGTAAAAAAGGTTAATACTGCAGTTGAGTATGTCTCAAAATATCTCGAGGGACATGAAACCAGTCGAACTAGTGACTTATGTATGTCATTTTTTTGTTTTATAAGATACATAAAGTCGTGTCTTAAATTCATGTCTTTATATTTATTTTTTGTATTATATTTTTATTTCTGTAAGGACATCTTTATAATACTATTTATGATAATAAAATAAAAGAAAATAAATCATGATTTATATTTTATATCTTTTAATAATACTTAAAAACCTGTTGAATAAAAACTAAACTTTGCATTAATAAAATAATTAAGATACTATAGCTTGAAATAAATGAGAAAAAATTTAGATCAGAAAATTAATTTATTAGAAAGGTAGGGTAGTTGTAATAAATAATTCTGTTATTAATCTAAGACAATAGATATTACGAAATCTCAGAGAGATAAGTAATAATATAACGTTATGGAATCTAAAGAGAAAATACCTTTGGGATAGAGAGAAGAATGATTCAAGTTATACGTTTAATATTCAAAGGACCAAGTGAAAGCCCTTCGTATATAAATGTCCCTACGGCTATCTAATGTATGCAACTCTATGGTTCTGCATTTTGACTATTGTTCTCTTATATTATAGACTATCTTGTTTTCTCTTATGCATCCTGAGGAAGAAAATATCTGTTATTAGGATAAGGATACACATCTGAATTGATCGATTACTGCTCAACTGGAATTTCTCTATATTTTGTTAGATAAATGCTTTATCCTTCACAGTGACTTAGTGTTATATATTATCTATTCATTTTGATTTCATTTTTACTTTAAAAAAATTTTTTAATTATTCTTATATAATCAACACCGAAAGAAATCAACCAAATTAAAAATGTTGAAAAACTTGGATGAGTACACTGTAAAAAGAAACTTTCTTAGATTCACAAAAAAAATAGAATTTTTTCGAAATATTAGTAATTTTTCGAAAAAAATCGTAAATTTACTAAATTTAATTTATTAACTAAAAATTTGAGTATTTCCGATTTTTTTCGAAAATTTACTAATATTTCGAAAATATTCAATTTTTTTTGTGAATCTAAGAAAGTTACTTTTTACAGTGTATCAATCACTATAATAACTTCAAAACCAGATGGCAGACTTATCCACGACTAATTTTATAATATTTTCTTTAAATAGAAAATGTAAAAGTTTATTTATCTAAAATAAAAAAAAAATTTCTAACTTTAAAAGTCAATCAGTCGATTAAATAAATCTGACGTTGATAATATAACAGTAGTTGATAAAAGTTGACTCAATCTATCAGTTTTATAACTTGACAAAGTAGTATAGCTTTTAGTGTGTAAAGTTTTCTTAAACTTTACGTAAGCACTTTCTTGATTTATATATAACATAATATTATATAATATACAAAGAAAAAAAGTTGTTTAATGTAAAACTGTAAAAAAAGATATTTTAGAAATTACTTAATAATTAATTAAACTTTTATGTTGTAAAGGCGTAATATTTTAAAACTAAAAATTATAATTTATGAACGAAAAGTTTATTTAACAGTCAATAAATAAAAAATATATATGTAAAATAATTTTTGTCTTACATTGTTAGCAAAACATCTATCGTTATAAAGAAATTCATTTCTCATTTTAAATAAAAGTATTGAATAGATATAATAGAAAAAGATAAAAAATATATGAAGTACCAGTTCATCAATTCTGATTTAGTAAAAAAGCAGGAAAAGTCTTCTTATTCAGAGCCTTCATTGGGAAGTAAAAAAACATTGTATAGAAAGTTAAAAATTTCTATCTTACTTTAAGAAAGAATAAGATAAAAAAAGATAAAAAATTTAAAAACTTTGCACGTGCAAAATGGTTGGATAGATCGGAAACCGATGGCTCAAATGAATCTTTGAGAAAGAAAATAAAAAGAAAGAATCAAAGGTCCAGCTTACTAATGTCGTTTTATATATAAAGTATAGGAAGTTGAAAATTCAACGGACAAGTTCATTGATTTTTAAAAGTTCGAATTGTATATTTTGTCTTAGTGTATAAAACTAAAATGTGTGGGCTTGCATCGATTAACGTTAAAAACTTTGAAGAGAGATGATCAGTATTATTCCAATGTGAAAAGGAACTTAAATCATTGCTTTCGTTTCATCTTACTCATGCTTTTCAAAAGTTTCGTACTTAAGAAACTTACAATACCGGAAATTGGAAGGACTTATATATATATATATATATATATAGATATTTATTTGTATGTAGTAAAAAGACAATATTCTTCTTCTCTTTTTCATTGTTCTTTAGTAAATTGTTCTTATACTTATATATATTTTCTCTTAGGTTATTCAAAAAACTTTCTTTGATCATCTTTGAATTAATTTGCTTACGTTGAAGTATCTTTGAAAATTTCTGATTTTGTATAAACTCGTTTGAATAAAAGGTGTCATTTTAGTTCTTTGTACTATATTTACACTTTTTTAAGGGTTATTGTGCGGGCATACTTCTGAAATTTTTGCTTAATTTTAAAGTTCACAGTTTTGTATAAAAAATTTTGAAAAATTTACATGACAGTCATTGTTAGTCTTTCAAGAAGTTTCAATTATTTTTAAACCTAGGTTTACTAGTGATTGAGAATTTAATCTATCTAAATTAAATTATATTTTATTTAAACTACTCAACTCTGGTGTAGACCTCTTTTATACGGTACTTAAGACTTGTAAGATAAAAAACTTATAACCGGTTTGTGTAAACACAACCTAAATGCGTTGAACATGTTTATTTACAGCTTAGGGCTAGGTACAATTTTCTAATTTTATAATTTGTAATTATGGCCTTTATTTAATATTAAGATTCAAAACCCAAACTATTCTGATTCCCTAAACGCGTATTATTCTAAGCCCCTAAACCTTAATTATTCTAAATACCTAATCATTCTAAGTCCATAAACCTGTATTATCTTATAAGTCCCTAAGCCCAGACTTTTCAAAAAATTTTCAAAAATTTTCCCAGGTTCCAAAAATTCTGCTTCTTTTATTTTTTCATCAAGGATGAAATAGAAAAATTCTGATTAAATATTTCCATTCCTTTTTCTGAGCCAAAAAATTTTAAAATTTTCATGACAGCCACTAATCAGCAACGAAAAAAAAAATTATTGGCCCAATTAAAAAATAGACGATCTATAAACTTCAGAAGAATAATAAAATTTTAACGTGCACTACTGAAATAACAAAAATATTTTACTTTATAAATTTAAGAAAATATAATAATAATAAATTTAAACTTTTAATTTAATTACTAATTTTATAAATTGTTACTGTGTTATTTAAAATAAGAAAACTAATGTTCAAACTTTTGTACATAAGTTTAAAAAAAAAAAACTTTTTTCAAAACTTTATATAAATTTATATAAATTTTCAGAAAAAATAAAAGTATGTAAAATAATGTTACCATTATCAATGGTAAACAGTAGTAAATAATAAAAATTGAAATATCATATAAAAAAAAGCAAAAAAAAACGATAGAAAGGCAAATAATATTGTATATTTGTTTTGCGTAAATAAGTTTAATTTATTTAAGTGAAATGGATGCCAAAACATAATACGTATTCGTCATTTTTATATGTATATTTTTTTGTGTGTATTTGTTTTCGATACTTTTTCAAAGCAAATACGGTGTATTGAACAAAAGTTTAAAAAAAAGAAAAAAAAAAGTAAATTATATGGATTAATATTTGTAATGTAAGGTATTGACACCAGTACCTGGACGATAGTTCAGATTTTGATTTTTTTCATATCATCTGTTAAAATATAAATTAACCTATTATCTTTGGAAAATTTCAGGTCGTTCAGGTACTGGAGCGTTTTTTTATACATGCGGTTTTCCCATTTAAAATTCATGTACTAGTGAAAAAAACAATTTCGTAAATATAACCTAATTTTACATAATATATAAAGCTATTTAGAATAAAAATTTTGTGTCAATGTATTAGCATGGGATCCCAATTAAGTATTTTATAAATAAAATCCGCCCTACAGATTAAAAACCTCCTTATATAATTTTTAACGATTTTGAGATATTCAAAGAAGAAATATTTATTGCTATGTTGAAAAGTAAGTTTTTTTTTAATTTTCTTCAAAAGCAGTGTTTAATCATTATATTACTTTGTCAGGTCTATTCCATATGATGTACTTATATTTGGGTCTTGAAAAATTTATCAACTTAGATTTAAATTTAAATACTCAAACTTTAAACTACACTTATTTTGGATTCCAAAATACAGGTTTAAAATAATTAATGAAGTAAAAAGAAAAATTTAATTTTTATTGATTAAATTTAATATCAATAAGTTTGTCCAATTTAACATAAGAAAAATAACATTATAAATAAACGAATAAAAAATTTTTAATTAATTAAATGTAAATACATGAAAAAATTAAACGATACCTAAAGTAATAATAGAGTAAAAAGTTTTTAAAAAGAATAAAAAAGAAAAAAAGTCTAAAGTATGTTATTGATTCCCTGAAATGTAATTACATCGCTTCAATTAATTATTTAAATTGAGGTGAGATCGGAACGTATCCGCTATATGCAAATAACTATCGAACCAAGCTAGTTATCGACTGTTACATCGTCATTTCCTTCCATACTCCTTTATCAACGACATACCATAGCGTAACCTCAATTTACCTAAATCCTTTGTACTGGTTTATCAAAATAAAATCATTATTTTCTTATTTTTTTTTTTCATTTAATTTAATGAGATATAATTTTTTTTATTAATTAAATTTTTTTGGCTAAAAATTAGTTTTTTTAGAAATTTAATTTAAAAAAAAAAATTTTACTGGTTGATATAAATTATAAATTTTATTTATAATCCGATGAATACTTTTTTTATTTCGTGAGAAGAATAATTTAATAAATTTAATCTAAAAGTGTTAAAAGAATTCAATGAAATAAATGAAAAAAAAAAGTTTATGCACAAGATAAAAGTACTTAATTAAGTTATTTTTATACATTAGTTTCATTTCAATATTAATTAATAATTTTATACACTTAAACTCAACCAATTTTTTTTTTATAAAAACTTTTTTTTCTCACTTTAAAAAATTTATATTTATTTTCAAATAAAACAATTAGCAAATATTTTGATATTTTATATCATTTCAAGAATGTAGTTGATAATATTAAAAAACTTTAAAAAAACTTGGTAATTCTTTTGACTTAATATTTGAACTTCAAAATTGTCTTCAAAAACTCTTAAAAACTATTTAGAGCAACATGATTTTGCTTAATTATTACAGTTTCTATATTTTCCGAATTGTTCATTGTATAGTGTAGGGATGCGCGGTTACCCGAATTTTCAAAACATGCCCCAAAAGTTTTTTTTTTGAGTTTGAAAAAGGTCTGAAGGTACAGTTGTTGTAATGTTTTTGAAAATAGTCCACATTACGTTTCTGACATGAGATGTACTTTTATAGAAATAATTGAAAATTACACGAAAAGCATAAAAAATGTTTTTCTGTCAATACGATAAAAAAAGCATTTAGCACTTAAATAATTATAAAACATTTAAAGATTATGTACACACCTATAATAATCATGTAATTATCATTATAATTTTAGTACATAACTAAACTAATGACAAAGAAATAGTATTTAAATAAAACACACGCGACATGAATATATGTTTTAGTTTATGCCCGTATGTCATAGATTTAACGCTATGATAAATTTTTCTTTATACCTTTTTTTTTTACAACGTCATTTTTAAACGATGAATCATTTACAAAGCTTTAAAACATTTATTTTTTTTTTATCCATTAGGCATCTGTGCAAAAAATATAATTGTCTTCATTTTAACTATTAATCTAAAATTTATTATATTTTTTACGGTAGGATATTTAGTAAAAATACAATATTATTAATTTATTTATTATTTAATGATAATAATTGAAATTAGTCTTCTGCGCCTGTAGTATGCTATACTTTTTGCATTACTGAGAAAGCTAAAAATATATAGATTGTTCAAAATACGTTTTTTTACAGCTGAAACAAATATTTTGAATTTTTCAGTTTTTTTTAAATACTTTTATTAGTCTTATAAAAACTAACTGAAACTTTATTAGTCAAAAGAAGTCGTATGTGTTAGTTGTATGCAATTTTTTTCTAAGTTTTGTGCAAGACAACTCGTAATATGTGATAGGTAAGTTTTTCGATACGCTGATTTCAAATTTTTAGGTCCCGACCCCAAATAATCCTTAATAGGGAAAAATTGTATTTTTTGGTCAATTTTGAAGGTTATTTTGACATATTTCATAAGAAACATTTCTAATTGGCCTTAAAATGAGAAATAATATGTTTTCGAGGTTCAATGCTTATTCATTCATTGTCCTTAAAATGATAGATAATATGTTTTCGAGGTTGTTGAATAAGCATTGAACCTCGAAAACATATTATTTCTCATTTTAAGATCAATTAGAAATGTTTCTTGTGAAATATGTCAAAATAACCTTTAAAATTGACCAAAAAATAGTCTTTCGTTATTAGGGTTGTTATTTTGGGTTCAGTACCTAAAAATTTGAAATCAACGTATCGAAAAACTTACCTTTCACATATAAGTAGCCTTACACAAAACTTAAAAGAAAAGTGCACGCATATAACATATACGACTTCTCGTAATTATGTTATTGTAAAAAAATTAAAAATTTTAGAGTTTCTAAACCCTAGAAATGGATAAAATTAGTCCATAAGCTAACTAAGCTTTTTCTGTTTTCATAATCTGCTCGACTTTTCTTTGTCGATTACCTGTTAACATGAAACATGTTAATAGGAAGAGGTATCCTAGAATGTCTGAAAATCGAGGAAGGGTGTTAAATAGGACTTAAAATAACAACTATCATAAAATTTCCCAAGGATTTAAAAAATTGAGTCAGAATCTTCATCTAGTGACAGAAAAATGGACCCCGAAAATTCTGCAAGTATCTGCCTAGATCCGAAAAATTCTCTATTTGAATTATGTGTTATAATTTAGTTTATTTAATTAAGTTTTTTTAAAAAAAAGAAAAATTAAAACCGATAACTCATATAAAGCAAGAAATTTTATTTTTATAAATAAACTTTATTCGTACATATATAAAATACCAAAAAATTAATTGAAAAAAAAAATTAAAATTGCAAAAAATCAGTTAAAAATTTTATCCCTTCAACTTGCAACAGCACGCGACGTGCTTAACACTTTAATTTATCCAAGTTGACAGAAGCAGTAGGTTAATTTTAAGTTACGATAAATCGCGCTAAAAGGACATCACAGAGAACGAGTTCTCCCTACACTCTCGTTGTGATTAAGTGTTTCTGTCCGTTATACAACCGCTTGTTTATATATAATGTTACTTGTTTCTTTAGAGTTAAAAAAAAAAAAAAAAAACATTTTACTGTACCATTTATTGCGTGAGCTTAAATGTTAATTTAAAATAACTACTTACTTATTTATTATTAATATCATTTTAAAAAATTATCATGCAAAAAAATTTAACTGATAAAATTATGTATTTAATTTAAAATATCATTTTATTAAGACTCTGCAGTTATTTTGAATTTATGACTTAATTAATTAAATTCGAAACGTAGTATCTTGTAATAAAATTTATAATAGTATTAAATATCCTGGAAATTATTATTTTATTACTTACGTAAAATTTTCATGAATTTCAAACATTAAATCAACCAAAAAATGGACTCACCTGTAACAAAAAGAGAAAAAAAAATTTATTATTAAAAATAGAATTTTTATAAAAAGAAAAATAATTTATAGTTTATTGCTTGTATATAAAATAATGATCAAAAAGTTTTATATATATATTTCAATTCTCATTACCAGTCACTTTATCCAGCCTTTTTTTAAAAAAGAAGAAAAAACCCTGAGGGTAACCATGAAAGTCTCTCTTTATGAAGACTGAGCTTTTTAGACAGAGATAAATTGACAGAAAATGAAATCGAGCAAAGTAAATGGGCATTGAATGCCATCAGACATGATGAGAAATAGGCAAAAATAAAATCTTTTTTTTTTTTCATAGAATAATAAAATTTTTATTTTTTTAAATTAAATATTTTAAAATTATTTACATTTTATTTAATATATTTTTTGTACGTATTAAATTTCTTTAGGGCAATTTAAAAAAACAAGAGCATGATAAATAATGTATGTTTACAACTTCAATTTTCTAGCTTGTCGTTTTAGGAATTTTTAAAATCTTATATGGACTATTCTTGCTAACTTGAACAAAACTAAGTTTTTATAACGAAAAACTGACGAATGCTAGCATCAAAATGAAAGAAATATTCTACCCAGCCCAGTGATTTTTACCGAAAAATACTTGTAAAGCATTCATTTCAGTTTCAGTACTTTCAATTCTACCCCAAAACTTTTAACATTTATATTTCTACAATATTCAAAGAATTTGTGTCTAAAAATAATTGGTAAAACACGATAAACATTTTTTTCCGAATTCTTGCACACAGATTCTATTTTGATAATTTTTTGGTTCAGGTAATGTAAACATTTTACCAAACCAACAAATCTATCATTTAAAATTTTTTAAAAAAACCCAAAAAATGTTTTTGATCAAAATAGCTGGATCCACCCATATGAGTAAATAAATTTATTTTTTAAATCAAATTAAAATTTTATTAAAAACAATTCTGTTCTACAGTAAACAATTCAATTTTCAGGCAGTTACCATCTCTAGTCAAGTGTTTCTATATTCTTTTTTTTGGCTATATCTTATGCACGAAATGCGCAATTTCCTCTTTTTATTCTATAAAGGTACTTATATATAAAATTTTTTTTCTTCTTATATATACCTATTCATTTTTCTGTTTCTCTTACTATATATATATAGACAATTTTCCAGTATTATCTTTTTCTCTCATCTTTAAACTACACGTTGCATCTTAAACATTTACAAAGATTTGAGATCAAAAAAAAAATATATATAAAAAAAATGTAAAAGGAGTAAAAAAAAATGGAAAAAAAGATCGGTTAAACTTAAATATAGGGTAAATACATGGGAAAATATTATAAAGAATAATATTATATTTATAAAATGATGGAAATTGAACGTGTAAATATAGTTATGATATATATATTTTTTATTTTTATAAAATATAAACAAGTTTTACAAGTTTAAATTTATATATTTTTATTTGAAAAAAAAATTTTTAATAATAAGAAAACAGTTATCATAAGATTATTATTATTATTGTTATTTTTTACACAAATCAATCTTGAGGATATTACTTTTATATTTTTTTAATTTAAAAAGAAAAATAAGAACTGTTATTGATAAAGATTGCAGTCTGATGGGCTTTAAGTGTTTCAGAACTGCGATATATGTGATTAACTGAAGTTAGGTTTTTGATATCCTTTTTACTCAAATTCAGTGTTTTCATAAAATTGTCTTAGAACTTCCTTAGATAAAGAAGTTTATACTGACTTAGGTTTCATTTTAAATACCTCTAGACACTGAGAAATATATGATAAAATGAACTCTTATCCTAAAAAACTTGAGGCTAAAATTCAAATTTTTATACACGCATATAAAAAATTAGTAAATATAACCAAAATAACGATTTTGTTTACTAAGTTCAGGGGTCTCATGATTAACAGGATATACGAATTTATACGAGTTATATATCAATATAACAGCATAGCCAAAAATATTCATAAACAGAAATAACCACAAAATCAATATACACTATTTATCTTCTTATTGGGAAAATTGTTTTAAAATTTAGTTGTTTTTATTGTCAATAACATTTTTTATTAATTTCCTTATCTATTATAATCTTTTTGACTCAATTTCAGTAAATATTTGGAGAAAAATTTAAAAATATAAACACGCAAAAATTTGTATAGAAATAGGATATATGTTTATGTATAACCTCTGCATACATATCCTATAGACTTGCATATCGTCTGTTCATCATAAGACCCCAGTGCGGTTAAAAGACACTATAAATTTTCAGTAAAATGTACTAAAAAAATTTGTTTATAAAACTAAAACCTCAATTTTTTTAGTGAAATTTACTAATTTGTTGGTTATATTTACCAATATTCATTAATTTGTGTTTACTAAATTCTTTGAGGTTAATTTTACTATTCTTTTTTTTGCGTGTACAGCTTTAAAAATCCATACAAGTACTTATTTTGCAATTTTTATTATTAGAAATAAGTGAATAACACTGTATAAAATGGGATTAAAGAAAACCAAATACTTGACATCAATAAAGTTGATAAAATTTCAATATATCTTGGACACTAACATACGAAAATAAAATAAAATTCAGGTTATTATTCAGATTTATTATAATAACTTCTTGAATCATTGAAAATTTATTGAAAAAATAAATAAATACAATACTTATTATCTACACTGTAAAAAGTAACTATCTTATATTAACAAAAAATTATAACATTTTCCAAAAATTAGTAAATTTTCGAAAAAATGTGTAAATATTCGAAAAAAATCGTAAGTTTACTAAATTTAGTATATTAACGAAAAATTCGAGTATTTTCGAGTATTTTCGAGTTTTTTTTGTGAATTCGCAAGAAAAATTGATAATTTACAATTTTTTTTCGAAAATTTACAAAAAATAGTTGTAAATTTCCGAAAAATAGTTGTGAATTTACAACTTTTTTCATAAAATCACAAAAAAAAATCGAGAATTCTCGAATTTTTCGATAATGTACTAAATTTAGTAAATTTACTATTTTTATCGAATATTTACAAAAATATTCGAAAATTGGGTCTACTCGGAACCTACACATTTCGAACCTGCACATCTATTTTCTTACACATTTTATTACACGAAAAAAATATTACACATTAAATAAATTACCAAAATAAATCTTACACTTGTGTAAGATAATGTAATTTTGGTAATTTGTTTACACTTGTGTAAGATTTATTTTGGTAATTTATTTAATGTGTAATATTTTTTTTGTGTAATAAAATGTGTAAGAAAATTGATGTGCAAGTTCGAAATGTGTAGGTTCCGAGTAGACCCCGAAAATTCACTAATTTTTCGAAAAAATTCTATTTTTTTTGTAAATCTAATAAAGTTACTTTTTACAGTGTTTTAAGGAATTAATTAATTGTTTGAATCAAATAAACAGTAACTTGATGCTAAAGTCTCTGAAATTTTTACATTTGTTTCACAGATTCTGGTTCATAAGTTCTTTTGGTTACAAGCTTTCTCATCCAAACCCACCTTTTTAAATTTCTCATGTTTTAGACGTAAAGTAATACAACTTGGTAAGATAAAAAATAATACAAAATATTTTTATTAATAATACGCATTAAAAAAAGAAAAAGTACAGTACAAGATCCTAAAGATTTACAAAAATGTTGACATAAAAAAAATTTAAAGTTGGCAAGCGATATAAAAAAATTCGTGCCTGAGTAAACATGTATGAAAAAAATAAAAATCACAACAGTAAAATATATTTTCTTGTTAGTGTCCAGAAAGTGCGTGTTTTCTGGCCGCTGCGCTATTCGAAAAAACGCATTTTCTCGACACTGAGCAAGAAAAATTATGTTTTGTCCTTGGCCACAAAAAAAGGATGCCCCAAATCGCAGTTTACCATCCTCGGCTTCGCCTCGGACGGTAATTTACGTGCGATTTGGGCCATTCTTTACTTTTGTGGCCATGGGTAAAAATATACTATTTATACGTGAGTAAATTACAAAGCATATTATAAAATTAAAGTATTCAACCCTTTAGAAAAAAGTAACATTTTTTAAAATTCCTTTCAAAAACAAAAATACTTTTTTAAATATTACAATTTTTTTATTTAATTAAAAAATCATTTACAAGCAAAACAAAAATAAATTTCTGTTTTTAACGCAATTAATTTAATAGCATAATTAATTTATAAACAATAAAATACTAAATCTTTTTCTGTAAAAATTCTCTGTTTTTTTTTTTAAATAAACTTTTATGTAAGTATAATACAAATACTTTTTAAGGTATAAAGAGATAAAAAAAAAGCATAAGGAAAGAAAACATGTGGACAAGAACGGCAATTATACTGAGCGGTTGCTCGCGACAAAAGACAACTTTTTTTGTTTTTTTAGCCACACGTATACATGTTTTTGTCGATTTTCTTAAGGCAATAATTATACTAACAACTATGTATACTTAAATAAATTACTTAATTCTTTTTATATAGAATTCTTTCTCTTTTTTTAATTAATTACGTGTTATATTAATGCAATTAAATAAATTGCTTAAATTCTTGTTTTAATTAAATAATAATAAAATTATTGGAAATAAGACTTAGTTTTTTGAAAATTATTGTCTAAAAAATTTGTCACCAAGAAGTACAAAAAATTACCATTTTTTTTTCTTTTTGGACGTAGTACCTAACTTTTTTCTATGTAGGACGTAGGTATTAACTTTAGAAACATTAACTTAATAATTAAAAAAAATTAAAAGAGTTTAAACTAAAAGGTTATTTTTGAGTAAAAAATAACCCCTAGAAATATTTCCATTTATTTAACAAAAATATTTAGCTTGTTCCAACCACAATAAAAAATATTTTATTATAAACTTGTTTATGGCCGGAAACTTTAAAAACGCTGAATTTCTATAATATTTTAAATCTCTTTTTAGTTTGGGCAGTGATTTTCCTACAGAGTTATGATGACCATGATAACCACATAATGTTGTTTATGTTTTATTTATTCGTTTATTTTTTTTTTATTATTTCCAAGATTTTAATTTATTACTAGATAAAAGTTTAATATTTTTGCAAATTTTCAATTTTTATTGATTAACGTGGAACATGTTCATTGGATGGGGTATTTGAAAAAGTTTGGCTTGGCAGGGGGTGGGGTGAAAAATTGACGTTTTAGGGGGAGTGAAATATTGAAGTTTTTAGGGGGAGGGTAATGGACTTAGAATATTTTCGATTTAGGGACTTAGAACAATTTGAAGTGGGAGTTAGGGCCTGATCAGGCCCTGATAAAAACAAGAACTTAGAATTCTTTAGGTTTATGGACTTAGAATAATTTATATTTCGGGATTTGTTGTAATTTCGATTTTTGGATGTTATGAGTCAACATGTTCCATGCTCGTTGGTACTGTAGTTATACAAACCGGTTATAATTTTTTTTTAACTAGTATATTTAAGGCTCGTGTCCAGAAAAGTAAAGAATGGACCAAATCGCACGTAAATTACCTTTCGAGGCGAAGCCCAGTTTTCTCTTTAAGTTTTTATGCCATGTGCAAGAGTTTCAACAAAACATTTTGATTGGCGATTTGGTTTTGTTATTAAATTTGGCTATTTTTGAAGTAATTGCAAAAATATTAATTTGATTATTCAATTTTTGAAAATTTCTTTCAATAATTTAAATTGTGTATTACCCATAATAGGAGACTTGCATGGGTTAAAAATTTAATAATTCTTTTGAATAATATAAAATTTTATGAAAAAATATTTTACACGATTTTTAAAGAAACCAAAATTAAAAAATTGTTGAAATTGATGCATTGGAAAGATAGCAACTGCGGTCGCTTTACTCATTTATAACTACCTAGGTTCGCAAAATTAAAAAAAACAAAAGAATACGCATCTTATTTTTTTTTATCTAGTTTAAGATTATGCAAAAAAAAAAATTTTAAATTCCGACCCATACAAGCTCCCTATTAATAATCTTTTTATACCTCAATTTTATGAAATATATAATTAAAAAATAAATAAAAATAAAAAATATAAATAAATCAAAAAAAAGTTTTTATGCAACGAGACAAATATAAACATTACTTTTAAACTAACTTAAAATTCATTTGCATTTTTAGTTAAAAAAAAAAAAAATTATTTTTCTATTTACTTCTTCAACTTTATTTTTATTTATTATTCACGCTCTTAAATCTAATTTTAATGTACATTGAAAATAGTTGAATGTATCTCAAAATATTTATTCTCTTATTCTCTTTAATTTTTACTTTTTTTTATGCTTGTCTTTTTAGTTTAGAAAATTTTTTTCTTTATTTATATTTGAAAACAAGCATGTTTTATTTTATTTAAAAGTTTGTTATATTAAGTGCCAAGTATAATATAATAGTTTACTCTATGCTTTGAAATTTCACAAGCGTATTAAACTTGACAATAATTTTTACGACCATTCAACTAACTAATTAAACACTTTTTTTATGGTTTAGACCTGTAATTATATTAAATTTATAATTATTTTCAACAAAAAATAAATAGTAATTAGAGCTTTTTGAAATTGTATTGAGCCATCAGTAAAAACTTACTCGCATACTTTTATATGTGCAAGTTATATATTGAAAATTGGACATTGAGTTCTGGGGTAAAATTTAAGGTTCATGGATAATTTCGAAGTTCAGATTCGTTTTAAGCTTACTAAAAAACAATATGATACTAATTTTGATTTTTTTCTTGTATCTAGAAAATGGACCCCTTGTTAACCGCCGTTTATCCGCGCTTTTCATATATTTTTGCTTTTTTACGTATTAGACGCGGATAAACAGCGATAACTAGAACAATTGGGCCTGCAGAATAAGTTAATAATTTATGTGGCAACGCTTCGTGTATGGAGTATTGCAATTTAAAATATTTTTTGTTTTTCAATAAAAGGCTTACTCTGTCTCATTATCTATCTCTTAAAGTAGAGTACAATCAAATAGACAATAATTAGAGTCATAATTTTTTTTAATGTTAATTTACAAACAAAAGATACTTGAAATTATCATTCAATTCTAAATATTCTAAAAAAAAAAAACTTTATTTATTACATTTTCTTTTAAATCTTTAATAAATAAAAATACCATCATATAATAGAAATTTTCAATAGAATTTTTTTTTTCATTGTTTTTCTTTCAAATACTAATAAAATTTATTCATTGATTCACTGATCTATATTCCCTTTTTTTAAAAAAGTTCAAAAAGTAAATGTACTTTATTTTTTTTCCCTCTTTATATAATAAAAAGGTAAAAAAAAAGCCTTTATACAAAAGAATATTCAAGAAAAAAAAAATCAATACGTATAAGCTTTTTATTATAAATAAAAAGTTATAAAAATTCAAATAGAAAAAAAAAATATTATATGCAAAAAAAAAAAAAAGCTTATATTATTTAAAGCAGACTTATAAGTTAAAAACATGTAGATTTATAAGAGTGAATCTTTTTTCTTTGCTTTTTGCTATATCAAGTTTTTAAGCATCATAATTCTCATAGACATATTTTTTTTATCTTTATTACGTCAGCGTAAATGCATTATATTGCATTAAATATATTATAGACTTTTTTTTTTTTAATGCCAAGAGGAATGAACAATTTTTTTGTTCTAGTGACGTAGTAGCTCTTTATATACTCAATGTAGTGACGAAAAGATAACAAGTTTTTGTCCTTTTTTTTTTTAATCAGAAATTTATAAAATATTTTATAAAATACTGGTACTCTGATTGGTATTAAATGAACTATTTTTAATCAAATTATAAAATAAAATGTAAGAAATATTTTAAGTAGCGGTATGAAGAACTTTTAAGTATAATTTTAATGAGATTTTTTTTTTTGTAAATAAATAATTTTTATTTATACAAGGTAAATAATAAATTTCTTTTTAAAACTATTCGAAATAATTAATTTACTTTGGGTATTAATTTATTTTTATTTATTTTTATTAATTTAAATAGAAAAATGTATTTCTTTAAAAGAAAAATATGTAAATTATGAAAATTACTTTTAGAGCTATATGGGACATTCTAAGATAAATTTTTTCTTCAAAGTAAGTTTTAACTTTCTATTGAGAAATACTGCATAATTAAGATAATCAAAAATAGTATTAAAATTTTAGTTTTATTCGTCAGGTAAAATAGAAATACATACAGCAGATACAGAATGCAGAAGAACCTTGTTAACAAAAAACTTATAACCGGTTTGTGTACACACAACCAAAATGCATGGAACATGTTTACTTACATCTGTAATCTTAACAGCATAGACACACAAAAAACAATACAATTTCCTATTTTTATAATTTGTAATTATCACCTTTACTAAATGTTAAGATTCTAAACCCAAACTATTATGATTTCCTAAACGCGTATTATTCTAGGTCCCTAAATCAAAAAAATTTTCTAAGTCCCTAAACCCAAATTATTCTAAGTCCCAAAATTGAAATTATTCCAAGTCCCATTTGACCCCCCCCCCCCTTAAATGGGACAAATTTGACCCCCCCCCCTTAAATGGGACAAATTTGACCACCCCCCTTAAATGGGACATATTTGACCACCCCTTAATTTTCAAATTCCGAAGTACCCCCTCCCTATAAACATGTTCCATGTTAAAATAGAAACATAAAAGCAGCAGTATATAGAGATTAAATTAATTAACTATGTGACTCAAAATCTATTAAAATTCTGCTGATGCAGGATCCATAAAATATATCAGAACAAAATTTTAATAAATTTTTAGTGATAATTATTAAGGTTCAATTGCTTCAACTCTAGTGTCTCTAGAATCTAGTAAAAACATGATTTCTTCGAGCATATTTTTTCTAGATTCTAGGGACACTAAAATTAGATCTTAGTAATTATTATATACTTCAAATTTATTAAAATTTTGCTTTTAAGCGATTTTATGCAAGATTTTATGGATCCTTCTCCAGCAGGATCCATAAAATTGCCTCAGAGCAAAACTTTAATAAACTTTTAGTAATAATTGCTAAGGTTTAATTGCTTCAACTCTAGGGCCCCTAGAATTTAGTATTGGTATTGGTATTTGTTTAACCTCCATCTTAAACTTCTATACGGATGTTGTGACAGAGGTCACCAACAACTGCCCATGCTATCACACCCTGCACTATTTTAATTTTCTCTTTATCTATTTTAATGGGTTGAGGATGTGAAAGCGCCTTTTGACAATTGTTAGTGAAGTGTTATTGTATAATTGTTTGAGTGTCAGTGTAGCTGGTATGAGCGTTGAACCTATGGTCCAGGAGGTACGCGACTTCTCCCAAACCCCACGCCGGCTTATAGTGCCCTGGAAGCACTTCGGACCGCGTCATCCACATAATGTTAATATTTTTTTTTTTTTTTTTTTAACATTAGGTGGATGCCTCAATCCTAGAACCCACGGTAGAAGAACATCAAGAATATTTCGCAAAGAAAAAAACTGGATGTTGATATAGCCGGGAATCGAACCGCGAACCTTCAAGTCCAACGCCCTAACCACAGAGCTACCGAGGCTCTTTAGAATTTAGTAAGAATACCTCAAAAGTTACCTCAAAAAATCAAAAAAACTTACTTAAGAACCTCCCATATATATTTAAATAAGTTAGCAAATATGTATATAATTTCCATGAATTGAAAATCTCTATTGTATAAACAAATTCAATAAGGTAATTAACATTCGTAATGAGTAATAAAAAAAAATACCAAATTGTTTATACAAAAGTAATACATATTTATTGAGAAAGATTTTTTTTTAAGATTTAAAATTCCTATTGATTATGTACACGTAAAAAACTATATAATACTGCGTAAAAAGTCAATTTATATTCGTTCAATTTTTTTTTATTTTTCTTTTTTTGTATCCTTTGACTCACGTAAAGGTTTCTTAAAACTTTATATAATAATAAATACAAGGCATTTTTTTTTTTTATTTTTATCAGTTTAACCCATTGAAATTATCGTATAAATTTTTTACATGCTTAAATACAGTTACCAAAAAAATAACATTTTGTTTTTATTTTAAAATTAAATGAACAATTACAAGAAACTTATACTAAATATACTGTTTTTTTATTTTTTAATCAAAAAATTAAGTAACAAGTATATATGTATTGGTGTTTAGTCGTTTTATCGCGTTATTTTTTTTATAATACCTATATATAAGTTTACATTTGATTCTTATCTTATAGGAAGGTCCTTATAACGACAGTAATGAAACCGTTTTTTTTATTCGAGTTCTCTCTATACTTTTAACAGAGGCCAAACAAACTTATACGATAAAATCAGTACCGCACAGTTTCCAACAAGCTTTCTTTCTTTCTATGTATTTATTCTTTCTTTTTATTATTATTATTATTTTTATTATTATTATTATTATTATTTTCGATTTTTTTATAACAATGCATAGTTTAATATGTCTTTTTTTAAATAAAACAGATTTTTTTTACTTCAGTGTAGATAAAATATATTGAGCCGTGAGTTGTTTTAAAAAAAAGTTTGAATGGTGGATTAACACATTGGCTGCAACAGTAGCGAAATAGGCTCATGGTTTCATGTATTTTAAATGGGGTCGTGTAACCTGTTAGTCTACTTAGCAAATTTTCTGATTAAAAATTAATTTTTGTCCTCAAGGACCATTTATATTTTGAAGGTATTTATTTACTCCCGAATGATCCAAAACTTTTTATCTCTGATATTAAATTTTAATTTTAGGAATTCGTTGTACCAATCATATTCATTTTTTCGCAAATGGCCCATATTTATATACTTTAGGACTTCATTTAAGTGAGGAGGACTACTCACGTAAAAAGTTTAAGCTTAATTTTGGGTAAGCTAACTGAAATAAGCTTACGGACTAACCTAAAAAAGCTTAATTTTTTAAATTAAGTCTTAATTTAAGTTTTACTACTCTTAATTTAAAAAATTAAGCTTTTTTAGGTTAGTCCGTAAGCTTAATTTTAAAAATTAAGCCTTTTTAAGAAACTCCGTAAGCTTACTTCAGTAAGCTTACCCCAAATTAAGCTTAATCTTTTTACGTGGGTAATGCACAAATCTTTAATTTTCAAAATTTACGTTAAACAGTAGCTAATTTAAGTACACTGTAAAAAGTAACTTTCTTATTTTAACAAAAAAATTAGAATAAATTCGAAAAATTAGTAAATTTTCGAAAAAATTTGTAAATAATCGAAAAAAATCGTATAATTACTAAATTTAGTATATTAACAAAAAATTCAAATATTATCGATTTTTTTTTTGGAAATTCGCAAGAAAAATTGATAATTTACAAATTTTTTTCGAAAATTTTCAAAAAATAGTTGTAAATTTCCGAAAAATAGTTGTGAATTTACAACTTTTTTCGTAAATTCACAAAAAAAAATCGAGAATTCTCGAATTTTTTGATAATATGCTAAATTTAGTAAATTTACGATTTTTATCGAATATTTACAAAATTTTTTGAAAATTTACTAATTTTTCGAAAAAATTCTATTTTTTTTGTAAATCTAAGAAAGTTACTTTTTACAGTGTTTCTTGAATCCATTTTGATCTTTGTTTCTGAAGTCAAAATCGGTTATCAAGGTTAAAAAATTTAGCAATTCGAAAATTTGAACAACTTTATGAATCCAGACTAGAAAGTCCAGAATAATCCAAGTTCTAATATATAGATATAAAAAAAATAAATTAAATATGCAAGTTGATTTAAATGAGCTTTTAAAGCAGCCACGTGTAAGTAAGATGAAAATAAATTTTAACTAAATTGCTGACTGGACGTGCAACTTTATTTCGTAGGTATAAGTTATTGAGGATACTATAAGAGCTACTGTAACTAGTACCCAGGGAAAAAAAGTCAGATCTGGATTATATAACATTTTGCTTAAGTAGACAACACCTTTTTAAAATTTAATATACTTTCTTTGGATGCTTTACAATTAGATTTGGAAAAAAGTTAAATTTTTTTTTACGTTTTAGCAAAATTTTTGGAAATTAAAATCAGTTTAAGGCTTCTTTTTTAATTTTCATGAAAAATGAATGAATCGTGAATCGAGAACAATGATGAATAAGGTTTTTTTTGAATAAATAATACAAAAATTCAAATATTCGAAGTTAAATCTATTTTTTATAATAGAATTAAATATTTTTGGTTGGAACAAATGTTAATTATTTTTTTCTTGTTAGTGTCCAGAAAGTGCGTGTTTTCTGGCCGCTGCGCTATTCGAAAAAACGCATTTTCTCGACACTGAGCAAGAAAAATTATGTTTTGTCCTTGGCCACAAAAAAAGGATGCCCCAAATCGCAGTTTCCCATCCTCGGCTTCGCCTCGGACGGTAATTTACGTGCGATTTGGGCCATTCTTTACTTTTGTGGCCATGGGTAAAAATATACTATTTCTTTTATAATTCATGATTCACGATTCATTCATATTTCACGAAAAATGTAAACAAATATTAGCTAATCGTGAAAAATGAATGATTGGAATTTCACTCCTGAATAAATCTTCTACAGTGTGAAGTAAATGAATACTGAGTTTTTTCATGGACAGATCTGACTTTTTTACCCGGGGAAGTACATTACTTTTGTTTTTTATCTTTTCCTTTTAAAATATTACTAAGATCTAGGCTTTTAGAAAAAAACCATGAATAAAAATACAAGAATAAAATTTAAATAATAATTTAATGTACCGAATTTCAACTTATTTATTATATCTTTTCTTTATTGCAAATAATAAATTTTTAACTTATAAATTGAATAAAGAGAATTAAAAAAAAAAAATTACTTTTTTATTACATAAAATGTTTTAATTATTATTGTCTGTGAATTTAAGTATATAAATATAAAAAAAAAAAAATATGTATGAAAAAAAGAAATAAGAATGCGTTTGTAAAAAATTCTTTATGAAAGTGTTTTTAAGTAATTTTCTCAGGCATTCGTCTTATCTCGTACATAAAATTCAAGATTCCGAACAATCTTCAAGATAGCGTGAAACACTTTTTTTTTTGTATGCGCCTTTAAAAAACTTTCATTCTCTTTCGCATAGCAGCAAAACAAGCGATTATGCTACGCAACCATTTTTATTCTTCAGACAGTCAAGTATCAAGACGTTTTACCAAAATAAATTTTATTATACCGTTTTTTGTTCTTTTTTTTTTTATTAAGAAGCTTTTGAGATAAAAATAAAACATTTAAAGTAATAATACAAAACGTATAATTAACATAATCAAACAATTCAATTAAACGAAAATGCCTGCCACAAAAAAATTTAACTTTGTTTTACTGGAATTTTATAATAATAAAAGGTTAATTAAGAGTTGGTTACAAGGAATTTTTTACAGTAAAAATTTTCTTTTGATTTTTAACACTTGTCTGTTAGCTTAGAGTTGCAAAAAATATCGTAAAAAATACGCGAAGAGAATTAAAGGTAAAAATAAGAGCGGTTATTTGAAATTGATTCTTACACTTAATTTTCGCGTTGTCAGTCTTCTTGTTTAAAATTTTCGGATCCCTTGCTTAATTGGAATAAAATAAATTTATGCGTAATTTATGGTTAACAAATGAAAACTTTGCATAATGTGCTTGTATGTTTTGCATACGTTCTTCTATTCAATTTGAACTAATTTTGCAAATAAAAAAAATTACCTTTAAAAACCCGCGAATTTCTATGAACTCCCGGTTGTGGACGCTTAACATACTTTATACCCTCCGCGCTCTAATGCCTCAAACCTAAACTTATTTTTCAGGTGTAACTTCAGTTTGGGACTTTCTATGATAGAGAGCCCTCATGTTTTTTTAACAACAGAGTGATCCTCAAATACCCTGCTGCTTGGTGCCAATTTTTGGTACTCCGCAGCATTTCAGGGACCGTTTCCTTTAGCCTCTAAATTGTGAATTTACTTCGTAAATACTCTTATACAGAAAAAAAACAAAAATGCGGAGTTTTTCACAAAATTGCGAATATTCGAAATTTTTATATTGTTTAAAGTTTTAATTATTTAGTATTTCATTATGGGCTACCAAGCAGAAAGGTTCTATTTCTCCTACGCAACGTACCATGTTCAAAAAATGAATAATGAACCAGCATCATAACCAATTATCATCGAAGCTAAAAACTAGACTTTTTTCACCTCCCATTTCATTTTTTAAATTCAATTTGTTTTTCCACAAAAAGATTAAAAACATGTACTGACCAAAAAAATCTAACGTTTAAAAATTCACAAAATATGTGTATTTACAATTATCGATTGTCAAATTAATTTATATTTTTATTAATTAAGTTTCAAATACACGTTTATAGAAGGAAATACCACTTCTTCACCAAATAAGTAAAAACAAATGACAAGATTGAAATTTATTTTGCATTAAGAAGCAGTTCTAGTAAATAACACGCAAGGCGTCTAATGTTAATACTTTGTTTTTAAACGATTATACATTAGTGTGAGTATATTTTCTGTACGGTTTGTTTGTATAAGAATGAAGAATTCGCGTCGCATCACTTCCGCAGTGTCAGTTCCGTCTACGATTCATAAATCCGAAAAAAAAGAGTCCAGAAACCGTATAAAACTAAGCACGAAATCTAACATATTGCATGTGTAAGCAACTTTTTCATATATCCGTTAGCAAACTTTTACCTCGCTAGGAAAAATAAAAATTCAGGAAACAAATAAATTTACGAGATTTACATTTACGTTTTTTTTTTTGACTCATATAAACATTTTTACTTTTATACGAATATATATAAATAATTATATGTACATATATAGGCGTATTAGTATTTGTATAAAAAACTAAATGTCAGATAAATAACAAATTGGTTGCTGCATGTATATATTCAGAGCATGAAAACATTTTTGAAAAACAAAACCATTTTATTACTCGAAAAATTTTTCCCCTATTTTTTTCTCAATATTTTTATGTAAAAAATATATTTATAGAAATTTCAACTATTGAATTTTTCAACTGCATTGTCAATACGTGTATTTTTTTGTATTATATAATGGAACGGAAAAATATAAGTAGCATACAGAAATATATCAATAAACGATAAGGCCATTAAATAAATGCAATTATATTATTAATAATTTTTTTTAATATTACTAATAGTTTCTTTATGCAGTTTGTTACGTAAATATAAAAAAAAAATTTTTATGAAATATTAATAATTTTTGTTTGTCCTGCGTGTACATTAGCTTGTAAGCTATGAAATATTTTGGCAAAAAAAGTGTAAATTTAGAAAAAATAGCGAGTCAGAATTTATTTTCGAGCAAATAATTTTCAAAGTAAACTCCTTATTTGGGTCTAAATTAAAAAGCTTAGTAATTTAAAATCTTAAATAAATCGTTATTTTTGGGGTCCGAAAATTCGAAAAAATTTAAAAAAATGAGTAAAATAACGTCCAGTCTAATATGTACATTCAGGTTAAAATTTTATTTATTTAAATTATTTGCTCGTTATATTTAACGTTTGTAAAATACAGTAAATATTAAATTTCTAAAAAAGACTATTAATGCTAATTGATTTAACAAATGTACGAATGGAATAGTTTAAATTTATGTTTTGTTAGTGTATTGTTAATAAATTTGCATATGAAAAAATTTGTTATTTTCCTGCCTCGTATCATAATTATTTACAAAAGTAATTGTATATATGTTTTTTTTTCATTTAGTTAAAATTCTTGTTTTTTATTATTTAACATATTTCTATGACTGTATGATATTCAAGGTAAATATGACTTATTGCTCACGTTTTGAAATGCGTATCTTGTCCAATAATTTATATGTTTTTTATTTTACGTGTCAACGAGCTTTAAAAGTTATATTCAATTTGTACTTTATATCCCCAAGGTATATATTATATTATATATACATTTCTATACCCGTAAACTTTTACTATATATTTACTGCTATGTGTGTATATATTTGACACATTTTGTTCTATACTTCCTGAATATGACCAAAAATATAATTCAATATAATTATTGTTTCTTTTACGTCTGGTATATATTTAATAATGGTGAATAAATGAAAAATCGACTTTTAAAACATCAAGTTTATACAGTTTTTTCTATACAAAATTTTTAAAATACAGTCACCATAAATGACTCAGTAATTACCAACAATTACTTAATAGCAAAATTTTTATTTTTAAAGAATCATTTATTGATATTTTCAAAAAATATGTATATGTAATGTCTTTTTCATTCAATTATAATATGTATACAGAATCCCTTAAAAAGGAGTCTTTTAAAGACTCGAAACGTTGGAAAAACTATTACAATAAACAGCTTTGCTCTCGAAAAGTCGATTCTTCAGTTATATATAATTATCTATTTAAATAAATTACTATTATTTTAAAAAGTTTTCTGACTATTTTTAAAATTATTAATTTTTTTAGTTTTAATTATTTTTAATGAATTAGCAAAATGCAGAACTACGCATTAAATACTCGTTTTAATAACTTTTTTATCGTTGTTCCTGACCCTTCCCTCGAAAAAACAGATCTAACATGTGAAAATGGCTTCTTTAATTAATGAAAAACTTACAACTAAAATTCACTAACAAACAATTTTTTGTTTAATTCTTCTATTTTAATTATATTTCTAAAAATAGTATATTTCTAGCTCGTGGCTAGAAGAATAAATGGCCCAAATTACGCGTAAAACCCTTTCTTGACCTAGTACCACATAAAGTTTTACTGTATCAGTGTCAGAAAAACACGTACTTTGGAAATCCGAGCTTTTGGGCCACATATCAGAAAAAAATTTTTACAGTAATGATATTCTAAAAATTTAAAAGTTACAAGTCTTTATTCTGTCATCGATTCACTGTTTATTTATCATATTTTTGCAAAAAAAAAATGAATTTAAAAAAATATACACTAATAAATAATTTTTGTATATTTTCAAAACTGATATAAAGCATTAAGCTCTCAAGTAGTTATCCATTATTTAATTAAATAATATAGGTTTTAAAATCTCATTGGACTAAAACTGTAAATGATAAAAAGGAAAGCATTTAATTAAATATAATTTCAATGAAACAAGTTTTATAAATTCACATAACAATAAGAATGATTTAAATTTTATAAAATTTAATTATGAATATATAACTATTAACAAATATTTTAGTTTATATAAATTTTAACAAAACTTTGTTTCTCTCATAGTCTTTATTATTACATTATATTGTAATATAGTGAGAAAACTTTTGTATCAAAGTTTTGTTTAAATATATATAACAGTAGCCATGTTCCTTAATTTCCTTTATCTTTTTTACATAAATATTTTATCTTGTATAGTAATTTAAAAATTTTTTAACTCTTATGATACAGATTATGGCTGGGATCCAAATTTAAAAAAAAGTTTACTGTATTAGATATTCAATAATATTTTTTCTTTATAGTGTTGCACAGTAATCAATTTTTATAGGTCTGTTTTTTTTTTAACTTCAAAATAAAATATCTTAAATTGAACCTTAATTTTTCTGAAAATAAATTTAATATGGGCTAGGGGTGTGCGGTTACCCGAATTATAATACCTCAAATTCAAAAAAGTGGTTTATTTGCTAAAAATTAGTAGAAAATTTACAAAAAATTAGTACATTTACGATTTAAAAAAATATTTTTCGAAATTTACTATTTTCTTCTTAACTTTGAAGGAGTTACTTTTAATATTTTTAAGGTAACTACTATAAATTGCACTTGTGAAATTAAAATTTTTTCTGCACTATCTTATTAACAAGTTTATTAGCTAAAATTTTATTTTATTTTTTAATTTTATTTTGGCATCTATCGTAATTTAGTGACAGTTTATCACATCAAGTTTCTAATATAACTACCAAGCTAATGTATACAAAGTTAATATGTGATTGCATATATTTTTATTCGCATTAAAAGACTTAAGTACTTCCTGACAGTTCAAAAAAATCTATATTTATTATATATATAAAACTTTTTGAACTTTAACAATATTGCCTATGTACATATATATTACGATTAACAATAATATTCAGTTCTATGTATATTCTATAGGTATATATACATTAGGGTGTCCGTTACTTCCCGAATCAACGGAATCTTTGAGAGGACCCCCTACATATACCATAAATTACCCAAATACGTGAAAAAAGCCTTGGAGAGCTTTTGAAAATAAGTTTAAGTTCCACCTCACAGCACTTCTATTTCCCATTTAAATAACATGGGGATTAGCTACTTTTTTTTTTTAATACTGACAAATTGCATAACACAGCCGAAATGACATGTGCCCGACGAATTTTATTTTCTTTTTTCCAATTATATTTTGAGGAAATCAAGGCCGCGAAAAAATTGTTTTTACCGTTTAGCGTCCAATCACCGTGGTTTGGAGTTTCAATTTCGAAAAAATTGGTAATTTTCAATGTAATGCTTAATTCTCGTAAAGTAACTAAAAAACTTCTGGTTACTCTCATTTTTTCACTTATTCTCTCATCGCTGTAGTAAATAAACTAAATGGCAATTTTTGCAAAAATGAACAATTACAATTTTTGAAGAAAAAAGATTTTATAGGTCTCAAAAATTTTGCATAAGTACTAAGTTTCCAAAAAATTTTTACTCTTCTCATTTCCTTGAGACGTTTTTGGGAAATGGATCTTCAAAGTTAATATTAAAAATGAGCTTTTCTAAAAAATCTTTAAATTGGGATGGTGATTTCAAATTATCATATCTGATTGATCCTTGATCCTCACGTAAAAAGATTAAGCTTAATTTTGGGTAAGCTTACTCCAGTAAGCTTACTTCATTTCTCTCTTTTTATGCAATTTAGCAGTATTTAAAAAAAGTAGGAAATCCCCATGTTATTTAAATGAAAAATAGAGGTGCTGTGAGGCGACGCTTAAACTCGTTTCTAGTCTCCTCAAAGATTCAGTCAATTTGGGAAGTAATGGACACCCTAATATATTTATATATATATATATATATTTGCGACACAACAAAAAAAAACATTGATAAACATCTCCAAATAGCGTATAAATGTATTTATTGTATAGTATTTGAAAACTTCGTTTTTCCATTCGATTGTCAATTTTATATATAAATATAAGCAGGTTGCCGAAATTTCAAAACGATTTGTGAACTCTATCTAAAAACTTTTTTATACAATAATAGTAATATTGGAATAAAAGGAAAAAAAAAAGAAAATATTTGAAAAAAGCCGCGCTAAAACGAAGCAACATATAAAGATGAAAGAGTATAAAATAGAATATTGCTGGACTTTAGCCAGACCCGCCCACTCAACCATCGAATTGGGACATTTCAATATAGGTATGTAATAAGGGTTAAAAAAAAAATAAATAAAAATAAAAAATATAAAAAAAAGATAAAAACGACTAAAGTTTTATACACACTTCCGAATTCTTGAAACATTTTCGAAACAGTCGCGACTAGAATGATTTAAACAAGACTTTGTTTAGTATACAGTCAAGTATTTTTTTTTTTATAAATATAAAAAAAAAAGTTGAAAAATATAATATAAAATATAGTATATATCAGTAAAAACTGTTCGTGACATGAAACTTATGATATGACGCGTCATGTACTGTATTTTTAACAGGAATACGATGTATACTCTTTACGTCACTTTCACGAGGGGTTAGCGTGAAATAATATACTCAACTTTTATGTACCATTTCCCATTTTTACTACTATATAATATATATATATATTGTGGATGTATACTCGATGAGAAAACCAGAATGTTTTGAACATTTTTTTTTATGATTGTATCTAAAATAATGTTTTTTTGTTTTTTATAGTTTTGGGATAATAATTTGGGTTTTTTTTTTACTTTTTTTATGTAAAATATTTATTCTATAAAAATTGACATAAAATTTTAATTAAATCCATAAAGTTTTTTTAAGGAAATATTTTTTTTCATACATTGGTTATTGTATTGCAATATATATGTTTAGGAATTAAATATATTATTAATTAGCGTAAAATCAGTAGAAATACTAGATTTTTGGTCAGACATAATAGATTTTATTCATATTGTTTTAGTATAACTGATAACGAGTAAGTAATAAAAAAGTCATTAAAATTTATTGATATCAATTTTTTTAAATATCCTGAGTTACATCCAGGCTAATAAGTACAAAATTATTTTCTCTAATTTAATGGCATTAAAAATTTGGTTATATCAATAGAAGTTCTACTTGTTGCAATCGAAATTGTTGTGTATGTCGCAAACGAATTTTCCTGCTTGCGACTAACGGAATTTCACTTATGGATAGTGGATTATTTATTCTTAATACAAATAGCTTAAGACATTAGAAAATTAAAAGAAACATTTTTTGTCGCTCATTTAAAATAACCGAACAGTTGTTTGAGGAAAAAAATAAATTTTTTAAAAAAGAATAAAAAAATTTTTTTTTAATTTTCTTTATGTTTTATGTAATTTGCAATCATTTGAGGGAGAAAAAAGAATCCGGAGAATTTCGCTAACTGGATATTTCCATTTGCGACAAGTGGATTTTTTTCAGTATAAATAACACTTGAGTTCTTTGTTCCTCGACCTAGAAAGCCCATACAGCATAGTTATGATGTTTTCTCAACTATATTAAACCTTTCCCAAAACCTGAAGTGATTTGGGGATTAGAAAACAAAATTTTTGTGTTAAAAAAGTTTAAACTTATTTTTAACGTCCAAGAATTTTTAAAATCATGTCCAGGCTAAGATGTACAAAACCATAATATCTACAGTCGGATATACGGCAATGAACATTTATTACATTTTACGACTATTATTTTATCGTCCATCAATCTACCATAAACGTATTAAAAAAAAGGAAGATGAAAATCTTGACACTATCACATATAAATT
Source organism: Anagrus nilaparvatae (assembly GCA_022575985.1). NCBI lineage: Eukaryota > Metazoa > Arthropoda > Insecta > Hymenoptera > Mymaridae > Anagrus > Anagrus nilaparvatae. The sequence continues at coordinate 12,434,742 of JAKSXM010000002.1, read as the reverse complement.
TTACAATAGGATGTTGTATATGAAAAATCAAAATAAAAGTAAAAATAAATAAATAAAAATAAAACACAAGAATATAAAGAGAGTTTATAGGGTTTTGGTAATACGTATTATCTGGGACTTATATTGCCGTCATATAACTGTTACGTGAGAAAGTAAAATAAAAAATACATATAGGATATTTCGATTTCTTGGATCATAGGTCACTCTTCATCGATATATATAGCAACCAATATATCCATATATATATTTTTACCACCTGGGGCGAATACGAACTTAAACTGATTTCTCTTCCTTTTCATTTCTCAAACTCTTTTCACTTATCCGATTGTACTATATATTATTTATTATTATTATTAACATTATTAATATTATTGGTGTACATGGGAGAAAATCCAGCGATTGGTTTAATAAATGCATTTTTTAATTCTTTTAGCTTTTTGAGATAAATTTTTGATTTTTTGAGAGGGTAAATTGAGAAGTTCTTTTTATTATGCTAAAAATTTTCTGATAATAATTCAGAATGTTAACAGAATTTTTAGATAAATATGAATGGAAGATACATTAAAAGAGATATTCAAAAAAAAAAATATGCTTTAAAAAAATTATATTTTTAGTCAAAACAAATCTACATTTTAGTATAAATTAGTTAAGAAATGAATTTAAAGAATAATAAGTTTGATAAATTTCTTTCCATGTATGCATTAAAAATAAAACGTTTTTAAAATTTATAACCATACAAGACTTTAAAATGAATTCGTGATTTTATTTTATATTTATACCTTTACAATAATACGATTATTATCGTTATTGTCTATGTAATAAAAGTCTTTTAATCTCTTTTTAAAACGACCATAAAATGATATAATTTAATGTGAATTATAAAATTACAAAAAACGAATTGTTTTTTAAAAACTCTTTGCTTTTTTGAAATTGTTAACTACTTTTAGTTATAACAAGTTCGATTATCAAATTAGATTGAGGTTCTTTCTGCAATTTTTGCATTTTGAAACTGATTTTTTGTTGTAATTTTTTAGTATCAAGGTATAATTAACATGTTTTCTTAAATTTAGTTGCACTCTGTCAGGATGTTTTTGAGTTTTAAAAGTATTTTCTTTAAAATTATTGAGGCAGAGCATCCTGATAGTATGCAGTTCTAAGTAGATTTTAATGTCACTTAGCTCTGAAAAATTTATTTATCGATTTTTTTTCAAAAAATTATTAATTTTAAATTTAGGATATTAACATCGACAGGCAAATTTAATAGCCAATAATAAGCAACCCGATAACTCTACAAATTCATCTTCTGGATTTAAAATTAACAAAGTTTAAGTGAAATTACTGACATAAAAAGATTATTAGAATACCCTAGTAAAAAAAAAGTAACATGAAAAAAAATCTGTCCAGAATTTCTAGGACCCAGTTTTTTTTTAAAATAAATATTACGAAACATTCTAATTTGATTTTTCGGATTGCTTGATATCTTTGACTGCAGTCCCTTTTTTCGAACGAATTTCAGATACTTCTGAAACGATGAACAAATAAAAACAAAAATAAATTAAAATTAGAATTTGCCTGAAAAGATGGATTGGCGTAAAATTTCTCCGAAAATCCAAAAATCTAGCTAGAATTTTTTAGAATTTTTAGCCAGTCACAAAAATGGGGCTCCAGAAATTCTGTTGCTTTTAAACTATATTTTTTTACCAGGCTAAACAAATTAAAAAATATAAAAATTTATGAAATTACTTTATTAACCAGCGAAAGCAAAGAAAAAAAAATTTATTAAAAAACAATAACATTTGTTTACCTAATAAATTTAAACTCTAATACACAGTGAAAAAGAAATATTTTTTTTCTATAATACAAATAATCAAGCGCGTTAATAATTACAACGTGAATAAATAAATACCACGTGAATACACGCATTTGTGGTAAACAAAAAAAATAAAAAAAGATAAAATTGCAAAAAAGAACCAGTTGAGCATAATAATAAGTGTAATTGTTGCGAAAACGTGAGACGAATATACTTTGGAATGCACGTGGTATAAGGTAAAGGCGAAGGTTATATACTATGGTATAGAAAGAACAAAAAAAAAAGAAGGAAAAGAGAGTAAAGCGACCACCACAAAAACCACACTGTTTAATATCGAGGTATTGTTTATTATTTATAAAGACCCTTTCGACCTGAAAAACATTCTGTGCATTTTCTGATTCATTTATTATCACTGTTTTATTTAAACAGTCTTTATTGATTTATAAAATAATTATGGTATAAAAGGTAAACTTTTGGGATAAATAATCACCTTCTGAATCCATAAAAAATAAATGCTATTCCATAGAAAGTTTATTGATCTTCGAATAAAAAATATTTTACCTAACATCATTTTTAAAAAATGTAATTACTTTATCACGTGCATAAGTAGCTCAGATATTGGATATTCATTACCAAAGATAATAAATGATCAGATTTTAAATTATTATCCTTCTGTTATTAACTGACAATTTGTTATTAATCAACGCGAAAGAAATAAATAATAACTAAATCGACATTAATCTTATATCATCAGTAGCAAAATTTTTAAAATGTATAATAATATAATAAAGAGCCCTTGAAAAAAAATGAAACAAAACAAAACAAAAGTATATATACTCCGGGTTCACTAAACTAAAAAGATTCAGGATCAGGCTTTGTAACAAAATGAAGTTTTATATATACATCATTGCACGGAATCAAGGATTAAGAAAAACAAAAAAAAAATAAAAATAAAGTTACACTAGCAAACTGGTTGCTCATGTGTGTCGAAGAGGCGAGATTCCAGTCACGGAGTCTCTCCCACAATGCATCTTTTACACAAGACCTCGTCATTGCCGGATACAGCAACTCTCAGTCTAACCATCATTTCACTATTTTGTGCTTCTTTTTTTTTCTCTTTAATTTTTTATGCTTACCTATACCAGATCGTGTGCTTCTCTTTTTTAAACTTACTGTCATTGACCTATTCACCCACACTTTATTTGAATCTTTTACTTTGTATTTTAACCTCACGAAATCCTTTTTTTTTTAAATACATAAAATTGCATTTTATTCAAGGTTTTAAAAATAAATTAAAAAAATAAAGGTTTTTCCTTTTTATTTTTTTTTTTATTTTTTAGAAAAAGTAAATAAATTGTTTAAGTTAAACAAAAAAAAAACTCTTTCTTTGAGGATACAATTTTTTTTTTTTCAATTTAAAATCTCGACATTTTTACAGAAAAAATAGTACCTTTCATTGCAAAGAAAAATGCACATATATACATACATATAAAGAAAAAAAAAATCATTGTTACAATGGTCATTCTTATTTATTAACTGCCATTGGTAATATTGAAAGCCTTCATTCTTTGTTACATGAAAAGGTAAAAGTTTTACTCTTTTTCTGTAAAAATTACTTTTTAGAGAGTGTGTTAATTTACGTGTGAGTGTGTGTCAACTAGTATTAACGTTGTAAAGAAAAATATAAAAAATATATATTGGAATCGATGACATGTGACGTGACGTGTGAAGTTTGATGCTAAAAGTTTTCTTAACATCTTCTTTTACCTTAAATGTTCTATGTGTAAGCTTTGGAAAGATTTTTTTTCCCTTTTATTTTTTTGTTTTTATATTCTGGTATTTTTAGAATGTTGCTAAAGTTTCTTCGAGAATGTGTATCCATTCTACGTGATCCTTAAGCTCTTACTTATCGATGAATAAAAGAATGCAAGATTCCAATGTTTATATTTCTATACTGATAAGTTTAAATAACGTTGTATCTGACATTGGTATTATTATTAGCTATTGGGATGCAACAGTTTAATATTTGTTTTTTATTTATAAAAAAATATTTATTTAAATTTTTTAATTAAACTCTATTTATATGAAAATTTTGTAAATATAATCTTTATAAGTAACTAATTTAAAATTCTAAAATTATTAAATTAAGAAGTTAATGAAATAATTTAAAAACATGGATACAAACTATTCATGTAAACTTTGAACAGAATACAAATTACATATTAATAAATTACTAAAGATTAGAATATGTCTATGAATCAGAAAAAAACCTATTTTTTTATAATTTTGAACTACGAGAATATGGATTTTGTATTTTGATCACTTTTTTGAGAGAAATTTTTATAGCTTAACAGATTACAGGAATGAGAAAATCTAGCGAAAGTAAAGTTTGAGATGCTAAAAAATTTTAAATGTTGATGAGATTACACGAGCTTTCGAATAGAATAAAAACTGAAATTGCACCAAACAGAAAAGTATAAAAACTCGTATTAAGCACGTAAAAACAGCAGTACTAGATATAGCATAAAAAATTTTCGAAAATATCAAAACAAATAAATTTTTTCTGAAAAAAATATTTAAAGTCGAATTTATTACAATCCAAATACTATCGAAACATCGAACATATAGTATAATCAGTATCTTAGATTAAATTTATAAAAACACTTTAAGTAACATGTTATACGTTAACGAGAGTGCACTATTTTTTGAGTTACACCTTATTACATAATGTAACTCCCGTAAAACTTCGGATTATACTAAAACCTTGGATAATATTTTTTTTTTATTTTAAAATAATACTCTCAAAGATTCTATTCTAATTTTAGAAATGTTAAACGATAGAAAATTTAGAAGAGCCTAAGGTACCTGGAAAATTAAAAATGCTGATTACTACAGTCAAATCACTGAGAAGGGGGTGGTGTGTTTTTGGAAAACAAGATGAGAAAAGGTCCACTTAGGGTTTTTTTGGGTCACTTATTCCGAAAATAGAGACCCTTAATGAGGGATGATTTTTGCTATTAAAGTGCATTAAAATTTATTTTTTCTTTAATAAAAATTTCTGTCTCATATACATGCAATGCATAGTTTGTAAACAATAAGGGATAGATTTATCTTTTTTGGAACCTCTGGTGGGGAAAAACCTATAACCCTGCCAAAGAATATTCACATATTTTAATACATATGTTTAAAGGCTCTAAACCTTAATTGAGTCAATCGAAGGTAAAATTTACATGGTTTAATATTTAGTACTATTATTTGGTACTTAATCTCCCATAAAAATTTCAATTTAATGCATTGCATATATTTTAAAAAAGCGTTTTGTTTGGATACTTTTTTTGAATCCTCAGATTTTCCTCAGATTTGGCATCCCTGGTGGGGAGCATTCACATAATCTCAAATTAAACATACTACTGCGGAATAAGGTATGGTTTCTGGCATTTTTAAATTTAAAACCTCAATTTTAACTAATATATAGATAATCCACTGAAAGATTGCGCTTAGGATGATTAATTTTTTGAAGAAAACAAAATTGAAGGCACACCTTTCTGATACATTTCTTTGGGTTCCTTTAGACTATATAAAGTGACGAGCAAGTGAGAAACAGAAAATATTTTGATTGCCCTATATTTTTTTTCAGTTACTATGCTCAAAATCACGTTTTTTGAAGTTTTTAAAAACTTTGTCACCAAGAACGTTCTAATCGGATGATTCGGTCCAGAGATACTAATTTTGGAGATAAAAACACGTTTTAAGCGACCCTAGTGAACTTAGGAGGGTAGGGGGGGGGGGTTTCCGACCCTTGGAATTATATTTTTTATCGTAAATCATCAAATTAAATTAAAAAAATGTGAAAAATATGTTGGGGCCGGAAACCATACCTTATTCCGCAATAGTCTTAATTATAAATAATAATTTACAATGTTATAATTCATCTGTCCCGTAAGCACAATAAAATCTAAAATTAGATCTATGTATATAACAAAACAAATAAACTTTAATAAATAAATTAAATAGATAAATAAGTAAAAAAGAAAATAATTTATCATTCAAAATGAAAATTTAAAAAGAAAAAAAAAAATGAAAATTTCATAATATAAAATTTTTTTTAGCGTCTTGACAAGTTGTCCAGTGTTTCTAAATAATAAATCTAGTAAAATTATAACCATGTAGGCTTTTATATAGAGACTTCATTTCTATAATATACATATATAGGTTTTTTCTAAAGGCTCGAGGACATTTTCTGTACATATCATGTATAACAACATGATCAACAACAAAAAAAGAATAGAGGCGCCATAGCACGTACAGACACGTTCCTCTTATTTCTATATAGTACTGTCTACAACAGCTGATGCATTGTATATATATATATATATATATATATATATATATATATATATCATGTGTATATTGTTGTTTATTTTTTATACGTGAACAAATGTCTGGTAATTTTAGTCTGTATATTTTTTAACGTGATAAAGATCACTATCAAAAACAAAAAATAATATAAATATATGCATTACTTTTGAGGCTTACGGACAAAGAAATTCAACGTGTTTTATTATAACAGTGCAACAGTAGGGTAATTCCATGGATAAAACGCACAAAATGATATGCCAGGTCTCGAAAATATGAAATTTGGTTTTTTTTTCGATAAAACAACTTAAAAATAGATGATTCCCCGAATTTAAAGGTTTTCTATAAATTTTGAAGGGTGCTATACTGATTTAAAGTTTTTTGGTCAAATTTCTCTCCTCAGCCACCATTTTTGAAAATCTCGTAAAAAAGCTCTAAAAAACGTTAAAGAAAGAAAAAAAAGTAGGTTTTCGATGTGAAATTTGATGAAAAATTCGAATTTTCAGTCAGATTTTTCCTACTCTATGTCAATTCGCGGGAAAATTCAAATTTGTGTTAAACTTTAAGTGAAAATAACTCAAAAGTTTCCCGCTAAAAAAAAAAAAATTTTTTCTCAAAATCTTCAAAAATTGCATATATTCTCCTGAAAAAAATTTCCCGAGAGTAATTTTTGTTTTAAGCGAGTAATACCGATTTTCGTTTTTTTCAATTTTGACTTGTTACTTATTTTGCTGATTTTCCGCTAAGTCACGTTACCAAATGAAAATCTGACCAAAAATTTGAATTCTGCGGGAAATTTTACAAAGGTATAGTAATTTTGGTATCCTTTGAATGATACATCTCAATTTGACAATTTAATTAAAATGGTTTATTAAAATATAGAAAAATTGAAAATTTATAAAATGAGATTTTCTTGATTTTTTTACATTTTTAGCCTAAAAATCATGTAAAATCTAAAAATAAAAATACTTCTTTGGGAAAAAACAAAAGTTATGTCTATTATTAATAAAAAATAAATTCTTTTTAAGTTTAGATTTTATTTTCTATCAAAATGTCTATAAATAGTTAGAAATGGACCCAAAAATCAAGAAAATCCCATTTTATAAATTTTATTTTTTCTATATTTTAATAAACCTTTTTAATTAAATTGTCAAATTGAGATGTATCATTCAAAGGATACCAAAATTACTATACCTTTGTAAAATTTCCCGCAGAATTCAAATTTTTGGTCAGGTTTTCATTTGGTCACGTGACTTAGCGGGAAATCAGCAAAATAAGTAACAAGTCAAAATTGAAAAAAACGAAAATCGGTATTACTCGCTTAAAACAAAAATTACTCTCGGGAAATTTTTTTCAGGAGAATATATGCAATTTTTGAAGATTTTGAGAAAAAAATTTTTATTTTTAGCGGGAAACTTTTGAGTTATTTTCACTTAAAGTTTAACACAAATTTTACATTGAAAACCTACTTTTTTTTCTTTCTTTAACGTTTTTTAGAGCTTTTTTACGGGATTTTCAAAAATGGTGGCTGAGGAGAGAAATTTGACCAAAAAACTTTAAATCAGCATAGCACCCTTCAAAATTTATAGAAAACCTTCAAATTCGGCGAATCATCTATTTTTAAGTTGTTTTATCGAAAAAAAACCAAATTTCATATTTTCGAGACCTGGCATATCATTTTGTGCGTTTTATCCATGGAATTACCCGGTAGTTACTAACGATAATTATGGTACTATGTTGTGAGAGAAAGAGATTCTAAAACTAGCTATAAACCTATATATAATATTATAAAGGACATAGTAAAAAATAACTTATGTAAAGTTGAATTTAATTTTATATAGACAGAAAAGTATCATTAAAAAAATATATATATGCAAAATTCTATATATCCATAAATTATATACTTTTTATAAAAGTTAAAAGTATAAACAAAAAAAACAAAAATGTTTCATATTTACATTTTTTAAAAATAATAATTCATTATGAAAAAAAGTTTTATCTGGTTTCGGTGTAAATACAACAAATAAACATAAAACATTTTCGCAGTTGTACATTTTTGTTATTATAAATTATTTTTGAATATAAAGTATATTTTTCGTCTACTCTAACACGTTACGAAATTTTCTGAAGTAAAATAAATTGCGAATTTACATCTAAATTATTTTATATATAAATTGGAGATTTACTTTACTTTATAAAAACTCGTCTCGTTTCAGTAGACAAACTTCTTTGTACATAGATACGGATATGCTCATTTACATAATAATTTTATTGCTCATAAAATATTTTTTTAAATTTTTTCAACTTAGAGAGATCTTGAAAGTTGTTTAAGCTAACCCCAATTATTAATATCAAAAGTATTTAATGTGCATATATGTTTATTCTAGTGAAAAAGTCAAATTTAGGGGTGTAATTTATCTTTGAAATTCATTTTTATGTTTTTTTGGACGACAAAGCCCAAAAAATAAGGGAAATATATTTGTTACAAAGATATATATATTTTTTATATAATAATATAATAATAAAAATAAAAATAAAAATAAACTAATGTAAAATGATTGACAATTTTGTGAAATTTTGTCATAATATATACAATCTAATTAATTACAGATTACAATTACATAATGTTTACAAGGGTCTTATTATAAACCCACTCAATCTTTAATTTTTTCCAATTATCTAATCCGTAAAGCGATCTGTTTAAAACTCGTCACAGGAATGAGGATTTTATAGCTGCTTTCCAACAGTTTACCCCAACTCATGGGCTATGCTCAGGTTTGTTCAGCGACCAAATTAATACCTTAATATACGCAGATAAAACTCTGAAGGAAAAGTATATGACCTTTTCAGGTTATGGGTAGGACTTTTTGGGAAATCTAGTTGATGAGGGTACAGGTTGGTCATACAACTCACTGGGTGCCCCACATATTGGAGGAATCTGGGAATCAGTCGTGGAATCCATAAAACAGCATCTTTGTAGGGCAGTAGGAGAACGCACTCTTAAATTTGAAGAATTCTATACACTGATGAAGCAGGTTGAGTCATACCTTAATTCAAGGCCCTAGATGCCGTTAACTGATGATCCCTCGCTACTTTTAACACAATCTAATTCACAAGTTATCTTGGTCAAAATATTGCACCATATCAAAGATATAAATTAATTCAAGCCATGCTGTAACACTGGTGGAGGACTTGATATTTTGAATATATTTGCAGATATTACAAGGGCGCAATAAATTGACAAGGAAATTTAAAAATATTGAGGTCATTGACATTGTTTTGGTGTCTGACGAGACTTTGTCTCCAAGTAAATGGTCTTTAAGTCAATTTGTAGAAACATTTAAAGGATCTGACGATCTAACAAGAATTGTTGAGTTCAAGACATGCTCTTTTGTGTTGAGAAGGCCAGTTCAAAAATTAATCTTGCTAAAAGTAAATAATGAACTAAATCGAATTATATAGCATAAAATTTTTATTGTAATTTGTATTAATTGATTTATATAAGTTTTGGATTTGTTTATTATAATTTTTATTTTATAAATAATTAATTTTTTGTTCATATGAATTTTGTTGTTATTGTCAAATTAATTAATTAAACAATTCTTTTGAAAGTTTCCAAGTTTCTTGAAAAGCTTTTACATGACCAAATTACATCATATTTGAAAAATAACAACATAGTTGACTCATTAAAGACAGAATTTAGACTTTAGAGCAGTAAGGAGGCGGCACTCCACGTGATCAAAGTAAAAAACTAATTTACCATTACCTACCATAAGAACTAAAGCTTGCGACGGAAAAGACTAAGATTGTCCTATTCACCCGTAAGTACATTGATACCATCATCCCAATATGTATAGGGGAGGATAGGATAGAAACGAAGGGTAGATTAAAGTACTTAGGAGTGATGTTGGACACGAAATTGACCTTCATGTAGCAGATACTGAGAAGCACAGAGAAGGCTGGCAGGATCACTAATGTGTTAAGCAGGCTGATGCGTAACACGCGTGGACCTAACACTGGAAAGAGAAGGCTTCTTGGGGAAATGCATGGGGAAGCTCACTTTTTTATCTAAGCTGAGAAGCGTTCAGAGGCAAGGAGCCTCGCGAATCTCACAGTGTTGTTGGAGGCAGCTCTAGTCATCACCCAGGTAATCCTGATAAATCTGCTGGCTCTTGAGAGACATTTGTATATCTATCTGAACAAAGAGAGGGAAGGCTTTGACCACGCAAAAGCTACTTCGCGCCAGATGAGCCTAAGCAAGTGGCAGGATCGTTGGTTCGACTACTCTGAGAGCAAATGGACCAAGACGTTGGTAGGTGAGATAACACCTTGGATAACTAGAGGGGATGGGGGCATTAATTATTTTTTGACCCAATCCTTAAGCGGACATGGGCTTTTTTGCTCGTAACTCTATCGGATCCAGAATATGAATAGCACTGAATTTATATACTGTCCTGGTAAAAAAGACTCGCCGAAACACAAATTCTTCGAATGTGATAGATGGGCTGCCAAAAAGTTTAAACTAGAAACTAAAATCGGGCAAATCACACCTGCAAATGCGGTTAGCCTGATGCTCCGAAGTGAAGAAGTATGGACGAAAATTAGCTAGTATGAGGAGTACATACTCTGCACCAAAAAACCTGATACTCAAGGTATAGGCTAATATTGAGACGTATTGCAGTTATTTGGATGACTGCAGGTGTGGTTGTACTAACATAAAATTATTCCTGCACTTACTCTCAATACCGCAATCAACCGTAGATGGTAGGGTAATATTTATTTATTTATATATTATGAACTTATTTATTAACATTCCTTTTAACTGGGAAATGACATATTTTTGTAGCTAACATATATTTTATTTAAGATATGAAGAAGCAGATGGATGTCTGTTGTTCCACAGCAGATGGAACTGTAATCAGAAGGAATGATGAAGTCCTCAACCAGACTGGCGAGTCACTGGATGCAAGTTAAAAGTTGAAGTTCACTAATAGATCAAATAGCCTTGAACCTGTACTGAAGTAATGTGAAAACGGTCCCGGGATAGACTTCCATAAGGTAGGGAGGGAGAGGAGTTTTAGTGGGTAAAGCTAAGGTAAGCCGAGTCCCACATAACTGTCAGTTCGGATGTTGAACAGTATGCGTAACGTATTTCTCCACTTCCTACGCAAAAAAAACCATAAGAACCCGTATTAAATTTCATTCTTGTTGACATTAACATCTCTAAATACTCGATAACCAATAATAAAACCTATATCACTGGATTCTCTGAGACTTTCCTCTGAAAAACTGTATATGTCTTTCTACTGCCCAAAAAGTGCACAGTATGTCTTGTAAATGTTACCCATTGAAGGTGCTAGAAAACGTAAAGTTTTTCTACGTAACAATATTACTGATGATTTATTTCCCTAAATTTGACGTCATCGATTAAGCAAAAAGTTTTACTTAAGTTTTGTTTTATCTATTCATACCTGTTGTAGTGTTATGGTTACCTAATTGAAAATACAATAAAAGTAACCTGACAGTGTATAAATTCAATATTAAGTTTTAATATAAATTATTTAAAAGGATTTTTAATTTATAGTAAATATGAGTTATTTTGGCTCATGCATGTTTTTTACAATTAAATATGATATAACTTTTTCAAACAAAACTGTTTTAAACTGAATAATCTTTGATTCAACCTCATTTGTGTTGGAAGAAGCATAAGTTAAAGTATTTATTTAATACAACGCATAAAGTACATGATAGTGAAACGACGCCAAGTTAATAAAGATGCCATCGGTATGCACGTATTTACGTCTGGCATCTTGCAAATATAATTTCATCCAGTACATCATAGCGCTATTTCCAGCGCATGCCCATGCTTTTGGTAGACCTAAATTTACGCAAATATATTAGACTTTTAGTTACTTTCTAAAAAGCTTTATTATAGAGAAAAATTATTACTTGAAAATGAAATTTTTTTTTTAATACTACGTTCATAAAGGTAGTGAATCTGTAAATATGCTCTTGCCTTAATTGACTATTACCGAAGAAAGTTTATTTAGTGTAAAACGAAAAATTAAAATATATGAAATCTAATGTATGGCTTTAATTTAATTGCTGAATGATGACATAGAAGAGTGAGTTTTTTATTATAATTTTTTTTAAAATGTAAATAGCATCTATTTTACCCTCCTTATCGTAAAAAAACAAAGCAGTCTTTAAGAGTTCCTTGCTAACGTATTCAAGTCTTTTAATTTTTGATTAAAGGGCAAAATTATTGGTAATCCAGCAAAAAATGAAATCCCTAAAATTCAAGGCCGATGAAGTATACAAAAATTAAATTGTATTTAGAACTTAGAATTGATTACAGGAATCTTATTTTTTAGATAAAAGGTATCAAAACCCCAAGTATCTTTTAAAAATAACTGCCAGACTAATATGTTTGTTCATTTATTCATTCGCTGTTTGAAGAAACATCGCGACCTTTAAGAATACCGCGATAATGTGGTTTTTAAATTTACAAACATATCTTATATATTTATATTTATATTTATAATGTACATGACGTTTGTTTCAAGAATGTACTTAAAACAAATGATGTAAATATATTATATCTGCATAATTTATGCAACTAAATAAACACGCATAAAATAAATATAATTACCAGAAGCTTAATTGTATAATAATTATTTTATTAGATTGATAAATTTTATTATTATTTATGTTAAACATCAATTATTTAATCAAAAAAGATATTAAAATAAAACGGTAATAAAAAATGCATATACACCGAAATAACGGGTTAAACACGAAGGTGTCGTATAGCAGTAATACGAAGATATAATAAAAAGTCAATAAAATTTTATATGAGTATATATATATATATATATATTTTATATATATAGTACAAGAAACCTTAAAGGGAGAACGCCAAGCAGATGTCGCATGTATGTACATAAAAATCACCTGCGGATACTAGTTTTTGCCTTGAAAAATAACAAACATTTGAATATTATTATTATACAGGAATAGTACTGCAGTATAAACCCGAAGTATATATATCGAGGGGTGCTAGTTAAAAGTCGCTATGTATCTTTTTTCACAAACGAAGACCCCGATATCTTACTATGTATGCAACGTATATTATGACGGTGTCTTCCTTAGAAAAAAAAACAACATAGCGATGTTTAAATAGGACGCGGCGATATATATAGGACTATTTTTATTGGTTCAATACGGAAAATTCCCTCTGGATTCTATGCCCTGGATATAAACCAATAAATTATGCATATTATATTCGTCTGCATCGTTGGATATAATTCCAATATATCCTGATTGAGATTTTACAATGCTTTTTCAAGATACTTTATATTGTATAAATTGAAATTTTCTTGGCTTTCATTTTTAACATATATGCAAAGAAAATAAAAATAAAAGATATATTATTAGTGACAAAAGCAAATATATCAACAATAACGTTTTTATTTTTATCCACAATGATTCCATTACATTTTTCTTTATTCTCAGAAACAAAAAAAATGTATACGTACATATATATAAATGTACACATCATTTTCATTTAGTGCTTTATCTTGTTCTTTGTTGAAATCTCACTAAATCTCTATATGTACCATATCGAAACTTATAAAACCCACCCGAAAGTGACAGATGTACGTAAATAAATATAGTACAATCAAATAAAAAATACAACCAGCAAAAAAAGCTCATCAATACATGTACATATCGATAAATGTATATAAGTTACTATGCAGGTTGTTATAAGCGGCGAAAACCAAAAACGATAATAACTTACATCATTTCTTCAGTGTCTTTGTATACTTGGTTTTCTCTTCTCTTCGAGCAACCACAATTATTTGTGGACTATTCTTTGACGTCTTTATGGACCATGCAAAATATACGAAAGTTTATTTTATCTGGAGAAAAACTTGTGAAATATACAAAAATGAACTGTTTACTGTTCACTAGAATTTGACACCATGCTTTACTTCGATTATGAGTCGTTTTTAAATTTTTACCTTGAATTAGTAGCGGTAAAATTATTCGATCACCTTTTTTTGATTTTTTCAACAATAAAACCAAACCTATAAGATCTCGTTTGAATCTTGTCAAAAATTGAAGATATAGCGGTATTTTTCTGATTTTTGATATCTTAAATACTTTTGCTCCAAATGAAGCAATGAAATTTCACAAATAAATTTTTTATGTAACTCAAATTTTTCAGTAGAATCTGTCACAGCCAGAATTTCAGTAGCTATAATCAGATTTTTTTAAGTGTTGAGAACGCCATGGTATACAGCTCTTTTCGTTTATAAAATTTAATCATCCAATAAAAAATGGGTGAAATAAAAATTGATTTAGTTTTTATGTTTAGTTTTTTTTAGTTTTCCAAACTAAACTTTATCGTATATCAAATAGTAAAAAGTGCGTGTGATTGGAAAGGTTGAATTTTCGTTCAAAGACATCCAAGATTAAAACAAAAATAATCTTCGTATGCAAGGTTTTTTTTAACAGCGGGTTCTGGAAAAAGTTGTGTCTACAAAGATGATCAATTTTTTGCAAAAAATCTGAAGATATAACACCCTGAAATAGTTTAAATTATTAAATAAAGCCAAAAAATACTCGGTTTTCATTTGAAATTTTTCGGTATCTGGTTTCTGGAGGGATGGTTAGGATATATGATTCTTAGCGCAGGTAAATTGGTCTAATATAAAATTCTAGGCTATTATACTTTTTCCCAAATATTAACCAACTTTGTGGGCCCGTTCAAATATGATTTGGACGGTGAAAATTTATAATCAGAGTTTATTTTAATTTTCTGATAATAAGAAATTGCTTTGATTTTGTATGATAATAGGAATAAAAATATTGCATGTGGTAGAAATTTCGTGTTTTTACCCATAGATCTACACACAACAAGATATAAACAAACAGTTTAACGATGTGCGTAAATCTGTATACATGGATTATTGGTCTTTTGGCTTAAAACGTGTTTGATGTTGCTTTATTTTATATTCATGCATAAATATAATATTCTTGGTAAAAAATATAAAAATAATAATAATAAAGTAATATTGAGGTAAAAATTTAATATATTTCGAGCTATTTTTTTCACAAAAAATGTATTAGAAAAAATGTTTATTTTATTATACTTTTTACATCAATTGAAATTTGTTTGTGTAATTTTTAGTTAGGATTAATGTTTATTCCAGGTAAAAATACGTTGAAAATATCATTTTACCTTAATTTGACCCATTTAGGATTGATTTTGATTGATTTTTGTAATGGAAACTAAATTCAAAAGCACCGTCATTGTATTTTCATTTTTTTGAAAGAAATAATTATTTCGAATAATCTGCATACATTCCAAAACGCAAGAAACTTTTTATAATTACGAAAATATTTATTCTTGATTAAACCCTTCTGTAATTAAAAAAAGATCTTCACGTTTTGGTGCGTGCGGAGTTATTAACTTTTTTTAAGAAAAAAAGTTTAAAAAATAGTGACCCTCATCAAAAATTATTCAATTGGTAATTTTTCAACAAAAATTTGATCTGAAAACAAATCATTTATCAATTAAAAAAAATATAATTTATTTATAATTATTGTAATATGTATAAACACAGAATTCCTCGAAAAGGAGCCTTACAAAGACTGTAAACTTTGGGAGCACTTTGTAAAATAAACCTCTTCGTTCTGGAAAGAACGTTTTTTCAATTATTCAACTATTTATTTTACCAGACGTAAAAGAATAATCAGATTCTAAATAAAACATATATGCCATTTTACTAACTTTTTGAAATACTAAAAACTGATTTCAAACTCATATTCAATTTTCTAAAGTTCGGATATACTTATTACTCCAGAAATATCTTAAAATTTCAGTCAGCATTAGGTTATATAAGACAGTTACGATAGAAATATAAAATTTTAATTTTCTGATAAAAATCCAATCAAAATAATAATCAAAAAAAAAGGTAATGCTTATTCGACATATTAGTATCTTAAATATAATAAAATTAATTATCATAAATTACTTGCAATCCTTTCTTTAAAATAAAATATAATACACACACACAGAGACAGACACACATATATAAATATATATAGATTAGTATCCGCATCTCGTGAGTAAGTATAATTTAAAGGAGAGAACTGAAGCTGCAATTATTACCGTTATATATATATCTAGACAATGGCAATTACGCTGATCATCTTTATCTTTTATAAACGTTCACGTTCAAGGTAATCATCAGTGATCACGCTCTTGAGATGTTTGGTGAAGGCGACAATTTGTTTCAAGCTTCTTAACGTTACATACACACACACATATATAGAGAATAACACTCGTCACGTACATATATATGTATACAACAATGACAAAAAAGTACTTTTACAATATAAACCCTTGATAAGTGTAACTCTATATTTCATATAAATAAAGAAACAATGGGTGTGCCTTGAATTTAAAAAGTAAAAAAACTTTTGCAATCTTTCTTTTTTATAAAATATTTTTATACCCTGCTTTCTTAAAATATATTTTATTAAAATTTTTCATTACGAAATATATTGCAATTATTTATTTAAGACGTTGCTGAGACATATTAAAGCTTTATATGTATGAGGTCAATGGATGTTTATTAATAGATGTGTCTATTAATAAGAATTTATATTTATTCTGCTATATACTGGGGTTCAGGTCACGTTAGTTGTTTTTTGGTCATCTTTCTATATTTTCTTTATCTGTTCATTCAACTTTATTTTAATTTTCTTATTCTATAAATATATAGAAATTTCCTATTTTAGTTTATCTAAATTTTAAGCTTTTTCGTGATTAATATCACGTTATTATGTCTAAATTTTCTTTGATTTTAATTAATTTTGAAGTGCAAATTTAAAATTAATTTTTACAGACTAAAATAATATTACTGTTTAGAACTAAATAAAAAATTCTTGATTTTTGAGATAACATTTTTTAAGTTATTTTCACAATATATTCCCCACGTTTTCAGTCTTCATTTTCAAGGCTAAAAATTATTTTTTGGAAATCTTTAGATTATTTAATTTTTATACACAAGATTTATTTTATTAAAGAAATTTCTTAAGTTTTTCTGAATCAAAGGCAAGTTTTATTTTTGAGGTTAAATTATTTAGTTGACATAATAAAGTAGTGAAAAATTAAAAATTTATTCCAGAAAGCAAAACTTAATTTTATTAATAATTTGATAAGCCACACGTCATTTCAAACATTATTGTGAATATAAACTTTTAATTATTAGTGGATAATTAAAGACTCAATAAAACAGTTTGAAATTTCCTGAGGGAAGTTTGACAGATATTAGCATCATTTGATAAAACACAAAACAAAGAAGGAAGTTAAATTAGTCGATATTGAACTTTTATATTAAATTTATGCATTTAATTTATAAGGTGCTTTGTATTATACTAATAATACATACTCACTTTTATCAAATATATATTAATGAAATTTTCATTATTGTCTTCAAACTTTCTTGTGTTCTGTACTAATTTATATGCATCCTTGACCACAAGGTTGATCGACATACAAATTATAAACTTATAACAGCCAGTGGACTTGTAGAAAATTCAAAGAATGAAGTATATGATGAAATTTGAAAAAAATTTACACTCAAATAGAATCAAATTTGGTAAAAAATAATTTCTTAACTACTAACGACTAACATAATTAATTGCAATTAAAAAACTTTATACACATTATTTTGTATATAGTAATTTAACTTAAAACGTCACTGTAAAAAGTAACTTTCTTAGATTTACAAAAAAAATAGAATTTTTTCGAAAAATTAGCGAATTTTCAAAAAAATATTCGATAAAAATCGTAAATTTACCAAATTTAGTATATTATCGAAAAATTCGAGAATTCTCGATTTTTTTTTGTGATTTTACGAAAAAAGTTGTAAATTCAAAACTATTTTTCGGAAATTTACAACTATTTTTTGTAAATTTTCGAAAAAAAATTTTAAATTATCAATTTTTCTTGTGAATTAAAAAAAAATCGAGAATTCTCGAATTTTTCAATAATGTACTAAATTTAGTAAATTTACGATTTTTATCGAATATTTACAAAATTTTTTGAAAATTTACTAATTTTTCGAAAATGTTCTAGTTTTTTTGTTAATATAAGAAAGTTACTTTTTATAGTGGTCATTTGAGCCCATTTATGCTAAGGATAAAATTTTATAATCTTGATTTACAATGTACTTAATTTTATTTATTGTACCATTTTCATATTAAATATATTTTACCTTAAAATTTTTACTGTGAAAAAAGTTTCCCAAAAAACATTTAACATTTGCGATAAAAGTAACTTTAGCTAATAAAAATTCTACATTACCAAAAAATTTAAGTATGTTTTTAATCTTAAACTAGCTGAAAAAACAGAATATTTTCAGATTTCCTCATATATGTATAAATTGAATAAAGAAATTTATTCATTTATTTATATATGTATCTTATAAAATTGATTTAACGTCCAAGAAATCCTCCTACATTTTAATGTAAATTGATTGATGAATAAATTTTGTCTCTTTTTATTCTTTTTAATTAAGAAGAAAATAAAAAATTAACTTTATTTTGATATGTAAAATTACTTTATATACCTATATATATTTTTTAAAAAGCTTTTTTGAGTACGTATAATACATATATACATAATTCATTTAGCTTCATGTGGATAAAAATTTATATAATCTCACTCAAATGAAAAAAATTTAAATGTGACATTTTTTATCTCTTTTTTTTTTTTTAATTAAATATTTACATATTTCTTTGCTTAATTTATTCATAAAATTATTTAATTATTCTTGAAAATTCAGAATTTTTTTAATAGTAGTAGAATTTTTAATTAAGCTTGTACTAGAATATTATTTTTAGGGATCTAATGCTTGATGGAATTGAAATAACACATTTACGGCTTGCATTAATGAAGCCGAAGATGGTAAACTCGAATTGAGGCATTCTTTACTTATGGGCAGGGACCGTATAAAGTTTTTCTGGGTCCACCGAGAGAAAGAACATCTTTTTTGGCCGCTGACCAGAGAATTAAATTTTGCTTTAGATATCCTAAATGAAGCACCAAAATTTTACTCTTCAGCCTTCAAATAAAAAAATTTACAATGAAATATTTTAATCTAGAACATACTTATAATTAGACTCTAAGAAACCCCGAGATAATAAACCCTATTCCCAAATATACTAAAAAAAAAAGTAGTATTAAGGGTCACTTGGGCTAAGAATGGGTACTTTTGTGGTACAATATATAATTATATATACTCTATGTCTATAAAAGAGAACTTAGGATTATAATAGAAATAAGAAGAGTGAGCTTTCAGTCTTAATACCTAGTGATGAGATTAAGCAAGGAGTAATATCAAGGAGTATATATACTACGTATATTCTTTGTTAATATTGAGAATTAACAAATAAAAATATCGATCAATATTTTGAAAGTACAAAAAAGGCACACTCTTTCCACATATATTAATTTTCCATATAAATAGTCAATAGCTTATAATTAATCATATAAAATAATGTAAAAATAATTAATAAATGAAATAAATGTCTTCATAAGTTTAACAATTATTTAAAAATTATAGCTCAGAGTATAATAGAAATAGAAAGAAGATTTATTTAATAATTGAGTAATAAAATTAACAATAATAAGATTCATTCATCGAATAATTCAATTACAGCAATCAATCAATCAGTCAATAGTTTAATCTGTCAAACAAGTTCGTAAGTTATTAATATTTAATATTTAATTAGTCAAATATACAAAGCATTTAGATGCGACACATAATTACCGACCACTTGAATAGAACCAAAACCAAGTTAACGGTGATTTGGAAAAGCCAAAGTCCCTTAGCTTTTTGAGCAATAATGATGGTGATACATTGTCAAAAGCCCTAGAAAAGTTGAACTGCAGAAGCAGTGTAGCCAAACTCTTATCTTTTCCCATTCGAATGTCATCAGCGAATTTGATTAGAACTGATTGGGTGCTGCAATTTTACGAAAACCCATTTTTTACGAATCTAGTATACCTTTGATTTATTCAAGGAACTGACTACCTAATAATGTGCGATCGAGGTTTTCCATGAATTTTGACAAAAAGCACAATACTGCTAAAGGACGAAAGTCCGATGTTGTCAATGGTACTGGAACTTTTTTAAGTGCAAGAATACGTGAGTTTTTCCATGATGATGGAAAAATACCCTTTAGCAGTGAAACATTAAATAATTTGGTTGAGTAAGGAGCAATAGTTGGGGTAGCCTTCGCTACAATGCTTTGGGGTACCCCATTGTCACCTTTAGATGCGATTTAATGTGCGATACTGCTAATATTATCTCAATAACCAATAGACTCTTGAAAACAAAAGGGTTTGGTCCCTCTGGAGAAGCGTTATCCATAATATTAGAAGAGACTGCTGGATCTTCAATGGTAGATATTGAAATATTTTAGATAAACGATTTAAATTCATTAGTTAAAAAACCGTGGAGTGCATTATTTGATTTAGCAATTAATCCTAAAGTCCGCATCTCCTTCCAAAAGTTTTAGTTGGCATCAAGAGTACCACACATGCGATTATGCATATATTTACAGCGAGCTACTTCTGATTTTTCTTTATAAGAATAAGCAAGAACCATGCATTTATTTAAATGATTACTATACCCATTTATTTAATAGTGATAAAAAACACATCTTTATTTCTTAAAATTTTTAATTTTGCCTTAAAAATGGATAGGTTGCAGTACAAGTATATAATTCAGCAATTCTATAGAATTACTAGTAATTTTATAAAATTGCTAGCCTTCTTAGTAAAAGTATAAAATATATTTAAATGTTGAAAAATTATACATTTATACTAGTAAATATAGAATTGCTGATAATTATATACTTGTACTGGTTGCTGCTAGTATAAGTATGAAATACAAAGAAATAAAAGAATCTTTATATACTTTTACTAGTAAATTTATATAATTAATGAAGTATATCAAATTACATAGTTATTATGCAACTTAGATGATTATTTGCATTGTCAATTAATAATTTCTCATACATTGAATTTTATAATACAACTTGTGGTTATACATCAATTTTTGTTATCACAAAGCATACTATTCTGACACTTTGAATTACAAAGTCTGCCATTTTTGCGACAACTACATTTTTTCGTTGTACACTTAGATTTACAAGACCATTTTACCATGCCTTGTCCAGTGCTTAGACTCTGAGTTGTCGCGATGGTGCGTAAAGGCAATTGGATGGTGCTATACTTGCTACATCAATTAATTTTTCTTGGCAAATAATGAATTGATTGCTGGAATATAGTTCATTAAGGGTGAACGGGCCGCCCCCCCCCCCAAGGACGTTTCCCCCCTTGGACTTCCTCCTCCCCGGACCTTTTAATATATGAGCAATTATTTTAAAATTGATACTTAATTCGAACCTGGAATCGTAAATTTTTTTTTTGAGAGCACATCGATATGACCCGTGTTTTCAGATAGTTTGAACCTTCAGAAAACCGAAAAAAATCGTGAACAAGAAATCGGCGATAGGTGCCAAAAAGATTTTTTCACTTTTATGTCAAAAACCGTGTTTTTCGCATCTGAGCTACCCAAAATTTTCAAAATAACTTTTTAGGTAAAAAAACGTTTTTAAAATAGATAAGAAAATCTGATTGCCAGGGAAAAACCACTCCAGAAGAAAAAAAAACTTATCTTTTTCGGATGAAATTTAGCCAAGTTATCGTCAATTTAAGATTTTGCTTAAATTCGTCTTAAAAAAGATTAAAATTTTATTGAAAAAAGCCTGTTTCTGAACCTTAAACATGCATTATTCGCTTGATTTTCATCGTAAAATAATAATTTTTTTTTTAAAATCGATTAATTTTTTCCTGGCAATTCATTTCTCTAAGAAAAAAATTATTTTTATTGACCAAATTTCAATTTTTAGGTCAAAAGCCTTTGAAAACTGTAAGTAGCAAGATTTACTTAACACAGTTTTTGATCTAAAAATTAAAATTTTGTCAATAAAAATAATTTTTTTCGTAGAGAAATGAATTTCCAGGAAAAAATTAATCGATTTAAAAAAAAAATTATTATTTTACGATGAAAATCAAGCGAGTAATGCATGTTTAAAGTTCAGAAACAGGCTTTTTTCAATAAAATTTCAATCTTTTTTAAGACGAATTTGAGCAAAATCTTAAATTGACGATAACTTGGCTAAATTTCATACGAAAAAGATAAGTTTTTTTTTCTTCTGGAGTGGTTTTTCCCTGGCAATCAGATTTTCTTATCTATTTTAAAAAAGTTTTTTTACCTAAAAAGTTATTTTAAAAATTTAGGGTAGCTCAGATACGAAAAACACGGTTTTTGACATAAAAGTGAAAAAATCTTTTTGGCACCTATCGCCGATTTCTCGTTCACGATTTTTTTCGGTTTTCTGAAGGTTCAAACTATCTGAAAACACGGGTCATATCGATGTGTCCTCAAAAAAAAAATTTACGATTCCAGGCTCGAATTAAGTATGAATTTTAAAATAATTGCTCATATGCTTTAATATACAGAAAGAGCGAGAAGTATTAAAATAATTTTGTAAAACAATGAAATAAATAATATTATTTATTATGTATTTTCATTTAATTTTCTTAATTAATTCATTGTAATTTATTCTGTATGTTAATTAAACATATTGATAATATTGTATTTAGTTTTTGCTAAATGTGTAACATAGCATTTAATGATTGTCATTTTTAATTTTCTTTTTCAGTAAATAAATAAAAATTTTTATGAAAGCAAATTATAGGAAGCAAACCCCACATAAATGAAAAAAGCAATTATAACCTACTCCCCATAGCTATTCTAGGGGTAAGTGCGAGTACCACTTACCCCTAGAATAAGCTAATTCGGGGGTCGAGGGGGCACAGCCCCCACAAAAGAAAAAAGCAATTATAACCTACCTCCAAAAGCTGTACTCGAACTTACCCCTAGAATAAGCTAATTCTAAGGGTCGAGAGGGTATAGCCCCCCGTGGGGGTTCGGGGGCGAAGCCCCTACAAAAGAAAAAAGCAATTATAACCTACTCCTCATAGCTGTACTCGCACTAATAAGCTAACTCGGGGGTCGAGGAGGTAAAGCCCCCACAAAAGAAAAAAGCAATTATAACCTACTCCCAAAAGCTGTACTCGAACTTACCCCTAGAATAAGCTAATTCTGGGGGGTCGAGAGGGTATAGCCCCCCGTGGGGGTTCGGGGGCGAAGCCCCTACAAAAGAAAAAAGCAATTATAACCTACTCCTCATAGCTGTACTCGCACTAATAAGCTAACTCGGGGGTCGAGGAGGTAAAGCCCCCACAAAAGAAAAAAGCAATTATAACCTACTCCCAAAAGCTGTACTCGAACTTACCCCTAGAATAAGCTAATTCTGGGGGGTCGAGGGGGTATAGCCCCCCGCGGGAGTTCGGGGGCGAAGCCCCTACAAAAGAAAAAAGCAATTATAACCTACTCCCAAATGTTGTACTCGCACTTAGCCCTAGAATAATCTGAATTCTATGGGGAGGAAAACATCCAAGGGGGGGCACGTCCGGGTCCACAAACGGGTAGCTCGTTATGCTCAAAAATTTATTTACATAAGCATTTAAATACATAAACAATAATAATCTAATAACCATTACAACAACAAGCACAAATTATGATGCTATATATGTTTATTTTGTTTTGATTTAATACTTTTTCATTTTCAGTAATTCTATATAATTACTAATAGCGACTAGCCATTCTATAAAACTGCTAGTAAATGTATGAAATTAATGATGTTTCATACTTTTACTAGGCAATATTAGAAATTATATAAAATTACTAGTAATTCTAAAAAATTACTGATTATATACATTAACTGCAACAGTTATATTACATATCTCGGGCAGAAATGAAATTTCGGAATGTTCTGAGCAAAACCCAGGCAAGATTAAATACGAAAATGTTCGAGTCTGGGCCGCACCCTGACCAGGAGTTTTCTAAATTTTATTTCTACCCAGATATATGAATATTCTATGCATAAATAATTTTTACAATTATTTTTAGACTGCTATTCAGGAAAATCAAAAAATAAAACCAAAAAAAAAAAATAACTTTCTAAAATTTAAAACTAAAAATTGTAGTATTTGTGTTTTGAAAATGAAACATAAATAAACGCAAAAAAAATTCTTAAGCATAAAATAATTACTCTTAATATATTTTCTGAATCCATATATATAGGTATATATACGTAAAATGTAATTAAATATCACTTTTTCTAACCAAATGTTGATTAACGTTGACTTCTATCAAACATGTCCTGGATATTAATTGTCGTTCATCTCGACAGTAAATCTTCATGATTAATGATCTCGTTACATTAAAAGGAATCTCGGATGCAAATTAGCAACATAAAACTTGAAATAGACTCTATCGATCTTTTCACATACATAGTAGGTATTTATGGTTATATGTATTGAAAGAAAATATACATTGACATTATCACAAATCACACACATTAATATATTACTAAATACTGAATAATATTATAGAAGAACGAAGGCATCATATTAAGTCTAATATAAGTTTAAATTTTAATCAAATTAACACTTGAATAATTAAAAATATGTTTATACGTATATAAATCCAATTTCAATAAGAAAAGAGAAAACTCTTTTAATCCCATCATTCTATTAAAATAACATTTTCTCTCTGTATAAGAAACTATATTAAAGCATCTGCACTTTCTTATAAGATAATCATTTTGTGGATTATGAAGACAAAAACTTTAATGTTCGAAACTAAGATTTTCTTCAAGCTGTTGCTAAGATATATATATATATAATAGAACTTTTCATCAATCGATGCTTTCGTCATAACTTATATATATATATATTCAAGTTCAATCATATTTAAATGCTTCCATCTGTGAACTTTAACTTTTCAACGACTTTATAAACTTTATAGACTTTTGCTTTTCAATTCCATAATGTCTTATTTATTATATTGATCTTCATTTGACAAAAATATTAAATATAACTTATTTTAATTAAAAAAATTTTATTTTCATCTATAATTGTTGGATTTAAGTAAAAAAAAAATGTCACATATTATATATCTGAATTTAAAATTTACACATTAAATAAGGACATTAAAGTTAATACATATAGTAAAAACCTTTTTTGGAAAATCAAACATTTGATTATGATCCTACAATGTATGTTATGCTATATAAGTAAATGACCATAATAACGGTAATGTTCTTAACGACCAATCCCTTATACTCTTATCCTGAATCTCTATAGGGTAAAGTACTTAACACACGTTTGGACCTTAACTGCAATGAGTAACCATTAATTAAAGAACTCCAATATACGACTTGAAGGTATTATAAGTAACAATACATATCACGATTTTAATCGGAATGGCCACATTTACTATTACATTATTATATGTCGAGGAATTAAGTTATGCATATATCATTATGAAATATATTAATTGAACATCTATTTTCTTTTATCAAAGAGAGATTCCAGGCCACTTTGGTAAAGGTTTCCCAGGTTGGGTCGTTATAAATCAGGCTGTAACATTTTTCTTTAATTAACTTTTCAAGATATGTGTTTTTCATATTTAATGCTGAAAGCTAATACCAAAGTGAATTTTAAAAAAAGGTATTTTTGAGCTTTTGTAAGCTGTCCACCCTTCTTTAGTATTCTATTCCTTCCAGAAACGTTCAAAAATTATGAGGGAAGAGGGATTAATATTTCTTCAAGAATTTTATTCTCCCAATTAATTTTAAAATATTATATTTGATATTATTTTTAGAATTTTTTTTATCTTCGTAATGTTTCCATAAACTGGATGTTTCCTTCCGAATTTATCTTTTTGATTTTAAAACTGCGTGTAAGCAATATGTATTAGGTACCTAATATTTATTTTTCCAGCACAATCCAAAACCTCCATTGAAAGAGTAACCAAAAAAGGCCCTTTTTAGACTTTTTTTGGTAAATCCTTATACAGAGCTTAAAGAGCTTAAGTTCTAGAGAATTAGCTAATTTTAGTTTTTTTTTGAATTTTATATATTAACACCGCGCAATATTACTTGTGAGTTTATTTCTTCCAACGACTATCGATAGCCCCAGGCCAACTTGGCTCCTAAAATTCGGCTCACATATAAATGGAGCTTAGGAGTTTCATCAGTTTCTTCTCGCAATTCTTTAGCTAAAATGGAGCTAAATTCCCCAAACAAAATCCAAAATGAATAAAATACTATTACAAAACACCAATTTATTTGTATTTGTTAATTCGAAAAATGCACCCCCGCGTAAAATATTATTAAGATCTTTTTATGATCTTATTAATATCTTTTTAATCTTTTATTAATAACTTAATAAGATCTTAATAATAGATTAAAAATCCATTATTAAGATCTTAATAAGACGAAAAAGTTTTATTTTTTAAAACATAATAAGTTATTGATTTTACTTATATTCAGGTGGAAAACTCACGCGTAAAACTTAGCTCGGAACTTCCTATACTCGTTGTATGCTTAAGTAGACCAAAAACCTTGTTATCACCATATAGGCAAAAAATTTAAGACATGAATGCGACCATGACTAATGTCAAAATTTTTGGGCCTTGGGCTAGTTCGTTGAAAAGATATTTATTAAACTCAAAACGGACGTTTGCCGTCACTATACGCTTAAGATTTTTAGTTACTTTTAAAAAAGCTTTGAGCTTTGTAAAGATTAGTGAGACTGTATTATTTGAAAGTTAAATATTAAACTAAGTATCAAGGGCGTAAAATTTCAGCGCTAATGTGAGCACAGGCACGAGTACTCGGCAAACTCCGTGAAAAGTTTTAGGCACGAGTTTTACGCCCGGGAGAGCAAAAAATATATTAAAAATTT
The DNA here is from genome assembly GCA_022575985.1 of Anagrus nilaparvatae. Classification (NCBI taxonomy): domain Eukaryota; kingdom Metazoa; phylum Arthropoda; class Insecta; order Hymenoptera; family Mymaridae; genus Anagrus; species Anagrus nilaparvatae. Next base: position 12,407,605 of record JAKSXM010000002.1, on the reverse strand, counting down.
TTTTTTTAATATATTGAAAATAAAATGATCTTGCAATAAAAAAATGCATTCTGTGGCGTATAAAAAATATTCCTGAGTAAAAATTTACACATTTTTGACCTGAAGGATAAAATTGATAAAAACCTGGAAAAAAATTTATTTTTAGAGTCTAAAACAAACTTACAGTAGAAAAATGTATTATGTAGAATACAAATAGACTACTGAAGCAAAAATTTATCCTTGGTGCTAGAATTTATTCTGCATGGAAAAACTGATAAAAAAAATCTATTTTTGAAGTTTCCATAAAATTTTAGTACAAAAATTGGTTCTGGTAGCTAAGAAAGAAAAATCGGAGTAAATATTTACCTTTGCAGCCAAAGTTCCTGTAAAAAAAAATATCAAGCAAATTACAGCAAAAAATATTACAAAAAATAGCAGAACAAGATTTATCTTTAAAATATAATTTATTTTTATAACTCAATTTAACTTAAATAACATTATTAACTTAAAGAATAAATTTACAGCTTGTAAGCTGGGTTTAAGCACTATAATTTTAAAAAATATTTTTATTCTAATTCAATTAAATTGCATGGTTGTACAGCAAAAATTTCATTTTCCTTATTTTTAACAAGAAAACAAACGGTATCAATCTTATTAACATCTATTGCAATGATTCGATTACTTAAGGTGATTTTGTAAAATGTAGGAATATACGAATTAATTTCGTGACAAAAAAATTCTAATTGATGTTCGCATTTACAAATTATAGCTAAATACGTACAATTATTACAATTAGTAACATCATCACAGGTTTTTGATAAACAAATTTTCAAAAAATATTTAATTATTCCAAAAGATATTTGGTTATGATGCACATATTTTATACAAGATGAATCAGATTTAAACCTGCTGGAATATGCACTGGTCTCGTAAATAATGCCGTTCTTCATAAGTCTGGAAAAATGATATACATTCCATTCACTTAAATTTGTCTCAAAACATTCTTTAACGCTTTCAATACCTAGTTCATCTAATAAATAGCATTTACCGATTATTGATAAATTATTATTTATTTTATGCAATTTTAGCCTTAACTTGTTTCGGTTTTCAAGTTTACTACAAAAATCTGAAACTATATTACCAACTTTTAATGCTTTTTCTTTTATTATATCGTAAACAAAAAATAGTGACAAGGAATGACATATTTGGAGCTCAGGTTTCTTTGAACTTTTAACTAATCTTTTTAAAATTCCATTTAGATTCTCAAAACCGAAACACGTTGTTATAAATAATGGTCCAAAATTTCTAACATTATCAGCCAAATGTAATAAGGAATGTATATTACATGTTAAATTTTTGAGTCCATATAAGTTTGCGAAATTTTTCACATATTCTTTTAATGCCTTTTCTGCTGTATTTATCATTTCTTCAGAAATACTTGACATATTTAATAAAGTTAAACCTAAAACTAGTAATTTATGGTGTTCTAAGTAAGGATCTGGAATTACTCCAGTCAGTAGTGGAACGGAATAAACTAAAAGAAAAGTCTTTATCTCTGATGCTTTCCAAAATGCGAAATCTAGTAAGCTTCTTGGTTTCCTGGCTGTTCCATGAATAGGACGAATTTTCATTAAATTTTTATTTATTAATGGTAGGAATTTTCGCATAGAAAATTCTTCTGTATGGTATTTTTTATCGAACCATAAAGACAAAATTTTTTTTGGAACATTAATAAAAGAACAATGCATGGAGTCTATTACAGTAGTCTTTACAAAATCATAAACAATTTTGGACAAAACCGTTTTGCCTTTTACACCAAAAACAGATTTTATGTTTTCATCAGCTTCAGCTTCTTTAGCATAAGTTTTTGATTCTTTTGTTGTCCTTAGTTCAATATTTTCGGCATAAGGGTAGGTCATAGTTCTATTTATTCTATGTCCAAATATTTTACAATAAGGACAGCCGTAATATCCATTATGTTGTTTGAAATTGAAAAATAAGGCCTTACCGCACATATCGCATGTACCGCAAATTATTAATCCTTTTGTTTTTATGATTTCTTTATTTGGTAATTCAAATGCCATTCCATCATACAATTTTTTTAAGTCATCTCTAAATACTTTTAAGAACAAGTTTGGTACAGGTTTTGCAGTTCCAAACCAGAGGCCTGCCATTAAAACGTTATTTTTTTTTTGTCTTTGGGTAAATGGTAATTCGTTTATACTTAAGAAGAACGGCCAAATAGAAAATTTTGATGACTTAAATAAGGGAACACCGTCAGAATTCCAAGTAAATGTTAGATTATGTAAATTTATCTTCCAAACTTTTGTAAACTTTACCATCATATATGTCTTCCAAGTTATTTTCATTTTTTTTAACCCTTTTAAATCTGTGAGTAGATATAGTTTCATAAAATCCAGGCCTTCTAAATAATAAATTAAGTTGAGTTAATATTGGTATTTCAATAAAATAGCTGATTGTGGTTTTTTTTTTGCATTTAGGACAAACGGAATCATTAGACTTAAGTTTTTCAAAACACACTGAACAAAAGAAATGACGTTTTAAAGGAGCTTTGCAATTTTTGAAAAATTGCTTAAATTTATACAATGTTTTACAACAAATGTTCGGTTTCATGCAATGCATTTCTAATATTTCCAAAATAGTTGCTAATAATTGTCCATTTACTTCAAATGATGTTATTAATGTAAGTATTGACATAATGCTTTGTGTCAGAGTTATGGGAGCTCCTTCATATATTGGCTTGTCCGTATCTTGTGGCAATTCAAAGCTTAAATCAGTTTGATCAAAATCACAGTCAAATTCTTCATCTGCTGATTCATATTCACTTTCAGTTTCATAGTTTTCATAATTAATATCATCCTCAAAATCACAATCGTTGTAGTCATCACAATCAGAGTAACTGAAACTAGATGTTTCAGATATTTCATCTTCTTCAAATGATTCTTGTATAGAGTTTGAAGAAAATTCGAAGGTGTTTGTTGCTGTTGAGAAAGATGATCTCCTGCTAGATACGTTTTTTTCCAAACTTTCAAATGTTTTATGAGTGTAACTTGAATCATCATTTGAAATATCTATTATTAAAAAAAAGCAAATTTTATCCAACTTATATTATAAACATTAACTTTAATTATTAATGTTATAACATTTCGGACATCATATTTTAATTCTACGACCAAAAATACTCGTATAGAAATAAAGTTTTTATAAATATTAAATGTTAGGAGGGTAAAGGGGTGAAGAAGGGCAAAATCACCCCCGGAAAGGCATCAAATAGCACTTCCGACATCATTTTTGAATTTTTGCCACAAAAAACCCATGAAGACGTTTTAAAACTGGAAAGAACAATTCTTTTAAAGAATTACATATTTTGGGGGTAAAAGGGGTTAAAAAGGCCAAAATCACCCCCAGAAAGGCATCAAATAGCATTTCTGACATCATTTTTGAATCTTGTGACACATCAAACCCATGAAGGCATTTTAAAATTGTAAAGAACAGTGCATTTTAAAAGTTACATATTTTAGGGGTAAAAGGGGTGAAAAAAGCCAAAAATCACCCCCAGAAAGGCATCCAATTGCATTTTTGACATAACTATTGAATTTTGTGACCCAAAAAATCCATGAAGACATTTCAAAATTGGAAAGAACAGTGCATTTAAAGACTTACATATTTTGGGTGTAAAAGGGGTTAAAAAGGCCAAAGTCACCCCCAGAAAGGCATCAAATAGCATTTCTGACATCATTTTTGAATCTTGTGACACATCAAACCCATGAAGGCATTTTAAAATTGTAAAGAACAGTGCATTTTAAAAGTTACATATTTTAGGGGTAAAAGGGGTGAAAAAAGCCAAAAATCACTCCCAGAAAGGCATCCAATTGCATTTTTGACATAACTATTGAATTTTATGACCCAAAAAACCCATGAAGACATTTTAAAATTGGAAAGAACAACATTTAAAGACTTACATATTTTGGGGGTAAAAGGGGTGAAAAAAGCCAAAAATCACCCCCGGGGATGCGAAAATTACAACTAATTATTATTTTTGTGTGCTAATTACCATTTGTTTCTCTCCCAGAATTTTCAGAAAAACCTGAACAAATATCGGTATCTTTGGAATCAGATGTTAGACTATTGATACTATCTATATTAAATTAAATTATAGCAAAATATTTAATTTTCTGTATAAATTTAATTAATTTTAATTTTAAATTATTTTATTACCTTCATCCTTATTATTAAAGAAATCTTCGTGATTATGTTTTTTTGTATTTATTTTATTCATATTTTAAATAATTCTCATTTCTATATGATAAAAATAATTATTAAAAACTTTTGTTGTTTGGTTAATTTTATAACAAATACATAAACATAATACAGCCACTAATATTTATTTATATGAAGATAGCGAGTCAAATATTCTGCTATAAACAAAAAAATCATTTTTATAACCTCTAAATAATCCAAAAAATTAATTTGAGAAAAAATGAGTGAAAAGGCTTTTTTTCTTGTCTTGTATACTAAAACTAAACCGTATCCTACTACTGATATTGTGGAAGCGTCAAAAATCAAATTTAACTCTAATGGATCTGGATCAATAAAAAACGGGAAATCGTGGTCTCCAGTAATAATTGTTACAAATAATGGTAATTTGACATTATTTTTTTTTAACCTTTTTTTGAATTTTTTTACTGTTTTCATAAATATTTATTTTTATTTTTATTTATTGTATCAAATTTTATTTATTCTGTTATTTTATTTATTGTATCAAAGTTTAAATAATGTTTTTTATTTTTTTGAAAATTGTTCTTGTCCCATCGAGTTTTAGAATACGTATTTTATCTTGTTTAATTAAATTCCAAAAAAACTATTATTAATATAGTGAAAAAGGAGGAACTGTTTGAATTTTTCAAATTGACCGGAAGTCAAGTTCGCCATAATTATTTTTGCTTAAATTTTCCAAGAATGTTGGCCTATATGTAAGTTTTACCAAAAAAATTTTTTAAAAATATGTAATTCTTTAAAAGCATTGTTCTTTCCAATTTTAAAATGTCTTCAAGGGTTTTTTGTGTCACAAAAATTCAAAAATGATGTCAAAAATGCTATTTGAAGCCTTTCTGGGAGTGATTTTGGCCTTTTTTCACCCCTTTTACCCCCAAAATATGTAAGTCTTTAAATGCACTGTTCTTTCCAATTTTGAAATGTCTTCATGGGTTTTTTGGGTCACAAAATTCAATAGTTATGTCAAAAATGCAATTGGATGCCTTTCGGGGGGTGATTTTTGGCTTTTTTCACCCCTTTTACCCCTAAAATATGTAATTATTAAAATGCACTGTTCTTTCCAATTTTAAAATGTCTTCATGGGTTTTTTGAGTCACAAAAATTCAAAAATGATGTCAAAAATGCTATTTGAAGCCTTTCTGGGGGTGATTTTGACCTTTTTCACAATCATTATTTGAGTCTGCCAAAATCAGGTAAAAAGTGGCAAAAAAAAAAAATTTATTTTTTGGCTGGTCTTTCCATCCTGGACGTGCCCATATATAGTTATAATATCTGTAATAGTTAAAATAAAAATAATTTCTTACTATTAGTGCCTCCGATCTTAATCCTGAAAAAAATGATGAAAATAATGTTATCAAAAATAATATATCCGATTTTACTCTTTCTGATATTAATTCATCATCGAAAAATGGATCAAGTTCAGATTCCTCAATGCTAGTTTTTTCGGAAATTTGTAAATCTAAAAGCATCGAATTTGCCACAAAAATAATAAATATAGCTGAAAAATCAGTAAAAGAAATGCAAGAAGAATATCATAAATTCATTTCTTTTGAAAATTTCCAGGAAAAGGCTAAAACAACTTATAGTATGAGTAATAAGGTCTCTGTTGAAGTTAAAAAAGAAATAGACTATTCTAATGAAAAAGTAAATATTGGTTAATTAATAAATTTTTTTTGGTATCTATATAAATTTTTTTTTATTTTTCTGTATAGATACCTCTCTTGTCAGACACGCAACACAATAAACGATTCAAAGATGTTAAAATATTTAAAAGAGACTTAATTGAAATCAGAAAAAAAGCAATGGGAAACCCAAATTCTCTAGTAAGAGGTTTATTGGTTCATTTTTTTGGGAGATCGAAACTTGCTTTAATGACAGCCAAAGGAGAAAGAGGTGTCCCTGAAAACTATTTTGAAGCTGTGCGATGTAAGAAAATTAAAAAAAATTGTTTTTCATGTTCAATAATAATTTTTAAAAAATGTTTTAGTATACACAAATACGATTGTGAAAAAGGAAGGAATGTTAGATTTGACAGCATACACCAGAGTTGTGACCAATACTTGCACTAATCTACGGAATG